>CM075173.1:11817241-12417241 GCA_037576465.1 Parascaris univalens
CGTTCCTCGGTGTCATTATAAGATCACCGGGAGGATTCGTTGTGCTAACGTTTTTGCGCAATGAATATCAATGGGTGACATGTTACCAAGGGACACTTCATTGATCGTTAGTCAACGTTTTGTCCCGAAATTCCCTGAAATTTTTCCCTCTTAGGTACGAGTTCCTGGATCTATCGGGCTTTTCTTACGAGTTCCAGAACCCTTGAAATTTTGCAGGTGAACTTCAGATTTTTTTAGCAATTTTAAGAACTTGAGTCTCCTGGTTTCTGGATTTGCTTACGATCTATTTATTCTCGTTGTGGATTAGAGCCTCTTTTTTTAAATGCCTTCTACAAAAATGACGAACGGCTGTAACATTAGCGTTCATCTGCATTCACCGGTGAATAATGAACTGAGAATCGCGAACAAGGTTCTCAACGCAGGTTATTGAGCAGTTCCATTTTTACAGTCATCGTTCTATTCGATTTGCGGTATTTTCAAAGTATAAAACAGTGCTAAGAAAAGTACTCTTTCTATAAGAGTTCTTAAGACAGTAGGTAAGAATGCGATGTTTACAGCAGAGCTGTCATGCATTTCTTTGTTTGCTGATTGTCTCTATGGTCTCCAACTCAGTCTTCACCTAATTCGTCAGTTATCAGCTACCTCACATTCTTCTAAAAAAAGAGAGAGTTTTCTGGATGAATTACTGTTGTTGCAACAGTCTAGAGTATCTAAAATGCTTCATTTGAAAGTTGACGAGTAACGAAAACACTATTCATTTCGGGTGAACAGTGAGAAGGAAAACAACCCCGCGTTCCTTTTTTCCATTCCCAGGAGAAAATTCTGCTAGGAGGGATTAAACGTGAAGAGAACGTCTGAACGCAAGGGGCTTAGTTGGTAACATGATTTGGTGCACTGATCGTGTACCATCTAAAAGCATACGTTATCATTTTATGCGTTCAGAATTCGTTAACATTTTGCATCTCGTTGTATTCACATTCTGCTACATTTTTGAGCTGGATATGGTGGTACTCAGGTAAATTATCATGACCGGCTGAAATTCCAGTGTTGAGTCGAGTGGAGACGAGCACAGATGGGCAGCTGGTCGCAGTAGCCGGCACTTCCGGTACATTGCATGTTTTCCTTACGAAGATGCCTGTGCTGGGCTCCAGCTACCGTAACATCATCGCGATCCTTTCATCACCAACCGAAGTGACTGTTCTTCGGGAAAGCGAAAAGGTATATCCGATGAAGTCATCACTTTTGCACTAATATATGTGGCGAAATCTATAAATCATTTGATATAAAATGCAAAAGGTAATTGAAGTTGCATTTTTTCCTGGGATCAATATAAATACTGGTAAGGATGAGGGTTATGAGAGGGGAGGAAGAAAAAGGAAGGCGCTTGATCAAGAAATTGGCTTATTCTGTTTTTTTTTTTCATATGATGTAGCCAACGCCTGGAAAGGTGCACTCATATTAAAATCGCATTGTGCTAGTTTTCCTTTATTCCTTATAAAAGGGCGCTTTTCTTTCTCTTTGGTAAAATGATGGGGTGTTAAAATTATGATAGTGATTTCGCAAAAATTATGCGGCGATAGTCGGATTCGCTATAGTTCGACTACTACGAGGTTCTCGATGAATTTAAAGAGCTGGTGGAGTAAGAAAGAAGGAAATTGGCGTATCCATTCTCGTTTAAAATCGAGTAATGATTGACTGTCACAAGTCGATCACCATCAAGAGCTGACTGCATTTGTGGGTTCTGTTAAATTGCAGGTTTTTCTGGGTAATAAACGAAATGCTCAATTTTAGTGCTGTTAACAATCTAAAGAGAAATAAAATGCCTTGATTCCCTGACTTTGTTTCCTATTTATGAAGGAGGAAAGTCAGTCGAAATGCAGAAAAAAGATTACTTAGCTGATATCAATCAAGTTGAATTTATGCTTTTCACCTCGATGAAGAGAGGTTATCTCCAATCTGCGAATAATTCACAGCTGGTGCAGACAGTAGTTTTTTGATGATTCGATGTTTCGCTTCTAAAAGAAACTTTGCATACTCTCAGCTCTTAACTTGGTTTAAACGTTCCAGCAGCATTTGTGGATGAAAACTATCCTGTTACATCCAGCCATTGTTTAGATTCGGGACACTACCACTGGCTGTGTGAAATTCAGCTGATTTACGTCGTTTGATATGATGCAAAAAATGGAGTTTATTTTGGAACTTTATTTGATGATAGCACTTGCTCACTTCGTGTTGCCCAGACAGTTATTGTGCACAACATAGAAGTCAGAAGCACCAATGCTGTCTCAAGTCAAGGTGCCAATCGAAAAATTGACATCTGATGTTTACTGTTCTTATTTTGTTGTCCTTGTTGAGACATAGATAATTGCTCCAGGAAAGCAGAGTCCACTGTCTTTCACTTTTTCCGATTTAGCATGCGCCTTAATACGGCACTCTCGGTAGCAAATTCATTTCTATTGTCTTTGAACTTCCTCATTTTTATCCTCTTTTCAATAATTTGAATGTTTTTGAGATCCGCTTTCCTGAAATGCTCAAAAGCATTATGCGCTCACAGAGCACTTATATGTTTTCTCATTTTAATGCTATCAGATCTTCAGACACCACTTGCCACATTTCCGGTGAAACTTGAACCGTCTGTTATCGCCGTTGGTCCTCTTCATGTCGCGATTTCAATGAATAATCGAGCATGGTTTTATGAGCTTCATCGTGATGGAAGTAAGCTGTGTTTTGGTGATATATGTGAGTAGTCTTGACTCAACTCAAGTTTGCACCTACTCTGCGTTGAAGTCGAATGGTGAAAGCGTTCTCGTAGATTGTGTTGTAGCTCGACCTTCTTACGAAGACAATCCTCGAGGAGCAAACTTTTCGCTCTGTATATATGTTGGTGTCATATTTTTGATCTAAGAGCGAGCTCACTTTCTCAGCAAAAATAAAATGTGAATTCTCCAGATATCATTATAGCGATTATTAATTTTATTGAAAAAGAATATTTAAAGGAATTTCCGCAAGAAACTTAATAATCAATATAGCCGATTAAATTATTTCTCGACTTCGATGCATTCAGCGAATTTGTCTTTTTACCGCTTCATCGGTATGTGTTGTCTGAAAGGATTTACTTCCATTACGCATACTTATACGCCCTCTAAAGCGGTTAAATGGATTATGAAAACGAAACAAAAAAGAGTAGCGCGTTAGACCTCCCCAATGTGCCTCATTTTGAGCAATTTCCAGCCAATATTATTTTTCTTTATTTCGATTAGTGCATTTTTCCCAACAAATACACTTTTCTCTATCGCAACTAAAGCCATTTTCTACTGTTTCAACTAATATCCAATTTTCATTCAACGCAGTACTGTTTTTTCTGTCCTAATCAATGTTCTTTTTTCGTCCCATTCAGTGCCTTCCTTCTTTTTAAACTGACATTCCCTTCTATTCAGGCCAGCATCTTCATTTTTCTACTTCAGTCAATATCCTTTCCTCTCTTCTATGTAAACGAATATCTTTTTCTCTTTCAGCCAATATTTTCATAGCCTCAACTCATTCCATTCGTTCACTGCCATATACATCTTAGATTATTCTGGTAGTGTTTTGTGTGAAGGATAAAAAGTGAGGCGCAATATGAATGCAGTGATTTAATTTCGTATCTTAAAATATCTGCGTTATATTTTCTCATGAGGTGCGGAAATGGTTTGTGAGTTCGAATATATGTCAACAGTGAATGCGATGCAAATCAACAACGAGTACGCGGTTGCGAAGCTTGATGGGAGGGCTCAATTACACAAGGTATGTGTGCTTTTATGTTTACATGTTCTGTTTATGCATCCTGTTCTTCACATCCATCTATGCTCTTTGTCTCGAAATCTCGTTGTTATCATCGACGTGAATGCACTATCCTGGAACCAGTTTACTTAGCATACAGGAAATACAATATTTCAGCCAAATTCATAATAATGGATGCTTTCTGATTCACCTTCTGTGGCTTCTTGTGTTAACGACTAAATCTTTTTCTGTCATTTTGTTCATTTTACACTGTCCTTCTTAACTTCACCGTAGCGTTCACTCAGTTCTAGTGCCGTTGGCGGATAAGAGAATGACGGAGTCGGGCAATGAATTGAGTTGATTGGTGCTCGTAGTTTTGGCTTTGGAAATTTCCATCAGAAGCAGAAATAATTTAACGGTCCCTGTATAGAGTAATAAAATATTTTGATGGTTAAATGTCAATAGTATGTCAGCACATTCTCGATCATTTGACAGAAATAGTGCGTGAATATCCGGCCATTAATTGAAGCACATTTCTTTCAATATTTTTGTGTGTCAGCGATCCGCAGAGAGAGTATCTTTATTGTTTTTACGGCCTATGTGCTCTCTCTTTGATATCTGGCGACGCTACACATTGTACTTCTAGGCGGCTTTCAGCACATGGATATGTTTGCCGTGCATAACTTTTATTGAAAAGATGCGCTTCTTTTCAGTTTACAATTGCGCTCAGGAACACATAAAAATGACCCAAATCGCCCAGAGTCACCAGCAGTTGCTTCAAAGCGTTTATTGCATGCAGTAATCTGAATATAAACTGCATCAGAGCTGTCCTGTTATACTTTCCAGTTATGATATAGTGGCAGCTCAGCGGGAGAGATCCTAGAATTAATCTTGGATCCGCGCTGTGAATCTTTGGTCTGCTTCGATCCATCGAGGGCACACTGTCCTTTAAATTCTTTAAATTTCTAGCACCGTTGCATTATTCAAATGAGAATGAGATGTGGGTTGTGCTCTGGAAGTCAGTTGGCTAACTTGAAATTCCAGCTCTTTTAAATAGACTATTTGATCATCGCTCTAAACTGCCTCAAGTGTGAAGTGCGAATGATGGAAGTGTTGTCTTTGATAGGAGTAATACAAATAAATGCAATATAAGACAGGTGAACTTCCAACTTGCAGCTGAAGAGAACTTTCGAGTTCGCTATTAGAAGAGTCGTTCGCTATACTGAGCTATATCGTTTTTGTGCTCGTTGTTCCGATCCGCTCGCAGTAATCGGTTATATCTTAGTGAGCATTGCATTAATACCTCGCATTCCAGCTTACATGGTAGCAGCATTTTCATTGAGCTATGTTGCGTGTAGTATCTGAGAGGTGCCGGGATACGTTTGATTCTTTATGTCCCTTATTAATGTTAAATATGCATTTATTGGTTGTTTAGTGGAGTTTTTAGATGCGCAATTGTCAAGGCGTATATGACAGTGAAGAAAGCGGAATAATGTTTCCCGATTCGGAACACAATAACGCTCGGCTACAAGACATCGGCCTCACCGACAACTTTTTCGTCTACTGCACTGAGGTGACCTCGAAAGTGTTCTGAACATATCTTAGTCATCTATATTTGCCCATTCAAAATTTTTCTTAACTTCAACGTTTCCGTTTTATTGACAGCTCGTTATTATGTTCATGAAAAACTTCCAATTTTCATCATATATTACAGTAAATGAGTTTTGCTCACACATTCACTGACCCTAGCTGCCCCTAGAACTGTTGCGATAGGATCGTAGAAACAGATCGCTGAGTGTAAGAGAAGGCTGGATGCTAGTACAAGCGAGAATCGTTTGATTCATGAACCCACTTTCATCAGAAAATGTTTGATAATTATATCAACTCTTAAGTATGTTTCTGTTTTTTACAGGGTGGGCATTTGCATTATTTTTCGTTGGAAGATGGCAGCTATGTGAATGAATACCGACACATCGCTGACATTAGATTGATCTTCCCCGAACCGGATGCTATACGCCTGTGCTTTTTCGACGAGCGTCTAGATGCCTATATATACAGTCCAGTAGACGATTCGTTGTCTAAAGTGCCCGATATCGAATCCACTGCCCATGTAAGCTCTGTTTCTGTCATCGATTCGCCTATTTCTTAGTAGTACGGATGTGCAAAAATTTCGTAAATCCGGATATCATATTGATAGCTATTATGACTCATGGAAAGTGCTCTGAAAGGCTTTCCTGAATATCTGTGTTTTCAGCCAAAGTATTCCTAAGTAACCCCGATCATTTTTTTCTAACAGTGGATTACTTTGCGAGATGACTAGTAAAAATGAATTACTGCAAGTAATTTAAGCGTAGAATGTTATTTTAATAAATCCATAGGAATGATGTTACAAAATGGATAATACAGAGTTACTGAGAGCATCAAAGTATGGTTCATTATGAAATGATGAGGGGAATAAGAATGAATGTCGCATGCGAACTGTGTGCATGCAAATGCGACGAAATGCATAATGTTCATTTTAGGAGCATTAGTTTGGTGATTTTGCATTCAATATGTAATATTTCAACTCAAAAATCTATTGAAAGATATCATTGAATTATGTCAAAGCAAGCAAAAATAGCGTAGCCATATGTATGTATGTAAAAGGTATGTATGAGACTGTTGCAGTTCACATCATGCCTCTGGGAGAATTTCACAGTGGATAGAGATACGTTCGTCATTTGCGACGCAACAACTCTACATGTATTTCTCCTCTCAAAGAATCAAATTGACGGTATGTGTTCGCTAATGGATCGCCATCTGATTCAGACGATAACAGACCGAAATAGAGGAAGGAGCCTATTTTTTTGGTCGTTGCTCGTTTGATAGATAGGGATGAATTAGAGGCACGATGCAACGTGAGAATTTGGGCTGTAACTTGAAGAGCAGGGTAGTGAGAAGGTGGTTGGGGCAGCTGACATCTGTGTGCCTCCTGGAGTAATAGCGCCTTGTTGATTGCTGCTCCAAAGTGAGTACAGTGAAGTAAGAGTTTTTAGCTGAAATGTGTCCACTTCATGATGAGCTAATATTTACCTCTCAATGTTTACTGTATTTATTAGAATGGGCACCTTCGAAGTTACTTCAGAGGATTTTCGATATAAGTTTTCGAGAGGAAAAGGTCATACTTTAAAGGGATTGCCAATTTTCATGGCATTTGGGCCGTTGTTCAAAGAGGTTCGTACTGACACAAGTGACTGGGCTGTCTCTGTGTGATAGAAGTGCGGAGTCGAAAAGTTCATTTTGAAGAGGTGACCAGAAATTAAGATCGCCGAAAATAGAATAAAAATAAATTCAGTAGAATAAACAAATGCCTAAAAGTCCTTTCGGCACTGAATATTCCCCTTTTTCTGCGGGTCATTGGTGGGCCTCGTCAGAATGACGTTAAAGCGATCTTGGATTTCTCTTTCGTTTTTGTGAAAGCTTCGTTATGACGTCATGTTTGCGTGTGTTTCTTAATATATCTCTCATTCTTTACGACATTTCGGTCTTATAAACCAATTGATTTCGATGAGGCTACTTGATTGCTATAATTTGTCGCTTAAAATCGCTTCCCAAAGTTCAATTTCATCGCAGTTGATATTCTGCACTGTCACTTGCAGCTTTTTGAGGTCGTGCTAAGTTTGCACCATTTTTGCTCGCGATTGTTTGGAAGGGTTAGTTTTACAGAATGTGTAACATCAGTTTTACTTTGCATAACATAGCGATATCATTTTCACGGTATTGACCATATAGTCCACTTAATGCATGATTTTCAAAAACAGTATTCCATGGAGTTAGCAGCAATATCCGAATGAACATCTATGCTTTGAGCATTTATACAGGTTATTAATGTGATTAGCCGAATTGTAAAATGCACTTATCGTGCTTGGCTACCTCGCCCGTTTTTCCAACCATTTATCTCTTATTGGCGTTCGCTAGCATTTTTGCAGTATCGGATGAGCAGTGCACACGACATTTATGGCTTCTAAAAAGGATATTCGTGTGTGACTGATGCTAATCTAATTTTTTGAATACACTTGAACGGCATGTCTCGCAAATAGGTATCTCAGAAGAACCGTGTAAATCAGCTACCTTTGGAAATTTCCCTCCTAAGTCTCCTCCTGTTTCCTTCCATCCCCGTTGTGTCTTTTTCCCTTACTCCTCCCTTTCATTTCACGAGCTGCTAGTCACATTGTCATCTTGCGAGCTTCGTATCATATGGACACAATTATATTGTATGAATTGATGATTCAGTATGTTGCATTCAGATAAACCTTGAAGGCATGTTGACTTTGATCTAATGTAAGAACGGTTTCATATTTAGGTCAGTCCATAATGAAGATAGGCATGACGCGGATTCCTTATGGACACAAACCGTTAATGCTATGTAAGGGTATCGTGCATTGCCAAACACAGAGTGGTCGCACGGGCACCGTGCTACTTGAGAGTCACAAGACGGATATGGTGCTGGATGGAAAATCGGCTGCTGCGGTACGTTTATCTTTCTTCAATTCTTTCACTTGTCCCCCCACCTCCCTCAGCCCATTCCACCAAAAAAATTCCAAGTTTTATTGCTTCGACGTTTACTGTCGTCTTTGCACAAATTGTTTCATGACTTTAATATTTGTTAACGAGCAGTTCTTAACTCCCATCATCAGAAGTTGATTCTCCTCAAAATGGGTGCATTGTTTTAGAGCACTAAGAAACAACATGTGTGTTTCCGTTTTTTTTTTGCCCTAAACATCAAGTATGTATAATATATGCGCGATCATCTGACAAGAACGATGAATGCCTCAGTGATTGAATTTGTTGCGTGTATCTCATATTCTCTGAAATTTCAAAATGCGTCTCACTTCAATAGATGATCATCTTTCTGAGTTATGAATCCCTGAGACTAGCGTGGAATTGCATTCACAAGCAGGTAAGAAAAAGAACAAATTTGCAGAAATCAGCTTTCGGCCACAAGTTTCCAAATTTTATTGGTCTTGTGGGAGAACGCATATGAGCGATCTCGTAATTAAATGTTTGTTCTTTCTATCACTGATAGGTTTGTTTGGCAGAGTAGTAGAGGGCCTACATAAAGTCAATTTTTTCACATATATTCCTAGTTTAACAGGGCTAAATCAGCGGCGCTGACAGTTTTTCGCTGCTGTCCGTGTGAATGGCATCTGATTTTGAGTAATAAGAGTCTTTCAATACTTCCGGTAATATGATATAAAATATGATCTCTGTTTGATGCAGTAATGTGATATGATCTTTATTACTATGTTTACTGTTATTATTATTGATAGAAGTCAGTGTTATTCTATTAGTGATGGAATTTTGATTCATTTATTTCTTCTTCGACGGCGCATATTCTCGTTGCAGTTGCAAAAGCTTCTCGAGCAGGCGCTTACTCTCAAAAGGTTTTTCCTCGAGATTTGTTATGCACATTTGTGGTGACTTTTGCACGGTTTTGCTCTCGTTTTGAATTGCTCAACTTAAGTGACTGTAGCAGAGAAATATTTCTCTTTCCACTTTAATTTAATTATGTTCACGACCTTCTGGAAAGTTTGCATCCCACATCACCGTTTTTCGCATTCAGAAAACGTAACGTTGAGGGTGACCGTAGAATTGCTACTTCATTCTCCTTCAGCAGTCTGCGTCGACACAGTTCGCTATTCTCGCTAATATCGTTCAACATTAAATAGAAATTATCTTGCATCTCCTGGGAAAATGTGATGCCGGAATACTTAACAAATATTTCCAGACAATTGTTTTCAACTCTTTTGTTGTATTATTTATGAATTTTTCCGATCTGATATAAATCCTTAGTGTGGTTTAGCTTCTGTCATCTATAACTTTGTGAATTGAATCGATTTCTATCCTTCAAATCTCCTCCTGTTCGAGATATACTGGCGGTTATGGACCCGGTTTCTCTCTCCTATTGTGAGAAAGAGATAAGGAATATGTGAAAAGCTTATTATCGTCCAACCTGAAAAATTGCGATTCTGAGTAAGCATTTCAACTAGTTGCTGAGAAAGCCGAAAGAATCTTCATACTGTTCACCTGCATTAGCTAAATATGTTCGCAGTTGGCTATGAATAGCAGTATCTTGTACTGGTCGTTCATTTTTTCCATTTAGCAAGATATGGTGATGGCTGCCGATTTAAACTGAGGATACGTAGTGGCATTTAACGATGACTGAACGGTTGAAAAATCGCACATTTCAAGGACCTCTTTCGCTATCAGGATATAATTATAGGTGGTTGAATGCTTGGCGGATATGTGACTTCACTAAGAGCAAAGAGCACTGGCGCAAATATGCGTTCGCTGCGATGCAGAACGCTGACGTGGAACTTGGTAAGCTGAATTCAGAGGGTTTAGCGAGGGATTGCTTACATGTGATCGTTCTTGACCTTTTTAGTTCAAGTTTTCGTTGCATCGCTCAGATGCGAAACTACGCAGCTTCCCCATAATTAGACGATCGAAGCAATAAATCTTATTGGCTTTTTATGCCAATGTTTTTTTTTCATGAAATCCATAAGAGTATCCGCAAGTCAGCTTTATAAAGGGATCATTATGGGTAAACCCCACTCGACAGTAAGGCTAATCATTTGTCATGTGACAAAATATAGTATAGCTCATTTTTTCGCTTCTAGATTCATTCAAATGTTTTCATAACCTATATAATCAGTCAGCACTACAAGCTGACTTCGGAGTAACGTCTTCAATAGCTCCTTTCAGCGATTCGTGTTCTGAAGCAGATCGACGACGTTGCTTTGGTATGGGCACTTGAAGAGGTGCAGTTCATCGAGGAGCGCAATCTGCTCGCTGGTCATCTGGCCCTAATAATGGAACAATACGATATTGCAGAGAGTCATTTTCTACGCTCTACGAAACCCATCGAGGCACTGGATGTAATATTTTGATCTTTTTAGTAGCTTGTTTTACATTTTTTGTTGTACAGCAACGAACGTTACTAATGAGATGATCAATGAGCGTTTTCGCTGCAAGCAACCCCTCTTCAAACGGCATTTTTTGGGCGATCCGGCTGGCCTACTCTAAGGTATTAGCGCTGTCGGTGGCAACCGTCTTTTCTGTAGGTAGTGAAGTCTGTTTCATTTCTTGCAGTATAGCCATATTGGATGAGCTAGTCTGTGACTGATTTGTGGGTACTTTACAATTGATCGGTTTTATGGTACTATATGGAAGCATCAAGGTTTATAATGAGAAGGAACGAATTTTGAGATGCGCCGCGATTTGCTGCATTGGGAGAAGGCTTTGCAGCTTGCGAATCGACTTGCGCCCCAGGAGATCCCTTATATCTCGAAGGAATACGCACAGCAATTGGAATTCACGTAGGTTGCTGTTGTGGTGAACAGCCTCCAAAAATGACATTTTCCACTCTACTGATATCCTGATACCATCAGAAAATTTCCTAATCATCCATCTTCTAGTAAAGCGTATTAAATAAATCTAATCCAGGGTCGTTCAGTCAGTTAGATGAAAACTGCACACCGATTTTTTCTTTAACTAGTTAGGAGGAACAGAGCTCGAGGTGAGGATGATTCCAACAGACTTTCATTATATTTCAAACAATATAATCTCGGGCTATATTCTGTCGAACGCCGAAAGTGCAACAATAGGTGCTCACTGCGCACCGGTCTTTTTCTACAAATCCACAGTGCATCAGCGTGCTAGTATAGTTTACGGCACTTGGCCCCTAAAAGTTTGATTCATATGTGCATCCAATATGGATAAGGTGAGCATAGGTGTGCAACTGCGTAGGCTTAAAGAGAGAAATGGGAAGAGCGTACCAGAAATGTAATGATGCGGAGCTGAAGTAGCTATGCCACCATTTCGCCACTATTTCGCGTTTATTGTTTCATCGTTTTCGTATACGTCACTCATTTCAACACCTTCCGTTCCTCTTTTACATTTTATTGCATATTGCAGAAGTGAAAATGAGGATATCCTTGGCGTGAATGTGGATGAGAGGAATGTGGATTCGGAGACGTCCGGCTTTACATTCTTGCACCTCTTTTGTACCCTCCACTCCGTCTTCCTTCCTCCCTTCTCTTATTTGTGCTCTTCTTTACGCAGTGTTTCTTCATGAAAAATCAAGAAACAATTCGAACCATGCCGTCTCTTTTTAAGTGCAACTTGCCCTTCTTTGCCTAAAAGAGGATAGAATTGGCGCTGTGATTTTCTCCTAATGTCCTCCATTCCTTCTTCCATCTATTCATACTCTCAACTGTCATGTGCAAAATCATAATAACTGTAACTTGAATGTGTAATTTTTAGTGGTGAGTACAGTGCAGCCCTCACTCACTATGAGAACGGTATCATCGACAACTACGAGACTGACGCCGAAGAAGTAAGTTATTTCGATCTTGATTAACTAGACCTTTTGATTTTAGTGCTTTTCAAAACCCAAAATCCACTTGTGATATTATTGAATTTATTTTGTTCGTAGTTCGACGAGAATTTCGAGGATTTATTCTGTTCATCGCACCAACTGCCGTCGCGTGGCGCACGGTATGAACCGTATCTCTGCGTAGACGGTGTAGGAGGTGACCGGATGTTGGTGGCCACAAAGTAAAGCGATCGTATCAGATTTTCGCTCTTAGGAATTAACCGCATTTACAAAGCTGTATTGGCAAGGTATGTTTGGTTGAAGCCCACAGTTCGGCAGTGAGCGAGTAACTCATCTCTCATAGGACAACAAACTAATTGAGCCCTCTCCAGGCGGCAGCTGGACTATATGTCCAACTATCTCAAATTGGAGTCCAATTTCTGAGGCCTTTTAACGAAATTCGATGAGCAAGGTGGACACCATATACTGACAATTTTTAGATGCTGATGTCGATCACCACAGGAGTTGTGTTCTTTCAGTGTACTTCTTAGAACTTCTATGCTGCATTTACATTTGTTTAACTTAGAGAAAAACTTCCATTTATTTGTAGGAAGTTAGGCTCAGGTGAAATCAGAATATATTTTTGAGTAATTTTCATCGTTCACCAGTAGCTTGGGGTACTGGTTCATGTGCTCGGTGAGCTGACCAAAACATATATCGCGTTTGCGCGTCTGGCTGACGCCTGTAATTCTTTTCCGCACTTCTCCTGCTCTTTTGCAGTGCACTTTTCTTTATTGCCTACAGTTTGCAAACCGTGTTGCACCTATTGTCGACTGTGTGGAGGCCTCGGTTAAACAGTATCCTCCACACCGTTTCGCAATTTTTCTTTCATTCACTAGAGTGCGAGAGGGGGTAATAGACTGTAATCAGTCTCTTCGTAGATGATTATTCTTGGTTAAGTACTTTCCATATACATCGAAAAAAAGAACGTGTCGCCGCAGATGAAAGAGAGTTGGGGAATGAAAGAGAGAAGAGTTGTTTAATTATGGATAGCGTTCATAAACTGGGGTTTTATGTGAAAATAGCTTAAATTGGCACGCATTCATAGTTGAGTATTAAGGACCGCGTCGTCATAGTTCATAGTATTTTCATGCCCATTCCTTATGTGGTATCTGGAATCCTTACAAAATCTACCACTCCACTGGAAGTTCAGACTTAAAAATGATACCCATCGATAATTGCATAGCGCCTCTCTTTTCGGCTCATAAAACAGGTATTATGCCGGCATTATGAAGTATTCAGTACTACTTTTCAATGAGTTTTCTGCAGATTTCGAGAGGTTCGCAGTAAATCAAAACATGCTTTAAAAAACAACAAAATACGATCGCTGAATACGTCAGAGGAAAAGTAGGCATGTAAGATCTGGTGTTAATAAAGCATTTCTTGAAATGCGACCAATTATGGACCTGTAAATTTACCAGTAAATCTCACCCTGAAAGTTATCCAAGTGTCGCTCGTCCTGAAGAGAGACTCAAGTTGACAGAGATCTTTTTAGGAAGTCAGCGACAAAACTATTCAGGGCTTGAAGCTGTAATGACCTAAATAAGACACCACTTTGCCAAATTACTGACGTTGTTGAAGGAAAAGACGTTCAGATTTATGAAATCTGAATGCAAAATGCACATTTCAGATGGCGGCAGTTTTATGTTAAAATATTGCAGATTCTGGATCACAATGAAATCTGCAGATCAGGGATAGCGAGGATGAGCATTCGTGCAGGAGATATCCGACGGTTATCTCTTACCACTTTCAGTTCACTTTCACTAGCAAATAGAATAGAGTACCACAGAGCTCCTGATGGTAATTTGCGTCGAAACTTGGAGCCACCCAACTTTTCTTTGAGAGAGAAAGACATGAGTAAAGGATCGGTCTGCTTTTGATTATTGCATAAGTGCGGCTGTCGTTTGTGGCATTGATGGACATCTTCCAGTGACACATAAGATGAAGTTTTTATCGCAAACATATCGAAATGGACAGTGGAGGAGGAGATAAGGAGAGTTCTCCTTTTGCTCATTACCGGTCGCTGTGGATGAAAATTTCCTGGCCATATTAAGACAAAGGAAAGGTGGCAAAGCTGTTTATCGGAGAAGTACATATAGTTGAAAATGTAACTGGCCACACTCGTTTGTGAATCGTTCACTTTTAGGGGTATCAAAATGGCAAGTGAATTGGACGGACGAGCGGTGAAGAAAGATTGTGCACTCATCTTAGAGCAAATGAAGGTTAATATTCGGGAGATATTGTGATAGGGAGGGATCGATTCCTTATCTTTGCTGTAACCACTCGTCGTATTCGAATGTAGTTCTCTTTTCTTGTGGAAAAATCTGAAGAGATAAATGTAGACAATGCGCTAACTGAACTTGAACAGTCATCATTTCAACTCGACGTTCGCCACTTTGCGGAAAACCCCTTACCCACAGATAATCGGTAAAGAATTTAAATCCTTCACTTTGTGGGTCAGTCTCATCCTGAAATTTAGCAGTCTTCTCTCACAGCGACTGTCGATAATTCACTTCATCCTCTGTGGTTGTGTCGAACCAGTTCGGCAGATTGAAAAGAGGAAATGAGCTCTTAATTGCTTCACCTATCATTTGCAGCAATACGGCGATGCGGCGTTGTTGTACGAATTGGGCCATTTTTATGATCGAGCTGCAGCAGTATGTCTGAAAGCGAAAAACTGGTGACGTTTAATTGAATCCACTTTGGAGTTAAGCATGTCAGACATTCACGACTCGGTTTTTGAAACTAGTCGTCTAAGATGTATAATAAAAGGATTCGTTACATCCAATACGAAAGCTCAGAGGTTGTTTTCACCACTCTTAATTGCCTGTTTTCATATGATTTCCTCCCGCGCAGGCGTATATTTAGCTCAATATTTACCTCCATGGAACGAGCTCGCCTATGTCAACTGTGTTGTTTTCATTTTGCATTGATAAGGACATCTCTTGTCACCTTCATAGTTGTATCACTGATAAGGAGGTAATACCAAATGGTTGATCATGGGTTCATTTCAGTGAAATATTTATTTGCAGGACAAAAGTGGGTGATCTTTTGCCGAAGGTGCGATCGCCGAAAATCCAAGCTCAGTACGGAAAGGTGATGGAGGGCGAAAAAAAGTATAAACAAGCGGCTCTAGTGAGTATATTTCTCACACCACCTATAACGAGTTCATTTCAGTCTTTTCGGTTTCGTTCATCTTTTTTTGCCTCAAACTGAGGGCGTCTGAATGCATCTTGAATCTTTTAGTTCTTTTTTTCGCAGATGCATTTCTCTCATGGAATACTCGTAATTTTGAATGCTAACTTTGCAACTTTTTTCCTCGAGCTTTCACGACGTTTATAGAGAAGCTGTTTGAAATTTACGAGTAAAATTAATTTAAATCGAACGAGTTCGGTTCTGTCAATCATGCTCCCAGTCTTCCACTTGCCAATAGTTATGATCAATATTATTCTCTTCCAGTTATTAAATTTCTGGTTTTTTTTTTCTTTTAAGACGTTATCAGCTGCATAGTTCAGTCCGTTGATGATATAAAACAGCAAAATGCGGCAAACAATTAAGGCGTACAAAAATGCGAGGGATTATGACAACGTAGTGAGGATTCTACTTGATTATCTCGACATGCCCGAGGAAGCAGTTCGAGTCGTCAAAGAGAGCCGAAGTGTCGAAGGAGCGAAACTTGTGGCTAAGTAATTTTCACATTCTTGTAATTTTCTCTCACTATTCCTCATTTGAAATGCTTACCGTGAGGTTTCGGGAATTGGTCTTTGTTTTTATGGCGTAGGTAATCGTAGTGAATGGAAATTTTTTATGAATAGTTTCACTGTAGCTCTGCTTTGGTGGGAAAAATCCGTGAGGGTCACACTTTAAATTTGTCTAACAAAATTCAAAGCACTTTTCAGAGCAGTATTGCGAGTCCCGACTGTTTGACCCGAAAAATACTTACGGAATGTTTATTTGCATAGGACATTGCTGGTTATATGCGGAAAAATCAGTGAGTGTTTTATTTAGGTTCTTTGGAAAATTGGGCGATCAAGCATCAGCTATAGAATTTCTTGTTCTATCACAATGTCATCAGGTAATGCACAGTTTACTTTTTTATTCCCCAATCACCATGTAATTACTTCACTTTGCTCTATTACATTCCACTTGGATGCATTACTGATTCTTTCTTTCTTTACCTCCTCGTTATTTGGCATCGGAATGTGAGTCACTATTGACTCTGCAGACGTTGGATGCGACAACATTGGTGTAAGTGAATCGACAGATCGGCAATCAACAAAAACTCAGTATTTTAGTTCTTCAGCAAATCGTTAAGCGAACGTTCAAATTGCAGTTCGGCTTTCATTGAGAAATTGTGCATAATAAGGTCCTCATTTAGGAGGCATTTCAACTGGCCGAGAGTGAACAAAAAATGGACGTTTATGCGGATGCGATCGATGAAAATGGCACCGTCGAGCAGTTCGCTCAACTCGCCGATTATTTTGCAGCCAGAAAGAATTATTCAAGTGCCGGTAAATATCACTACAAAGCTGCTCACTATGAAAAGGTTGCTCGTAATGCTGTTCTGTTGGCCGTATGAGGCTCGTGTTCGATGAGAAGTTATCTGTCGTAAATCTCTGACAGTGGATGTTTAATGTTTATTGTCGGAAGCGAATTAAGAAGGTTGCTTTGATATTTTGCTTTCAGCAGTGCAGAAAGCGAATAGATTGCTCGCAGTAATATAGAGAGTTAAGACACCTTTTCATTTCTACTATATTTCTTTGAAAACTAAAAATTTTGGAATTCGTTTTTTGAAAGGGTAGATTTCAGATTTCTGCCAAGTCCCATCGGGTAGATTTTTATGGTGAGTTTTGTGCGATTATCAGCTTGCTGAAATATAAATGCTCTGGCGAAAATTGTTTATTGATAGTTGAAAAGAATATTTTGAAGGCCCTCGACTTCTTACTGCTGAATGGTGAGGATCCCGAGGCGTTGAAGACAGCGATAGAGTGCGTTGCAGATGCAAGAGATCCGGAGCTAAGCAGACGCCTTACGGATTTCCTGATGGGCGAATCTGATGGTATTCCAAAGGTATTTCTTATATTCTCCACGACACTTCGTTTTCCAATATAAGAATTTTATGTAAATTCTATGTACAAAATCCCACGATCACTCGTGAAGAATCATGATTGAAACAGTGATGGCAATGTTTGAGCAACATCAGGTTGTTTGACCACAGTTACTACGGATGACGAGATAGCTGCTTGCTTTTTTGTTCTAAGGCGAGGGTCCAAACTGTTCTGGGAAAATTCAGAATTTCCCCATAAAAGTTTGCCACATGAACGGGCATTTCTTCTATCTGAGCTATTCCACTCTGCTCTAATATAGAAACGTTTGACTGCAGCAGATTATTAGTTTATATGGGATCGACGTAAGCCTGGCTGGTTGTTTGTCCTATTGAGGATTTGTTTATATACTAGCAGTCAGAAGATACTACTGTTAGCACTGAAACCAGTTCTGAAACGACGAATTTCAGGATTCGTGTCAGTGCTTTAGTAACTATGGTATTTCCGCAGTTACTGTTATAGTAATCTCAGCACTGTTGTAACGATATTTGGTATCTTCTCACGTTTAACGAGTTAAGCGTTGTACTTCCTGTAGAATTTGGGTGAAGAGGTTTTGCCCGAGAGGAGTGTTAATGGGACGAAAAACTGTTTTTGAGCAAGTGTGATTTCAGCGGTTTCTTTTTTTCTTTAATAGGAAAATACGGTTGAGAAATTTTCGTCGGCATAATTTTGTGGTTGTTGACGCATTCTTGTCCATTCAGGAAAAGTAAAAAGCGATTGAGAGGTAACAAGAGTCACTAAAAAGTGAAGGTAAGCAACCTGGGTAGTAACTCTTATTCGAACAGGAATGGGGTCTAGTCGAATTAGCAGCATCCTGATTGCTTGCAGGACGCGAAGTTTTTGTTTCGTTATTACGTGGCAATGCAAATGAACCGTGAGGCAGCAAAGACAGCGATAATCATCGCTCGTGAGGAACAGGCTCGAGGCTGCTATCGAATTGCCCACCAGCTGCTGTTTGGTATGTACCAGGAACTCATCCAGAAAGGCATTAAAGTGCCATCCGAAATGGAAAACAACCTTATGCTTCTTCACAGTTATCTAATCGTTAAGGTACGAATTGCACGTTCATTTGTTTGTTATGTACCCGACGCCTGAGTGTGTGCTATTCTGCTGGTTATGTTACTTACCTTTAGGTATTTAGATTATAGAACTGCATTGGTGCTGCTCTCTTTTATGCCCATATGACGTTGCTGCAGTTGCATAGAGCCATCAATTTGCATCATTTCATCACATCCAAGTGGGAATAGTTGATTGATTTGGCAGCAATAGATGCCGTGTGGCGAACAACCTGAAGCTCCAGTAGCAACCACTCCGTATCTGGGGGTTACAGTGTGACCATTGGTAACAGCTTATAGTAGTGGAAAACCACAAGTCAAGAGCTCACGGTCATTTTAAGCACCAAAAAGCTATTGTGGAAACATCTGCCCTCAGGGTTTCGCACAGACAAAGGTTGCTCAGAATCCTTTGAAAGTTCTTCTCATTCGCTGGGGAGTAGAATCTTGTTTTCAGAAGCTTTCGTTTCCTGCGACTCTGGTTTGGTGGATGATAACCTAAATAGGAGACTCGGTGTGATATTGAAAGTGGTAGTGTTCACGTCGTTGATGGGACAACTGTCTGGGATTTTAGCTATGTTTTTTGTGTTGCGTTAATAACGATATTCATATGCTAAGGCAGTGCTCATTGCAGGGTTTGGTGAAACGAGGTGAGCATATGAAAGCATCGCGCATGCTTATTCGAGTCGCCAATAATATCAGTCGTTTTCCTGCACGTAGGTATTTTCATATTTCATGGCTGTGAATATTACTTCAGTGTGTTTTGTGGATTGATTTAAGTTCACAATTCAACTGAGGATTTGTATACTGCAACTACTCACCGCAGTATGCTCATTTGAATACATCTGGCCCAGAGTGGCATATTCTGTCCATTTTTTCTGTAGTTTTTTATCTCCAGAGGGAAACGATCACCTTCGCTGTCGACCGGAATTTTTCCCCGTTTAATATCGACCAAGCCTTCAAATGAGAAACACTCGAGTTTTTAGGGGTACAGCCACTTTTCCTAAATATATAGTACTCATTGCAGTATTAAGCTAAATTTCAAATGAAATCGTTGTGCGCTGAATAGGGAGAATGCATATTTATTCAGCGACAGAAAAATCCTCATTAATCAAATAGTGCGGTAGGTCTGTATTAGCTTATATAGTGCAGTATTAGAGATTGCAGTCGTTTTAGTGAGCATATCAAGATAAAAGTTTGACTAAAATGATTTTCGCTGTAAAGAATCTGTTCAAATGGAAAGAAGGCGAAAGTGCAAGCAGTTGATAATATTATCGCAATAAATGTTGAGATGTGGGGATGCAGTGTCAGTAGCGATATCGTCACGTTATCTTCAGATGTGGTTCCAATCCTCACGTCGGCTGTGATTGAATGCTCCAAAGCTGGCCTGAAGTCATCTGCTTTCAATTATGCTGCACAACTTCTCAAACCAGAAAACCGCAAAAAAGTGGAGGAGAAATATCGTAAAAGAATCGAAGCAATTGTTAGGTATATCTCTCGTTTCTCTTGTTACATGCTCATTTCTTCTGCAGTTACAAATAAATTTATGATAAGATTCATTCCTTGAATAGGATAGCCACTATTCTATGAATTATATCCATGTTCTTGGGAGAAAGGCTATGTTGACAGTCCTTGTTCTCCCACTGTTGCTATCGAGATGTACCACAACTGCATACAGCGAAGGAGGAGATAGAGAGACGGTTTGTTTTCTTTGATGCGCACGTTAATGGGCAAAACAAGTTAACAACTTGTGGCTTGACATGAGTGTTTCAATATCGTTGTCTATGTTCGATACAACTGGCTCATTCCTGCCCATGCATTGGCATATATCGCCATCGACTCCAGTCCGTTAGCTTAACGCACTAGCAAATTTACGCACGGTCATGATCGGTTCGTTTTCCATTCTACCGTTTTGAGATTCGTATTTTACTGACCTGAGGTGATGCTTGTGGTGCTTGTTAACGGAGTTCTTCCATTTTGGAACTGCTGTTGATTTTCTGCAAGGGACTATGTTGGTTGCTGGGGCAGTTAGAAGAGAGTGGAACACCTGTGGAGGGAATTTCTTTCTATCTCGAGCAACGACTATTACTGCAAACCGAAACCGTTTCCACTTTGTGATGCTGGTTTTTTTTCAGCCATTGCTTAAATCTTTAAAAGTTTTTGCGGTTTCCTAAGTAAGAAGCAATTTTTTTAATGCACGTGAAGCAGCCATTACACGAACGGTTCTAAATCGTATGTGCCACTTCGGAGAGTTCTAAATTTAATAAAAAGCAAGGCGATAGTAGTCAGTGAAATGCTGTTTAAATAGATCAGCTCTTCTTACTGTGGGGTTTATCGCGTTTCACTTCTCAATATGAGCTATATATGCGGCACAAAGAGCACCTCAGCTCTGATCACATTTATTGTGTTTACAGTCTCTCATTTGATATGCACGAAAAACGTAACGGTTAATAATTTATCGCTTATATTTTTCAGAGTGTGAATATTTTCTTCTGACACATTTGCAATATTTTACTTTATTTGTAACTTCCTCAGCTTCTCAGCTACAGAGTGATGACTAATTCCAAACGAGGTTTTCTTATGGGATATGTCTGCATAGAGACTTTTGTGGCGATTATGATTAAATTCAGCAACAACTGAAGTAAATATTTTCATTGCTGTTTATGAGCATTTGATTACTGCTAAGGTAATATGCTCACGAATATATAAAATGATGGAATTGATTTTGTTCCGTGCAAACCACCTTCCTACTATAATAGAGCCAGCGATCGGTGGAACCTGAGGTTGAACGGTATTTCTGCACATGTCAGTGATATCCAGATGCCGCACTTATCCAGTACCACTGAACAACATAAGCTGTAGTAAAAATGCCAAACAACCAGTTATAATAGAATTCGTCTGATGCTGCAGCAATCAGAATACTCGTTTCAGGAAGTCGGACAGAACTGCAGATGAAGGCGATAAGAAAAGTGCCTGTCCATATTGCAACAACCTTACCGAGGAGTCTGAACTTGTTTGCAACTCATGCAAAAATCTCATACCATATTGCGTTGTTACGGTAAGGACTTGATTTTACGGGTAGCAGAATGGGTGAAGCGAACTGTTCAGTTGGTTGAGCACTTTCCGTTTCTCTCATTTCTCTTCCATTCTTTCCCCCTTTCCTATTTCTGTCATCCCGTTTTACTTGCCTAGAATACCGTTATATTGATAGTATAACGCAACTGCTTCTTAGCCTATGTTGCTAGCTATTCTTGCATAAACGTCGGGCAGCCATTTCTAAGTAAACAGTCGTGCACAACCGTAGTCTCAGCAGTTTGCAACAGATTGATAAGAAAAACTCGCCCGCAAAAGAAGTTACAGGAAATTTTGGAAATTTTAATTAAAGCATCTTTCACATACGCAGCAGCAAGAGGCTTTTGCGAAGAAGGTCAACTCAGCAGGATTCTGTTTCTGGAAGGAACATCATTCTTTGACTGTGAGAATAAAATTATTCACAGGAATCAAGACATCAAGAGTGTTGTATTTGCTGTCAAACTTGTAAAACTCTATGAAAACTTGGGATGTTAGTTGTACTTCTTGTTCGTTAGTGAACCATCCATAACTCATGTCTCCAATAATTTTAACGAATCTTTTTCTGTGGCGTTACTGCAGTTGTGGCATTCGTTGATTATGGCATACAAAAAGCAGTTATTGAGTGGTCCTCCTCATGCTAATAACAGTGAGATTTTTAGGGTCGACATATCATAAGCGAAGACTTCGCCCTCTGTCCGTCTTGCAATTTTCCGGGCTACTTTTCCGAATTCAAAAGGTATATCAATTTTTTGGTTGTTTCATTCGTCTACTATATAAGACGTGAACAGCGGCTTTGAAAGGCAATTTCTTATCAGGTTCTATTCGAATTATGGAGAAGTGAAGAAATGAGGCCGGTACAAAAAGAGCTCGTTGTTGAGAAGTTCCGAAGGAACAAAGGAAGAATGAAGAAAAAGTAGAAAGAATATGAGAAAATGGAAGGATGTTAAGAAGATTGACTGGCCAAAGTGAAAGATGATGCCAGCAAAAAAAAGCAAAAAGAATAAAGGAGATGAAAATGAGCAGGCCACATGGAAATTTTGACCGGAAAACCAGGAATAGTTTCAACAAAGTCAGAAAATGTCAGAATATGAGGAAAAGTAGTTGAATGAAGGTTTACAAAAGTAGTGGTGGGAAGGGAGGAATTTGGCAAATTTGAGAATTTGAGATTTCAGGGAAGTGGAGGATAGCCGAAAGTATCGAAAGAGCTGGGAAAGTGGAGAAAGGTTGTGGCTAAAAGTTGTGAAGTGGCCGGAACAAATGTGAGAAATACCTAAAAGGATCATGTGGGGAGATCGAGAGGACCGGAAAGTTTGGAAAGAGAATGAGGGAGAAGAGACGTCAGAACACAGAACCGAACCAACACGAACGCTGACGCACTTAATCGACCTGCTCTAATTAGCTTTCTCCAGGCGATGCCTGGTTTATTGGGGGATGATGCTTCCACGATCCCTTTTTTGTTCCGAGTTTTTCAGCAAAAGTGAAAAGCTAGCAGTATCATCCTGGCATTACTTTCATCGCTAGTACTCAGCTAATCTTCCAGAAAACTCTTATTGTTTTGCTAACTAAGGCTCTAAATGGCGATTGATTTGATTTGCAGGCTGTCCGAAATTGGTGAGAGCTGTCCGATGTGCGGTGGTGACGTTCGAGATGTGGTGCCATCCGATGCGAATAAATTCCTCACGTGCTCTGATCAGTCTCATAGTGGTTTGAAAAGTGAAATAAAATAAAGGAAAGGCATGTTCACTCAAACAGAACATCCTGCATCTTGCTCCGCCGATGACGTAAATGCCAATAGCGAGAGTGGATTTTCCATCGGGTTTGGTTTCCCTTTCAGGTCTTCTGGAGCCCAGTTCTTCATGTGACATGCTAGGTTTTCTTTGGTATGACTTTTCATGCTTTATTCTACCTCCGTAAAGTTGTTACCAACGGTCCGGTTTTTTGGTTTTACCTTTTATCTGCTCCGTTCGACGCACTCTAAGTTTTGACCTGCTCGGTGGAATTCGTCAGAATCGTTTGGGCGCAGTAATCTACCTTTCTGGGATCTTGTTGATAGTTGTCAAGATATTTTGGCATATTTGGACATGTCTGGTTTCGGAGCAGAAGACATATTCTATACTGATTCATTATTTCATGTGTTCGCATGCTTTAGTGTGTGGTTTCCCTTGTTATCTTGATCTATCTCCAAGCCTCGCGTTGTTAATCCACTTCAGGCGTTCTTTGTTTTTCTTGTTTCTTCGACATATTCTTTCTGATTTTGTACATCCCTCCACCCTTCCTTCCTCTGCGGCAGTTTCTGATTAATGCGCTTGCCTAGATGGTGGTCCACATTTCCTTGTACAACTTCTCCATACGTTGAAAAAAAAACGGTGTGCAACTTCTCGACTTGACCGCACGCTTGCATCAACGCATACAGAGGCTATTACGAATAATGTATGAATTGCTGCAGCGACAATCTTCAACGCCGTAAGCAAATAGACCTTAGTCATTTTTCCTTTATACTGAGCCCTGAAATTGCCCTGTGCACTTGCGAGGCAACATAATGAAGCGACGATATGCTGTTACTCCGTTTACCGCAAAGTCTTGAAGAAGTTTGGAATTCTGCTTACGAAACAGTCACGACGACCGGTGGTTCTTTACTGTAGCCGAAATGGAATTGCTGGGAGGCGCATGGCATCGGTGTGGAAGGGCCAGCTCCCTTTTGGTCTTCTAGCCGCTTAGGCCTCCCACGGGGCTGTGCCGTCTGTCGAGCAGCTTCCGAAAAATTTCTGAGTCTCTATGACATCTATTCATTTTTGTCGCCATGATTTTTTGTCTGATTTTCCAAGGAAGGTACTCATCTGCCAGTTGACCACAGTTTTGCCTATTCGGCTGCGGCCTTGCTTGATGTTACTGTGATTGCATTCATGCGTTGTTTTCAGCAGTTTATCTATCTGTGGTTGTGATTGGGGAGAAATTACGAAACGCGGTGAAACAAGATCTCGCACTACCCTAATGACGAGCATATTTCTGCAGAGCTTTGGTTGCATAACGAAGTTTCGGTCAGCGCTCACCGGCTGAAACAACCGCAGACTGGAAGAAACATCGATCGGTTACAGTCGCTATTTCACACAAGTAGCAGGAATAGAATGCAAACGAACAAGGTTCAGAGAGTCTAAAACAGAAATTCTCAGCATAGCGATCAAGAGGTCATCGCTACTGGGGCATCCGGCACACCACGCATGACCGGAAAGCAAAAAATGTATGGCGTGTTGCTATTAGGCAAGAGGAAGAGCGATCCAACCGACTAAGGTAGTCACAGCCGGTCATTACACAATCCGCTATGCCGGTCAAAGCAGTGGCGTTGATTCCACTTGGCTTCATCTAATAGTCAATGATTGACAACTTAACTGCGCCCGATCACAATAAATACTATGTCAGCGAATGTGATACTGCTGAACTTGTCATCAATCGCTTCACTTAGTGTGTCACCTCGAAGCGCCACACCTCGGAAGTTCTTACTGTCTGCATTCCTCATTAAGAAGCGATCTTTTGGAAGGTGTGCAGACCGTACAACAAGAGCATCATCAATCGGTGAATATCTGATACATCCATAGCTACAAGAGATCCCAACATAATAATCACAAACGATGACAGGCGGCGCAGTTGTCAACGCTCCTCTCAATCACACAGTCAACACTACAACAGAAAGAGTAGCACTTATCGCACACAATTCCTTACTGACAACTTTCTATTCAAAATTCCGCCTTCAGTTCTTTTTCGCTTAGCCACGGCGAACATTCAAGTCCACTACAGATCCCGAATTGCAGAAACCTCCACCTTTTTCTTTCAACTCCAACGTTTTATGACTCCTCAAACTTCCGCTTTACTGAACTTTCCGTCTTCGAGTGGATTGAAGTTTTTGGGAAATCTTAATCCGATCAATCAGGCGGATCTTGTACTATAAAAATCAGTCCGACCTCTCTTGCAGAGTTTGCCTCGAAGAGTCGATCCCATAACTGCTGACCATGTCCTAACGATACCGAAAGTGCTATCACGTTCCTCGGATTTTTCGAACACTTTTAGCCGTAATCAATATGCGAGGCAAGCCATCCGTAGTAATAAACTGTTGTAAAACAAATTCTACAGAATTTCTAAAACATTCCGTCATAGACTCTTCCGCATTAAATCAGCCTTTCCTGGGTTAAGTCAGTCTTTGCTGGGTATAGATGACAGAGGAACATCAGATGAAAATACCGTGCATTTTTGACTCGACCGTGCGGAGTTATATTGCACAAGCTACATTCTATGCGGCAGAGAGGTTTACTTTGCTTCACCATGACCAGATTATTAGTGCTCCCAAAGGCACGGCCCATCGAATCTTTTCTTAGTTATCATAAAGGGAAGGCAACGGTAAAAAATGTTTTAATAAAACAAACAAGCTTTAATTATTTGTGAGTGTAAGCTAAAAGACAGTTACAGACTGTAAGGAACAGCGTTATGAGCGTTTTGCTCTTTCTTTTTATTAGGCTCGAAATTCTTTTGTATTTACCCACTTTGGGAGGTCTAAGTAGATCGAGTGAAATATGGAAAAATGGGATAAGATTTCGTAGCTTAAACTAATGTGCAGCGCATAAGCAAAAATATCGACAGGTATGAGTGTTGCCACTTCCCACTCATGGAATTTACCACCACTGCTGTATATTTCGCTCATGGAATTTACCACCACCACTGTATATTTCAGGCTAGCTGCACTGCGCCAGGAAAACGCAACTCCATTCATATTCATTGAACCCTTTGTCCAGGGAAATTTCAAGTCTTTTTATGCTTTTGGCCTGGGTGTCTCAGCAGGAAACTTAAAATCATCTGACATTTCCGCAGGCCAATTCGCTCGAGGAATCCAAGACCAGTAAACATTCCCAATTTTATCGAATATTTCAGGATGTCGCATACTGCTACTTTTCCTCCTTTCCACTTCCCCGGAGATAACGATGTTGGGTTTAGTACGAGCAACGTGTTGAAACCTCACAGAAACGGAAGTTTGCGTTCGAGCCATTATCTTTGACATCCGACACCACCGCATCGTGCGGTGCAGTATCACTGCAAAAAGTGAAGGGATGGAAAATTCGCGGTTGGTTAAAGTTGGGTCACTTAAATAAGAGGGCGCCACGAGAGATCCTCACGAGGTTTGGCGACAAAGTTCTAAGTAATAACGTTGAAGGGAGTGCACTGAATAGCGAATGAAGTCTTCGCACCTAGAGAAGCAGCAGATGACAAACATGTGTCTTCCCTACCCAAATGCTGGAAGGCTTCACATCGTCCAATTCTGGAATACTGTCGTTTCGTGGCGGAAGTTAAGATCACATATGCCATCAAGACAATCGGCTGCTGAAAGATCCAACTGCAGAATGCTGTGCCCTTCACCAGTATAAGCAAAATTTCAATACTTGTACGCGCTAAATGATGCGTACAATCTGCAGCCTTGTTAGCACAAACAACAACTGTAGGTGGAGAAATCGGCTATTCGGTTGATGCAGAGCATGAACTTTAAACCCACGATGACCTCGGGACAGGTCTGGTGGTAGCAGCTCATCATCAGATGTTACTGCACGCCATTTGCAAACATCATTTATACTTTATTTTGTAAGAAACGCTTCGAGCTCTACAATACTTCCATGAAATTCGTTATCGACGAATTTCGTCGCATCTAAAAAAATGGACGGCAAGCCACTTGCTGAAACTGCTTAGTGATTGATTTCTTGAAAGGATTGCTCAAGAAACTTTGGCGCATAATGAATTCACATGTGCTTTATACTACTTTGATTAATCCATACTCTACTACTTTTCACCTTGCATTTCAGATATTTTATAACGTATGTTTTATATACTATACAACATATAATTCAAGTTGAAAATGTATGGTTTGAAATCGAGGACGCAACACGAATATCGAAATGAAAATGTGAATGAGAAGTGTAAATTTCGGGAACTGTGTAGGAATCGATTCGACTGCAAGTGCGATAATGAAAGTTCAGCAATAAACCCATCACAAAAGGTACAATGTGGACACATAAATATGAAACAATTAACAACTCATTTATAATAAAATGCGGCAAGAATTACTGGATGACCGCTAAAAGTGATGCTCGAGTGCATACTGGATGACCGCTGAAAGTGATGCTCGAGTGCATCATTCATCGTCCATTAGTAATTCCTTCACGAGCGTTTCATTTGTGAGTTGAACTTCGCTGAGTTTTTTTCCCTCAAATTAAGTGTTTTATTTTTCGATAGCAATTGACAGCAACGATTAACACCATGACTCTAATTGTGCACATCGCAATTAATGAGCTAAGCTGTACATGCTAATAAACTGAAGATATCCCCTAATGCTAAAACAGAAAACAGCCACATCGAACTATGCAGCTCAGTCCCCAGCAATAAATTTCACTGCCCACAGACACTACAACGAAACAAAACAACTACGATGATATAAAGTATCTTATCAATACTGCGAAAGAATTAACACCCTTCAAAGATCATAAATTCAACACGTTCTCTTTCCACTCTATCTTATGGGAGCTCTCTTTTAGTATTATAACGTTGATTACTGGACTACAGTGGCCAATTAAGGAATAAAATGAACTGAGTGGCATAAATTTCTCGCAACGATTTACATGATAACCACCGCCTGAGGGAGATTGAAAACACCGCCCGAAAGTGGGTACAAGAACGCGAGCCTCTTAATCGCCATGTGAACGGTGCAACACTGATCCAACTCCGTTGTTTTCAGTCAACGGCTACAGTCTTAATTTGAAATAATCTAGAAAAAATTCAACATTAGGATGCGATTTGACCAATATGAATGGATACTATTCCGCTTCCAAGAATGCCATCTGCAGTCCGATTGTTAGCGTTATACGCCCATCACATCTACTGTACTGTTTGCAAGATAGAACTGATAGCTCTTACACAAGAAACAATGCACAGCTTTCTTACTGGCTCGGTAGTGAAGTGTTCGTCAGATGGGAGGAGGCAGCTGGTTCACACTTGGTGTTATCGTCAGGTACACGGCATACATGCATGCGTACACATGTTTTATCTGTCTATCAACTATCTGTACAGAATAAAAAATCACATTTTAAAATGATATTTGAGGATACGTGTGTATTTTAATATTCTGATATTTGGCAGGTGAGTAGGATGCATTAAGCTGTAGTAGTACAAGTTTAACGTTTAATGAATATATAAATCGATCCACAGTAAACAAAAACCCGAAAAATCTACAAACCGTTCTACAAGCGTTGTCAAGTTGCCATACTGGGTGGCAATAACCGGCGGATAAAAGACAGTCAAAAGCTAAGCTGTGAATGATAAGAGGAGATTGGTTTCAAAACATACCACATGAGAACCGCCTATAAACTTCAAAGACCTACTCGAGATTAGTTTGAAGACCACGCTTGACCCCTTCCGTCAAATACTCAAGAAGACTGAATAGAGCGTTTGTCGGGTATGTTTACTGCTTCAACCATTTAGGAGAATTCTTCGAGCTAACCTTTACGCCATACTCGATGAGTGTCGGTATACAACTAAGCTTAAAGTGATCGTCGGTCCTGAACGGATTCTTTGCATTCTTCCAGCTGAAAATTCATACCACAGAAGTAAGAAAGGCCGTTGACGTAACAAAACGTAGACAGTATTACTCAGTGCAAGAAAAGCAGTACTTAGGCGCGGACAGCATCAAAATCGCTGCACTGAACTCGACAAAACAATGGAATTGTTTTACATTCCTGTTTGAAGAGAAGAAACACAATTCAACTATCCACCACTCTCGTCTCAATTCCTATCTAAACTAGAGAGAACCGAAACCAATCTAGCTGCCGGATTTCAATTTTGTACCTCAGTTTGTTCCACTGATCAGTATATATAAGGGCAATGCTATGCCACCACTAACCACAACTATCCTACATCGTGACTACCAGTCCGTGATACTGCTGTTTGGCTAACGACTCGAAACAAGGGAGTCCTATACTTGTAATGAGGCAGAATGCTGAAAACTCACTAACTCTGATAATACTCAACAGGACCTATGCAGCTAGACAATGCACAACGCAACACAGCGCAACGCAATACAAGCAAACAACACAATATGATAGAAATGGATCCCTCGAAAAAACAATACTATTCTGTGATCGTTTTTTATTGTTTAAAGAAGCTCGGCAAACTTAGAAAAAAGGAAAGCTTCAATGTGAACTATGAAGGGAGACGGATGGATGAAATAGGATGAAAATGATACTATTCACGAGATCCGACGGAACACTCGATAAAACGTATATCGTGCTCGTTGGCGAAGTTCGAACTCGACAACTCACCAATGACCCTCGCAATAACTGGTTCTGCTGAAACGGAAACGCCTGCTTCTTCATCAAACTGGAACTAAACAATGAACGTTCAAGATTCTACAAGAATTTACAATCCTTCGTTTTCTGGCGAAAAGGAATGTTCACTTCGTCAACCTAATCCTCAGTTGTTCATTCATAATTAAAATTTGGGTCAGCTCGTCCCCCACAGCCACCCTTTCCCCGGTTAATGAGGATGAAGGCATTATTTTCTCCTTCTATCAAACCCTTTGCCTCATATTATCACCAAGGCACTAGTCCCCCAAATTAGTCCCCATCGCTATCTATCATCCTATACTTTTTTGAAGTTTTGCTTCGAAATTTCGAAGAAATGTTTTCTGTTGGGAAATTTCAACCTGAACCCAACGAACATATATCTGGAACAAACATACGAACTTCTTGTAAATCAAGGCCTCTAAGAACTTTATTTTTTTAACATGAGCATGCAAAAATTCCGATCGCTGCGGGGAACGCTTTCTGTGGGCTGGGCCTACGTTATAGAATCTCCACGTCGGCCTCCCCCCCTCTCCCCAGTACTCTTAGGGATATACCTGTATAATTATAGTCGTACGGTCACCGAAACTGCGTTGAATTGCTTCAACGACGATTACGACGAGGGATTTACATGAAGCGGGAAAAACGTTTGCTGACTGTTGCTCAGCGTATCAACGTGCGTATTGCTAGGCCCTATCCAAATTCAAAATTACGTTGATGTGGACACCATCTAAAGTTGCTTCATTTGAATGCCCATATTTACGTCTATTAGTTCAAGTCACTGACCTAACTAAAGCATGGAGAATTCATCTGAACGTAATCAGCGTCACATTATGTCGTCTTGAAGATTTAGGCAGGAGGTCAAGCAGGTCATGAAGTTACCCTGTCGACGAGTAAACACTCGAGAAATGAGTTAACTTCAAGGACAAGTTCAATCAGTATTTTACAACAGTCTGGTAAAACACTCATAGGTAACAATGACATGGTGTCCACGATGTACCGGATCTCGACGTCAGCTGAATTTAGTTATGAAAGGCTGACCGGCAATACAGTCGGGGCACCAGCTTTTGCCTGAATCTTTCGAACCAGTAAACAAGATCACTGTGCGTGCCCTCGAACCTTCAATAGCCTTCTTCAGTGCCTCATAGCCTTCGACCGCAACTTTCTCGAAAACCATTTGAAGCGCACCGACATGAAACACATCGATTTCGTTTCGGGTTATTAAATAACAACAGAATAGCAATGACATACTGCTACACAGTGCAGTGGTCATCAATCATACGTCAGCAGTTAAATCAAAATTTAGTATTTTGCAACGAAACGAAACGAAACGATGACAAATCGACATATTCACTAAAGATATTAGTAAGAACGCTCCCTCGACCATTATAACACAACAGGGATGCTAGAGAAAATAGCAAGCACTGAAGTACTTAAGGAAGGACGGTCAAGAGAAAACGCCTCGAATAGAAGCACAATAAAACTGTCGTCACATGCAGTCGGTGCCTGCATCGACATAAACGTACATCGAACATGTAGCCGGAATCTACAATCACGACAAAGATGACTCGCAAACAATTCGATGCAACAGCCTATGAACGAGGCAGACGAACGGTGTAAGAACGAACCCACAATCGTCACTCTGCTAATTCTATTAATGCCTTCAAGACCGGTACCCCGTTATAAACACTAGATCGTTGCATTTATAGGACAACATCAACCTTCCCTTCAAGCTCTCTCCTCCCACTCCACCTAATTCCGGCACACTGAATAATGTGACAAAAAACTTCCAGCTATGAATTCTTCACAGATAACACAACTGCGGTATTTCACGTAGCACTTGGCCACTAACCCCACGTATTATCTATCAGCTTTCCCATGTTTAGGGAATTATAAAGAAATGTTTCACCTGGCAAACGCTTTTCTATATGCGTTTCTCCATTCTCTATTGCTCTGTGAATCGACTAAGCGATACGCACTTGCTGTGGCACGTTCGAATCACATCAGTAGTGTGTACATGCACAACAAGGTGGAATTAAACCAGATGAGTGCGACGTATGCGGAAACACTAAAGATAACAGTAAATTTTATTTTGGCTAGCACAACAACGTTCTAAAATATAACAGTCGAATTGCAAATGAATCGAATGCGGCTAAGGTGAAACGTTTGTACACATTTATGAGTGGACAATGCAGAAGTCGTTAAGCGTCCCCATACACAATAACAACTACCATGAAACATCACTAGGAAGCAATTATAAAGCACGTTTCAATGCGTTGTGCTGGTAATCATAGAATGAAGTGCAAATCCACTGTATGTGATTATTCGCTATTGATGCAACGGTCCCTGGGATGCGGGATGAGATTTACATAACCTTTTGAACGTGCATATTCGATCAGCGAGCGATGCGCGCTCGAACCTAGACCAACCCTTGTCGCCGTTCTTGTCAACCAATGTGTACTGCAAAATAATCGATTCTAAGCGCAGTGACGAAAGCTTCTTCATTGAAAATATCCCTAAGTGAGCGGAAAATACTCAAAGAAATAAAATAACCATACAAAAAACAATTCACTGCGAGAAAACTAGAAAACTATGGAAAATATGAGAAACATGAGAAATATCTTGCTAAGAATGTGGAAATCACCTAAAATTGGAAGTGTAAAACGCACCAAATCTCTGCATATGTCACATTCATTGCAGTATCTGAAGAAATGTTATACAGCGTGCGTTGTAATACCCACTTGTGATATAACACCCACCTACTTGTGATAGCCTCGGTAACACTCTTAAGTCTCCTCACATAGACAATCGTAAATATAATCATCACAATCGAGCACAGGTTGATAGCAAACGGGGCGAACGTTAGCACCGTCACCCACGGGCGTAATTTCACGGCCGCTTCACGACACCATGCTTCCTGCAACGTATTCGCTCTCACTTTTGCAAGCCGAAATGCGTCAAGCAACAAAAACAAACCTGCTCACAGATGAGATCATGTTCCAAGCGACAGCTACCTACAGTGGCTTGTGCGACTCTCTATAACCCGTCACCAGTACGTGCCGCGAACCGCCGCTAACAATAACCACTCATGAGAGAATAACGCTTCACTTTCATCTAGCAATGTTGAAAATAACCAATAAACCTGCAACGTATTTATGACGAATACAACCACGAAACCTTGTTCGGCGTCTACTTTCACGATGGGTGACGAAGCACTGCTGCCAATCATAAAAGTTTCAATGCCAGTTGCTTTGGAACACAGCAATAGGCTGAGTGGCCTCTGTAACCGCTTCGTAAGTGGCCCTTGAAAACCGATAAAAACACCGACAAGCTTCAAGTCTTCAGAAATTGCTTACTAGCTGAATGCTCTGCTACAGGAAACTTGCATATTACGCTTCCTTAGCTTGCCCTCCAACTGCAACTGTGTAATGAATGACAAATGATTAGGACATGGAAGTAGTTTCATCCACATTACAAAAGCATATTTCAGACTACTTTATAAAACATTAGGAATGGATAAGTTACTGCTTATTAATAGGTGAAAAGCACCTACAAACGTGGGGGATTCCATCACCTTCCATTTGCCGGCACATGTTTCACCACTGAACTGTCGCGAATGTCTTACTTTTTGCTAACTCTCCATCTAACGATTAAACCACCAACAACAAACTTCAGGCAAAATATGCTTTAAATAAGGACGAGGCATCGGATTAAAATATGAGGTGCGCACACGGTGCTTCCCTCCCAGTTCAAGCGCCCCCGATTCACCACCCCCTTCCTGCTATCGATCTTTTCTGCATAAGTGTGGAACAGTTTTGCCTGTAAAGTGGTGTTGTAGAACGATCTCCTGCTCCCGTACGCAGCCACCACACCGAACGCAACCAATACAATAAACACACCGCATCGCGTCATCGTTTTAACAAACTGATAACAATTAAGAAAACGATTCAAATTCAATCCACAAAAATTCCACCAATCTTTGCATCATTCAAAACTCATCTGTAGCAGAATGAGTGCTTTTTGCAAATTTTTTGGGACAGGAAAGCGCATTAGGACAGTGCCACCCCTACGTTTAATATCCATGCTGATGTCAATGTATAACCATGATCAGTCCTCCGAACTCATCGTCTTCCTTACTGATCATAATTAACATGAGTCATTGTGAAACCTTGAACACTATAAACATTTGCCGATCATTTTAATTCGACCATCTCGACGCATCTCAGAGGCGAATTTCAGTTCGGCATCGGTGCAACACTCCAGCTGGACAAGATGAAAAAGTCTCACTGATTTCTGAATTCTGCTCTACCAATACTGTCCACTGCTTAGGATTGCAAAAAATCGCGCGTCGTGCTAGCTTCCTCTCCACTTATAATATCTAGTTTTCCGTAAGTGTCAACCATAAATTTACTCGCTAGTGGGAGTAAGAAGATAACTCTGGAACGAGACAATACAGACACACCCAAAACCGCAAATTCTCCCTCCGCCTTATTCAGGAACATATATTATATGACGAATATTCTTCTAAATTCCGAGCGAACTTCCAATAATCCGTCGCTTCAACAGGAAAAACGAAATAACCCTAAACTTCTTCTTTCCTTCAATAATTTTACTTTGGTTCTTTGTCGAATGAAACTTTCTTTGATCGTCCCTCAATGCCGAAATTTTTGTCCCCCTTTCACTCTTCCCTTACGCTACATTTTCCGATACACACCCTTATTAAAACACTGCCAGCAAGACAAAGAATAGCGTCGATACACTAAAACAAAGCAAACAACGCATACATATAAACATAAAGCCGTCATATGGCCGGCCTAGCACGATCTACAACTTATATGCACCTCAGAAAGCAGTGGTTGAGCTACTCGGATGATAATCGTTGTGATAAATTATAGTTCGCGAGAGTTTGAAACAGCTCACAAGAAGCATCATTACTTCAATTTGTCACTGGATGGCCATATGCATGAAGCAGAAATGATGCGAAATCCTGATCAACTCTTTGCACCTTATCGTTCCACTTCCCACTTTTCCGTCAATAGGCAGTGAAAAGGCATATCATAAACGAAACGTTTCAATGTCGCCAAACGACATGCACTTGATCGGTGCGATATCGCTGCGTGGTTGTGCATTGTTCGAGTCGAGCATGAACACTGGCACGTACCATGTGCCAGCCAGCTTGTGCGATCATGGCACCGTTATCAATGCAGAAACGCTCATCTGTTGCGAACAGTTTCGCCCCTCTAAATACTGCTGTTGAATTTCATAAGTCATCACAAAGTAATATGAAATTAAGGTGCGAACATTCCCCTGTGAATTCCCCTCCCCTCCCTCTACTCCCATCCTAAAACAGTTCTAAAGCAGTCTCACAATAGATGAAATAGCTATTATATGAAAAAACTTCGTGCACAAAAGATATTAAAAAAACGCAACACGATTCGTATGTGATAATTTGAAAGCCACATCTTACTGCTACCGTGATTTATGTTTATGGACTGGAAGGGGAAATGAGAAGTTTCACTTTTCGTTCAATGAGTTCGAAAAAATGTGGAACAAGCACTAAATACACATAAGGAAGTAACTGGAGTTCGGCAATAAAATGCAGTATCGTATCGCTCTCATAATAAAAGACGAATGCAGAGGAGTTTCAGCTATGAACAGTAAAATATCTATGGCTAGAAAATGAGAAGCAAAACATAAAGGGCGCCTTTCGATTAAGTTGTAGAATAAGTCACAAGCTTCGCAAACAACCAGAAGCAAAATCGAAATTTGTGATTCACTTTCCTGAATTGTACACCAAAACAGATGCCTTCTACTATCGTAAGTACCCCTCTAGCCGCAAAGTTAAGTCTTAAATATGTGCACACCAGTGAACAGTGTTCCGAACCTTTCAAACGCCATAATCTGCATCATTTGTTGCAAACGTTTATTGCATCCCACACCACCGACCACCAAAACTTCATTGCTATTGCAATGCGCCATTGCACGCTCAGTTATTTCAACCAGCATCGCAAACACCGTTTCCTGAAATATCACATGAAAACTTTTTGAGGATAACCTTGGCCATCCAAAACGGCCCCTGCCCCAGTAAGCGCAGTCGCGAGCTCGGCAATGAAATGCATAAATGATCACCACACGAAAGATTATGCGACCTTGATGTTGGCAATACCCCGTCACCCAAAATAGTACCACACCCGCACTTTATCTTTTATACAAACTCATAAACATGGCGCTTTTTCAATCATTAAAACCGCCTACGTTCCACTCGTTTTATGGAACACATCGGCGCTTTAAATTATTCGTTGCTCTTCTAACAGTATAATGATCGTTCAAAAGTAACAACCACTGCTTCTTTGAAAGCAGTTAATACGATATCCAGGTGAAACCTTTGTAATTATGCAGCGTCTGGAGCATTTCCTATGCTTTCGTCTTAATCCTGTTGGTGGTCAAATGGCCGAGTCAGACTCAATCGGTGGATAATGTGGTGCGAGTGGAGCATATTTTCAGACCTGTAGTGAAAAGCACAAATCTGCTGCAGTGCACTCTCCCGATTCGACCATTCGCAATCCACGGGTCGATATAAATGAAAGAATGCCTGATAACGATAGATCCATTCCTTTGACGGTGTACGGCAGTGGAATCAACTTAGTACCTTTTAATGCCAATTGCTCGAGATTATGTGCTGGGAATGGATCGTTTGAGAGATTTAAAAGACGCGCAAACCTGTAACCACAACCACTTTGCTTTCTCGATGCACAGAACATACGCATCAACAGTTAAAATGCACATGAATATGAGTACTTATCGGATGCGTTTCGAAACTCAACTAGTAAATATCTTCTTTATAAGAACCATTTGCTTTATTTGGGCACAAATAACACCCACTCATTAGCAAGGTTGAATCTGCGAAGTGCACATCACTGACGATATTCAAATTGATGAAGTACCAAAAAGAAATGGAAGTGTTAAATTATTCAAATTGGATGAAATTATCAAAGTTCTGTGGCTGCAATCTCAAAGGAAAAGACACCAACCTGTCGAGACAGTTGCCCACTGCTATATCGAGTGTCTCTCCAAATATACGATAACGCTTATTCGAATAAGAGATCACCTTCAAAAAAGCCGTCTGAATTTGAACAAAATAGTTAAATAAACTCGAAAACATACGACTTCAAAAGCAAAAATTTACGTCCGCGTAGTCTTAAGGATCGCATTTAAGAAAAAATGTCCTATAAGCCAAAAAATACCAAATTCAGAACGCCTATCATGTTGAACATTACAACATGCAGTAGCAATACTACAGACAGAAGGGAGAGGGAGGGAAGGGGCACTTTCCACTTTACCTCTGCTACTCGCTCATTCACTCTTCTATCAGTTGGATTATGAATCAGCTTTCAGTAGGCACAACAAAATAAACCCATAACGTGAATAAAACTGAAGGAGAAGAAGAAGTGAAAGTTTATCCATCCATAATTATCAACCTTCTGTTCATTCAAGCAGCTCAGGAGGCCACCAGGATTTGTCTGCGAGTTCGCAGAAAGAAAAGAACTAAACGTCTTTGAGAAAACCTTAAGGGGTGCGCTCCATTTAAGAGACAATAAGCAAAACACTGTTGTCAAACTTGACTGTCAACAAAGCAACTCGCAAATTATGAGTTGTGTAAGATGATGAACGGGCATGTAGCAAGAAGACAGATAGAAAAATCAAGCCCATCTCCCCACCCCTCTCCCCTCCCTCTCATGAAAAAGACTGCAACAGAACACAAAGATGAGTCGTTCCCTGAGCTTTTCCAAACATTTATTCTTCTCTTTATGCACTAACTTCGGGGTAACACTCAATCCGAATTCCTCGCTCGATTAATTATGCATCAAGCAGTGATTATTTGCATGACAACAACGACAACCGATATCCCACACATCCTTGCAATCCAGAAGTCATTCTCCAAATCAAACGCAGTTATTTTCCTCACCAATAATGATTCAAATGCGTTAAGTGCCCTTGCAGATGGAAATTAAAATATACCTGAGTATTCCCTCCGCTAACATATAAGACGACCGGGTTTTCAGCCCCCGTGATGAGCCGACCCATTTCGATATGTCCCACACAGTGATTGACAGGCAGAATCGGTTTCTGCCACATCTGCGCAAGCATTCTCGCTACCACTGCGCCGACTTGCAAAGGTGCACCCATACCCGGTCCTTTTGTGTAGGCGATACCATCGATTTCGGTACGAGGCTCCTATATAAATGAATTTCGAATACTGCTTCCAATGCTATAATTCGGAAGTACTCCAAGGCAAAAATCAGAAGAAAAAGCGACTTAAAAAGTTAAAATTCATTAACGATGCCCGTGGACATTATATACATATATATAATATAGTACAGAGCCAGATAGGCGTGACGTTTTATTTAGCAAGCATTTACTGTGGTCCACAGCGTATATTCTGAGTGAAAAAAAGCATAACGCGACGAAAACGACGAAAAAACATAATGCAAAATCCTTAAGACTTTATTCAGCATTAACAATTACGCTTCTGATAATCAAATCTCGTGTTAAAACTATGAAATACGTGCAGACAATAATGCAAAAAGGTGTAACTGCTCGTAGAAGATTAAAAAAAACATGCTTGCCACGCAAGCTCAACATCTGAACATCTTATGCCACATATTTGGAAAACATATTATTTAACTGAAGTGAAGGCACTCAAATGCTCAAATATTCCGGTAGTTGGAGCAAGCCAGTCAGCTTAACCAAAAGTGAGAAATCCAATCTGATAAGAGTCATGAAATAGATGCAGGGAAGTTTTACGAAGCTATTCAATTGTTTGACAATAACAGTATCTAGTTGGCAACTCGTTAAGGTATAAACCTGATACAACAGATACCTTGATGTGTGCTTCGTGAAGAGCATGTACAACAAGACTGACGATATTCTGGCGATGATGAGCAGCTGTCTCGGCTGGACGAAAGCCTTGGCCAGTAGGGGCGTGGAAGGTTGCACGTGGATTCGATATCACCTTAACAACGAACATTCCATCATGCAGAACAACGACAACATTGTACACATCGCAATATGCTCAATCCAAAATATTTTTAAAATTCAACCTCCACCTTATGTGATCTTCCACTGTCAGAGAATCACAGGCACACTTCCCTCCTCCCCCTTCCCCCCCCCCCCCCCCCCCGCACCTGCCCAAAACGTGGATCGTGAAAGGCGGAATAATTTAGAAATCTAGACGATCGAATTTATTCGATCACTAAAACGATCGTGCAGTATGAAAGGGGATGGCATTCTGATCACAGAGCAATATTAAAGAATGGAGCTTAACGAAATAATTCTGTGAACACCACAACCTACCTCGAGTGGTTTATTCGAGGGAACAAAAAGAAACTAAACAGCACAACCTTGGCAAAGAAGGCAAATCTCACATCTTACGCTCAACGAAATCAAAATGGCGGCACGTCCAACCTATGCCAAAAATAACTGCTCTATCTTTCTTGCAGATCCGATAACTATCATTACTGCCTCTGACGTCAATTCTGTGCTACTCTGATCAGTATTGACTGCGGACAAGAGAGAGGATGACTGAGGGCTTCACCCTTCCTCTCCCCTCTCCATACTTCCAGCGTCATACTGAGCCTTCTGCTCCATTTCATGAAGACGAACTTGGACACGACTCGAGATTTACTACCCATGGTTTCTGCTCAGAGAAAGTGCGAAATTAATGCAACATCATAGCTCATATAGCGAAATAGTGCACAGACAAAGCCACAAGCACTAGTATTAGATCGATATGAATCTGATCCCAATAATGGCCGGATTTGACTCAAGAGAGTACAGAGACAAGTCACATTCTATCAAACTGAGTGTTGGCTCATCGCAAATGCGGCCTGTTGCGTTTTGTTGCCCTTGCTCGTTAACTTAGCATATAGTCTGAGGAAAAATTCCACCACCCAATCTGCCCAGGAATTGTTCCCCGACACTAAAGTGTACCTAACAGAAGAGGGGTCCATCCACTGCACTCATATCTACATAGCTGTATTGCAGTCCCACTGAGGGGGTTTACTACAACAAACCGATCCTCAAATCGATACATTTCGTTTCCTACGACCTGGGAAATCTGCCTTCACGATATATTTGCATGCATTAAATGAATGTACCAATACTTTACACTAACGTTACATGTGACACGATATTCACAGCCGCTTATTAAGAGGGTGTATTGGAATGATGTAGGTGTGTAGGAAATACTGATGACGAGTAACCTTATCGTCTCAAGAACGACAAACCTGTCCATCACGTACTATACCGACACCGATTTTATTGGCACTACCTTCGATGCCAAGAATGCACACCATTGTCGTTGATGTGTTCAACGAAAGCGCCTTTCACTCAATAAACGCTCACCTCTCTGCAAGGAAAACTGCTAATTAATTACTTTCAGTAGAGCAAGCGAGTGAATTAAACAGCGAAAGTGAATGCAGTACTCGTTGTTTGTTTTGAAATTCGCAGTCTCTGAGGAAGGCCAACTATAACAAAGAGTGCAACTCCGGTAGTTCACCAACTGGGATAACACAAAACGATCAACCGCAGACGCAACACGTAAGTAAACATCGGCACGATCACCTCGTAATGCATATCTGTGGGCAGTAGAAAGAAAAAATGTGACCGAACTGTCTCGAATATATAAATGAAAAGAATATTGAGAAAATAAAGCGCCAGCAGTTCTTGCAGGAAAAATCTGTCAATCACACGAGTTCAGTTGCTGCACAAATGGAGACACTTAGCATCAAATATAGCAAACACGCCGTCACTGATAGATACTCGAGCTCATCATTAAGTTTGTGGGATCACTAAGTTGATGCTACGTTCATTTCCTTACTTCATTAAACACTTATGCCCGCCCTCCTTTGATTGCAATCTTCTGTGACTCAAAAAAGCGCAGCTACGAAACGTAACATAAAAAGTATCGCGAAGTGGAATGTTCCACCCGATTACCACTATGCGGGAAACGTTTCGAAAAGTCTCGTGAGGATCACATCCTGATATCCATCGTATCAATACGACGGTGCGCAGGTATCTGCTTCTGCTTACCTATTAGCTTAAACGTGAGGAGCAAAAATGCAGCGATCGAGTTCTCGCGCTGTGACCCTGAGCAGTTCTCAAGAAAAAGCGACACATATGGCTTCAAAGCAATTACTGCGCAAGCGGCACAGGACAAGCAAAGTATTCTGACAGGGGTTTCTCTCCCAACAGCGATTTTAAAAATGGCACCCCTTCTCGGGGAAGGAAAGTGAGACGACAATTCATCCCTCTATTCGACGATTAGCAAAAGAGCAAGAAAAAACGCTCCCAACTCTTTGTTAACTTCCTCCCATAATTCAACTTTTTCCTCTTATAAGCGTCAAACTGGAGCACATCTGGAATGGAGCAGAGGAGGTGGGATAAGGAGGTGATAAGAAGGGGAAGTAGCTAAGCGATATGTGTGTCCTCCGTATACAGACTGGATCGGAAACTCGCTGTCAACAACTTTCCTATGAGTGCCAATGAAAGGTCTCACATCAGATGAGCTATTTTATGCTTAATTTCCCAACGTACTGTGAACCGCGCACAACGTCTCTGAATATATAGGACGACCACAACAGCATGCGGAAAATATTTGAAAAAAAGGAGGAAAGAAGATATTAGCGATAATGAGTGATGTCGCAGAGCAAATCATCCACAAACAGAGCCACATGAGTCGAATGGTAAGGTCATGTAGTTGTGTCCACATCGTAACCCTTAGCAAGCCTTCAGCGAATTATCCCAACTGCTGAATTCAATGAAACGACGCTGCATCAGCCAATCCCCCTCGGAAGCATCAAATCAGAGCTGAACAAATACAAAGGCAAAAAAAAGTCTCCAGACTGAAATCGTCAAATTCTCTACCTCTATCAATTTTGATGCACGCTCGCTTCCGACCCCAACGTTCTTCGAGAATTCCTCCCGGATTCGATGGCGATAGAAGTCCCTATCCGTGAAGATTAGATCGTTTGCGCTCCTCAGCAATCGTTTATACAAAGATAACACACGCGCACGGTGCATACAGAACACCTGAATATATAGCCGGTGTGCACTACATAGGCAGAGGTAAGTTGAAGCATCAAATCGTCTAAAAAATTGCCATTCGCCATCACTGTGCAATCGCCGAAACGAACGAAATGGAATATAATATTAAAATATGGACCACGAAGTAAAGAAGGCTTCGTCAATATAAATTACACCATTTGCTGCTTCGACAACCACCTCGCTTTGGTTGATAAATGAAGTCGAGCAACAAGTTAACTTCCGATGGCTCGAAATAACCCCCATAATCAGTGTTATCTGCTAACATCTCATCACGGAGCGCTACAACTTCATTCACCGACTCCAATTGCCTTATTCTGAAGAGAAAACAATGAGTGCGGCTACATCTCCGAGCCACATCATCCTCTTTCGCCTAGGCATATCACTCTCCTTCCTCCTTCTCATGGAGCGGGCTGGGGAAACAACTAAAATACGTCTAACATAATGCTTCCGCACGATATCGTATTTCTTAAATGTAAGAATACATGGAACTATACAGTCGAGGCGTGTGCAGAAATCTTTCACAACAGGCCAACAAGAAGGAGAAGAACTGGCAAAGAACGATTCTGAAAACCAACAGAGCCCCGCAGAAGTACCTCACCCTCGGAATACAATGCCGGCTGGCAGTAAGAGCACCTCCCTCCTCTTCACCACCCTTGACCATGCCTTAACAAGTCCTTGACAGCCATTATGTGTCTCAGACTTTGCCGCAGATCGTCAATCACAAAACATCGCACTCATTTCAACAGCCAATAAAAGCGAAGTAATCTCTAATCTATGACGGATCGCCGGGAAATTTCAATGACGAACTGATAAAAAAACTTGGCTAGCAATTTCTGATATGAGTCACATGCAAGTCGTCAATTCGCTCTTTTTTGAACTTAGCGACAACCAAGCGATGTTTAAGTGCACTCAGCTGCTGAGAGGAAGGTGGGAGGAGGGGAGCGGCCTTGCAAACATTGCCCCTAGCGAGTTTCTCGACACTGAGGACGGCCGCAATCTCTTTATCATTTCAACAGGCACAGAAAATCAAACAAACAAATCCGTTAGCAACCTCCACCACCACACTTCGATTCTCGAATCCTCCAAGGAAGGTGAGAAGGAGTGGGATGGCTGGAGCATAGGAGAAAGGAAGGGCGGTAAATATAACGGACAGATCCTTACAGCCTCACTTACTGGGCCCAATACGGCAACAGAGATGCTACTCGACACTCTCCAGCCCATACTGTGGCTACCGCTATCCTTCAATAATACCCCAAACAGCTACATAACTTCATAAGTCTAGATATCCAACGTCGCCAATCTCCGAAACGCCGTTACCTCTATAAATTGCTGCGCTCAACGAACACCTACATTCTCCCTCCAGAATCCCATAAAATCCACTGCAGCCGACTTTTACATATTTTTTAATAATAAATAAAACGAGAAGACCTACATCCTTTGCCTAAAAATGTCGCTCAGCCGAGAACTTCCAACCTTTCAAAAACAATGCCCTTAGGGCTTCTAGAGCGAAATATCGCCTGCGGAATCTGCTTTCAACTTGAAGGCTTTCGAGCAGAGTGCAATGTGCAGCAGCATCAAAATCTGCGCCTCAAGCAAGCACACTGACAGAGTTCCGGACTGCGCGGCCAGTTACCTCCTAGTTTCATAAACCTCTGCGTAGTTTGAAATGAAGGACTAGCGTACTTAACAAAAGGTCTGTTTGGAAGCAAAAAGGACTAGCGTACTTGACAAAAAGTCTGTTTGGAAGCTACGATCACCTCCCTCCAAGACGTTGCAGGTTAGTGGGACCACATGACTTCTGATACATTTGTAGTAAAAGCAATCCTTGGATCTCAGGATGGGCGGTAAGAGCTTCTTTTCTAGTAATCCTAAGAGCTAACTATCCAAAAACCAAGGCATACTAAACGAAGAATACAGTATGCAGTGATACAACCCCATCCCTCCTCAACAATTCCACCACCTCATTCATCCTCGACATACAAGTAGAACGACCGCTTTTGGCTATCTGTGTAATCGCACGCTTTGTAACAACAAAGTTGGCAAATACGTTTTGCTATTCGATCACAGAGTGTGCGAACTTGTGGATGAATGGGCGAAGCAGCAGCCTCGATCCGCTGTGCACACGCAAGGAATTAAGCTGATATATCAATAACCCTGCATTAATATCAATAAATATTTCACTTCACAGTGAGAAGGTATCTCATTGCAGAAATTACACAACAAATAACGCTGCAAAACACAGTGTGCAATGCAACATTACGCAACGTTTATTACATCAAGAAACGATGCACGCAATGCTCGTAAATATACAGCACTGAGCAATCGAAATACTATCGACCTCTGAGGGCATAACCCGAACAGCCATCAACAGCACTGTAGAGCTGTCTTATTGGTGGCAAGCCTCAACCATATCAGCCACCGCCTAATCGGCTTTAACCGACATCCCCCAAAAGACTCACTTCCGAGGTGACTGTGACACGCAAGAAATGAGGACTCGAATGAGTTGGTTCCACGAAAAAATAAAACAACTAATCGGCAAAAGAGAACGACCTTCCGAGGATTTCGTAACTTCACTCCATCGAACTCCTTTTTGAGGTCTTTGCTTCCTCTTCCCTCGAATACCTCGACGTGCACCAGATTCCTCTTCTCCCCAAAACCCTTATTGCTGCTGCTCCACACTCCTTCGAATGACACCAATTTTTTTAAATGAAAAGCATTTGTCGCTAAAATATCCAAATATCACTCATATAAATATGAGAAGAAACACACGTTTCCATATTACAGGAAGATTCAAAAGAGCAGCATGAAAACTGAAGAAAGCAAAACGGAGGATATATTGGAGAGGAAATGCACCATTCGGAAGCGAATATTTACAGCAAAGCGATCTGAAATCCAACCAAACAGAAACGAAAAGATTTTTAATGCCGTTAATCGAACATAAACATTGACCCATGTTGCATGAAGTGACCGACCGGAAACAATAATCACAAACCTATAGAAACATTGATGGAAATATTCGAATAAACCTTAAAAGAACACTTACTTCCAATAAAGTTAGCAAACGACAGTAAAAATCGAATATACATTAGACAGGTTCTCGTTCATGTTGGCGATCAGCATCGTGGTCGCATTCAACCAAGGCTATTTGAATCGTTGTCCCCCTACTGCTCGAATTAACCCCACAACAAATCGTTAGATCCTCTACCGTGGTCCTTCCCAAGAAGACAACACCTTCACTTCCTAGATGAGATTCCAAGTAGCAGCAATTCGTCAAAAAACTGGACACTCAGTCACTTCTTGTCGAGGATTAAGACAAGCGAATTACTCGGGCTTTGGCAGATTATAAGAAGAAATCTTTCTAATTCCCCAGGTGTTTCACAACAATACAACTGATTCAAGCACAGCAAACAGCGCGTAAAACGAATTCGTCAAGCAGTGTTGCATAACTTTCGCAACAAATCGCTCAATAATCATCAAATCCAATAGAAATGAAATTTTAAAAACGCTTGAGAGAGAAGAGAGGTGCTCGTGCGGAAAGGAAAGAATAACATACAAAATATGACTTCATAAGCCGGCCAGTATAACGGCAACTATGTGGATTATAAAACATGAAACTACCTGCTACCGCTCCAATCGGAATTCGAATTTACCCTTCTCTGCTCAGTGGCAAGAGGTTTACCTTTGGGCAGTTCACGGAGTATGCGTTTAAAGTGACGTGAACGTGAAATAAACACGTGACAGTGGTCTAGATGATCTTTTAGAATCACACAGGCAGGCAAACAGACAGAGAGAGATTACAAAAGTGGATCGTATGTGGAAGCGGAATTCACAAATTGATAACTGCGTGGGATTTGTCGAGGTCGGACGCTCAGCGAAAAATATCAGAAGAACCAAATGAAACGGAGAGGAAAGAAACTTCCAGCTAAAAAGGGTTCAATCATAGGACGACGACCGTCTTTCACTCAATTCCAACGAACTTTGGCGAAGCATAGAAACAGAATGAGAAATCAATCCGTTCATGACCATTCTCAGGAAAGAGAGACGAATCCGGTTCTTCTCGTGGACACCGCTCATTTAGTGATCATAAAATTTGGCAGTTATAAACTTTCTCGCAATAGTATAATCCCATTTTTGTTCCCTTGAAAACCTGTGTTTGTTTCGATGAGAGAATTCTCTTTAAAAAAGCAGCACTAAATCTATTTGAAATAGATATATAAAAAGCAAATAACTGGATGCTGTATGAAGAACGGTTGTCGCTGTCAGGATGGAGATTGCATTTTGCTGTCGCTCAGAGGGGTCCCAAAACTTGGCTTGTCTTCAGCGTCAAATAATAAACGAAACGAAAGAAGAGAAGAATCGCAATCACAAATATCACAACCCACAACGCGTAGAGTACAGGACTACTCTCGGCTGCGTGACGTGTGCCCAGCTAGAAAACAATATAATCAAAAACACTGATAACGAGGAAATCTGAAACATCTGCCCGTTGAAAGTAAACCTCTTTCATGAGATATCATAATTCACATATAACAAAGGAATCCGGAGCGGTTAAGCGCATAGAAGAGAATGAGAAATAAAACTATCGTGAGACCATAAACCCTGATCCCAGGTGAACATTTAAAAGACAGGTACATAGCACCTGAGAGTTTCGTAATGGAATCAACTCTCTGTAAGAACGCTAGCGTACAACTGTAGCTACATGAAGCATCATCATTAACCATTCGCACATGCACTCCAAACCCATTTCACATCTGTTTCGTAATACCTTTAAGTGCACTCTCATGTAAGACTTAGTCGGCTTTCACGCGCTTTAATTAAGCATATAATGACTTCAATAAATACGTTCAAACTTTGCAATACTGCTTCATAACTACACTCCATCACTTCTATAAATAGGAAATAGAACTACTCAGGTGAACTAGCTGTCAACCACTGTTGGTGCTCGTTGGTAACATAACTACAAATCCAGTTCATAAAGCACAATCCTTAACTTTCGAACAGATCAATCAATACAATCGTTCCGACTAGAAACGACTCACCAATTTCTTGAAAACATTTTATTCTACTCAGCGTTTGAAGCTGACTATTCGATGGATGTTTAATGGAGCCCATGGATTACTTCACAATACTCCTATGAAATATCCTCACACAGAAAGTAATTAGAAGAAGAAAAAACTTACAGTGACACCAACACCGAGTAGTACGAAGGTGAGAGAGGCAACGAAAAAGACGATCGCACGTGAACGCGCGTAACTTTGACCCACCGACGACCTCAAATAAATCCACACATAACTCGAAGCACATCTCTCATTCCTTTCACAATGACTCTTCTCTCTGCTCTACTTCCTCATTTCTCTCTACTCTATTGGATTCATGTAGGTGGAACTCGAGTCCGAAACCAAATCGTTCCGGTGTTCCAAAAAAATAATTATATTCTGAAACCGGACTGATGGATTTAACTTTCTTCACAGATGTCTAGTTCGTTCTATCAAAGCAATATCACCTCCACTCAGCTGAATGCTGAAATGTTAAAGTAATATCACAACGACACCTTCAAATTTATCAACGCTGACAATCGAGTACGCAAACTTGCCGATCTGTCAATATTCACCGCAGTAAATAACCTAGTAGCAATATCTATAGAAAACGTCAAATGACAGAAATCGTTGAGATCAACAAAACTTCGACAAAAATGGCAAACTTAGATGAGAAAACTTCATGAATGCACTAACACTTTCTTGCAATGCGGGCATTTTGCAGCGGTGTTGTTCAGCGTATTAAACATGAACACTTCCTGACAGTGCACGCATGCAACACGGCATGTACCCGCCGGAGCTCTGTAACGATACCGCCCATCATTGCTATTACCGCGTAACGTTACGTTCAACATTCAAAAACGACGAAAGAATACAGTTATCACTATCAGACAATGATAATTAGCTTTGTAAACAAAGGTCGAGTTTGAACAGAAAGGCGGTGGTCCTAGCAGCTGAGGCTGCGCGAGATGGGAGCACGAGAGGCTAAAATAACAACTCTTTTGCTATCATAATTAAGAAAATTTCAGGGAATAACTTTTCGAAAAATTTCCAAAAACCTATTTCTGTTATGGTGAGAAAAGAATGGTGCGATGAGCTCTCCAGGTTGTCAACTGAGACCGATATATTAGTGCAAAACGTGTGGCAAATATTGTTTATCGAAGAGGATGAGTGGCGCATATAATAAACGCAATAGCAGCCCTCTTTCCAGATTAGCTTAGAAGAATCTCGGAAATGATCACTTTCTTGACGAGATATTCACAGTAATCAATGCCAAAACGTTTATTTTTCATCGTCAATCTCTTAAAAAATACATTTATCGGCCTAACTCCGAAGCAAAAAATGAGCTCTCCAAAATCAGAACTACAGTGTGCGACAAACCGGACAGCTGTGCCGACAGGTGTAGCGCTTCCAAGAGTGATCACACGCTTGCAATTGGTACGTGGGCACGCGATACGGTTCGACGCCGCCTTGCATAGAAGAAGGCAATTGCACGGGCATCGCACGTACTTCTTGCCTGGAGGTGCTGCCCGGATTGGTGTCGCTTCGTTACACTGTGAACACTTCACAACATGCTGTCGAGTCTAAAATCTAGAACCTTACAGCTCATGATTCTGCTCTTTCATGAGCAAACCTTTAAACCCTACTCCTTCCCCATATGACTCATCAGGATCTCAGCCCAGTGAGCGCTCCGCATAAACGAACTAGCTCTTCAACGCAGAATTCACGAAGCGCTAACCCGAACGGAGCAAACGTCCATTGAAACACTTCTGAGAATGACCCAAAAATTATATAAGAAAATGAGTAGTGCTGCAAAACCAAAAAACATGTCACCTTTCCCTCGATATGAATGAGGGCTGAGCAGACCCGACAGGTGACTGTGGGTCCGGTGGTGCGAAGCGCATCTGGACTATCATTTGCTGGAACCGCACCCATATGCTGCGGTTCCGTGAAATGCTCCTCGGGTCTTGTGTATATTCGCTCACCGTCTTCGCTCATTTCCTCATGTTCGTTGACACCTAAAATAAGGATTGTTATCAAATGCTAAATGATGCAAAGCGATGAATCTGGTCAAGCAAAACCTTTAACCCCTTTCTATCTGCTGGCTAGCAGCTGAATGAACGCCGTATGCGTGAGACTGCTCGATTCTGCAATCAGAAGGGTGGAGGCCCTTGTTCCAGACTGCAAGAAATTTGATGTTATGGTTGATGTCACCAAGAAAATGAGATGTGAACCGCTCTAAAAAGATGAGGTGATGAATTAACTACACGTGGCATAACATTAAAGACCGAGAGGGTTGTACTCTTCTCTCATCTCTCTCTTTAAAAAAACTCAAACCACATGCATATAGATATTCCCCTAATTTTTTTCCTGGACAGCCCATCGTGCTTAAAGACGTTGTGAAGGCAGCACGCGAATAAATCAATCCATCATATGATCCAACAACTTCATTGCCATAGAAGGAAAATGTACAATAATAGAATCACTTCAAAGATATCCGAAAAAAATGTCCCTTCCCCTCGCAACCCTCTGGGCAGTGCAATGAGACCTTCGTAATTGGGCGTTGAGGGGGTGGTCTCACTGTTGAGCAGCGGCATACTCTCGTCCTCCTCACGGTTCGCCATCGTGCTCTCCGCTTTCTTCGCCGCTTCCGCCCGACGAACACGAGTCTGTTAGGTCAGTGATGAACGCCGCTTAAATACAAACCAGTGTAAATACTAGCTTCTCGAAGCAGTACAGTGAATGACGATATCGCTTTACGAATAATTCATTCACAGAAGACATAGTGCACAGTTGTCGAATCCTCATTTGCCACACCTCATTCTCCCTTTCGAAAAGATAAAAAGAAAAGTTAAAACGAATATGTGCCGATCCAGAATCTTAGACGTCGCATAAGGAATCGGATCGACAGCTTACAAAATGCAAAGCTGCCGACCCGAATCTTTAAAGCAAGAACGCAAGATATTCGCTCTCTCCATTTGCTTTAACAGTGTTGAGAATAACGGCCAAAAAATGTCAACCGTTTCGCAACAATATATAAAATTGATTGAGGTACTGCAGCAGCCTTGCCCACTGTCTCATCAGTTCCACTAGGCTCAAATTAGGACAATAAGATTAGAGCTGAAATCATTTGAAATGAGATGGTACACATGTAAATGGTTAACATCTCACCTCAACGTCAATTTCGCTATACCACTCAAATTAGAGAGTGAAGCTAACCGCATATATCACATATCCAAATATCGTGCTACCATCATCCTTCCAAGCACTAATGAGCTCGTCAGAATGGTACTGACATATTCTTTGGGTACACTCACAGGGAAACAAAGAATACATCGTGCTCTACGCACCTAAATGCCATCAAGTATCTTAAAGTACTGTTGAAAGCACCCAAAATTTGGCATACCCCGAATTATATAGAGAACAAAATTATGTAAGTGCAGGCTACTCAGAATGCATTACCACATGCATCAGGCAAAGTGATTTTAAGGTCCCTCAGTTATGACTGCCCAGCAGAAGCGTCTCTCCTCGCAACTATTAGTTATAAACGATGATGTCCGTTGCATTCTTCCCGACGTTCAAGTTTTATTTTTGAATCTTTCAGTCTTTTCTCTACATTTTTCCAAATTCACCAACGATAACTTTCTATTGTCGGCACCTCTGGCAATCATTTACTCCCAAAAATCGGGTCGCGAGGGTTAACTACCAAAAAATTCTAATATCTCAAATTATACTTTACAATAATCACTTCAGTTATGTTCAGTGATCGCCTTAAAATCCCGACGAATAATCGTATTTCGGTGTTTGAGAAATCTATTGCTCAACGAGCAGCACAAACACGATTCAAGAGAAAATCTTGAATGTCGCTGTCTGATGGAGAGCATCAAAGATTGTTTCCACCTCTCTCAAGAGCTTTTATTCGCTTCTATTTCTGTGCTGTTGATGATCCCACTTGCTGAAGCATCACTACTTCCAAACAGCGCTCTTATTGGACATTATCTGCAGATTTCTATTGCTTTGTAGTTTTCTATTTTGCCTTCCCCTCCTCGCCCAAATGTTTTTATACAGATATATCGAAACAAAAGATTACAGCATCCATTAAATTTCATCAACTCAAAAAAAGTTTCAGGGCAAATTTTGGCAACGATTTCCTCCAATCCATCGTCGGAACTCGAATGAGGAACGTCATCGCCAGATCCGTCGCGAGAAAACAACTTTTGCTTGAAAGCCGAAAACAAACAACAACACCCGCACAGCACCAAGACCTGATCTGCGCTTTTCGAAGACTCAGCAATTGCTAAGCATGAAGTGTGCTGATACAATCACTCCGCTCCATTTATACTATCCATAGTGTAGCGGGTCATCGGCTTTCTTCCATCCACGAGTCAAGAGACAGGGAGAGGGAGAGGAACTGGAAGTGGCGCATGAGGGAAAAGAGAAGTCGAGATGCTAAGGTTCGACCCCATGACAGCAATAAGCCTAACCTGTCCACTGTGTCAGCCGGAACACACCCCCTTCCCTTTATTTTTCTGCCAGATAGGTTAGAATCGCCTCACTGGCTCTCAACTCCCCTCTTTCTCCTGAAAACGGCTCAGCTGAATCCAGCCCTGCCGATAATCGTCATCTAGTTGAGGTCTCAGCATTAGCATTTTCATGCCTCTAGGATTTTTGATAGACATCATTAACCTAAAGCGATTACTCTAATCACCCAGAAAGAACGGCTAAAAATCTGATGGATAGTAGTGGCCAATGGATGGTGATGTCCGATCACCTGCTAAGATAGTCGCAACAATAAATGAATCAAAAATGCAACTATGCGTTATGAGATATAATTAGTGAGTCGTCGATAGAGACGAATAGATATTGCGAAGCCGAACGACTATCGATGCAAAAGATAAGGTTTATTACAAACAACGATAGAGAATAACATTTTTGAGCGCAAAACTGCATACAACGAACGATGAAAGTGCTTAATAAAACGAGAGTACCATATCGCAATAGTGTACTTCATATTTGGTCACATAATCACACTGAAACTCAATGGTCACTCACAATTCATATGGTCATACTCAACAGCAAGCCAGCACTTCATATAAGCAACTTCCGCTCCACTGACCATCAGAAATAAACAATCGACGGCTACCTCTCTATATATCTGGGAAAGTGATAGATCAGTGAAGAAATAAATTACACATAGTCGATTACATATCACATGTTGCATCTCATTTGCCTGCGATATGAACACATCACGAGGGATTTGTTGACGAACGAACATTCGACAATAAGACTAGCCACAGCGAATTATGATGTCTCGTCTCGAAGAATAAAACCGGCAAATGAGTAAGTAGTAGAAAGAATTCATAAACGTTGAATTGAAACGGATATCATTTCTGGAAGCTTTGGAAGCGAACAACACGCCAATAGCGATAAAGCAGCAAGCGGACGAGCCAATCAGAGCTGAGCGCGATAAACTCGATCGAAGCAATTATTCGAGAAATGCGAATGAATAGCACATCATTGATACGTTTGAAAATACGAATAAATAACAATTGTAAAACTTTAAGATATTATCAACGAACGCAATTATCGTCTTATTCATTTAGCTGTTCGCGTTTCATGAAGCAAACAAGCAGAGCAAAAAAGTTAAGATATACGACACCCACTTTAGGAGGTTCTCCAAACAGCATTTTCTTCCACGAGAAGCTCTAGCTAACGCTTCGAATAGCACGATCCGTCTCCTCTCTTTGAACGCAACAATTCACCTCAAAGAGAAATATCTCCAGAAAACTTCCGATAGTCCCTCACAAAACCTCTCGTGAAACTGCATAAACAAAATTCCCAAATTCTTAACACTAAGGCGGGGAGAGATTAAAATGAAATTTTTATGCATCGCCTGTTCCAAGGTAACGTTGACATGCATATCACAATGACAGCGACTCTAACAATTCATATATTACATTGCCTCTTTCAGTGATGAAGGTGGAAATAAAGCTCCGCCTCCACAACGTGCAAACAGCAATCACAGAGGATCTGCCAACCGATCTTTTCTCAGTTCCTTCGATCACTCTCTTTAACGACATCTTTTCTCCCATTTACAGCCTGCAAATACTTTGGAGGAGAGAAGAGGAAGAAGTAAGAAAATGCGACGAAATGAAAGCTCATATTTCAGCGTTTGGGACAGGTGATCATCTTCCAACAAAGTTTGCAGGTCCGTCAACTATGGCATAGCAAAATGGGCGAAATATGACGCTATAAGCTGTGATTCGACGGTGACCAGGGGGCAACTTTCAACAAGATAAGCTAAATAGTAAACTAAAAAGCAATATGCAGTAAAGATGGCCGGACCGCTGACAATAAAGCTATTCTGTAAGCTACACCTTCACTGCTATAAAAACAACTTGATTACAAGCGCACAGTTCGCAAAATCGGTGTCATTAATTAGCCGTACGGGTGCAATATGAATGCAAAGCACTGACAAAGAAGCCAAAACAGTCATAGGAAATCGACAGCATTCGTCTGCGCCAGCGATTCTGCTATCTCGGCGATTCCTCCTGCAAAACAATTTTTCATGATTTACGGCGAAGAAGACTACTTTTTTGGAACACCGATGCCGTAAAATTATCAAATAAAAAGATTTGAGAGAAGAAAGAGAGACCGGCCCTCAACAAGCCTTCAGCTTGAGCATAATAAGACCAAACGGTGCTCATCGCATTAGCTAAAGCTTTAGCGGAAAAAATCTGTGGGCAAGAAAGTGGGAACAAATACACGGAAAAACACCTTCAGAGGAAGTTTGTGGTGGAAACTTTTAAGCTACAACATTATTCTTCCTCTCTTGATAATGAAGGCGAAACGACGGTAATATACTGTCCTCCTCCACCCTCCTCCCTCCACCTCCTGTGATTATCACCGTTGATGAGCTCTCAAACGGTTAATGAACTTCTTGGGACTTATATCTTACCAGTGAGAATCGTAATGTATAGGCAATACAACTAGAAGCTATCCCTTTAATGAAACAATTTACTGGCATTCGTGCATTGAGTTTACAACTCCGATATCAGAAAATTATGCGGTATCGTGGAACTATACAGCTCGACTTCTGAAACTGTATGACTTTTTTTAGCGTAAGTGAACACACCCAATGCTGTCACTAGCGTGAAGCAGAGATTCCTATTCGACTTATTCACCACACATAATTCATCTCCTTTCCAAAGACATCAGAGATGCAGAGAGTGTTAATCATTTCGGAAACAATACATACTGCAGAAGCAGTAGTGACTGCATTCATTCAAAGGCTATGTCATCTACCATGCCAACAAAAGTATGCCGACATCTGATCTAAAGTAGATCATCCTATTAGAGATCGAGATTGATGCACGCCGCCAATGGAACAAATACCTATATGCAGCATTGAACATATGTCAGTGGTCAAGATCATGAGGCAAACATACCTCCACCAGCACAGTTCATCCCCTAAACATCGCCAACATTACATGGCAGATATGAAATAATGGACCTTGACCGGTGGATAAGATTTTCTTCCTTCCTCTCTAAGCTCCCTGCTTATGGCTAGCTGCTGGCCACACATTGTGACCAATGAGGACCTACGCCTCAATCACATCAACTGGGAATATTTATATCGACGCAATCAGCTCCAAGCGCAGTCAGCATCCAGAAGGTTGTAAGACAGTCAAGTAACGCAAGCAATACGTACTCTCGATGACGCAGATCCATTTTCGTTGGCGACCAACGACGCAAGATGATAGTGTTGTTTCCTGAGCTGCGCAAACCGAGCTCTTTCTTTAGTGAGCTCAGCCTCCAGCTCAAGCACCCGTACTTGACTCTCCATCTCTTCTTTCTTTGCTTCATGCAGAGAAAGACGACTGAAGTCTAGCGTCTCTGCAAAAATCAAGACAAATATCGACATGTCGCAGTAATTTACGCCTAAAAAAGCAAATTGCTTATAACCTTACCATTTTTAAAGCAGCTTCGCGTTTTTTTACATCAGTACGTAGAGGATGCTCGCGAAGCAGCGGGGATCCACTACCTCGTGGTCTAATTGCTCATCATCGCTAAACAAACACCCATCGAATACGCTCAAATGAACTGTTATTGATAATTCCGGTGAGTGATTAAAGAATGGAACGAATCACAATAGAAGCAACTGTTTGAATAAGAAATAACTCCGGAAAACTCCACGTAATTTCTAAAACACATATGTGAACATTTCTCCCTCTTCGCTTCTTGTCGAATCTGCTTTTGCCATAAACTATCCAGAAGGTGAGAATTTAGTCCACCTAAAAATGACTCACAGGCTCAAACCCCTTTCACGATGTTGGTAATTTTTTCAAACGCCTTAAAGAAGAAGCGATTCACCGATCCACCACTTGGCAAGTTCTCCTCCGAAAATATCAAAGAAACCGGCAGGCAATAAAAGCAAATGATTATGAAAACCAACCGCTATCATTAAGCTTCTGTTGTCCACTCTTAACGGTGGCAACCACATTGGCGGTACAAGAGTTGACCGCACGAGAGGCAGTCAACAACTCGGCGAGCTTCTGCGATCCTCGGTCAGCTTTCACTCTCGATGAAACGAATAACTGCGCCGTGCTCGCACCGATCTCTTGTGAAGCCACAATGAGATGCTCCAATTTACCTTTACCCGTTATCGCTCCATCAGCACTTTGCCTATAATCGTTCCCTTAGAATAAAATATATATGAAGAATATATAAGTAAATTTCTTGCATTCGATGAATTCATAAAAAGAATTCACACAGATTTATATGGATGAAATTGCATTATCCCATAGAGCACTGTATGCAAGTTTTATTGTACAAAACCTTTCAGAATCGAATGAATGCAACTACGCCAAAAACGCCACAACGCTCAATAGCATCCTCTTCATAAGCGGAAAACAAGTGTATCATCACTTCCCTTATGGTTTTGTTGAAGCCAACAATGCAGAAGATGTGAAAGGAATAGAGTGCGACAAGATGATTCAAATCAGCTGTGTTTCTTTTTACTAGGGCCAATATCTTGCAGTATTTGTGAAAGCTTTATCTCCATTAAAAGGGAGTGATATCCTTTCGAATAAGGAGGGGTTGAGTGACAGCCAGCTGAATAACCTTCAGAAAAGATCAATGAGACCCAAATTTTACCTCCATTGTTCACTGGGCATGACAGATGATACAATGTGAGCAGCAGTTTCCACAACCTATAGCAAATAATTCAAGGGAAGCTTCAGACCACATAGCCTTCACGAGTTTCAATTAAGCGCATAAACGCTGACCTCATTTATTTAAAAAGAAAACACTAGAAAGACGCACACAAGCACCGTTGCAGCCACACCAACCGCTTTCGCAGCAGAGATCAATCCCTCAGTCCACTGGTGATTGCGCTTATAAAACTCTTTAGGCGAGGCAGTTCCCCGACCTGCAGCGACAATCTCTTCCTGCATCGCTCGGCTTTTACTTACCAGAACTATGATCGCCGACATTAGCGCGTTGCATGAATCCAGAATCTTCTCGTTTACTTCAAGCCTTAAGAATACACATCAAATACTCACTTCATACGACTCATTATACAAATTCTATTCAATAAAGCCCACCTCTTCGTTGAGAAATCCGAAGAGGTGCACAAAACACAAAATCTGTTTATGCAAATTTTCCAAGAACAAGGCTCTCTCATGCCATCAGTTTCATAACTCACTGAACCTTCTCAACAAACGCTCTGCCCGATCAAACGGTACACCTAAAGCGTTTATGCGCAACGAATCACATCAATAACACTGCAAGTTGTACCATTATTGTTCACATAACTTATATCCTTAGTAGTTGAAGTCATCACTATCGTTATACTATGGTAAGATTTTAATCAATGAGCATGCGGTGGGACGAAAAAATTGTTGCTCCTTAAACTGACCCAACCAATGCCTAAAAAGTGTTGAGAAAATTCCATACTTTACTTCACGCTGGCATTGAATAAAACAGCTCAACCCTGAATTTCATGCTCATACATCTGCTGGTTCGTTATTCCTTAAGCTTTCAATTCATCTTCTATCGAGGACGCAAAAATTCATACCGTATCCCAGAGTTAGTAGCTCTGCTCTTCTTCTGCAGGTCCTCAATCATTTGAACAGCCTTCTTGATGGCCTCATCCATACGCTTCATCTCGTCCTCTAACAAAAGACCAACTTTCTCGGTATCGAGATCGCCGGATGAAGTTGGCAAATGCACACAAAGAGTTTCGAGTTCTTGGATTGACTTCTGCAATATTCCCCTCATCACAACATATAAGAGAAATGAGTGCCCCACCCGTTCACTCCAAAACTGACGCTCCAATGAGACGAAATCTCTAATCTAAATCGAACAGTTCTCCGTCACAATGTTTTCACTTGCAACATCACTGAATCTGAGTTATACGTCGTCAAAAGGCGTCGGGATACAAACCTTTAATGTCGGGAAAACTTCATTTCGAGCATCCGAAAATTTCACATCCTTGAGCGTTTTCGCTGCACGAAGTGCTTCCCTCGCTACCACTCGACATTGTTCTTGAACAGCTGCAAGACAATTAGCAAAATAAACATCATGAAACGATGCAAACAGAAATATAAGTGAATCTGGTGGTTGGCTCATTTCTAGACTTCTTGACAGCCAAATATTTACTGGATTCAACCCATGGATCGATTCATTTGTACCTGACAAATATAAACGCTCATTTGATCCTTCCTATGCATGAAATAAAAGCGACTGATGCCATTCCCATTCCTTATTAAAGCTTCCCCATCAATCTGGTCAAGCCTGTGAGAATAAACGATCAAATTAAGCTAACTCCTGAAATAAATTAAAAGATTGAACTGAACTCGATATTCGTCCACTGATACTCAAATCAATCAACTGATAAAAAACCTTACGCTCGAAATGTTGAATTGAAACGGTGTATGCTGCAGCCGCACTGCACATGATCACGTCGGCGAGTTCGTGTCCGAGTACCGTCAATTCATGCACTAACTCAGCACTCGGCTCATCCTGCATTATTGAGCCAAGCTTATCGATCACATCGATCTGTGTGCGTATCGCCGGCAGTGCCAATTCTGAATGCTTTTATATTGTCTATTTTAATCTGTAGGCAAAGAGAGTTGCTTTTTTACTACGGAAGCAGGAAAAACATCGCGAGATGTGCCAATTACATAAGTCTGAAAGCAAGCTAGGATGCTGAGACGCCTCTTTCCACGTAGCACCACTACTGCAGTCCTATCAAAAACGATCCGTATGTGTGGAAAGATTTTAGTGGCCTCTGTGGCATGGCCACTGATATCATGTGAGCGTAGAAAGAATGCTACCGGAAGTGAATACATCAGAAAAAAGGCAGTTGTGTGAAATGAGTCCTAAACTTTTCAAGTTCCGCTTAAAATAAAAGCTATACAAAACTGCTCATAAATGTTTCAAATGAGTGAATATTACTTTCATATAAAAATGATGCTTCCTTTTGTTGTGTGCGGAAAATTCTGTGTTACAATCAACGAAAACAAATGAATAGTGGTGCGAATCATAATTCCTGGTGGAGGCCAAACTGTAATCGGAAATAAAATAACTGAATGTGAGCAGCGATCGAGGCATTCTAAAGTGCCGTTCTGCAATGTAAAGTGGCTCATCGGTCATGACACAACATCTTTACCAATAACTATGATAAAGCCAAAGAGAAAACTACTAAATAATAAATTCCCGCTTACTGCTCTAAGGGGCATCACAACATCTTCTAATCCTAATTATCGAGTCCTAATTAATAATCTCTATATAAAAACATCTTTAAATCTGCATAAACTAACAATCGAGTATTAAATAATAATTTATTCTATAACATATAAAAAACCCGAATTTTGCATAAAAAAGTTCCATTCAATTTCAGAGGACAATTACTTAGCCTCTTAGAGCAGAGAACAAGAGAAAGAAGAGGAAAAGCTTACGTAAAGGATAAGATATAGAATTGGCACTATGAAGTTCATCGCTAGCACGCTGCAAATTCTGTTCAATTCCAGAGCAACACGACTCTATAAAAAACAAATATCGACGACCATCACTTCCAAATATTGCAAAGCAATCACCCACCAGCAATTCCTGTGGGGATTCATCCAAACGTTTTGCTGATTCAATCGTTGCTATTTAACTCTCATCATGGGTCACCTTTCAGTGCAATGCACGTCCTTCGGCATCAGAGTGTGAGCGTCCCGCAATGACGACGCTGAATCCAACGCATGTCTTCCTACTCTATGAACATCCCAAATGTTACCAACTAATTTATAGAGGCACACGGGATAGTAATAAATTCTTCTGGCAATAATAAAACCCCCCACCTCAAGCGTTTAGTCTAAAGAAAGCTGTTCAAGTTCCAAAAAAACCTTTTCAAGTTCTATTCGATCTTCCTAAGAACGGAGGAAATATTTTCCACAGCACTTTTACGGCGGAAAACTAGAAGAAATTTTTTCTCATTAAAATAACAGAAAATTCAGTGGAAATAAAATGAATCCTATCAGTTTCATAAGTCGTCCATTCAGACGACACCTCAATCTAACTGCATTTTCGGAGTGCGCAGAAATATTCCAATCTCAAAAATATTCACATACTTCTTTAAAGTAAAAAGATTCGACGCAAGCGGATGCAAATAAACCGAATTAGTTGCAATATTTGCACTATTTCTTTGCGATAGAGTAAGGAAGTGGGCACGTGAAATTGCAACTTCTTCTGCACACAAGTCTTTAAGATCTGTTATGCGCCAACGCAAACAACTTGCAGCGAGAAACGGCAATTAAGTCGGACCCATGAAAACGCTTTCGACCGAACTAGAATGTCTCTCCAAGGTTGCCATCTGACATCATTTCACCTCATTCCCACAATATAATTCCATAAACAATGAATATTGATAAATTCTTCATTTCCTACTTCACGGCATCACATCGTTCAACATTTCTCAAAAAAATGCGAAAGGAACAGTGTTGGCGGAGATAGTAGAAGAAGGAATTAAAGAATGCAGTGGATTGCGAGCGACCGCAGCGCGACGAATTTTTCAAGAAGCTTAATTAGGCACCGTATAAGGCATAAAGTTAATACTAAAAATGAATGCATTTCACATTTCCACTTGATTAATCTTCCTCTAACCTCACTCCCCCCACTCCCGTCCCAAATCCCTTTATGGAAATATGGAAGTTGTGTCACCTCCCACCCACCCACCAATATCCAATTTCAGTTCAATCACTATTCATAGTTTGTAAGCGGCAAGCGGCGTGAAAAGCGCTGCTGGAAAGTTGAGAAAGCAATTTGCCAAATAACAGAAATATACTCAATTAAAATATTTGAACATAATTCAAATACGCTTCCCAAACTTTATGAGTGAACTGTACGAGCAGAACGGGAAATTTCTTAGCGGAATCCATCCACAATCATGCATCACACTGATCATGCAACCAAAACAAAAAGCATCATATTTACCTACCAAAGAAACGTTGCTGACTGATCCGAAGTTCGGCCGCCGTATGCGCTTTTAATTCATCCAGCTGCTTTGCTGATTTCTGCTTCTCCGCCTCATATGCCTACAAAGATTTCCGTTAGATCCCGCAATAACGTCAACCATTTCAATGTCCACATCCGTATCTAACCTTCCCTCTTCCCTCTATCAGCGAAATATTATCTCAAAAGTGGCTCCAGTAGAGCAACTACCATCACTGCCTATTACGACACACCACAGATCAATTTCCATTAATTGAAGAGCTGCAAAATCAACTATGTTCCATGCAAGTGATAAACAATGATCGTAACAATTGCTGCAATAAAATTCCGCCCACAACGTGAACAAAACACAATGAACGGAGATTCACCAAAGAATGCCTCTCAGGTTCGACGGCAAAAACTTCCTCGTCACATTGCGTCTTCGAGGCCATTCTACGGATATGATAAACAAAAAAAGAACATAGAGTGCACAACGCTTATACCGAGAATATTTCAGAGCGGAAGCCCCATTTCCGTGTGTTGCTCAGTATATATAATACACGGAGCTAGCCGTTGAGTAGAGTGTCAAAATAAGTTGCCGCAATTCATTTATAAATGAAAAATCTCAAGACAACGTTCAATAGGGGTTACACCTCCCGGGGCAACTCGACAACAACCATGCCGATCGTCTTCTAGGAAAAGAACACATTGTCACCAATATAAGCGAGAAGAGCCTTTGCTCTGTTGATTCGACATTTTATTGCGTTCGGAAAACGATCTAAACGAAATAGTTTTCCTTGCAGAAAACATATGGAAAATAACATTATGCATATTTTCTCGTTGTTTAACCCGAATTCGCCTTCATTTCCTCCTCAGTGTTGTCGGGAACTACTTTTGCCACCAAACATAATGGTAACCATATAAGTGTCACGTATCGCCAAATCACGCTAGACGACAAGAGAAGCCTTGTGGGACGACTACTACTGAAAAGTGAGATCGCGACTCCTCTGGCAACTACTCTGACGCAACTCAGACGCTTATCACCTTAACAAATGTTGAGGAGTGCCGTTGAACTAGCAAGATTAGAAGCCTAGTGCAAGATAGCGAAAGGTCGCACCAGTGATCAATCAGCACGTTCTGCTTTTCCTTTTAAGCTGAATTCTGAGAGCTAGAGCCATCAAGATCAAATCGAAGGTGAAGTGAAGAAGGCTTCAAATGTACGAGCAAATACAATGCAAGCCAATTGTTCGCTAACAAGAAATATTCCGTATACAGGAGCGGCAAAAAAACTTTCTGCAGCGCATAGAACAAAGTGATTTATGGCGCACAACAAAATTGTACTGCTTTCACCTCTCTCAGCCACAAAAACTGACCAATCGCACAGCACCGCCGATGGCGTCCACTGCGAGCAAGTGGATGCCTCTTCATGAGGGGCGGCATCCCACCATGCACACCGCCACAGTTCGCATATTACACACAAACAAAATACTGCAATCACCTCGTGAAATTCAACATTAAACAGCTTCCATGCTACTATTACTGTTACCATCTTATAAATATGGAGGAAACAATCTCACTGACAGAAAATAACAGAAAAAACAATGCTTAATGCGACGATTTATGAGCGCATCCGCACCATTAACGGCTGCTCACTCAGAGAGAAACATTAGTAATGCTGTGCGCACATCACACCGTTATTGTGCAGCTTCCACCGTTAGCGATGTGGTGCTAGCTCCTTCGTGGATCTATTGCATCGATGCACTCCTGCCTTCAGATTCCTCGATGGATTCAGGTGCCCATCGCTCTTTGTCGGCCTTCCCTCCACCTCCCCTCAAATGCCCGAACTCCCTCGCCCTCTCGACTGCAATCAATAAAATACTACTTCATTAGCAACCTCCAAACAATGCAATTCACAACCCCCTCTCTCATCAAGCACACCCACCTCTTAAACGCATGAGAACGATCTCTACTTTGGCCTTAAAAGCACCCTCTAATGCAACATAAAGTAATATCACGGCCAATAGAGAGGGAAGATGAGGGCAGAAGGAGATGGAGGCACAACAAAACGACGATGGAGGAAAATGAAACACTCACATTCAATAAAACACAACCGCACATACTCGTCTAATACTGTTTCATCAAGCAATATTCGAAATATTTTCTGAGAGGCGAACTCAGTGAAGGCGAAACGCTGACGTCCTTTTCCCATCCTCTCAGAGAGACCAAGCAAACACCGAACAAGTAACTGACTCAACAATAAAGAAACTGAGAGAAATCGAGAGAGCGCACGTCCGAATAAGGAAAGCAAGCTGATGACGGAGAAATAAAAACAACAATGATGACATCTTATGTGTCGCTAATTCATCGATCGATGACCCAGCTGAATATGCAGATTTCGGAGCAGATAGGGCATAATTACACAATATCATCGAGCAACTCCATCCAAATATTCTTTCATATATTATCAACGATATTCGAAGGATGTGAACTTCTGTAGTGAATCTCTGAAAAGGCTAAAAATTTCGTACTTCTTATCCCCTTTCCTTCAAGAGGTGAAGGGAACAGGAAGAAAGACGACGGCAACAAAAAGTGACTCGCACCAACGACCTGCATGCCTTCTATGTGAATTCAGACGTACTATGCACGCCGATGTATAAGAACTCGTTTGTTTAAGAATTTCTATATTAAAAGCTGCAAAATGTGGCAAATATCCCCACTATGCCGATGAAACGACACTCAACAGATCACCTCACAAATGCATTTGATGTCCGCAATGTGCGATTCAATTCATAGGCACTGTTTGATTTCAAACTTGAACAGAGAGGGACGAAGACGGAGCAAAACAGATAGAGAGGGAAAAATGAAGAGAAAGAGGAAGGGGTAATGGAGAGAAACGAATGTGGAATGCGCGGCACACTATAACGTTGGAGTTCGACTAGGAGGATAGGATGAATACAACGATAAAATAATATTCAATCGAGAGCCCATTAGAAACAGATCGCTTCGCATTTCTACCCTAATTATCTGTGCTCTTCCACGTTCGAATATAAAGCGTTCGTATTTTATCACCAAATATCCATGCACTGAGACACCACCACATCGTTATCAGAGAACGCGTCCATACTTGGTGGCGACTCCTATCGGCTACATTCCGAATTGATGAGCATTTCGAGCACTCCATTCGAAATTTACATTCCTCTTACGACGCATCTTCACTTTTATTTGCCGACTTCTGTGTTATAAGGCTATGAGAGAAGAAAAGGATTGTACCCCTCCCTTAACTCTTCTAGAAAATCATGTTTCTGCTGCTTCTCAAAAACATTCTTTAAAGAGCCTTAATCGTTGAATCAATTACCTCCACAGGAAAACATCGAACTTTATTCTCAGATATGGAAATGAGTACAGTTTAGATGCAATCAACTTGCCTCCTTGAATGCTTCGAGTTTGGCATTATTTTCTGCTAAAAGCGCACTTAGCTGTATTAACTTTTCGGCATTAGTGCGTTCTTTTTCTCCAAAAATCGTCCTCTCCTTCAGCGATTCGGCAAGCGACATCTCGAGTTGTTGGGTACTCGTTTGGAGTAAGTTTTCCTGTGCGATCGACGTCTCTCTCATCATCTCCATCCTCTTTAATTCCATTATTTCAGTTATGTGCATATTATTCACCTAATTTCGGACTTCACTACTACAAGCACCAGGTAGATAAGTTGAACGTGTATACTTAAGGGTGAACGGATCAACTTGGCAAGGGGGACTGGAGATGAAGGAAAACATGACGTGAAATGACCAAGTGAAAACATGACGTGAAATGACCAAGTGATGTGACTTCCTCGAATCTCAGGCAGCAGCTTGATTTCATCTTCTTCCCAAAACTAAATACGTCATGCCTGGCTGCCCATAGCAATGAGACCCGATACTATTCGCATGAACAGCTTATTACATTCATAATCACTCAAAACTGCAGCATCTGCTTCAGTGAAGTCCCATTTCTGCTCCATCAGATTTCAACGTATTTTTTGGTTCTTCCCGTATTACCAAATATTGCATGCAATTCCCCTCCTTCTCCCTTCAGAAGATTCTATTCACTGAAATGTTCACTTCCTTCACTAATCGATTACACAACAGATATTCATAAAATAGAGGGAAAGAGTGCAGAGACAAAGGAGACTATAGATTACTTCTAAAAAGTGGCTGCACAGAGGCGTCAAATCTATTTAAGATCACTTGATAAAGAAGGTCAGATTAAGTCAGATTAACTCTCCTATTCATTTTGACACCCCAGTAATCTAGTCTTCATATAAATTTCCTAACAAAAGACCAATTTAGTGTTTGTCACTCTAGAGTCTGTAACGCCCAAACACGACCAGAGTACCCCTGATGATTTGTTACACCGGATTATAAGTGTCCCCATTCACCACTTTCAATTATCCATCCTTGTATTTGATACTACAAGCCCTAGTAAATGCCGCAGATGATTAATCGTATACAGAGGGAAAGGCACACAGGACATGATGAAGAGGAATAAGATGCGGAAGCAAAAGGGGACAGCCGTGAAGCATATAAACCACCAACGACCGTTGCAAGGACACAAGCGTGGCGGCGCAAGCATTGGATACGCACCTTATGACGGTTGCTTCTGCCCGACGAAAAACAGCGCTCTGATTCGATGATGGTAGATAATATGTTGCAACCGAAGGACCAATACCACCATATGACGTGCACTTCAACGTTTGGGTTCTGTTGTCCCCCATTAAAAGAAAGCCAAACTGTCTCAATCGCACTGCATATCGTTCACCCATCACGTCATATTCTACACATTTACCACTATACTAGAGGTGAGCAGTGCAGTAACTCTGAAGTATTTAGAAGCAACCGCCAACGAGGTATCGAATAATAGCAGCTCGCCTTCATCGCATCCGTTAGATGCGTGTTGCACTGCGCCAACTGCTGGCTTAGTTGCTGCGCATTTTCGCTGCTCTCGCGCGCTTCCTCTTCTGCGAACGCCCTTTGCTTTTCGGAGTCTGCGATTAGCGCTTCCATCTGCGCCATCTTCGCCTTCATCACCCCCAATTCCAATGACGAGCCCGCTTCTAACGCATTCAACCGCTTCAATGCAAATTGCAAATCAATTACGCCAACTATTTGTGCAATTATGCTGAAAATTAATACAATCCCTTGGATAGCACTGAATATTCCACCAACTAACGTGGCAATTTCTTAACGAACATTCAACTAATCGTCGCTTCTAATAAGGGTTTAGTGAGAGAGTGCTATCGATTTAAATCAAATTATAAGCATTAAACGATGAGCCTCGAGGTCTGCCGATGATCCGAAATCACAGTGCTGTTCGCGAAATATTATTCCCATTTTATCAACTCAGAAGACTCACTGTCAAAAGAAGAAAGAAAGGGAATGTCACGTTCACTCTGCTAACCCTTCTTGCATACGAGCAAAACAAACACCCATTAGTGTGGTGAATGACCACTCATATAACACTCAACCTTCAAGTTATGAGATGACCAAAAATTGAATCGTAATATCGCTGACCGTCAAAGATTTAGGCGAAAATCCACTGTCACATCAGCACTTGCTCATTAAAGGGAACCAAATATTAACGTGTCAAATCGGATAAGCCTAAATAGCCACTTTCATCCCATCAACACAATTAACCGCACCCCAATTATCGTCACCTACCGCCCTGTTTTTCTGAAATGATTCTAAATGCACTTCTCACACTTTTTACTGCAAATCTGCACAACTACTCTTTAAATAAGAAGTAAGGACGCATAAGCAACCAAGCAACGACAGAGAAAAACGAAAAAAACTGGGCTCACACTCTGTTTGATGGAGTGAACTGGAGTATTGCTTAAGGCTCACACTCAGTTCGATGGAGTGAACTGGAGTATTGCTTAATGAAATTCAAGAGCACAAGTCCTTCAAAGTAGTGAAATAATATCTGCACAACAGTGGCCACAAAGATATCGAAAAAAGCTCCGGAAATTCAAGTTGTCTGACTGCCATTTTGTGTTGACTTTGCACGCGTTAAGAAATTTATTGCTGTCGGTGCGTATTAGTTTCGAGAAGTTCGCGTGCAATATTTGCAAAATGTAACTACTGTAAAGTCGGCGGACAAGTTTGACCCACTCTCACGAAGTGTTCAACTTAAGAAACATTCCGCCCTCAGTCAAATTTCTCAGCAAAGGCGGTCAGCTCAGCATTTAAGCTCTATCCTAATTGAACAATTTAGGTTTCCACTTCGCAGACGACGTTTTTATTCTAAAAAAGTCAAATATGCTTAGGCTCTCACATCTATCGCCAGTCTGCACGAGATCGTTCCCTCTCCATCGCTCCCTCCCACTCCTACCATTCTGCATTGGATTTTGCAACGATGATTTCCGCACTTTAAGCCATAAACCAGTCGTCGACCGCCACATCTGCTTATGATTTTCACGACCTACCAACGGAAAAGGCAGTCCCAAAGGCCTTTAATAACTCGCCATAAGCAATTCTTTTTGTTTCTGAAACGTAATTTGAAAGCACAATATACGAACATAAGCTCAAATCCAAAATGGGAGCAAACGAACAGAAAAAAGCATCTTAAAATTCAGACTTTTAAAACCAAAGACACAAGCAGTGTTTCTTTGCCCACAAAGGAACGAGACACCACGCCGCTCCGATGAGAAGTGGGTCCCGATGTGAACAGTGTGCTCTATATATTCCACGTCGTCTTCGCACTGATTCTGCGCAGCTGTACTCTGGTGCGGATTGCATTAACGGTACGTACCTAGACTATAATTCTCTACATAACTTCTGTAAACGCATCTCGCGAAAAGAGTGTGCAAGAACACTCACCTCGTTTAGAATAGCCACTTCGGACAGCTTGGCAGCGAGCTGGGCGTCGAGTTGCTCGGCGTTATTCGCTGCACTCTTCGCCTTCTCCTCGATAGCCGTTTTTTCTTCCTGCGATTCCGCCAATCTCGTCTCGAGGTCAGCGATTTTCGTGTTAAATTCTTCGGACATCCTCGCTGAGCTCTCATTCATCCGCTCTATTTCCTAGAAGTATTAATTCGTGAGGCACATCCTCACATTGACCCCATGCACACCCCAAAATGCTATGCGCATCCTCATATAAGCATCGGTCTCCATCCGCTTATCAGCTAATGTATGCCTGCTCAGTATGTGTTCATCCAATAAGGATGGCGATATAGTTGATGGGGCTTAAGAACGGAACGTCTCATAAAACGCTGCAAACAATTTCAAGGCATTCTGAATGGCGGCTCCTCCCTCCATCAACGCTTTCAGTTTCCAAAAACACACAAACTCTGAAGATACAGCGAAAGGCAGAAGAACTGCAACAATTGCGACAATGTGGCAGTCGACTGTATTTGAACAAGCTCTGGGAACTGGTATTCTGTTCTTATAGTCTTAGTGATCCTTATTGATTTACCTACCTACCATTTTCCTATCTATGAGGCAAAGTGAAACTGGCGCTCGATCATCTTCATCGGTGGCGCATGCATAACGGCGCAGACAAATGAATAATGCCCTAACAACAAACCCCATGTAGAGCTGAGATTTCTGCAAGCTTGGATGACAACTGAGAGCTGAAGTCGTCAGCACTACTCGCTGCTGTGAGTGCTTGCTCTTCCACCAATTGCTTTTCTCTTTTCGTTTCGTCGATTAACACTTGCAGTTGATCGTTTTTTTCTTTCAGTTCTTTCAGCTCCTTCTCTGAACTTCCTCTTAGCTCCTCTACTGTCTAAACATCATGTCATCAGTATCTAAACTATAACTCCTTCACAATTAATTGCAGTTCCTACAAGTGGAAAAACACATCGGCAAAGAGCTGGCGCACTTTAAGCAGTCCTTCGGATCAAGTGCTGAATTTTCCTCTATCACATGCACCTCTGCCTTTACCTTGAATTAATCCCTCGCTCATCATTCTCTTCCCCAAGCTATGAGGGGAAGGGATGATGGAGAGGGGGAGGGGGATTACATGTCTCTTTCATGCCTACGAATGGCCTAAAAACCCATGGTTTTTCGCTATTCAAGTACCTTCCAGGTTATTTAAACACGCATCATCGTCAACTGCAGCCGGAAGGGCAGCAAGAGCTGAATTAAATGGGGAGAAGCCGGAAGCGAGGATATGTTCCATACCTGAACCATGCTCTTAAGTACGCTTTTCTCCCTTTAAGTCTGTCTCTCATCACACAGTGGCGACACCGCATTCTCCTGATTTCCTTATTCATAATGATGAATCTTTTCTCAAAGCTTGCCTTCTTAAGTAATTCGATGTCGACCTGACGTTGTGCTAACTGTCCTTGCAAATCATCAACGTTGCACGCAGCACCGCGAGCCTTTTCTTCTATCAATGACTTCTCTTGCTCGGCATCGATCACTTTCCTCTCCAAATTCCGCACTTCCTCCTCTTTATTCATGCGTTCTCCCTCGCTCGTCGCTAGATCCTTTTGTGCATTCGATAGTTTCGTAAGTGCCTGCATTCGCAACAAATCTGTTACGTAACTAAAGCATTTCAGCTTCACCACCTCATCTCACGTATGTAAGGATGTGATATCTGCTGCTGCACGACCCTGAGTGACCTTTGAAGATCCTTCAGAAAGCTGCGAATAATCCGCAGTATCACTTACTGAGAAACACTATACGTCATGCCAATAACTGCGATGCTATACTGCTAATGTGAAAAACTATGCAAAAAAACATTTATTAGCTATACATAGGATACCATTCAATAATTTAGGGCAAGAACTTGTCCCTTCAATTTATCCCACAGTCAGCTTTCTAGTAACAGTGACGACCGATTCAACATCTTTCGAGAGCCGTCTTCCACCACCATACAGCTCAATGATAAAGTAATTTGCGGACTCATTGCAATTCCAAATAGCGGCTGTTATAACTACGTTACCGCAATCAAGGCAGAGAATGAGGAAAGTTCATGAAATCCACTGCTACTAAGCGCATTTCTTTAACTTTCAACTGAAATTTAAATTCACTTCCCTAAAGCAATATCTTTTGCCCACATTTCTCTAGCCGTCACCATCTAAAAATTCTCAACGTTTTGTTGTACATTCGCGAACATTCTCCTAAAACAATGAGACCCACATTCATGGTTTAATAATTACCCTGGACGCAACAATCTACGAAATGCAAGCTTCAGAGGTGTCATATCATAGAATCGGATAAGTTCCGCTTCCCCTCACCCCTTAAATTCATTTCTTTAAAGATGTTACAAACGAATGGAAAGACGACCTCGATATGTTCCTGACGAAGACTAGCATATGCGCTTTTCATCTTCTGGAAATTCTGTTCGCTGCTTTGTGCCTTTCTCTCTACATCCTGTAGACGTGCTTCGTCGACTGCCTGTCTCTCGGAATGAGCATTCATCGCTCGCACGCGCTCCAGCTCATCCTTGAAATGACTCTCTTTTGATGATACATATGGTATAAGATTTCTTCGGACGATAAAGCTGCGAACTGTTTCTCTTCATGATTTCATAAACTTAAAAAACTGAACAACATAAATAAGTGAATAAAGAAGAACAACTAAATCTCGTGTTTAAGATGAGGGCTACTGCATCCGTCGACTTTGGGCATCAATAAACGCTTTCTACTCGGCACGAAATGGAAATTTTTTGTGCTTCTGACCTGTCCTCAGAAATATTTCATTTCGACCACACCGTACATCGCCTCTCATGACAATTTCATCCATTCTCTCTCTCCATTCAATCTGGATGACGACCTTTCTTTACACATCGACACACTACAAGCGTTAGATAATAACGGATCAGAAGACAAGACAAAAAAGAAAAGAGCGGTATGGTATATGGTGATATGTAAAAGCAACCAAATGAGCAGAAAAATCCTAAAAAATAAAAGATGCGCCATCAGCAGCACAATCCATGCTTAGGAATGGGACGGACGAATCGGAAATACAGCGTTACTATCTCAACGATGCCCAATTCATAACTGCGAAAATGATAGCTTCATATAAACGAATATTTCGGGCCATAATAAGGCACTATTACAGCATCCCAATCTATGCACCCTTTCTTATGCCTAAGCAATTGAATTATATGCTGTCTGTCTTTCGAGTACGCCCACTGCCAGCTTACAAAACGTTCTAGAGAGAAAAAACCCAATAGTGAACAATCCATGAAATGTACGACGACTAGAATCAAACAACGGAGCAATCACAAATTCCTTCGCATCGTACCACAACAGAAGATTCTGCGTTGCGAAAACGGGCACCGCTGCAGTACGTTAATCATCAGTTGTTACTTAGCTGACCACTCAATTACCAACTCATCAAAACCTCATTTAATTCAAATGTTGCAATAGCACTTCATTCAAATAATGCTCACTTTTCGGAAGAAACATCCCTGTAATAAATGAAAAAAAGACCACTGATAACGACAAACTTTTAGTTCATCGACCGACTGCTTATACTGATCATTTTCGAGTTTCATCTGCACGAGACGATTCTCATATTGTTCTATCCGTGAGCGAGCCTGAAAGCTGTGCGATACTAAACCGGAAGCAGACTATCGCAATCCCCTCCCTCTGAACATTTTGTTACCAAATCGTGAAAATCGTTGCAACTGAAACGGCTGCTTAAGACATCTGAGTGACAAAAAAGCTCGCCACATTTCTCAAACTTTCAAACCCTACATACAACTTCGCAGACGGAATTTGGATGCTCATTAACAAGGAAAATTCCTCAACAACCACAATATTCCTTCAAAATTGAGAGGGAAAAATGCAAAACGCAAGCAGCACATTATCTGTTTGCAAATGAATTCATTTGAATCCGATCAGCCATATGGGCCGCTAAACAAAAACGATGGTAATTTAACCTCATTCATAAGCCTTTCGTTGTTGAATCTCGCATCATCCACATCCCGTCTTAGCGTATCAATCAGCACATCCCTGCCAAAAGCCGTCTGTCAATTCATATTCACACAAACATTTTATGAATCTTTAGCGAAATCTAAATAGTGCCTACTGGTACGCAATCATTTAGCATCAAATAAAGCCTGAAAGTAAGCCGCTCAATATGTTTAAAGCCAAAAAACGGCCTCAGCCGGAGGGACGTTAAAGCCAATGACTACATCGCAATCAAAAACGGAATCATCCGGTCTCGACGGATGCAACACATCTGCAAAGAGCCATTCTGTGATGTCATGTATCGTCGCCAACAAAGCGATTCTTCATTCAGCATAGTGAAGCGGCAAATTACGCGAAGCATATTGTTTGCTATCATTCGCTTAAAACGCACAACGCAACAAACCTAGGATCGGTGGCCACTGTATGTTCTTCTTCTTGATGGATGGTCTGCGGTTCCGACACGTCAACAAGGCTTTCGTCAACAGAGCGCCCATCAGGGGGTGTATCGCCTTCACTAACGTTATCGCCATGTAGATACGCTTGAGGGCTCTGATACGTGTCCAGATCTGAGGCCTAAAAGGCAAAGCTAAGCTATAGTCCATTACTTTCACAGGAACTTCGCTGTGATATCACAATGATTCTATGGTAAAGCCGAGCTAAATTTAACAGTGTACACATAAAAGCTAGACTTATTTCAAGAGGGGATTGCAGTACTTCAGATGGCAACTTTCCATTTCACGTTCTTTGGATCTCTATTCCTCAACACATTCTGCAGCTGTCGTCTCCATGGAATTATTCACCAAGCACCTACCTCGCTATCATGAATGCTTCAATGACAACACCGCTTGGGTTGTAACTATCATATGCGTGAATATTCAAATTATAACTGATTTAACCTCCCTCTGCCCCAGCTCTAAAAAATAACGGACCAAGGGGCTTCTGCTATGCACAGCTGTTATTATAACACTGCTGCACGCCCATGAAGGACAGACTTTGATTGACGACGTTGAGTAACTGCACTGTAGCCGCAAATGGAAAGCCTAATCGTTACACATCACGAGATGAATATTCGAGTATAAGAGATAATGCGAATATTTCTCTAGGATTGCCACAACGCTCGCAATAAACATATGACCTTTAGTCGGCCAATACAATTAAGAATATTCACAAACAAAACCATTTAATAGAGCAATATGATCGTTCTCAATGAAATAAGTTACAATCATAATGTTACATTGAATCCCACTTGTGCGGACACAGAATAGCATTTGCCACTGAGAGACTCAACGACTTATCGGTTCATTTAATAAAAACACATAAAAGGATATTTTAACGACGAAGTGATAAGATAAAAATAAACTTTCACTGCGGTAAATTAAGTGAGAATTCTGAATAATGTTCGCTATAATTCTCTAAATAGAGAGCGATGAAGCTGTGCTCACTTCCGAGAGAAATATTTAACGCTGCCAACTTAATGAAAGTGCGATAATGGAAAGCTGAAGTCAGTAAAGGCTAAAAACCGCAGTCAGTGCCCGACTCTTGGAAATGGGGAATAGAAATTGCGGCGCGATCGATTCAATCGAAAAATTAAATAAATGCACCTGCAGAAAATTCGGAGCAAGCGAGGGCAATGACGGGATCGAAACGAGATATTTAAAGTACTGCAGATTTGCAGCCTCCTCGTAGAATTTTTTCATTTTTCGAAATATTCCACCGAAGCGTTCGCGATGTCCGGAAAGCGCATCGGGTGGTAACTCTGAAAAACAAATCCCCTCTTGCATCTCAATAAAGCGTATACAAAAATACATCGCTATCAAGGGATTTACATAAGAATTCAGTTGACAATAGTATTCAATTCTCATAGTTTTTTATTCATTGTCCGCAAACTACTTCGACAAGAATATATTTAAATAAGGAGTACAGCCATTCTCTGAGCTGTAACTTGGGGTGCAAGGAGTAGAAAGAATAGAGGAAAGAGAGGGGGTGGGGCGAGAGGGGGACTGAGGTCAGCCTCCAGAAAAATTTTCAGCAACAGTTGTGGCAACAGTAAATCAGAAGTACTAGCTAGGCATTAGCAGGCGTTGACAGACTCATCTTCCCCTAATGTCTAGGAATCTTCAACACCTCAGAGGACAACCCGAAGTCTTTTTTCGCTGATGAAGTTTTCAAAGGATGACGGAACAAAATAAACGCTCATGAAGAACGAGGTGAAAATTTTTCCCGACCGAAAAGAGCGGCTTTCGTAATAGCCACAAAAACAATAACTCAACTCTTTAACGGTCAACCAGCTGGTTATATAAACTCTCACTGAGAGACTAGGCAACGCGATTTTAACCCATTAACTTCAACGAGAAAAGGCTTTATCAACACCAGAAAATTGCAAATTCGCCCGTGGCGTCGTCTTCTACAAAATGCTTCACCCTCTCCCCTCACATCAGTCTGTCACATTATTTTACACCAGCTGCAATATTCGGAATAACGATTCGCGACCAGTACTTTGTAGGAGGAGAATAAGCTCGCCTCTATTCGTGACTCGAATAGCCAGCCAAGTTCAGCAAGAAATTCAATGAGGCGTTTTTGATTAGATTTACGAATCAAGTATCTCACACAATTCAGGTGCGACTTGCGCTTTCGACTTGGCAATGGTCGATTCTGGATGGAGAGGGGAATGGAGCATGAGAGAAGGCAACAAAATCAGACATCTATCCTTGGATAGAAAGGAGAGGAGTAGAGATAAACAAGGATGCTTGCTCCTTAAACAAGACCGCAGTTGACATGGTGTAATCTGTTGACAGCAAATGGAATGACAACAAACTGCAGAAAACAACTCGACGAAGTATGAACTTACGCTCGTGAAGTTTGAAAATAATCTTGACGAGGTAGTCGTAAAATTTGCTCGTATCAAGGATGACGAGGATAAGAGGAGCCAGAAGACACTGTCCTTGCGGTACTAGAGAACTCCATCGCACCACGTCCATCGCATTGAACACTGTAACGGCAACGTCCATTGCAATAATGCCCCTCAACCAAAAAAGGCCTATGTAAAGCCACTTTCAGTGCAAATCAAAAAGAATAAAGCAAGAAGGATATTTTAAATATTGCGGCAACAAACTTCCAAGTATTCTCCAGAATTTCCGCCAATAATATTTCCTTCCGGGATAATCGACCACTCCGCCGAATGACCGCACCGTGGCGAACAGAGTGAGAAGCTTTAAGAGAAATTGATGAGCCACATCACTGTGTATATATATTAAGCCTCATGAGTGTTCAAAGGAGAGAGCCAGCAATGCAAAATGCGACTATGTACTCTCAAGTTGATGCTTTAACAATTTCCCATTGCCTTCTTTAATTACTTTTTATTAACTGCTGCGCGAAAATAAACAGAGAACTTTTACCTTTAACCCACCATTGCATATGTGTGCTGCAATTTCCACTGCACGCAATTCCCGTTAACTCAAATAATACAATCTGCAAAGCGCCATCCTCGAAACTCTTTCTTCCATAATCCGGACGGCGGAAAGATGATAACTTACAATCCAATTTTTTAAATGAATTTATGACTGAGAACGGATTTGACCCTTTATCCTCCCCTGAATCCTGTCTATCACAGACTAAAGTGTACAACGCACCGCAACGTGAACAACTCTCGTCACTTCACCGTTCATCGTCATCCAATAAGTCTCTCTTCCCACACGTCTCTTTTATCTCCACGTTTGCTATTCACTTTGGCACCTCCCCATTCTTCCAAAACGTACACCACTAAATAATCGTTAGCAGAACGGTTTGCGGATATAACAATTGCGAGCGCTAGGCAAATAGTATGAAGCCAAAAAAGATGACTTATGTTATCAAAGCGACTTTTTGGAATTCAAAAGGCAGTGGAGGAAAGAGGCAGAATCGCCGGATCACTTGGCAAAAAGGCAAAAAAGACTGGTTTAACAAGCCTGAAATTAAATATGGGGTTGATGTGCACTATAAAATCAAGAGCTTCCCAGTAACAATTGAATCTCAACTCCTCAGATCCCAAGCTCTTCCGTTTCCATGCGTTTTTATTTCCTATGATCTGGATCACTGACTACTGCAAAAGCACAGCTATAAAAACGAAAAATCCTCGCATATAGCGGATTTCCTGCAAAAATCCTTCAGCTTACAATCATTAATTCCACGCTATGATAAAAGCTGAATAAAACTAGATAAGTCCATACATGAACAGATACGTTTGCATCAAATATTAAGATATAATCTGCTATAGGATTAAACAGTACACTAGAATCTGCAATATCATTCACACTTATAAACGAAAAAGAGAGAACTTGACGGTATTGCGCCACACTCACTTCAACTCTAAATGAAGCAAGCAATTACAGATACTAGAGCTACATTCTACTAACAGAATGCTGAAGAAACATCGCATAAAATGCTAATGATCCCGAATGGCTATTCAGTTGCCTGCATACGACCTTCTCCACTCGCTATCTTCCGTCAACCTACTCGATATCGTTTCTTTCGAGCAAAGTTTACAATTCACTTTAGGCGGCATTATTGAAACAAACTCCGTGCTCCTGACTTTCTGCTCCTTATTCAGTTGATTCTGTTATCGATTCCTGAAAGTGAAACTCGCTAAGGAAGAATTCCCTTCTAGAAAAACATACATCTTATGAAAAGTTGGGCGTGAGTTTTCGATCTTACCACGAGTTTGCCCAGAGATATTTAAAGACTGTCAAGTCCCATACTTACAGATTTGCTTATATATAACGATATCGAGCGATATCCTCAAAAGCGAATCATGTGAAACAAAGCGTTTTCTGACACCGTCGATGAGACATTTCAGCTAAACGAATCGTCGCTAAATTCCAGAGCGAAGACAATCAATGATTTCATGCAACCAAATCGAGGGAATGCTTATCGAATCCGTCGCAGGATCAGCTTCAGCTATGCTTGGATAGCGATCGTATTCTACAACTAAGGAATTTCATTCATGAAAATGCCAAAAGTCACAGCAGCGAGAAACCAACCACATATGAAGGCGCTGACCAAATCGCTGGAATGGAATAAGAAGTGCTCAGACCATCATTGCCAAATCACACAACTAAAGAAATCGCTTAAAACTTCAAAGGCACCTTCTGAACTCGTCATCGAGTCCAGCTCAAAGTACAAACAATTATGAGTTCCAATGCCAGCAAACAGCAATATCTCCCTGCAAAAATTGCCGAATGTGGTTCTTCCCATCCAAACGATAGACTACATCTATAGACGAAGAGGTCGGAGAAAGCGAGAAATGAGCGCAGAATCCTCGCAGCTCCTCGCAAATTTTAGGGGAAAGGGTGGAAATGATAAAAACAAGAAAAACGAAGGAATTCAACTTGAAAATGCAAAGTAGCTTATTCCCTAAAAAATGCTATTCCTTCGATGGCATACTGAAAAATTTTTCGGTAAAAAAATTTAAATTCTCTCGAATATCTCGGCAATGGAATAAAAATAAATGGATGTCGAACCCAACGTACACAATTTTCCAACGATCATAAACGAACGAAATTCGAATAATCGAGCGCTGCACTATTCGCTTGGAAAACATGCTTATGCAAGGAATGCTATCCTACCTAAGAAAATCAACACAACGAATCGATAGATTACAGCAAAAGAGAACAGCACTGCGTGAACAGATGAGAATTGATCATGTGGACGGCAAGACGAGAGCGATAGCTCTGCTGAATACCCCAAACAACGCTCGCAAAATCAATTAACTGTTGCAAGTCTTCTGCAGGAAATCGCAAAAAGCACGTAATGCGCTGCGCATTTCTATCCCAAATAACATAACGAAGCTCTCGCGAAATCCAGTTCCCTTATTTCTGCCCGATATGAAAACAACCGATATTGGCCATCACGTCAAAATGCTTTAATGCCTGAAGTCTAGTCGTGCAGAAAGTGGAAAAAATTCTTCAAACCAATAACTTGTTAACAGCAGTAGAAATGCACTTTAACTAAATAAATGTATAATCTTTTCCTCAAAAGGCTTCTGTTACATCACAGTGTGCACTATATCTTATTCCTATTCGAGAATTCAAAAAAAAAACATCAGTGAACAAAAAGAATCTCATCGCTGAATCGCTTAGAAGCTTTTCAGTGAGCATAAAACAGCTAATAATCGAATGCTTCATCCGACCAACCACTTTGTTCAGGAACGAAACAACCAACTTAACAGAACATTCCTGCGCTAAGGAGTTCTCACTTCGACTGCATTTTAGCATCGATGATGAGCGTCGATGTAATTATGACGGTGAAAAAATGCTTCCTTAGCAGCCGTTTACGAAACAAATGCGATGGATGCGAGACGAATCGGAAAAGTCCGAATAGCCCACACCAAAACACATCTAGCTTTCGCCTGCAGCCGCCCTGTTATAACAAACTCTTAAGCAGCAATCGACTTCTATCTTCAGTGGCTACCGAATGCAGCATATTTCAGCCGTCCGTACCCACAACTACTACCAATATCGAGCTCTTAGTAGGGTCAAATATTCTTTCAATAACGAGTGAATAAACAGACACGCAGAGCGTTCGCTCCGAACGATTAAGGAAGCTAGACTAACCTGTGGTCTGTAAATTGAGCAAATCATCCATCTGATCAAGCATCTCAATTGATAGCTCGAACGACTGGTTCACATCTGCATTCACCATTGTGTTCAATTGCGTATCGGTTAGCTGCAGACTTCCCGGAATGGTTGCGTTCTGAAATCTTCACGTGTTAAACGTGCAAATTCTACCACACCATGGAATACTTAAGCTAGACACAAAAGGATCCCTTCTTTTTGATTAGTCAAAAGCCTGACATGCAGTTCTACTTGAAAGAAAATGTTTCAAAAAATGCAATCGCTTAGTAGAAGATGATCGAAAAATGCAAAGTCCTCAAATGATAGCATGAAAAATAACTTTTCCCCTCACAAACCCCATCAACGCTAGCTTACATAAGACCGATCGTGATGAAATTCTTTCTCTCCTCTCCCGCAGTGAGAGAGGATCGACATTTAAAAGGGGATACTTACTCTCTTGTGGAACTCGATGCGACTGACAAGCATTCTGCAATAGGATGTATTCGATAAACCATATCCAGAGGTATGTAGGTGTTGCCAGAAATTGCCCAATTGTACTATACGTTGCGTATATCGAAGCGATTCTTCTAAGACCTTCCTGTGACCGTCTCGTATCAACTGCAAATGCTTTCGTATTAAAAACCGTTAATGTAAGTTGTTAAGTGTTAGTGAATCAGTATTTAGCAATACAGACAGAAACTATTTCGGAAGGCGATATGAGGTGAATGCAATAGGTTCCGACCAACATCTGCACTGAATTGACAGAGGCATCGAGCAACTTTAAATATGATAAATGACTAAATAAGTTTTTTAATCGAAAAAATCTGCTCATTTCTTCTATGAAATCTTCAATGACGTTTTCCTCAGATGACTGCATTATTAACTGATGTAATAGAGCCCGAATCCATGGCCTAAGATGACACCGACGTTAATGAATAATCTTTGTACAACAGGTGATCAATTCGCAAATGGTTCATAACACTTACTGCCTTCTAATGCATGCATCCGATACACAAATCCCCGACCACCTGGCACTGTAGTATTAAAGAAAGGTAAATGATCTTGCGGTACCTTATGAAGGAGATGACAAAACTTCCATGTAAGGACTGGATTCTTTTCCAACTGAATGCGTGAAATGGTATTCCAGAACACCGAAGAAGACTTCTCTTTATGAGTACCGACGATGAGCACACGAACGTGTTTCTGCTTCAATGGCACTTCGTTCTTATTTAATGCTTTATGAACGGCGATAATCTGAAAATTCCCTCGATGAAAAAACATTCAATCAATTCGAGAATTGCATCAATATACCCATTAGCCACCGAAATGATAGCCGAAAATTTAGAGGGTTGAAATCCGCTGGCAAACCAACCTATACGCAGATGAAAATGAATTCTAAGTGCAAGAGTAATCGTGGAGGTTTCGATGAATTTTTAGGAGTATCTTCCGCACTTTAAAAATGCAAAAGAAGTAATGTTCGTTGTTTACCAATAAATCCATTTATTGCTTGAAAAGTTTCAACCTCCGCAATCTCCCCTCCGAAGCCTCCAGTGACGCAAATGATTCTCATTCCCTTACTTAATTTCTTCCAAAGTAACAAGGCCGATCTTGGGGTTCTACATTTATTGCAAAGAAAACATCTGTGAAAGTGTCAGTACCAACCTTCTTATAACTAGAATCCTCGTTTGCTTTTAGCTACTCAGAGAATACTATAAAAACAATAATATGAGTCCTCAGGTGTCTTTTGTATAACGTCCAACCCAACAAAGGAATTGAGAGGACAGCAATTAATTACGTGGAAAAACAGAAGTATAACTGCTTATAAACCTCCACTGCGTTGCTCTTTCCGTTCAATTCTCAGACCAATGAAAACAGATGATAGGAGACCTGAGCTTTGATGAATGCCTCACGATCAGCACCCGTGATTGCAGATCGGCGAGACATATTTCACGATTGCAATCGTCTCTCGTCCCAACCACTGCCACTCCGCCGACAGCAAACAATACCTAAAAACGTTCACCGTTCGACCACACCAATACTGTCAAGCATTCTGCAACAACAGTAGATATACCGAACGAATAATGGTGGAAGACGGCAACGAAACATTCAGAAATCGGCTCAATCACAGCTAGTGGAAAAATGCTGTATGTGACCCCAGGCTTGTTGTTGATAACCTGAAGTCAACATACGATGAACCAACAATGCATTATAACTATCCACACTGAGGACGTCTTATAGAAAAGGATAAATGATCTCAGGTAGTTACTGGAACAGCTCACATCAGTTTCTTTTCTTTCATTGACGACGGCTAAAATGTCGATATCTGCGTGATTCCAAAGCACTAAACACGAATCAACCCTGACGACCGCAAAGGCACATTCCGTCCCATTCGTTCTTTGTTACCTCTCACCGCACAGCTACCTCTAACAATCTTTTAATGCGGTGGAGAAATCGAAGAGAAGGGGAGGATGAAAGCTGAAGTCGAGGATGGCAAGAAGTTCTTATCCAGAAAGCACAAAATAGCGCATTAGGAATTTCATAAGTATGAAGAACAACCCCACCGCACCTCTGACCTAATCTATCTTTTCTTGCAATGACTACGACTTAGCGCACTAATGAGAATGCTCTATTCACCTTCAGATGACAAATTGCCTGCTGAGCGCATCATTTACCTAAGTATTCATCAATTTCCAAAAACTTCTAATGAGCCAATCATCTAATGAGCTAACTAATGAAGTCCTGCGAAGAAGTCGAACGACATGATATGAGTCCTCTCCCTCGTTCCGCAAGGCATCCATCACCTCATTTAATTCACTGCAACCTGAATTTAATGCCTGCAGGAGGGACGCTTTCAGCGATGCAAATCTCCTCGGTTGGTTATCAATCTGTATCCATTTAAACGCACCCGCAAATACATCACACGAAGTCTAAACATTATTCGACATTGGAGGAACTTCAATGGTAATAACAAGCAAAGTGCTCAGTGACGGGAGTGTTGATGAATAACAGCGAGAGAGAGGGGGAGGGAGAGGAAATGAGCGAGAGAAGCAAACGAGAGTCAGCGCATACACCCCACATCGACCTTATCGGTGCTCACGTTGCAAAAAAGCGACCACGACGCATAGAACACAATTGCCGCATTGCGATGAGCACGAGGAACGTCAGCTCCACCTGCAGGAACTCCTATTCGATGTCAGCTCTAGGCCCCAATATAAAAAGCACCTACTGACGCCATCAGTTCAGAAGAAGTTGGCACGAGATGCGCTTTTTGCAAGTGAATTCATGTGAAGTAAAATTGCTTCAACAAAGATAATTTGCTATAAAGTGCATTTTTTGCAAAGTGAATGGAGAATTGTTTGTTTGTGTGTAATAACGCTTTCCGCAACAATAATGCGATGTCTCGTCGGGCGTTCTCAACGATTAATGAGAATGCCACTAATATCAACGCAGCGATCATGTCCACCAACAATGGGTGCGCACTTCCCACCTCTTAACGACATTCAACTGATGATAGATGTAACATAAACGACACTCATCCACACATCATCGGCCCTTCCCCTCGCTATTCAAACCGGCAAGCTGAATTCACTACAACGTGAATTCACTGCTTGCAGAGCGGATGCAAAATTAACGCTACGCTCTTCAATTAGTGCGACAATGCGATACCTGGAATTAAGGGTTACCTGTAAGTGACATCTCTAAACCGAGCACAAGCAATTAATTCCACAAGTGGGGATCCGAAATTAGCTGCAAAAGACTATGAAGAAATGCTTATACGTCGGCTCATCCAAAACAAACATTGAAGCACTGCCCACTGAGTGTTGCTAGACGCAAAATATGCATACGAGATGAAGCAAAACCTCCGTCACATCAAAGACGTTTTGCTCGCATAACCATATTAATACTATCATTGATCATTGTTGACACAACGGACGCATTGAGACTTCATGCAAACGTAGGCACGAGCAGGTTATATTGTCTTGCAGATTCAGAGGAAATATCCTCTCGAGGCGCACCACAAGATATTTGAGCTTGCCTTTTAGGCCTTTTTTGTAGAAAAGTCTCACCTAGTGATCTTTATCACAAACGCAAAAACATCCATCCAATTATACTCCTGCAACTCAGTGGCAAAATACTCTGCAGTCGGCCAGCAACGCGTTCATCGCAACAAACGAATTGCCACCCGACTAGACAACGTTCATGGAAGCGACGAGGCAACGTTACCGAGGCATGGATGGACAGCCAAAAATTCAGTGAACAGAACAGGTTGGGGAGGAGGAAGCAGAGGAATTTTGGAGAGGACAAAAGGATAAATGAAAAAGAAGTGAAGGGGGAGGGGGTGGATGGAGGAGGCGGTGGGTGGGACGGGATGGAGAGCTAGTGGATACCAGTGCGTGAAGAGGTGAGATAACGCAAGCGAAGCTATGTCCGTCGTCGATTCTCATGATTTGCTGCACACCTCTGGCAACATCGTTACGTTCTCATTGCCAATGGGATAATATCGCAAAGGAAATTAGGACCCGATCTTATTTACGGTTAACCTCTTCTGTACAGCACCAATTCCCTCCCCATCATCGCTACACACCAGTCGATATTGAGTAGCGTACCGCCTTTACATATGCATTCATATTCCTCAACAAATGCCCATCATATCTTATTATCGACATGAAATATTCCTCATTTTTGGAATACTGGAAAATGAAACGGAATTATTTAACAGGAATTAAATGGCGAAATGAAAACATTTTTTGCTTAGATTTAACGAAAGAAGCTAGAAGATGGGAAGCCCATGTGACGATAGATGGCTGAGGTGACCGGGATAACTCAATCGAAACATCCCAACAACGAAAACATATGAAAATTGGTTATTAATTCTACTGCCTGAGCACGAGACTTTCACAGCCGCACATTTTTAGTTCCATTATTAGGTGATATGCACAAGAACATTCCACGTAAAGGAGTTTCGGTGGCCTAAGTCCCTTCTTAACTCTCACAGTTCTAATGGGTTTGTGAGTGGCGATCTTTCCACAATCGAATCACGCTGGAAAGAACCGAAGGAAACGACCTGGCACAAGACAAAGTTCACGGTAAGGGCAATCGATAAATTAATTCAACAGTGTGGTGTCTTTGGCAGGTCGCGATAACTTCGAACTATCTTCACAACCCGAACTTATGACAGCCGCCTACTGGAAAATTCGAAATAACTCTGCGGTTATAAACGTCAAAAATGGCTGACGTTCACTGCAAGGTGCAGTCACAGTTCAAGCGAATTAACGAAGACGCGATATCGGGGAGGGAAGGCTGGTGGGATAGAAGACCGAGCAAGGCCCTGAATGAGTTCGACTCACATGAGCTATCAGACGTAAATATACGCTCGCAATCGCATCTTTGACCACCCTCAACCGCATCGTACAACGAAAAAAAACCCGTGAAAGCACTTCAAAGGTGAACTGTAACTTGGCTGCACATCAACCATAACGAATAAAGCTTTCCAATCACTGCGCGTTAGACTATAAAGTCACTCGAGAGGTGCCATTCAACCTTAATTACTTCGGCAATAAACACAGTAAAAGATTAGATGGGGTCAGCAGGATTAATGATGAGGTATATTCGCATGAATTTTGGATTACCACAAAATCACGTGGTCGCAGTATCAGTGGACTGGTCGATGGCAACTCTATTATCACCACCTACACACACTCCAATGATAAAACGGATGCAGACTGTGGAGCAGACACTGCACACAACAGGTTCGACGGCAACGAGGTGACTACGCAAATAGTGCACTGAGGCCAAAGAGCACTGCAGTGGCGTGATTCACTTTCAGCGAGCGGCGTCACCGAGACACTCGACCAAACCATATCGTTCGCATCTTCTCCCCTATTCGCCCTGCAACCCCCCCCCCCCCTACCCCCGCCTAAAGACCACCTTTCCTATCTATCTTCCCGCAGCTGCTGTTGTATATAATAAGGTGAATTCATGAAACAACAGTATGAAAAATTGAAACAAGTCTCAGCGCGCACAACACTGCAAACAATTAACGGGTGCAAAGCTGAGGCAACGCTGTCGAGTGTTATTGGGAGCAGTTGAGAGCGTTCCTCGAGCGGGCATCTCTCTCCTCATAATGGTGATGTTCGTAACGCACTACTGTATGTCGAATGCGAACCATCCCAAGTAGACAGAATTCCCTCGAAATCCTCCATCACGGGAGAGCGAAGCTGACAGAAATCGTTATGCGAGCGTCGAAGCGATCGTTCACTGATGGAAGAAGCGAATTCGAAGAAACAATCGGGATCAGATTATCGTGCAGCCGAGTGCATAGGTGAATTTGTTCCAAGAAAAAAAAAGATTAAAATTAGCTGATGGCAAGCAATGAATGAGAGTGCTGATGCAAACATCGACGAGAGATTCGAATTTAATGGATAAAACTTAAAATACCCCACGACCATACCGATCTGTGGTCTCATACTCAACCTCCGAGTAGCGATCGCAATTTCGCTTAACACCTCAAAACGGTGTGAATAATTTCAGAACTGCGTAAAGGTGATTTGCATTTGAGGTGAGCACGAATCAGGAACGATCTTGTTCCGTCCTACTAACGATTACACTCTGTATAGTTAAGATGGAGAATAATTCTAAAGACGTCACCTCATTACTATATTCGATTACTTATAACTGAAATGGGTGGATTATGACCTCTAGGTTGAATTCAAACGATCAGTGAAATATCCAAAGCGAACGGATAGACAAACCTGAAGTTGCGTACCTCTAAGTTTCACTCATTATTTAGTTGAGGAAGCACTCTGATTTCCATCGGGGAATTTACCTGTAGAAGAGGGGCTCCACTTACATTCGGCGTCACGTTCCAAATCGGATAGTCTCATATCGCGGTATTCAACAAAAATCAGCGCAATCATAACACCGCCTTCTTCATTCAATGGCCACCTATATAACTGTCACCGACAAATGCTGAATATCTGAAGTTGGTAATCGATTTCTGCAGAAGAAACACCACCACCTCGATAGATGAGATCTCATATCGTTTAGAATGCAAATAAAAGAGTACACCTCAATGGTCCTTTATGGAACCATTCATAGCACAGACGTCACTGATAGTAAACCACATTATCCATGCTGACAAAAGATACTGTGACACTTACTGCGCGGCTTCGTTTTCATTTTCTCAGTATTAGGCAATTTACACTCAGTACTCCTTGCAGGCGAACATTTCAGCGTGGTTGCTGCTTGCAATGAGCAGGTGATCCAGAAACGTCGATAAACAGCGGCCGGTAATTGCGGCCTTCATGGTGGACACCGCAGGAATGCAGCTTCCGACAGAGTGAGGACAAGCACTCATCGCTGCGCGTCTCGCGCCTATGATTACTTTGCTCCTGGCGATCTGCTTCTCAGACAACCCGAGACCACCCTTATCTTATTTCATATTGGACAATGCATGGCTCCTTTCGAACGCTGCCGACTAGACCCAACCTCGAATGCCAACTGGCACTAAGTGCCTTTATTCCCGATCACCATTTATACTGCCGCATCCTTTCATGTGGTAGACAACCACGTCTTGCCACCCACTTGCTTATAATACCCGCAACAGATTGAATAAAAGATCACACTCGTAGTCATACACCTCCTCATTATTCCATCCTCCGAGGCAACAAAGATGTGCCTTTTGCCTCGAATGCAACATCTCAACGGACAACGAGAACTGCCTGCCAACCACTCATTACACCAAAGCACGAAACGATCTCATTCCTTGACCGAATCAAATCATGCAACATGTTAACCATCCGTTTTTTGTGCCTTATAAAAAGACGGGAAGGCGTTCTATCACCGTTCTGTGAGACAGAGAGTTGCAGTACCATAACTGAGTGAATGAACAATTACAACAGCCCTTCGGAATGTCCACCAACGCAGCAGATGTGTGTGCACACCTACCCACTACTTTGAACGCTACGTTTCGCTACCTGAGCTGATCAGTACAACACCTGCAAAGTGATCAGCTCCAACTGGTGGACCATGTCGCTTCTTGGCAACTTCAGAGATTATGACTTTACTGGAATTACTGACATCGCCCCCTGAAACACCTCCCTCATCATGCCATAACCGTGGATTGTAGAAAGTTGCGGGGTTGTCGCCACTTCCCGTGTACTTCTGTCAAGAACCGTGCGAGCACTTTACCCTTTCCGTCCCCGCACCCATTTCTCCGTTTTCTCGGCAAGTTCCATCGGTCTCATCCGTTGCCACCGACCTGCATCTTAACCACGAGCGCTTTTCTCACTCCTTTTAAACAGAAACCCCCATACTTGTCCCCTACTGGATTCTTCCTGTCAAAACTGTTCCACCCTTCCCCTCTTCCTTCCGCGCTTAAAATCACCTCTACTCGAGGTCCGCCACTGAACCATGGAAATGTAGCAACCTTCCAGCCCATCCTGCCTTCTGGGTTGTCTCACCCTTACCTTCACCGTCTTCCCCGTCCCACTCCATCACCTCTTTTGCCTTCCTTCCTCCACCCTGCAAACTGAAATACACGAACATGCTCCTACATGCGCAAAATCCCGCTTAACTGAAAACTTTATCAGCAAACAGTTGAAAGTACAACAAACGGCGATCAAAACAGCAAGCAAACTGCAGTGTTCGCGTGTAACCAGTGTAAAACTCAACAAGATTATAGCGAAGGTCGGCCCGCACTGAATCACATGCCAGCAATTCTCTCCTCCTGAGCATCCATCTCAGCGCGTATCGTTGCCGGTAGATCCACACCCACCTGAAACACCGCGTAGACATAAGAATCGAAAACATGACGCTTCTGAAACGCCTACGAGCCATGATTGTTCCCCCCGACTCATCCGAATAAACTTCGAAAGAATGTCAAAAAAGTCCCATACTGCTTCACTGCCATCTCTTCTCTTAATTCATCCTCCTATTGCATGCACATTCCCGGCAACACCAGATCGTAAACCTTAGTATCATTCGAGGACCAGACACGCATCAAAGAAAAAGAAGAAACCTCCCATCAGCTCTACTCCGTGACAACAGCCTTTTTATACAGTCGACAAATTCATCTCAACTCCATTCTTACCACAAGAAAATACATACCTTAAAACCTTCAGCGCATCACTCCAAACCTTGAACAGAGTGAAAACTGAGTTGAGTGCGCAAACCTGTTCCTCGAAAAAGCGACGCACTTCCTTCGCGTCATCCTGCCAGTACGTCTTCGGTACGCTCATCAGCTCCTCCACCTTAATGCCATCCAAACCATCGAGATTAAGCGAGCCCTGCTTCGGGACCACTCCGATCGGCGTTTTCTCCCCGATGCTGGTATCGCCTTCCAAACGGCGAACTATCCAATCTATTACTCGGATATTTTCACCGTATCCAGGCCACAAATAATTACCGTTCCTATCCTTGCGGAACCAATTCACATGGAAAATCTTCGGCATCTGAAAATTCGCACTTGACACTTCCATCACAACTATACCTCCAGAATACAATTATTTCCAAAATATGCAGCGGAATCCAGCAAGCATAACCACCTCCCAATCAAGAATTGGAAAGCATATCTTAAGCACAAGCAATCAGAAACGTTACGAAAAAGCGAAACCTTGCGTCCATCCTTGTTGAGACTGATCCAATGCTGGAGGTACTCTCCAAAATTGTACCCCATGAACGGACGCATCGCCATCGGGTCGTGCATAACCTTTCTGCCCTTATGCTCCGCCGCAGCAGTCGCCTCCGATTTGAGACATGCTCCGGTGAAGATGCCGTGATTCCATGAAAACGTCTCAAAAACCAGCGGAACACCCTCGGGTCTAAAAGCACGCAGGTGAGACAAACAACTAAGCTAAACCCGCCACAGCCAACTCGATAATACTGTGTCCACGGTATACTCATCAAATTAGAGATGCAAAAACTGCTGGGAACACCACCGTATTCAAGCATGCGAGTTCCCTGGCATGGTGATACAGGATCTGCTATTTATAAGAAACAGTTAAATTAATTTCGCCTCCCCCCACTATTGCCTCCCCTACTCTTCCACTAACACATGAAGTCCAAAAGTTTCGATGACCACTGAACTGCATTAGCTGTCGCGAAACGCGAGATGGAACCCGAAGAAAAGGAACCAGTCTTCGACGCGCCACCATTCACACATATTTCCGAAGAAAGGCTCCAGTCGGTGCTGGGCATGACCGACAAGAATCCATAAGCCTGGGGAAGATCAGCAGAAGAACAGGGAAAGTCTACAGCCGACACCATAAGAGACGACGCGGAAGAAATCATCGAAGCGGCCAGCGATGCATTCCAAAAGTCATCCGCAGCGCTAGCAAGAGAACTCGAGGACGTCGCCTTCCGCTGGCGATGGATCGTCGGAGCAACGATCGTGTCTGTACTAGTAGTTGGGTGCGCAGCTGCAGCAATATTTCTCTGTTCAGAGTATCTACTATGCGCAGCACGATGCTGCTGTGTACGGTATCGACGCCAGGAACGACGCGCGAGCCTAGCCTCGCCCCAACGGACCGAGCCTCCGATGGAAATACGCAGTTTCGAGCCGATATGGACGCCCCCCACTGAAGTCAAGGGCCGCGGGAGGGTCGCGAAACGCGAGATGCGTCATCGCGGCTCATTGCAGTCAACATGTAGCAAAAAAAGACTAACCGCCTCACCGGCGCCTAAGACGATCAGAAACGATGAAGGACATAGTGCAAACGATGATACACCCAGCGGAATCCGGGAGATAAAGACTAAACATTCAATGGGAAAAAGGACATGTTGCACTCATCACCGAAAACGATCGGTGGGAAAAGGGAACGTTGCATGCATTACCAGAAATGGAAGGCGGAGCTAGACAGAACAGCGAAATCTACCCTAGCAAAGTCTCGCCATTCGGACAGCGGTAGCGACCAGCGACAGGCCCCTGCTGTGGAGCTCAGGAGAGCTCCGTATTAAGCGTCGCCCTTCAAGTGGCTCTCCCCTACGTGTAATCATCTGTCATTCGTAATATTGAATTCCTATCAACGCTTGTATTCTCTCTGATCAACACTAGTCTGCTGCAAACAGGGCCGCATCGGTGCACCAAATTACTGAACGTAAGTGACCTTCGTTTAATCATAAAAGTTACTTTTTTCTTTGTTCAGTACATGGGGGCTCAGGCCAGAGCGCAACCCATAAGTAAATATGGCATCTGCTGCGTACCAAGCCTCCGTTCGAGTGAAGGTTAACTTGCTAAAGGCAGTCATAAAAAACATAAATTTTCCTGACTTGCGTGTGCTTGCGGAACAAGCAGACCCGCAAGCAGCGTTCAAAACTGCCCTTTTGCAAGTGGAGGCAGCAATTCGAAGACTAGAACGTCACATCTCGGAGGTCGAGGCTGATCATAGTGCTTGGCTAGAACACATAACGCAGCTACGCGCGGCTGCTGAGAAAGCGAATAAAGTTTCAATTTACCAAACTCTGGCCAGAGGCGCCAGATAGTTTTCTCATTGTAATCGGTGAGGATGAAAATGCACGTGATGACCTAGTCACTGCCAAGTTGAATTTTGAACTCCACATAACCCGACCCACTTCGCCAGCTGGCAGCGTCCTTACAGGAAACAGCACGCCTGCCCAGCAACCGCAGCAACAGATGTCCATGAACGCAGTGCAGCTGCCAAGATTGCAGATTGCGAAATTTGATGGACAGCATCGCAAATGGCCACATTCCTGCATATAGTTGACTCGTAACCACTCGCAGAAATTGAGAAGCTTTCTTATCTGCTATCCTTTCTAAAATGCAAAGCGCTAGAAGCAGTAAGTGGATTCACAGCAGCGCCCGAAAATTACGAAGCTGTTAAAACAACGCTCCAGCAACGATTTGGGAGATCCGAATTGCTGCTGAAGTCACTCTACGCGGAACTACATGACGCAGCAACTCCCACAAAGGACTTCGAAGAATGCGTTGCGAGCGTCGACAGCATTCTACAACAACTAGAGCAACAGGGAGAAAACATCGACAACTCGCAAACCGAGCTTTGCATTGAAAAACGGCTAGCGCGTTGGGCGCTGTTGGAAGTCGAATAAGCTAAAGAAGCCGATGCAGCCTGGAGCGTCCGAAAATTGAGGGACAAATTTCAAGCTATGGTGCGCATCAGGGAGAATATGCGAACGGCGACTATAGGGAAACCGACGCATGAGGGTCGGCAAGTTCAAAGGCAGGTAGGAAGGCGAGAACAGAGAAATCTTGGAGGTGTAAAACTAGAGGAAAGTTTACATCACACTTCTGCACTACCCGTAGTAGCGAAACAACAGGTCAAGGAGAAGGGCAGACGGCACGACCTTATTTGACAGGTATGTGCGTTTTGTAGTGAACCACATTGGGCCGATAGTTGTCCACGTTTTACCACTTTGAAGGGGCGGTTTGACCGCGCTCGGCAATTACGCCTTTGTTTCCAGTGTCTCAGAGTAGGTCATAATCAAAACGATTGTACACGAAATGCCTCCTGCTACCAATGCAAGCGCAAGGGACATCCTACGGCACTCTGTAAAAGATGGCATCGATCGCAACAGGGGAAAGAGGAGAATCCTGTCGGAGAAACCCACACTCAGACGATTCGCACGGTGGCGGCGATTGCGACACCCGAACAGCAAGAGCGAGACAAAACGGTATTACTCCCATCTACCTTCGTGGAGGTTAGAAGCGACGCACCACACACAAAAACGATCAAAGTGCCCGTGCTATTCGATGTTGGGAGCGAACGTTCATTTATCACGGAAGAAATAGTCCAGCAATTGGGCATCGAAGTAACACACAAGGAACCGTTGATTGTTGACGGATTTGGTGGGACGCACATTACCCACTGCATGTCTGCGCGCGTCAAACTAAAAATGAAGCGCACTGATGGAAGGTTCTTCACGATGCTCGCGAACTAGGTACTAAGACTGGTTAGCGAAATTTCAACCGCCAAGCTAACGGAAAAAACGTTACGGCGCATCCGTTCAACGCGGAACATCACCCTACCGACGGTTACACTTAAACCGCAGATCCTCGTCGGTGCCGATTATTTCCACGAAATCTTCAGAGGAAGCGCCTCAACAAAGTTACCGTCCGGGTTTCATTTGATACGCACCTGTCTAGGCGACATGATCAGCGGACGGGGACGCAGTAATCGGCACGGTACCTTTTCAAAGACCAAGTCTGCAAACCGCTGCTGTTGTAACGTGGCCAGTGCAAAGGACGAGCTAGAAAAGTTCTGGTCGCTGCAACTTGTAGGAGTTAGGGACCCCCCTCTACAAACGGATGATGAGCTCGCCATGAAAAGGTTCAACGAAAGCATTACTTTCAAAGATGGGTGCTACTATAGTAGCTGGCCATGGAAGGAGGATGTAGGCAAACTCGACTGCAACTTCGGCCTTTGCATGGGTCGTCTGAAAACATCGCTCGAACGCCTCCAAAAAGATCACAAGCTGTTGCGTGCTTACGAGAAGACGTTCGACGCGCAGCTAAAGACGGGGATAATTGAAGACGTCACAAATACACAGCCCGAAGGCCTAGAGAAACTGTACAAGAACCACGGAGGGAAAACAAAAGCGGTCGACGTCAAAATGCTCAACGGCCACCTGCTAAAGAGACTAGTGAGTATGCCGTACCCCCTTGAAGTGTCGGAAGAAGAAAGGGAGACGCTGCCGACAACAAAAAGCAAAGAATTTGTGAAACACCTGGCAGACCAGAATCTGCAGGCAGAAGAAACGGAGGAAGAGGAAGAAAGCAGAACAAAGCCTAAAACCACCAGGACAAGGTACGCGCACGCGCTATCAATCGTGCTGGTGATACTATTCGCCATTTTTGCACTGACAAGCAGCGCCCCGACGAACTTACGCTTTCACGTATGCGCAAAATATGGTCACGGCCTGTACGTGAAGATACCAGATAAACTAAATTGCAAAGAGGTCCGACAGGAAATGCACAGCTCCTCGCAAATCGTAGAAGTATTCAGCAGGACGTTCATTACGGCAAACGCTACCTTCTGTGCCAAGGTATCACGTACCGTCTGCACAAAGTGCTTTCTTCGATGGAGTCTAGCCGTTACGCGTGATGAAACAGCGGTCCAGAACATGACGGCGTCACAATGCATGGAAATGCGGCGGTCACAACAGCTCAACGGCATCCGCCTCAAACAAATCGACGCAAACCGATGGTCGTCTAAACAGCCGACTGAATATAGCTACGGCTGGATCGCAACGCGATGTCATACAACCACTAATTATCGTATGGAGCAAGGAGTGATCAAGTTCTACGACGGTTTAAGTCGCACATCAGGATGCAATAAAACTCTGGGAAAATGCATCACAGCCACGGAAACAATTCTGTGGGATCCGTCCGAAATGGCTGATTGGCGTCCATATAGAACGCTGGGGAAGGCAAACGCTCAAATATCACATCGGTTCATCACGATTCCAACAATGCAAGCAGTATTCGTCAGAAGCAAGAAGACGCAGAACGATACGAGCCTTGATCACCGTGTGCAAGTTTCGGAGAGCCGAAATGATGAAAACGGAGTAGTCATAGAATTCAGCCCCGAGGAGCAACCCCCCACAGAGACATCAAATCGAGTCCTCAGTAGAAGAATATTGTTCGTGGAAGAACTGCCAGAAGAAATCAACAAGAAGAGTGATACCTCCGTGAACGCTAAGCTGCAGTTTTTATGGAATAGCCTCAGTGAACCGGAGGAACAACGAATAACTCAAGAGATTCGACACAGAATTTGCGAACAGCATAATCGTATGCTTTGGCTCATTGGAGCTCTCAGCAGAGCGGATCCAACTACTGCAGCGCGAGTACTCCTCAGACGGATGGATATCGCCGCAGAAAATATCAGAGACTTGTTGAAAGTGTTTCGTACAAAAAGCTGGAAGTTTCTAAGTTTTCGCGAACCACGAAGTTCAAGGCAAGTGCTGTCGAGATCTTCCGATACGATACAAAGGCCATGATCTTATTCGTGCACCTGAGGTCACGCGTTATCAAAGCAGTGTCAGAAGAACTTAGCTGCAGAGAAATCAAGATGAAGCAGGATCGCGAAATCACTGAAGAATGTGCGCTAGTAACCGAAGAAAAGGAACCAGTCTTCGACGCGCCACCATTCACAGATATTTCCGAAGAAAGGCTCCAGTCGGTGCTGGGCATGACCGACAAGAATCCATAAGCCTGGGGAAGATCAGCAGAAGAACAGGGAAAGTCTACAGCCGACGCCATAAGAGACGACGCGGAAGAAATCATCGAAGCGGCCAGCGATGCATTCCAAAAGTCATCCGCAGCGCTAGCAAGAGAACTCGAGGACGTCGCCTTCCGCTGGCGATGGATCGTCGGAGCAACGATCGTGTCTGTACTAGTAGTTGGGTGCGCAGTTGCAGCAATATTTCTCTGTTCAGAGTATCTACTATGCGCAGCACGATGCTGCTGTGTACGGTATTGACGCCAGGAACGACGCGCGAGCCTAGCCTCGCCCCAACGGACCGAGCCTCCGATGGAAATACGCAGTTTCGAGCCGATATGGACGCCCCCCACTGAAGTCAAGGGCCGCGGGAGGGTCGCGAAACGCGAGATGCGTCATCGCGACTCATTGCAGTCAACATGTAGCAAAAAAAGACTAACCGTCTCACCGGCGCCTAAGACGATCAGAAACGATGAAGGACATAGTGCAAACGATGATACACCCAGCGGAATCCGGGAGATAAAGACTAAACATTCAATGGGAAAAAGGACATGTTGCACTCATCACCGAAAACGATCGGTGGGAAAAGGGAACGTTGCATGCATTACCAGAAATGGAAGGCAGAGCTAGACAGAACAGCGAAATCTACCCTAGCAAAGTCTCGCCATTCGGACAGCGGTAGCGACCAGCGACAGGCCCCTGCTGTGGAGCTCAGGAGAGCTCCGTATTAAACGTCGCCCTTCAAGTGGCTCTCCCCCACGTGTAATCATCTGTCATTCGTAATATTGAATTCCTATCAACGCTTGTATTCTCTCTGATCAACACTAGTCTGCTGCAAACAGGGCCGCATCGGTGCACCAAATTACTGAACGTAAGTGACCTTCGTTTAATCATAAAAGTCACTCTTTTCTTTGTTCAGTACACTAGCTGTTTTTGCGCCAGTGACCGCTGAATGTGCTGTTTTCAAAACACCACTGACTTCGACTCCTCATAGGGACACGACGAGCTAAATTTTCCATTCATCAAACATCACATCCTCCGAATCCACACTTCTGGGGCTGCGCGGTGATCTAAGCACTTCGAATTTTTCTACTTTATTCGTTACAATTCTATTCAATAGACGCTGTACTTGAGATAGATGCACCTCACTACAAAAATCCCAAAATAACTAATTCGCCATGCCGACATAACTTCAGCTGACTCAACCTCGCAGACCTGAAGTACTTCGTTTATTAATTGAGATAACGGTTAACATGCACACCAATAGCAAGACGCAAACGAGATTCTAGTTAAAATTTCGCCCGCCGCCGGTGATCAACCCACCAAGAGATAGGAAAGGTGCGGACATATCCATATGCTTAAAATGAGCCGATAAAAGCGAATGAGCGCCAATAACCCATCTCGGCGGAATAGGAAGGGCAATCACTTTATATTTGAGGAACATCGGACTCAAAATCGGACACGCCGAATCATGGAACAGGCCATAAATTTCATACCGTCTTCCTCCGAAAATGAATGCATCGATTGGTACTCCCTTGGGCGACTGCCATTCAGGATGCATGATGGGGCACTGTTCCGCTGGGGCCGTGAAACGTGAATTCGGATGCGCAGCAGGCGAGGGATCACCAACGTGCCACAGCTCTCCCAGCCAGTTAATGATATCCACCTTCTTGTTCTGCAATTAACAGCATTCCCGCTGCACTGCGAACGTCAAATTCGCTACCAAAACATAACCCACTCTGAACGTCTCTTTCCAACTCCAACTCAGCAGTAACGAGTGCTTCGTGTTCGCAACAACGCATTTCATTCACCACGGGGAACTATCGAATCAAAGAACAACAATCCACCGCATACACTGCACTGACACAACATCCAACTTAAAATGCTGGCAATCATCTATTCCCCTGACAATACTTCAGGCGACTTCTCTATCAGTGATATTATTCAACAATTTGTCTCGCTGTCAGCTCCACTGCGAACTGCGCAGTTATAGAATCCCCCTACAAAGCAGTTGACATCAAAATCCCGTTTCCTAATTTCCCTGACCGAATACCACTAAAAATGAAAAAAACGCCTGCAAAGACATTCTTATATGAGCACGGTCAGTCACGACCGATAATCGCAAGGAAAAACTCGATCAGTTACATTGCCTAGCCCGCAGACCAAATCTTCTGTGGTTTAGTTTACGCAATACAACGAGAGAAACTCAAAATCTTCGCAGGAACAAATGATAACGCATAAAACAAATAATCTCATCCAAATAAGGTTACGACCACGCAGATCGAACGATCACATCACTGTCCAAAGAAAAAAACCTTGATCTCGTCCTCCAATCCTTCCCAAAAGTACTCGCCGTCGGCAGTTTCTGCGACATTTGTGAAGATGCTGTTTTTCTGGAAAGTAGCCACAGCCATAGGGTTCGTCTTGTTTGACGTCCCGGGAGCCACTCCAAAGAACCCAGCCTCCGGATTTATTCCATAGAGGCGACCATCGTCTCCAAATCTCATCCACGCGATATCATCACCTTAAACATGCATCTCGACGCCACTTTTAATCAGCGAACACCTATCAAAGGGACGCATGTGTCGAAAAAACAATATTGCGAGATGCATTCGGCGATCTGGGCAACCCAAAACTGCCACTGAAGATTTGCAAGTTAGGAACCTAGAACTGACTAATGGGAAGTATGAGCACATGAAAATATCATACAGTGCTTGATGGCCGGACAGATAAGATCAGGTTAACATCCTCATCCTCCACTCACCTTATTACAGATATCAAACCCGACTTGGGCACATCTCTCGAAACAACAATGGGACTTCCGAAATGAATAACCCTCTTAGAAATAGACGCTTCCTCAACGCAGACGTAGAAGCAACTGTGACGCGACATGCTCTTCCACCGTCTTTGGCGTCAGGATTTCCCGGCCAAACGAGAACAGTCCCAACATGATACCAGTCCCTTGAATGGGCCAAACAACCTGCACGAATCCCTGCTTCCGCTTGTTCTCATGAAAATGAGCTTGAAACTCGTTGCATTTGACCAATGTGGATAAAAAATGTGTAATTATTGACATCCCTCGTCCAACACCCTATTGTAACAGAGAAACAGCAACAGGTTTCCTCTGGGATAAAATTCCATGCAGCCTGCAACTACATCGAGCTCAACCTGTTTGAGTTGTGACAACCACAACCGTCTCGGTGCAGCATATCAGCTTCATTTCGAAGATTTCGTTAGAAAAACCACATACTATCAACAAATTGAAAGAAAAACCACTAGTCGCAATAAAACAAAATTAGTAATAACCAAAGGATGCAAGTGAAGTTGTAAGTTCACTGATGGAACTTTCAATTTACCAATGCATCGAATCTTCCACCCGGGGAGAGAAGGCTGCAACATGGCCAAGTTGGTCTTTCCACACGCGGATGGGAATGCAGCCGCAATGAAGTGGTCCTTGCCATCCGGATCAGTTGCGCCTTAAAATGTGCTGCTTAAAGCAATTCTTATAGCATCTTTTAAATGAACGGAACAGAACTCCCTTTCAGTTATGACTGCCAGCAGCATACCTTCCATAGAGGAACATCGCTGCACTCTGGCGGGCGAACCTACGCAGCCATATGCAAATTCAATTAAAATCCAGACTAATTCCAGTTATTACATCAGCATGAGATCACCAATAACATCGGACACCACAATACTTCAACATACTACCCCATACTACATCTTAATGAAGCCACATAGATCAGATCATCGAACAAATGGGCTCAACTGCCCTCTACTGTCCCTTTGGCCCTTCTTAGGCAACAGGATCGTCCTACAGCAAACTCAAACTGGAAAACCTGCAATTCCGCTTTCAGGTGCCGCTCGCAAGGCACCAACGCCTCTGCTCCTCGAGATCCGATATCCACTTCAAAAAACATCCACCTCATCCCACAACGAAAACGCGCCCTGAAACCCTCATGGCAGGCTGTTCGAACTGCTTGGTGGGAATAAATAAAAAATCAACTCATAAGAACGAACACATAATAAGCATATGCTCAGCCATCCAGCCTTCATCCCGAGCAATATTCGAAGCGATCCTCAGTGCGAAACACTTTTTGCCCAGTAATGAGTTACCACCGTATCCGGATCCGAAGGACCAGATCTCGCGCTCGGCAGGACGATGTGCTATGATGACACGCTCTGGATTACACGGCCAGTTGTTGATCACACTCCCTTAATACAGCAATGAAGAAAATGGCATCTCGCTACAAAAATACCAATAAACGAAACCAACGGCCACTTAGTTGACGCGTCATCCCTAAAAACCTCTGAATGCTACAGCTACCAGTACCCCCCTCTCTTGAAATTGTGCCCTCTAAAAAGCGACCAGCTGAAAAATTATCAGGAATAATCGGGAAAAGAAGTATCGAAAACGGGAGAGGAAGTTAACAGCTGCAAGCATCCGGTCGCTAAACCAGCTCGACCTCAAGTGGGCGTCTCAAAAACCCGCTAGATTTCGAGCTCAGGTACACAAACTGTGACGGAAGCGTTTTAACTAAATCGCATCAGTGAGCAGAAAGAATAAGGTCAGAGAACATGAGGGAAATGAGAAAAAAAGATAACAAGCGTTAAGGAGAATGCTGTCAGTTCCCTTCGCAGTTATAATCAAGATATTGCTCGCCCGCTTCTGAGTTCGACCTACTGCAGTACCCTAACCTCTGCCAAGTGGATTCTGATGGATGACGACTATCATGAGACACTGATCGAAGACTGCTGATGGAAAGTAGAAGGGTATATCTACAATAAGTGGACACAACGAGGCGCATACAGACACCGCCTACTTTGAAAAGTTTAAGCGACAGCTGCTCGAATGATCAATAACGACTCCGGAATCGATTTAGAAATAATGATACAAATGCCATACCGGTTCACTGGCGCTATCCTAGTGGAAAGAAACCAATAACCAACTACGGATTCTTGACTACAATTGAACGCAGGAACAAAAAGTGCAAAACTCGACTGCAATCGCACCTATGTGAATCTTGGAAAGAAAATGACTTAGCACACGTAATTTGCAAGCCTTACCGGCGACAGGATGAGGAAGTCCCACCGAGTGGATGCCACGTACGAAATCCTCGTCGCCAAGCACTTTGAACACATCGAGCGATACATGTGTCATTATGCGCATAGACAATGCGACGTATGCCGAATCCGTCAGCTTTACGTTTATTGAAAATATTCATGTTCAAGTTGTGCGAATGATAGAAGCCAATATACCGAAAAGAATTTCCAATTCCATCAACATTCGATCACTTCACTACAACGTGGAAACAGTACCTATTCCCGTCAAATCACAGATATAATGTATGCATAGGGAAAGCGGCGATCTCGCATACATCCCTCAAAATACAACACCTCTCTAAAAGATGAGTGGACACGATCGCAAGGAATTTTAGGCTTCAAATGAGCACGAATGAAACCATCAGTGTTGGGAACGAGGCCTCGCTTATGGATGCAAGACGACAAGATGAATCAACTTATCATCAACACATGGACGGTGAGCGACAGAGAGGCGGAGAGGAGGATGGGGCAGGGAATAAAGCGACAACATGATCTGCGTGCTCGAGACTCTATACCAAACTCATGTACGGTACTAACACTCTGCCCTCCCTTACCCCTCATCGTAATATTCGCGGGTTTTCCCAACCTCCTCGGTTTATAGGCACAGTCCAATTCCACTACGTGAAAAGCACAGAATCACCCTAAATGATTTTTCAAAAATGGCAGCCATTCCCATGCAGTTCGAAACTATAATGAAAACTTAAGCGCACTTTTCCGACCAGAAGTCTAACAAAGTATAGATTTAAAACTTCACCCTCGCCTCACCAACGGATACTTTAATTAACCTATCAAAAATGAGCCAACATAAAGGAGCAGGAAAACGGAAACACGGTACCTCGATCCCTATCTTCGACATTGGTCCTCCAATAGGTCCCATTGAGAACGGGATCACGTACATCGTGCGTCCTGGAAAAGTGCAATTTGTAACTGCATAAACTGCAATAAGTATAATCGAGCGAATAAACCAAGGTGATCCTTCACAGTTCTCTCCCCTCCTCTCCCAGCCGCAATCTGGCAGAAAGGGAATGCAGCTATAGGACGCTGTTCGATTCTCCATTGCAGCATAATAAATAAGGAAACGAGAACGCAACAACCGAACCGAAAACAAGAGATAATTTAATTACCCGCCCTTCCTCTCTAGCCAAAATAGCGATCAAGTCTGCGAAGTCCGACTGATGCGACACTGACGCCGTTGCAAATAAACTACACATCCTGAACAGGCACCACAGACTCGTCCTTTGGTTGCTTAACATCATAATCCACTCAGCCGACCAAACTTTGGAGTCCTCCATACAAAAGCAGAATTCACCAGTCATGCATCCGGGGAAACGAGACTGCAGCTCTTTGTCGAAGTCGCTTTCACTCATCCAGTGTCCCATGATCGGCTCTACACCTTCCGAGGTGTGACACACGGTCGCGTACTTGTCGGGTGTCACCATCCACGTCTTGCTCTCCACTCTCGCAACATCCTGCAGATACCCATAAAACGACTCCACTTTTGCGATGTTTCATCTAAAAGCAATATGTACAATCAGTAACACAAAATGTGCGAGCGGACAGGGCAACAGCAACCTTCGGATCCGTCCGGCATAGGTAATTGTTGTCGTAAGCTCTTAACTTAGACAACATGCCGAGTTCCACCAGCTTGCGCGTTATCTCTTCACCCTCGGCCGCCGACCCATCGCAGATGTAGACGCCCTTCGCTCGCATCAAGTGCGCGTTCTCAGCGATGAACTGCTGCACCTTGGCTGGCAACAGCTCGAAATCACCCTAAAAATGAAGTGCAAAATTGCATTATGACATCAACATCCACAACAACCGTCTCACTTTTCCCCTTACCTTCGACCAACTGATGAAATGAATAAAGCTTCCAGAACTCTTTAGCCTGACTCATGATGAATGGATATGGTTTGAAACAGGACGACCGTCGTCGGACAATGAAAAACTTGCGGTATGCGATAGGTTTGTGCTTCACATCCCTCAATCACTGATCGCATGCCATTCATAAATGCAGACGCCGGCATATATTTACATATGCTACCAGATTCCTCTCCCCTAACTTGCGCCACTTTACCCGAAAGCATTTCCGCACGGAAATATATCAGAATGACTTCAACATGCACAAAACTATTAACATCGAAGCATTATTTCTCTTGAACTACAAAAAGACATGTTCCACAAAAGTGGTGATGACAAAACGCAACCAGCTAATACTGTTCCTTAGAAAAAACTTGAAAGGTGGGCAGTACAAGAAACAAAAAACAAAAGATCGGGTACCTTCACAACTTCGACATAGTCGCGAAGCCGAGCCGCGGTTTCACTAACCGAGCGCAACTCGCTCTCGTTCACGGCATGAAGCGATGCATCGTTGAGTTCAGCTTGCTGTGCCTCGCCCGAGCTAACTTCTACTGACGTCATCTTGAAACGAACGGAATCCCTGCAAAAACGAACGCAAGCTCACTACCCAACTACCGCACACCCCCAAGGATTTAAGCAACACGCAGAAAGGACAGTCTCATCAGAAATTAGTGGGAGAACCATTAGTTCACATGATTTTCTACAACAGATTGGTGTACAGGAGGCGATACACGCACGACTTTGAAGCCACAACGGCGAACATCACCGCATATGACGAATTTACACGATGGTGCCATGTAGCATAAACTGCTTTCTTCGACTTTTTCAGTTAACTCATGCTATTATCCAACACTTCCCCCAACCGTGCGATAAAAATACGAATTGCAGGACCCTCCTCAACTTCAACAATCAAAACCCCATGTGCTTTTGCAAAAACTTAAACGACCGCTGACAACTCGGAGGAAGCGTATATTCATGCTGCAACACAAAACCCAAAAAGAAGTACAGCGTTTGAGTAGCGCAGACATCAAGGTCTGCCCGACGCCTTCTACGGATGATCCCCTCGAATGCCGCCAGCGTTCTCTAATTTCAAAGGCGACCTTCTTGAATCGTTGCAAAAGGCACTGCATAGCTATATCCAATTACATCTACTTTACTTCTTTCGAATGAGCAAGCGCAAAACCACATCTTGAAGCCAGTACGGTGAATCTAACCTGCTGAGAAAATAGCCACCAGGCACGACTGCAACTACACGTGTTTTCTCCACAACATACACCCAACTCTTCATAAACCTCGGATAGAAATTGAATCATGGTTTGCACTATCACTGGATACTGCATTTGACACCTGCACATATACGCATCAGACAGCAGTCCGCCTCAAGTCGTGTCGACGAACCTGACCCAAGATGATGGACTTAATGAGTGTGTGGTGAATGACGTAATGGATGAACGTCTCGTCAATGCAGTCAACGACCTGCTCAGACAACCGACAGCTCCGACCAACGACCGCATTGAGCGAGCTCAACATCAACTCGTGCCGCCAACGAGCTGGCAATCACTGGCCGAACCCCTAATACATATAAATTTCAGTGTGCGCGGATCAAAATATACGCGCAAACGGTATAATTTTAATGATGTGAAGTTGAGCTGCACGTTCAGTACTGCCAATCTTCCGACATGAAAGCACGACAACCTTACACAAGGGGTGCCACAACCAAACACCAGAAATTCGCACTGCTCCCATCTCATCTTCTGCGGATAGGAAAAAAGAAACACAATGTTTCTGAAGGATTTAACGACTCGGTAACACACCACACATTGCGACCAGTCTAAGCTAAACAATCATCCACGCAAAACTGCGGCCAACTTGCAGTATATCAATGTCGGTATCCCGTATAGATACAGAACAGATGAGCGGAGTACAATGAACAACTGCAAAAAATAACTTCATGGTGCAATAACTCTCTGAAGTGTTCTTAGGACTGCAGAATTCAATGTCTCAAAGAAACCTGACATTCGACGCAGAATGCAAGGACCGAGCTCTTTACAATGATGACACGATCTGCGGGCCACAGATGATCCTGAATTTCGCAAAATCACTGCACAACCCTTTGCAGAAACGTTGCCGACATAAAGGTAGCGAGACTCCCCTACATGAACACTTGCAAGCCCAGCATTATCAACACATCAGCCATGCCCTTAGACGGACTCACTATGTTACCGGAACAACCGTGTATGAACAACGACAACGACGAGACCACCACCACCATCACCCGACCACCTAACCCACAAAAACCACCAGACCTTCCCACTCAGCGAACGACACGACCAACTCCGAGCAAGCCACTTCGACAAAATGGTGAGCCCCCCACTCCGCACCTCCTCGTGGAAGTTATTGCGTAGATCAGAGTGCAAAACTCTTTCGAAATATCTATCGGACGGTCGATAGTTTGCAAAAGTGCACCATGACGACTCGCAGCAAGTATGCTAAATATCGATATATAACGTTAACTCGTTGCATTACGACTCGAAGTATCGGTTTCGAAACGACCGAATTTCGCCGGGAAGCGGAACAGGCGAGTAATACTGCCGAATTGGGTAGATAAAAAAACCATATTGAGAGCATAAAGCACTGGAAGCGAGAATTGCAATCTGCGACGCATAAATGACATCGAATGTTTCTCTACGGCGATTTTATTTTCGACAAGCTTGACGTGCTTGGTGCCGCACGTGCGCGCAGAACAGAGGCCCAGGGTGGGAATTCTCGATAAGCAATCAAGCCTCAATCACCCATGGAAACCTCAATGGAAATATTGGGGTGTATCGTGAAAATAGGCACGGGACCTGACGCTAGGCGTATTGTAGGGAGCATCAAAGCCACACCAGACTCACTCGTAATCTGCAATTATTATAGGGGCCGTCTAGAGTTGTTCAACTTCACAGTGGGCATATTTTGGCAGGCAATTTTAAGCAGTTAGTCGCAGTTATAGCGAAGGACCATATCCGCTACCTTTACTTCTCATAGAAAGACATTTCATAAACACATTGTGGCATTATCACTAAATGGCATGCAAATATTCCGGTTTCTGAGAACATTTGTATATTGCATTACAGCAATGGAACATCAGCTTCATCTTCTTCACCGCATTCAACAAGAAGACCTTCGAGGTCAGGCTGTACTCCTTACATCGTTCTTCTCGCCACACATAGAAACGCATCGCTTAATTCTTCCTCAAATCCATACCACCGAAAACCCGCAAAGATTGAAACGCGGAATCACCTCTCCAATTTTCTTGATTCAGGGATTAGCAGAAGTTATCAGAAGCACAGTTCATTAGAGATCTAGTCTTATCATTTGCCTACATAGATTCTTTTCACGATCATCATTTTTGCCTCTCCACCATTGCCATTTTAAGTCGCAAGTTTGCTTCAGCTCGTCGTCATAAATCGAGGAGATCTTGCTCTGAAAGGGAATCAGGTGCCGCTGAGGTCCGACACTGGCGCTTCGCTTATTTGATCACGGACATCTCTCAAAGCGTTGCGATCTGCGCATGTCCCACGCAACAGTTTCATTTCAAAATTATATAACTTAACTGATTTGCAGCTTGCGATCTACACAGCATGGCGCCTCGTCAGATCCCAACAGTTAATAGGACGGCAGCACTTCGATATTGCCCTTCGCTGCATTTCAAAGATCTACAGCGCATCGCGACATCACAGCTGCCTTTGCAGTTCAGTGCGACTAGAAAAGAATTTGCATCACTCATTGAAGAGCCCAAAATGTGTCCGGCGACGATCCTCGCTCTCTCTTTAGAACTGCTGAGCTCATTGCAATAAGAATGGTTGTTATGTAGGGTTTACCTAGACATGATGAGCACTATCACTCTCCCAATTTGCCGCAGTTGTCACAAGCTATCGTGGTGATGGTGATATCTGTCATTATTGTTATTTCATCCTCGAGATTCTTCCTGCTAGTCGGGGCATTTATTATTTCCGTGTTCTGTAAAGTTCCTTCCACCTTCCACCATTGCAGTTACCAATAAACTTTCATTGCCTCTGCTTACCTTATGTGGCCCTTAGATGAACCACACATAATTTAGATGATAGTTCATTCCACGTCAGCTGCAGGTCATATATGAACTTGCTGTTATACGAAAATCCCTGATAACGAGTGCTTCTAACAGAACATCCAACACTCTTCAGAATGCTACTCAAAACGTCCTCAGTATACACTTTCAAATCTACTGTAGTGCATCGTTACTGAATGGGTGAGGATGCGTCGTTCACTAGGAATCTCTCCGTTCTCTCCGTCCCAGCTGTATACGTTCATGTGTGACTGTGCCTGCGGCTGGCAGACGCAGTCACACATGAACGCATACTTTAGCTTCGTAGTAGAACATGAAGACAACTGCTTAGTAATAAACTGTGAGGCGCTAGGTCGGCCCGGTTTTGCACCATACCCCCGATTTATTCCCGAAGGGCTCGCAAATTCCGATGTTCAGAGGGGGGCGGGGGGGGGGGGGGGGCGACGGCACGTACGTTAACATAAACAGTGCCACCTTTTCGCCAACGAGCACCAGGTAGTCCGCACCAGAAACACTTCGTGGGCGGACACTGTGCACCGCGATAACTGAACCGCCCCTGGCAACGACGACGCTTCACCTGGAAAGCTGGAAGCACAACGACCGCCTGCAAGTAAATAACGCTCTCCTTTCGCCTGTTCCCCGTCTGCCTCGTGATCACTGCTTTACACGGAAGCCGCCGATCCACAGTTTACTGGAGAACTGTTGCAAAGCAAGATTTCACACATTCTTCACAGCTATCTTCATTATGCGAGTGTAACAGAGACGTCATCACAAGTACGAACCGATAATACTGCTATTTACTTAAGAATCTGTAAAAAAACGCTACTTCAAAAACGTGTAGGTAAATAATTAATAAAATAGGTAAAGCACACAGAATGTCGTTAATGAGAAACGAGAGTCCGTTTGTTACAATCCAATCTCGTTTCTCTTAAAGTCTTCCGGTGTGAACATGAACGTCTTCTCGACCGAAACGTTTCCATTGCTCAAGCTGCTTTCATCGGAACTGCCCAGCATTTTATTTCGCATTTCGTCCAAGTCGGTTGATCCGGTCAGCCTAGAAACGCTGTCGATTATTAGCATCTGTTCTTCGAGTAACTGTTTCGGAGTAATTCGCACATTTCCAGGAAAGCGGTCTTCGAATAATTAATAGTAACTAATAAGTATGAAAGTTGAACATTCTCTTTGATAGCGTTTCAGAGAAACGACGCCTTATGTGTAATTCGATAACTGTCCTACCAGCATAGCCACATGAAAAGTATGGGGAGGGACAGTGCGATAATCGAAAGCGGTGTGCTTGTACACTTTCAGTTTGTGAAATACGCAACACTTTCTGGCAGTTTGTGAAATACGAAGCGTCCAGCCGGGTGCACTGCTTTGCATTCGACCTCGGTCGACGTAGTTTCGTACCTTTTAACGGTCACACCCACCGAATAAATGAACCTACGAACGAGAAGCGGGAACGTCCGACTGATTTGATACGTCTTATGCCATGAAAATGCTTGGTGGATTGCGGAAGAACAATGAGGCTTACACAGTTTTAGTAAAGGGAACAAACTGAAATAGTTGAAAATCTGTTACAACGAGAATCGCCTAAACGCATTATCAATTAGTCTTCCAGCTGGCGACCTCACACATCATGATGGTAGTCCACCGAACAAATTCTCCTCTAAAGTGGAAACTTTGTTCATTTTTTTTTTTGCAATAAAAATTGCCTTTTTTTCACTTCCTTCATGAGAGATCCCGGTGGGTGCCGATCGATAATTCTGAAACTTATCTGACCGCAACGAAATTAAGGTTTCATCGTATGCCTCTGAATGATGGCCGCCCAACAGTTTAGGAATGCACTCCGTTCCGATCGAATTTTTCGAGATACCAAGGAATATAAATGTGGGTCGGTTAATATCATTACTGATGCTAATCTTACTTCTCACTGAAGACGCTGAATGGAATCAGTACGAACTTCGAATGATACTGGAGCACTTACGACTGCGTGGAGACTGTTTTAAGAGCTTGAAAGATTTTAGGCTTTCTCTTCCTCCTTATCGTCCGACGTCGTCTCACCTCCCAGTCGAATGGATCGCCAAAACTGAAAACAGGCAGCTCATCCTCGTTTTATAGCATTTATGTTACCTTAAAAAAAGCTATTGTGCAATTCCAACTGCTGCATTTATTCACAATTAATTCTAATAGTAAAATGTCCAGTAAAGACAACATCACTGTAACAGTTGAAGACCAAGGTGCCCATAAATATCCCGGTGCTCAATAAGAAGCAACGTTGCCGAGATGAATTATTTGAGTGAATTTTCCCTTCCGGTGAGCCATAGTACTGTTCTCTCCATGTCGTTTTAGCGAATTACGGCAGAATCATAACAACTGCTCAGTCAAACATTACAAAGAGTCAGAATCCATCAAAATTTCCAAAAATTAACCATACTTCAACTATAACTAGATTCAAAGATGAAACCAGTTCGGGGAGTTTTCACTGGCTGAATTACTTCAAAAATGCCACGATAATGTGAAAAGCTGCTTACCTAAAGCCGGATCCTTCCATTACACTATCCAGATCCTTGTATATTCGGAAATAATCGGGACGTGTATAATAATTCAAACTTCTCAGATGTGTGGTTATCTGCAAGGATTTATTTGTTACTGCGGATGAGGAATAGGAGTGATGTGAAGAGAACAAGCGTTGCGTTTTATAAAATGAGAAGAGCGAAAATGTGCCATTTAATGATGCTAACTGATGGTACTCGTAGCGCGATGTACAAATGTGCAGAATGTGGTGTTAAACTTACGTCGAGTAGCTGCTTTGGACTGTTATTGAACAGCATGGAATCTGGTGTACTTTTCTTCTTGTCGCCAATCTCGTCTTTGCTCCTGCAAAGAGCCATCTCGGCAGCCACATTTATTGCAAATTTATTTATTTATTTGCGAAGATATGCAGAAGTATTTAACATAAACATCAATTACCGGCAAAACGTTCGCACAACTATGAGACTGAAGATGTTGGATATGTAATTTCCTAGTGCCAATATCGACAATTTGAAAGCACAAATCATCTCAGATAAAGCCCCGTCACCTTCCAATTGATAATTCCAGCGGTGCTTAGCAACGTGGCCATCGTCGAAGCTCTTTATTCATAAAGGCATGGGTGATGAGCGCAGTGTGCACACTTGCGTTCTTGTGTTACGCGAATAACATCGGCGGAGATATGCTTCTGTGCAGAATAGAAACAGTGGCAATGAAACACACCGTCACAATGCCTCGCCCTCATGGGCAAGTTCAGGGTTCACGAGCTAGTGTCGGTGAGGTGCCGGTGAATAAGAAGAGAGAGGAAAGGGGAAGGGATAGGAGGGGGACAACCAAATTGGAGCACCTTCATGAGCATAAAATATCCCCTCTCTTATTGTTAGATATAAGCAGATACTGATAACTGCGAAGACCAATGACAAACGAGTTTTCTTCAAGAGGAGAGGATAGGTTCATGTGCGGGTTGATGCGAACTTGCTTACGCAACAAAAAGTTTCTCACGTCCGTTAGGGATCTCGAGACCGGCGGTCTGCCAAAACCTCACTTTTTGTACCTTCTAAAGCGCAGGAAATTCACATGCTGGGTGCTTTCTTCATCATTCCATAAACCGTGATAGAAAAGATTTACAAGCGTGACTCACGTTAACTTGTGCCAAGGAAGTGTGTCTCTCATTTCTGCAAGTACATAGGCCATCGACCAAAGATCATCTGGACGTCCTTGCTCGCCTCTCATATGCGCATTTACTGAACAATAGCGTGTAGTTCCTCTGAAACGACGTTGGAAGTAACGAGTCGGTTCGAGAACGCATTCGAAAGCAATAGCCAACGCAAGCTCGACTCGATATCTCTAAAGCTGCAGCCCTGTACTTTAGTTTCGTGACAATGAAAATACCCATTTCAGTAAGCCAAAGAGACCTACGTTGAAATCCCTTTGGCGACAGACAGGCAGGCTGTCAGTCTTTTTTTATTGCAATGAAATGTGCATATATGCATCGAATGGTAAGAACTTGTGAAAAAGTATAGATGAAAAGAATGACGAGACGAGTTGATTTGTGATCTATCCCGTCGTATGTCTAGGACGACATTAATGGAACTTAAGGCAAAACGATTCCAGGTAAGGTCAGTGCTTTTGCGATCCACAGGCTAAAACTGCCTTCTGCGTAAAGAAAATGATTCTTCGATGTAAAAACCAGCTGCAGTTTTCCGAACTCGGTCGATATAAAGTTTACACCGTATCATGAAGTCACCCTGCCGATTTCTAGCAACACTAACCGGAATAGTGTATTCGTTCGAGGTACTCGTATTTTAACGGTTCCGTCACTTCGTAGGACATATTCGCGTGCTAAGCCGAAGTCTAATAAGTGGACGAAACGTGCTTCCCTTCCTCGTCGTCCGACCAGCAAATTCGCTGGCTTCACATCGCGGTGCACGTATCCAACCTAATGATTATTGCAGCGTTACTCGACTTTATGTTTATTGAAAGAGAACTTTCTGCAAAGGCTGGGTGATTATGATTCAACAATAATGGGTGTGCGACTGAACATCATATGTTTTTCCTCTCAATTTATCGCACATTTCAATTTTAAAATATCACCACTTATTAGTGATATCATTCAATTCGAAGCGCTTTCGGTCACCTTCAGATTTGCACAACGAAACTGGAAGTAAAACATTAGCCTGCAACTGTGATATATAATCACCGCTATTGGCATCAGAATGCGATAACTCTCTAAAGCTCAGTGAATAAATTACCTCATGTAATTGCTTTATACCATAGAGGATTTGAATTCCAACGCGCACCTGAGTCGACACGCTTGTCTGGCCACTTCGAGGTAAGAGTGCATTCAACGAACGTCCAAATAACGTCATCACCATGTACGAATAACTACAATCAGATAATATTAATCACTAATTCTGGATAACATAGATAAACTCAAAAATTGTCAGGAATGGAATTAGTGCTACGAATGGAAGCGTCAGTCTAGAACGCGTACTACCACTTTTTCATGATGCACGTCTGTCGAAGAGGGCAACAGAATGTAATTTGATGGAACGAAATATTCTTGAGTGTACGATAAACTGCACAGATACGATGAAGCTGACGCGGAACGGTGTTCAAAGGTCCTTAAATATTCCTTTGAGTTGGTGAAAACCAACTGCAGACTTACGTTTCCTTTCTCGCTGACTGCAACAATTGTGCGACATGCATTCGACCTGCCAACCTTTTAAGAACCTTAAAAGTTTTGATGTACTATATCCTGTAATTGATGGAATGGGTTTTCAGGATGAGGAGGGAAAAAGGGTCATGAAAGGTCTACTGCCTCGTCATAGAATAACTGTGAACCACGACAGCGATTTTTTTGGCAACTAAAACAGTAGTCTGTAATGCGTCGACAATTTCAGGCATCTCCACAGAATGGAGAAAACCTTTCAAATGCACAATTTTTTCCGCTAACTGAAGTGACCCTTCTTGAGAACGTACTTTGAAGCTATGCTAATATACTTATACATGAGTGTTAATATATCTACCTTCAACAACTTTAACTCGCAAAGAATTTCCTACTCTACGAAAGGAACTTTGGGATTGAATTGTGCAATTGCAGCCAAAGTGCGGAATCAGAAGAGCACAGCGTACTATTGAGTAACTGGTAATTTCACCTCAACGCTTCGGACGTTTGACCATTGGAAGTTTACGGTATAGGTCGGAGTGACCGATTTCTAAATGAAGAAAAGGAAATGGTTTCAATGAAGGTGTCTATAGAGTATAACCTTATTTCGGTAGTGATCGGTGCTCTAGAGAAGTACTAAAAAATCGGCGAAAACATATATTCAAGTGAACAAACGGTCTTTGCACACGGGCTTGACCTATCACGAGGTGTCTCTATCAAATGGACAAATGAACACTGAAATTTTTTCGTTATTTGATAGGTGTTGTTCATAAAATTGCGATCTTTGAAGGCATATACCTGAACCTCAAGCTTGAGAACGCTTCCACCGACAACGAAATTGGATTCGGCTTTTAATGCAGCCTAAAGATGATTTCTCACTGAATAAGCTGATCATCGTTGCTGAAGTGTTCTGGTTATTTTCAAAAAGCACACCTCATCCATCAATCGCATTCACGCATTAAATTTTATGCTCTCAATTCATCAATATACAACCAAGTAAACTCACGCGCACTCTAGTTAGCTTTTAAATAAGGCTGGGCTATAAGGCTTATCGAGTATAAAAATGTGTCAGCGATGCCTTCTTCGACCATAACGAGTAAAAATTATCACTCCATTGCCTAACGAAGGAAAATATCAACGCTTTGTATCAAAGCACCTTTCTCTGCACAGAAATACTCATCAGCATATAACTTAGGCGCCCTTATCAGCACATAACTTAGGCGAAATTACAGTCGACTCCTGCAATGGGGGTCATTTCAACGAAATGACTTGCGGATTCTATTACTGATAACAGGCAAATCACTCACGGATTTGACGCATTTTAATGCAAATGGGAATTCTTTTCAAAAACGGAAAGAATGCAGTGACATGAAGCAGCTGCTCACCTTTAGCCCAGTTCTAATGTTTTTCACTTTATAAACATAGCCACATCCACCTTCGCCTAATTTCTCGAGAACTTTCCAACGTTTACCGATCACCTCGCCTCTATAAAGACGAATAACTGCATTCGCATTCATCGCTTTTAATCTGCAACTTTCTCCATAACACTCGCTAAATCGTTTACTTCACTCATGTTTTTACTTCTTTCGCTCTAATCAATTAACCACTTCCTTCTCTCCCCCATAACCATCCAACAATTATGCAGATCCTCTTCAGTAAACTCGGCTGCAAATCTCTTCTTCTGAAACATTTAAATATTGGGGACATAAGGATGATAAAATGTTCCATATAATTTCGAGTGGGGGAGAAAAGATGAAAGATCAAGTCAAACTGCGACTGTCGAATGCAACAGGCCTCAACGGTAACCGTTACTCGTTGAGGGTACAGAACGAAAATCTAAAGAAATATAGCCATCAAGTATACCGCTCAAGAAATATGTAACAGAAGAGACCGCCACTGGCGATATAACGCGCCACAGCACATCGCAGCGATCTCTGCTTACCCGCTTCTGAGTAATGAACTCACAATTGAAGCAACAGAAAAAAGTAGAAGCAACGCGGAACCGGTCCGCTCTCATAAACAATGAAGCCTTATTCATCTTAGCTGTCGTCAACCATGTCAAATCTGCATGGATGATAATTTCCACCAGGAGAGAAAACATGCAACGATTCACAGCAAATATGCAAATTTACATATTCTGAGATGTGTGAGCCAACATGACTGATTTTCGACGTGTGTGATGGACGGAATTGGGAAAAAGTTCGCCCGTTTCTTCATCGGCATTCAAGGAACTTCCGTAGAAGAAGTCACACTAGCGACTTTGAGTATCCAGATGCTCTACATTATCAAAATATATTATGGCAATCGCATAATGAATAAACTAAACAAATGACTGCCTGTCACATATTTGTATCTTAAATGGAAACTGTTATCACCATTCATAGCGGACGGAGAAGATAAAATAATCAATAATGTAGTAAGACTTCAGGAACTTCAGAAAATTCGATTCTATAAGCCAATTTGAAACACGTCGTCTAAGTGAAGTGGTTGAAATGGAAGAGAAATGAACTTTGCATGAATCGTTTCAGAATAGAAATGATATCCATGTAAACAATCTGCTTGTCCCTTCAATCTGTAAGCAAAAGCAACAACGATTCTAATAATTAATGAGCCCGTTACCAGAATTGGGGCAAAACATTGAATTATCGAACAACAGTCAACGCGAATTCCTCCTTTCTCTCTAAACACCTCACAGATGCCGCAACGTAGAGTAGTTCCTCGAAACGTATTCCACCAGACTGCATTCTGCGTGAACATGACGGCTCTCGTCTAAAATAATTACAGATTAGCACCTAATTAAAACGAACAGATCAATTCTGCGGCGTCTTATCGCATTACACCCTTACAAAGAACTGCCAGTTCTCTAGTGAACGAATATGCGTTGTACTGTTGTTGTGCAAAGCAGCTTCCATTAAAGCACTGGCTATGAGGATAACTCTTTAGTGCAGAATAATCGAAGCTTTATATACCACTTCATTCGATCTCATGACAGTCCGACTCTTTTCATTGGTCTTAGCGCGCTCATCACGTTTACAACCAGAGTTTCCCGACAACTCATGTGATTCGACGCTCCGTTGCAAAGAAATAATTATGTAAAGGATCTAAACGTGCATTCATCTCCGCGATTTGCATTCGAATATAAGCAAGTCGTTCATTTTGTGTTTGATTTCGTCTGTTGATTTATTCAAAATCATTCGCAAATAAAAGTGCTATTCGCTTAATGATCAGTTTGTGTTTTGTTAGCGCCTTGGGCGGCCGTCTCAGAATACCACGTCTACCAATGCTTGACGGAAAGAAGAAGTTTGTGAATGTTTCGACTGCGATGATAACGGGCAATGATAGAAATCTCCACGGGATATGGAAGTATTATTGAGAGAAGCGATGGTGTTCTGTCCAATACCTGATAAGATTCAAGATTCTGTCCCATCTGGCTTCATATCCCTCATTTATATGTTTCGGTGACGTAGCGCAGACAAGACGCAGAGGCCCCGATGCGCAGAGAGGAGAGGCGATGATTTCTTCTTCCATCCCTGATTATACGGTGGCGTGGCTTCTATAGTGTCCGTTGCTCAGTCTCATCCAGATTCGTCGGTTAACGATCGTCGAAGTGTGTTGTGGGAGCGTTGATGCCTTAATCATATAGATTCTGCGGCTGTCATAAAATCTGTCGATTGCTCGAGGGTTGAGGAAGGCGGTACAGTGTGAAATAGAGTTAGTCTTGGATGAAAAAGGAGATGATGAGCTCTCGCCCTCCGATTCAGAGGATTCCAGATATGATATTAAAATATTTCAGAATTAGGGGCGAAAGAGAGAGGACTCAAGACTATTAAAACCATTTTAGGTGTTACAGCTGAGAAATTGCAGCAATGTTCCGTTTGCTACCATTATTTCCCATGCCTTTGCATTATATAGGGTTTTCTTCGTCTTCTTCGTAACTAGTAGAAACCACTTTGTTAACTACCAACCTCAATGTTCTCATTTGTATGGGCAATAAAATCGAGTCCAGAAAGAAATTTAAGGTCGAGAGGTTCGCGTCGAAGCACCAGCAGAAGGAAAACGCAACCGTTAGTGTCAAAATTTCTTATTGATCTTCACTGACAAGAGTGATAGGTAACCGAACATTTTTTCATAAACTTTAACAGTTAACCTTACCTGCAAACTTAATTCAGTATTGGCGGGACTATTTTAGTGCTGAGAACTGCAACGACTTCGGGTTTTGCAACCCGGATGCTCTTAGCGAGCTGTTTCCACTGATCAAGCTAGAGTGAAATTCTCCTCGGGATGTAACTAGCCATCAGCTTGACATGACCACCACAATATGTCTCTTAAGAAATTATATTCAGCAGTCAAATAGTCATAGTATTCGACTTAAAACGGGCACTTAATTCTGGTCATCAGACAATTAATGCTGCGTGTGAGAGGTAAAAATGCGGCTCGATGTTAAAACAATTCAACCATTACTCCGGACAATTCTTTCAGAAAGTGGAAGAACGAATAAAAGGAAGAGAATTTATAAAGAAGAGGATTTTTTATAGAAGAAAAAAATAAACCTCGGAACAAGCGAGGTGTAGCGTAGGAAAGTTTGGAAATAACAGAGAAACTGCGTTCTCACTTATAATAATATGTACATTATGTTTTATAACGACATTCGTGTTATTGTTTATACGGACGATAACCCTCAGATTGAAATGTTTTCCACACGATACTCATGAAAAGGAAAAAGTACGACCACATAATAGGTTTGAAGTGGGATGGAATGATGGAATATGAAGCGATATTGCAGCGTTGCAAAAAGCACTCGTGAAGTGGGGTTGACGAATTCGGAGAGGCAGAAGGCAATAACAGCAGCGATGCAAGCGTTCGCTGTGCAGACGAATGAGGCTGGATTGGAGGGACTACGACGAGGATTTGCCAAGATCCAAGCTCGCGGCGCACACCCACCGAGTGTTACTGCCAACGCACAACTGCAGAACAAAAAAAAGTGCAGATATTCGGGTTTGTTCCACCTTCCCTTCCAGTCATATATTTATGCTTCACTTAGATGAACATGCAGCTGACATGCAACCAGCTGACGGCGTTCACCGGCACCACAGAGGTCATAACCTCTTGATATACGTCGACGTATCTCACGAGAAAATTAGTCCTTATATTTCAATGTTTCGAACAACGCCATCCACCTTTTAAAGCCTTCGACGCTGAAAATGCGAAGAGAACGAAAAGGGAAATGGTACGTCTCCCCTCCACCATCTGCACAGTTCCGAAACTTCAGATGCGGGCGCGTGGACAATTTCTCATCCAGCAGCCCCCACCATAAAATGCTAGAAACCATTTCAGGCTGATTCTTTTACAAATTCATCATTCTGCGTATGTGTCCCGTCGTGCATGATTTCTGCGCATTTTAGTAAGACATTAGAGAGGCCCCTCGCGAGTCAAGCTTTCAGCCTCTATTCAGTTAACTAAACCTACCTTTCCTTTTTTCAGAGCTCACCGACATTCATACAAGAGAAAATTCATTCAAAAATGTACCATGTAGTTTAGTAGAGGAGGTGCATACAAGTGAGGTGCTGCAAACTGGCACCGACTTGAGCGCTCCACGGCGAGAACGAGGAGAAATTACGCGAAGAAAGCTAAAGGATGAATTTCCCATCAGGATAACTGCTGTCTGAGGACACTCAGCCAGAGATAGGAGCTTGTTTTGCTGCTGTCATACTTCAGATAACCCTAATAGAAAACCTGCTCATCGCCACTCATGCATTTGTTTCAACTGCAATTCCCGACACTGATATTTTCATAGCATTCATATGCTATTCCTTCAGTGAGAACAATATAATTTTGCTTCATGCGTAGTTTTTTGTAACAGCTCCATCTGTTTTGACTCCCATCATGATGGCATTACATTCGACGCCTGCTTTTGCTATTCTTATGATTATTACACGTGGATCGTACCTTTTAATTAATGTTACAATTGTTTAAGTAGAGCCACCCGTCGTTACCCACAAACCCATCTGTAGCATGCAGTCTGCAACTCATTGCACCCATTCATCACAGGTCATTGCGATTATTTTTATTACTTACGAAAGCAGAACTAGAGCACATCTTCAAAAATAACAGCGGTAGACAAGATGACCGGTGCACCGAAAAAGTGAAGCAGTTGGAGGTGACGTGTAAAGAATGCTTTGTTGATTAAATGTAAAATGTAGGCTGAAGATGAAAAAGAGTCGAAAAATTGAAATAGTGGTGAAAAGTCGAAATGCAATGCATCTTTCTTTGCAATAGTGAACATTTCGTTGGCTTAAACTCAATAAATAGTCGCATAAATGTTTCATTCAGATTAAAGTATTTACTGCAACCTAGAAAAGCCGCTTGGACTTCATACAGTTGGCTGTGGATCTCAGCCAGATGGCTTTCTGAGGAAAACAAAACAACAGCAAACTATGGAACATGATGCAACACTACAAGCCATCATAATGGGATCGATATGTAACGTTTTCTATAGAAAAAAGCGACAACTCTGCACTTAATTTGTCTCACGCCGGTTCATTTTTGTATTGAGTGGATTTTTAAGAACGTGTGGCTATGGTTTCATCTCATCAATATTTTTTGAAGTCATGTAATCAGTAGCCGATATATGAAAGGTGTCTAACTGCCTATGTGAGTAAATTGCCTTGCAGATGTGCCTTGCATTGATCAGACGCGCGTTATTCTGAAGCCATGGCCCAACGCAGAAGGTGACTTCATTCACGCTAATTGGGTTACCGATGATTTGCTCGGAAAGAAATTCATTTGTACTCAGGTAATCGCTGCATTAACATTGTGTTGGCTCTATCCAACGATGCTTATAACAGTAAGCAGGAGAACTAGATAGGCGCAAAAGCTCGAGAGGATATTTCCGAAGAGTGACTTTTAGCATGAGAGAATGTTGCCTTCCACTTGGTGAAAAACAAAAGAAAACTCCTAATTACTACCGTCAATCGTTTAGGGATCATTTTATGGATGAAGCTAGGAAATGAATTTTGTAAGCGAACGATACAGTGAGCGAATGCCGCAACCTTATGGCATTAAGCTGATATCGTCGAATAGAAAAACTCACTTTCAAACACACAAATGTGAAAATATAGACGCTGCAATGAATCACATAAAAAGCGACGTTGAAATGTTGCTCATCTATCTTCTTCCCATCACACATTATTTCCGAGCTGAGAAAAAAATCACAACTGAGGGTGTCAATCAATACTCACCAGTAAGTTATTCGATGTCCTTCAGCAATTACATCGCCTCCACTTACAGCGCCAAATACATGGGTTGTGATGGAACAGAGCACTCACTTGAATCTGAGATCAAGCTAGCTGATCGCTAATTTGTGGAATGATATCTTCCTGAATTCGTAGAACCGTTCGCTCATATGATGCAGCCTGATTTCGGTAGTCGCAAATGATTTGGAACACCGAAATTTAGGGTCCATTGGATGGGACAATCGGCGATTTTTGGAGAATGATATGGCAAGAGAATGTCGATTTAATTATAATGCTATGCCGAATTACTGAGCTCGGCAAGAGGAAATGCGCACAATACTGGCCAAATAATGTCGGTGAATCCAGAACTTTTTGTGGGATTACTATCAAAAATGAGAAGGTGAGAGGTTGCAGCCTTGGAATTAACCGATGCGATTTGCATTAACCGTTGACATCATATACTGCATCAAAAAATGCACTGTTCATCTAACACCAAGCCACGTTTTATTTTTGTACAATGAAATAAATCTACAGTAAATATCTTTCTTAAGTTCACATCCAGACCTGAGATGCTGCGCTCAACTGCTTTTTTCTCCATCAGTATTACAGAAGTTTTCAGGAATTCCTTTAGCGACATCAGTTTTAGTCATCAATTTTGATCAACAGTACGCGAAATGCCTCGTGAAGAATTCCACTGGAGTCAGAACTGTTCTAAGTTGCACCTCACCTGCCTCAGCTGTTTCTGTCTCTGTATAATGCGCCTGCTGAAATTCAGCACAAGACTATCAGTTTTGACGCAAGTAGCAGAGGCTTCTTATAAATATTTTCTCCAGTTTTCTAATGATCAGAGCGAGATATGGAGTACCAATCTCTCGTTATATTACGCTTCCGAAAGACGCTCGCTGGTACATCACCAGTGGGTAACATGGCCCGATAAATTCGTACCGAAGCACCTTGTTGTTCCATATACGTTACTCTCGTCGGCTAGGACAAGCATGCAACCGACAGTGATCCATTGCTCGGCAGGGATCGGACGAACTGGAACGATGGTCGTACTCGAATTAGCTATAAAGTAAGTAAGCCAAACGTGAACAAAAACATGCGCCTCTTTGTCGTAATGTGCTGGGCGCATAAATGTGACAGATTTCTCCGCGGCTTGCACCTTTAAGATGAAATGAAGGGCAAAAGCAGATACACAGTCTGCGTAATGCCGCATACCAAATGGGTAAAAAATATCCCACTTTACATGAGGTTTTTCAAAGAATCAGTTCAAAAATAAGCATTAGTTGCTTATTTCAGCATTCACATTCATGTTCACTACTTTTTAGCAAATGACATATGAACGAGCAACATAAAGGAAAAGTGCTAAAAATATTTGTTTACATAAGCCGATGAGGCAATAATTAACTTTATCGAATAACGATTTATTCGCATATCTGTAATAACAACCTATGAGTGAAAGGGAACAAGCTCAGTGAGGAATGCGAATCAATTTCGAGCGATGAAATCATCAACTGAGTTCCTTGGAACCTGTCTTTGAAATTCTGATGAGGACTGTTTATTGTAATGCTCCCCAGATGTTCCTAACAAAATGCTGTAGTAGCTGGATATGAACATCATGCCAACATGTTTTACATCAAAGAATTACTGGCAGAAAGGAGGGAGCCATTCGAGGTAATACAAAGCATTGTCACGCATTACAATGGTAATGGCTAACTGAAAACTCTGGCGAAAACTGTCATTAGCGTGCTCACATCGACCGAGCATGTAATGTCAAGCGCCGACCATGTAATGTTTCGAAGCCACACACACACTCGTGTATCATAGAGATAACAGCTGTAATAAAATTCAGAACACTCTTACGTGGAAGGATATTATCGCTTCCGGATGCTATTTGGAATATTCGATCGCAGCGCTCAAAAGCTGTTCAAAACGAGGAACAATATCTCTATATTCATTACCTCATCATACAAAGGCTCCTCAATAAGGGAGCGATCGCGAGTTCAACGGCATCGAGTAATCTCTTCTCTTTCTTCGTTCAGCGACAGTCATTCAGCTGTGCTAAGCACCACTGTTCACGCTTGATGGTGTTGAGTCAGTAAGCTGCAACATTATTTACGTAACGCTGAATGGAATAAAATGCTTAAGGGAAATCGAAACATCGTTGCAATCACCTCATTAGGCGATTGGTTCGTTGACACGAAGCATAGAATAATTGCTCACGAAGACAGCTAACGATTTGCAAGGACGAAAAATGAAGAATACCGCCGCAAAGCTAGTTTACGAAAGATGAGAAAATTGGGGGATATAGGAAGGAGGACGGATGGGGAGAGAAGGAGAGGAAGGAGGAGAGAGGGAAAAGAGGGAACGAGAAGATATAAAAGGAAAGAAGTACAGAATTTCTGGAATGTGATGGCACTCTCATTTGGCTGTCGTCAGTCACCTCGGAGAAAATGTTGAAAATTTCTTTCAGAGTTCTGTCGTGACTACGAGCACTACTATTTCATACGAACACACGACGTGCAGGTTCCGCTGCCAGTTTTTTTGAGGAAAAAGGCTGCTGTGCCCGCAAGACAGAAGCCTATCACAACAGCGAGTCTTCCAGAGCGAGGCATCCTGGAGCCGGCAAGCATCACTCCCCCTGCAGGCACTCCATCCGACAAATGTCAGTCGAGTGCGACTGACGAAAATTCACTTGTTTCCCTGCGGCTACCACCTACAAGACGCAAACAACACAGCAAACGCAAAATGGTTCCCCTTTTTATCATATGGTTATTTTTGATATTGAAAGTTGTAGCATCTGTAGGGAAGGGGAAGTAACTAGGGGAGGACGATATGGGCGATCAGCCATTCTCGCGGCACATCGTTTCACACCACAGAACAAGATCTCGTCTATAATTTCAACCAATTCTGTCTACACCTTGCAGGTGTAAACTTTTATAACGACACTGTGAGTGCCTTTACCTGGGTTTAAAGAGGGATGAGGCACAAAAGTGCTTCATTTCAGGCAGAATAATGAAGTACCTTCCGCAACTGCATTCTTTCATAGATTCAAAAACACATCGATGAAAAATTCCTCACTTTGATTCTGATTAATATCTCCTCTAAACCCCATTAACGCTCTTATGATAATAAAGTGGAAGTGGATGCTCCCAATTTGAAGTGAGCAAACTCTTCCAATCAGCTCAACGCTCCGAAACGACACGGAAACAATTTTCAGAGTTAGTCAGAGGGCGAAGTGTAGGAAGTGGAGGAACTGGGGGTACGCGCTCTACTCACTTGCACTGCTCCTTCCACGAATATCCGCTGACATGACGCTGAGCCAATAGAGAAGTCTTTCAGCATTCGGAACCAACCCGAGACAACTACCAAGGAAGTAACATCCAAATAAAGCAAATTTCGGTTGGGGGAAAACAGAAGGAAATTAGCCACCGTATTTAAGAATATGAACAAAGCTTCTATGAGGTTTTAAGAGAAGACCAACCATCCCCCCTCTCCGCCTCTCCCTCCCTCCCTCTTTGTACGTCAAAGTAATGTTCGTAATATCCTGAAACACTTTGCCTCCCCAATGAAAGAGGGTGCGCTTTTTCGACTAGAAAATACTTTCCTCCAAATAAAACTCCGAGGAAAATCCAGGGAATCCTAAAACCTTATAACACCTTGAGGTTCCACGTTATAAGCGATATATCCACGAAGAAACCGACGGTGGTAGTCAAGTGATAGCAGAAATCTACACAAGAAGATCACAACTGTCATTTAAAACGTGTTAATGGGTGGAGATTTTCCACGGCGCGTTGTCACTAAACCCTCAGTTTTCCAGTCATATACCCATGACGGTAGGAAATAAAATACGCCAGCTGCCTTCGTCGTTAAAGAAAGAAGGCATGCTTGAAAACAGCTTTCCTTTGAGATGTGGAAGAAAGATGCAACAAGTACAATCAGTTGCAAAGATAATGACGATTCGATGCAACAAACCAAACTTAGAAGGGATAAACAAATGAATTACTTTCAGAATGCGGTCGATAAGGTTGTTATTCCCCAAAAATCAAATGCGGAAGCAGAGCGCATAAAAGAAGCACCGTTAATACCGGTAGCAGCCAGTGAGGTGAAACGTGCAAACGGAGTGCCACCTGTGAGCACAATTGATGCGAAAACGATGAGAAAAACTGAGGAAGGGAGCGTCATGGAAGAAACACCAGCAAAGATGTGGCTCTTGACAAAAGGTTTCAGCGAAAGTGAAACTAAAAGTCCAACTCAGGGAACGGTAAAAAACTTCCCACTGGTGAGAACAACAAAAGAAGATGAACGTAACGCTGATGTAGGAACGCCAGCGAAGATATATCCGTTGCTAGAAACAACAAAAGAAGGTCAAAATGTCGAGCCGACTCAAACCATTACGAAACCAGTGCAAGGAGAGAAGTTGGTGAAAGCAGCTAAGGAACAGGAACAAGCGGCATCCACAATCGTCCCCGACGCAGGTGACGTTGAGAAAGCGCTCTTGGATGCGACTAGACTGGTACGCCATTTTCTCTCGTCGAAGAGTGCTGTCGACGAGCTCTTTCAGAGTTACAGCAGTGCACAGAAAGCGTTAAATTATGCTTTCGTTCAGGCGCAACTTGCTCTTGCACTCACGTTCGCAATGCAGCAAGTGCATAACTCGTTAAACGCCCGCTCAGTTGCCACTGTTCCCGATCAGCCGACCTGCAATCAACTGCCGCGCAGTCCCAAAATCGACACAGGCATTTTGTGCACAACTGATGGAACCGCATTGCCTATCGTGGTGCAGACAGCCGAAAAAATTTCGATGGAAGGTTCTTCTTCCACAGAAGCACCTCGGCTATATCAAGCTGCTGCCCTAGAAGCGTCCGGAGAGACTGTCACAACAGCAGTAGCTCCCACAGTTGCCAGCGAAAAAACGCAAACAGCACTTGAACCTACCTCAGATCCTAAAATTCTTGATGAAAAACAGCGCGGCAAACAGAACGAGAAGACGAGCACAGTGGATAAGACTAAAGACCGCGTAGAGAAAAATGAAGAAGACGCCGTGACAGCGGTTCCTAAATTGCCTGAAATAAGCACAGCATCGTCTTCATCAACACAAAGGCCACTGGTACCGCAAGACTCCAATGACAAGGTGACTGCAGAGTCGACTGCAAATTTGTCAGACATTGGGGTGAAGCCTTCTTCCGCACCGATGGCTCAAAGTCCAGAAAGAACAGGAGAGGAAAAGGAAGGAACGTGTGAGGAAGAAGAGGAGGACAGTACACAGTACGTATTTGTACAGCCCGAAAGTGATGCCGCACGCCGAGTCGAACAGGACAGACCCGTCGGCGCATCCTGTGAACCACCAAGTAATGAGCCGACGTCGGGTGCCGCAAAAGCAAATGATAAAGTAAGTGGTTAGATGAGTGGAGGGAAATGGGTTCTTTGCTCTTTAAGGAAGAACTCATTACTTTCCTTTGACTCAACGTCTACCCGCCCTTCTCCACTCACTTTTTCCTTGGTAGTGCTAAAAAAGTAGAAGAAAAAATCAGCGAAACTAATAGCGAAAAGATTTTTAGCACAGTTTTCGCTAATTATGCAATCAGATATTATCAGTGAAGAGGGAAAACCATAAATTTCGGACTTGTTTTAGGTTTTTGAGGAGCAATTATCGACCCAACAATAGAGTAGGTGAGCAACTTGAGAAAAGCGATGTTAGCTAACCCGCGTTCAACAAAAGATTGCCTACAGCGAAGACATCACCACTCAGAAGAGAGAGATGAACTCTGCTCACGTTACATCGCAGCTGCAACTATCACAGATATTTGATGACCACTTTATTATCCTAACTGTTTTCGTCATCATTATCATAGGGTTATCATACAATCATATTTTTCCTCGAAGAGTACTCGAAATCATATTTCACAAGCGGAACTGACGCTGCACTATTCTCCTCTCTATACAGCTGTGGCGAAAATCGCTTCTAGTTTTGTACTTGGACTATTGCTACTTACAGGAAAGTTTTCGCTTTTATGAAGTAAACATTCTTCATGCACACAGCACTGCTTTGTGTTATTGGAATACATCATACCCTCAAGTAAATGGACCTCAGTAATAAATCACCATTTGTGTATTCGAAGTTGTGGTCTTTTATCGGAAGATCTTAATTGGTACGTTCATTTGACAGAAGCCGGTCAGAGCACCGAAGTCACAATGACATGAGGTGAAGCAAATGAGTTTAATCGAATAAAAACAGAGATCAGTGGAGACGGGTTATAAAATTATGTTCCAGACTGGTGCAACCAACACAGTGGATAACACGCGATCTATCAGGTCTCCGGTGTCAAGTTACTTAATGCCAGATGCAAACGTGAGAATTGTTTGTTGCTTGAAAAAACACTGTCGACAGCTCTTTTGCACGCATGATCGTTGAGGGAGCTCAAGAGAGTTGCAGTGAATTCTAAATTTCATAACTATCAACTATGCAGTCTGGCCGGAAGAAGGCTGCTCCGGGATTCCAACTCCACAATCCTTTTGCAATCATTGCGCCTTCTCAGTTCACATTCGTGGACTTCCCTTCAAAAACCGAGAAACAGCGGAATGACGATGGCGTTGCAAAAACTGCTATAGGCACGAATTTTTTTCTTCTTGGAGAGTCACTAACAAAGTTTCTCATGATGACGCCCACTCCCTTAGGAAGAACTGAAATATTTCACTTCATAAACCGAAAATTTGGTCATTTTACGACAGAACTGCGCAAGTGGTTAGTCAGTCATCATCATATAATTGACAGAAAGATATTTTATTTTAGAGTGATATTGGCATCCATTCCCCTGCAATTAATGCAGTAGGATATTCACACTCCGAAATCGAAATCCATACACTATCCCAAAATATATGTCATAAGCGTATGACTGGAAAAGAAACGCATGAAATGCGTTCGATGCAAAAGGCAGCATAAATGGGAAATTGGCTTTCTTGAGAAATGAAAAAATACGACTATCGAGGTGAGTACTAGACAAGGGATTGCACTATCGAAGTATGAATGTTCTAAAAAACGCCCTGCTTAAAAAGCTAGTCGGTGAGAAAACGGCATTTTTCTTTTTAATATTCGCTCGTTCCTGGAGTCATGGGAACCTACCGCATCAAACTTCTGTAAAAAGTTCCAAAAAACTTCACATAACACGTATGAGAGGATTCGCCCTGAGTTATCTTACATTTTCCTTGAAAAATGTGGAGACGCTGGCTGCCTCGTGCTTATGATATATGCCTTGTTGGTAGGAGGGACCACCTTATGTGGAACACATGTATGGATACTTCACTTGTGACAAATTCCGTATCTCTTGCCAAAGACCTATCGGCACATATGCCAGAGCTTGCACCTGTACTTCCCACGGAAGGCTTTTCCATTGCAGAGTATAATATCCTAAGCACTGGACTGTATTAGTACAAAATTCGGTCGTAAACAGAAATAAATGAGAAATCAGTAAACGACAAAGCGATATATTTGAATAGCAGTTTTTCTTTTAAAGAAATACATTTATTTATAAAAAAGCCAAGGGTAATAACCCGAAAGCACAATTCACAGTCATTCTTTACCGCTACAGGCATATTTACCTTTTTTTAGTAAGTCTAACGAATGGATCAGAAGAATGTGTACGAAGGAAAGACTAGCAAAAAAGTTTAAACGTAACAACGCAGTTTGAAAACGTTGTTTGAAAGAACGATCAAAGACTTCTGGGCGCCTTACTTTCCAGTATTTTTCTAGAGGGACCCCATTTTATACGTCCAATGAGAGGTGGTGCAGTCAGGTAGTATAAACTAGAACGGAAACATTCTCAAGTAACCAATGAAATCACCGACGCACGTAGCTACATAACTAGGGCCTTTCATCTGCTCGAAGAAAGACCATCAGTGACGCGCCGCAAGCATTTTTATTTTCCATTGTTTTATGCATAGATCTCCTATTGCGAGAAAAAAAAATCTCGATATGCGTTGCTTTTCCGTCGATACAAATAAAATTTGCAGACATCAACAAAGCGATGATGAGATCCCTTTCGAATTCGAATTCCAGAAAGGTGTATGCAGCCGAAGAATTTTCAGACGCCAACAATATGTGTGATCTTTAACGCCGTATAGATTCATTCTTATGTACCGTTAATGGATAAATTTTATTCATTAATCCTTGGATCGCCTTCGTTGAATAAGTTCCATAGGCCTACTTCACCACTCAGTCCTAATATGGTCAACAACGAGAGCATCTTTTGCTAAACAATCTGCGCTGCTTTTTGATCGATAGCCCGTTTATGTGCTACTCAGAGAGAATAAACGCATCGCGTCAATCTATTAGCGATGCATGCCGACAGCGTTTGGCATAAGCTCTTTTTGTTGTCCGTTCAGCAGCGTTGAGAAATTGTTGTGTAAACGATCCGATGTATGTGATCATCCAGCACAACACAGTCTACAAGCCAGAGGAAGGAATATAACCACGGCCATTCCTCGATTTGGCATGGAGCAGTCGCCTCCAATGTTGCAACTACAGACCCGCATCTTTAATCCACTGCGATCACGTAAATGCAAATGCTTAGAAAACACGACGTTTGTTCGTTAGAAAAAGATCTTCCATACTCCCTTGTATACTATCCAACAAAAAGCTCAGTATGAGCATGAAATATAGCCCAGGGAGGCATACGAATGCACTTGAAGTCAATTTGTGAAAGAGGCTGAGAGATGGCCCACTCAATTTTACTGATACATTACTTGAGGTGGAGTAATAATGGAGGCGTCGTCCATTCGTGCTCTTTTTGCCAACTTTCTCATTTCCCCTTCCCATTCAATTTTATTTCTTGATTGACTTACAGACTTCCACAAAATCAACTCATCTTAGATCGCGTTTGCTTAGCCACTCGGATTCTATCAGAGAGCAGATTGCCTTCACGAAAATTAGCGCCGATGATGGCAAAACAGAGGAAGCTGCAGAAATATGAACACTGCAGATCGATCACTACTACCAACATCCATCGCGCACATATGCTCGTTCTTACGTCTTTATCATGAAGACCCAGCTTGTACCTTCACATCTCTTCCTTGAGTTGTTGCTTCAAAGATGTATCTTAAATGAGCTGCATTTTCAGGTCGCATATGACCAGCGATCGGATCTTGCTTTATCCCGCCACCATCACTGTCGCACCTATGTGCAAACTTGTATCTTTCTATTTAGGCCCTAAGTTATTCTAAAAGTAACACAGTTATGGCAACAAATCCCACTTTACTAGCATTTACACTTTACTATAAAAACAGCGTCGAAGATATGTCACAAAATCAGCTCTTACATTAAATTTCACTTCAACCTCTCAAGTATTAAAACAGATACATTTATTAAACGTTAAAGTGCTTCAAAAATTTGCATGCACCTCAGTCATATTTTACCTCGATCAGAACTTCATTCTCCACGCTGATCCGATCATACAAACATCAAAGATCAACAGCTTTTGCAAGAATCATTGGAAGGTCGTTCAGAAATACAAAGCTCGTTTGACATTCTTCTTCAATTATTCATATAGTTCTCACCATCTCTTCCAACGACCGTCCATATTCTCTTTGCGCTGAAATGAGAAATGTGGGCAGTACAAAGTGGCATACCGATGTGACCTGTTACTGTTCACAGTGCATTCTTAAAATAAAATCCTATCTTACTGAATAATGAAAAGAAAACGAAAAAAGACGCAGTTCTATATAGGACACATCTGCCACTGGAAACGTGAAATTAGCGACACTCTCACTGAAGTGACGCTAAATAGCTCGTTGTTCAAGACCATCGAAAAATCCATGTTCTCCGATGTGCCCAATCGCTATGTTTTGGATTTTGACATCAGCTTTGTTTTGGATTTTTTGACATCAGCACTATTTTTTATGAATTCGATCAACCGCGTTCACCATATAAGTGAATGCACTAATACATTAAAAGACGTGTATCTACTTACAGATTTCAAGAAAAAGCAGAACAGATACCCTCTTCACAATCTATAACAAATGACTCTCCACAGTTACACAGCTTCGGTAAAAAATTTGGTCTCATTCGTGTCGAATGTTGCTTCACCGTCAAACGCAGCAAATTTCAATAAATCTATTAAAGAGCAAAAAAAGGAAACGGCAACAACAATACGTGGCAAAGTCAATCCCATCAGCCTCCTGGCCTTAGAGGAATGGGAACATAAATAAACTGAAGTAATAGTCAGCCACAGTGTTCCAGTGTCCCCATATGAGAGTGGACCAGGGTTTCAATAACACCACTCACGATAGCAAAGAAATCGCTTTCCCCATTTGATTTCATTTTTACTGAAACGGTCGTTGAAAATTATTCCGAATGGTAGATATGCAATTCATTTATGATCATCAATAAAGGAAAGTAATGTTATCAAACCTCACGAGAAGACCCTCATGACAACTTGCCATCATAACATCGACTGGGTGACTCCCCCTTCCCCTCCCCTCTGCCCCTTCTCCCACCTAACACTTCAATTCACAACGAGTGGAACACAGTAACATTTTTTTTTTCGTAAAAACATCATGAGAACTGAGGAGTTATTGCTCATCACTGCTGATTTCTAGGAACACTTGGGACGCACACTAAAAAGGCCCTAAAATTATTGTGTTCGGTGGATTTTAGGAAAGAATCTCTTTTTATGAATTCGATCATGAATGAAGCGAAACTACCATTGTTTCATCTCTTTACGATGAAAATGAGAAATTTTCATATTTATATTCACTCTGTAGATTCGAAAAAATTCATCGAAATGGTCGCACGCTAAATTATTGATTCTGCAACAAGACCTTATGCGCATGCAATCTCTGGATCATTCCATTCATTCCACTGAGTTCGTCTTACGAAAAGTGCACGTCATTCCTAGAACATCACCATCAAACACTCACCAAATGAACGGTATATCAATGACTGACAAGTACGTTATATCGTTATCAGCTGGGCTCAGTTTCGTGACGATTCCCTCGCGCGACCTGTAATTAGCATCCAATGGTGTCCTCCTGCTTGTTTGTGATCGACTTTATTGCGGCTATGCGTCGCTGAAAGGAAAAGCAAACTCGACCATAAAATTTGACCAGTGGTGATGGGAGGAACCATAGTTATACAGAAAGAACAATTCAGTAAAAAACCAAAAACAATCACCGTTCTATGTTCTGTATAGAACAATGAAAGCAGTAGTTTCAATTATTAGTCCCCTTCTCTCAAATAAGCCTGTAAAAGTATGCGAGGTATTTGAACCCGCACTCACCACTTTAATAGACATCAGAGAACTTAAGAGACAAAGGACCTAAGAAATTCGTGCCCACTCAGCTGACATCAGAGAAAATAGTGGTTTTGAAGGATGCTTCACCTCGCAAAAATCAGCTCAATCTCAGACTGAATCTCAATGCCTTCAGTCCCAATAAATACTGATTTATAAAGACATTAATCCTCGAATGACAATTCTTCCAAACCCGACGATGAGGAAATAAAAGGGTTTTCACTCATGTAAAGTAATCTTCTCAAAGAAGTACTAATAAAGCTGAAGTTCTAGTAATTAGAATGAGAAAAAACATTCGATGCGAAAACAATTGCTCGCCGATGATATATGCCCATTCGAAGCATATGGAGTTCCAACGTCCCGCTTATCTTCAGCCCTCAATGCACCACTGATAGGCAAAAGCGTTTACGCTCAAGCAATCAGCGTAGCTTGAGGCGGTAATGAGCACAAAATATCTTCGGCCAAAATCGCGCGCTCCTCATCGTCCTCGCGACGCAACAAAAGCGAATCTATGGAGCAATAAACAGACCGAGCTTGACCTCAGCGGCAAAAGCTAATCGTCCATCACTGCGATAGAATTCAAAACCTAACCGTATCCGTGGTGCCATTAAAAGAAGTGGAGCGAGATCTATCGACAGATGTTTTTGGATGAGCCGGTCGTTCAGCGCTAAACAAAATAGTGATTCTTCAAACATTTTCATGGTATAAATCACCATAGCTTGATACGGCAGACTACGAAGAAATTATGCAAAAAATAGAATGGGTGAAATTTTCTGAATATTCGATGACTGCTTTCTAGAAAAAATGAGCCACTGCTTCTCCAGACGCCTCGCCTTAAGAAGAACAAGACTGTGACACTTCCAGTCAAGCCCCTAACCTGTGCGACCTATGAAGTTCATACAACTGTCAAATAAACAAAATTTTCTTACTCCCATTTAAAAAAACAACGGTTCGAAGAAATCAGATTCAAAATTTCTCTTTGCAGTCAATTCAGTTGAAGGCGCCTGGGTTCTGATTCTGAGCGCGATCATAATGCTCCGGTGCAGGGTGCTTTTCAACCATCTCAGGCAAAAATACTCATTACCTGGAAACACACCGACGAGGGCCTCATTCATCTAAGGATGCAGTAGAAAAAAAAAGAACTGATACGATGGATTGGAGGTGCTCCTCCAGACATGCTATTGAATATAATTATCAGCACTGGTGACGTCGTACATATGTGATGCGCATGAAATGACACTTTGGAGGTGACTGTATGGCTATGATGTTTGTTTTGCGATGTTTATATTTCGATAATGCTTTACCCCTTCCGTTTTTGCATTCCTAAGTTCTCCATCCATAACTAAAGGTATTCCACCTACTTTCCCTTCCCTTTAATCCTCTCCTCCCTCCACAAAAAATGCATCTTCCGCTCTTCTTATATATTACTGCGGTGCGGAATCCATAATGACAAGATCAAACTTATTTAGATAGCAAGGATTTGGACACAGCTGATTTGCCGGACATCTTTGCGAGGTTACATTAAAGCTGTAAAATTTCGGCAATATTCATTATCAGCCATTCCATATCTAACAATGGAAAATTACAGAAGTGTCAGATATTTCAAGTTTTTGTACCTGAGTCGTGGGAACCGAACTGCCTCGACTTTGTCCGCAAAGTATGATTTCCAGCAGTCGAGTCAACTTCTTACTGGGGAAAATCCCACCATGCAGAGTAGCCTGCCGTTAGCTTAGCGGCAGTTTCTTTAACTTTTAGTTAAGTTGGCAGTCTTTGACTCTGACGATCCAGATGGTTGAAAACATAATGCATCTGACATTTGCGTGGAAGAAATTTATATCATATCACAAATACTATACTGAAGCTGAAAAATTCAACAAAGTGACCCCCAAAGTTGTTCGACATAAAGGTCGATGAAAAATGTTTTTGAATGCAATGTCGACGAATTTTTACTCAGAAGAATGGCCACCAACAGCGAGAGTAGGGCACATGAAGCTGTTTCATAATGAGCCTTTGCAAACATAAACTGCAAGTATACTAGCAATAAGAGCAACAATCTCGACCAATGCGAATGATGCATAGGGTGGTGCAAGGAGAAATAAACTTTACGAAACAAGCACGATAATCAAGTACGACTGGAAACAGGATTGCATCTAAATTGAGGACAATGTGCTGGTGAGATAAGAGACCGAAAGGATTAGGAGAGTGGCAATAACCAGAGAGGTACGAACTAACTTCTTAGGTATTCAGCAATAAATTTGAACCATGCTTCTGATATCTGCACAGAAAGAATTTACTCGAAATGCTCCACACGTACTGCAGAGCAACATCAACGCATAGCGATGTGGTTTCACGCACAACCCCCATGTATACTGCCTTGTCCCACCTCCCTTATGTCGTGTGCCTTCCTCCAAATACGACCGCATCGCAACATCTATCAATAACAACAGCAATGAACTGCTACAACAATCGAACAAGCGTATTCGGATAAAATCGAACAGATAAAAGTCACGCAGTATCAGCGCAAAATAAAGCTCACAGCACTTTTGCCGCCATCCGCAACCCCTTTTCGGAAAACTCGCCATTCAACACAATGAGCATTGAGATTAGGATAAAGAGATTAAGACAAAAAAGGAAGGAAAGGAAAACGCGCAACAGTTGGCTGTTCAGAGGTAATCGATGGAGAACACTCAATAATTGAATAATTAAATGAATTTTTTTCATAGGATTGATCCTTTTTTTATCGATAAGTGCATCGGGATGTCCGACTCCTAGCAAGCGAATTAGACTCCGGCTAACGAAAGTTGCGAAAAGTCGAATGGTTGACACTGTTAGCAATGACGACAGATTCTATAGCGTTAACCTCACGGTTTATTGCCTCAACAATTTGTGAATTTCCGTTCTTCCCTACAACCGACAACCTTGGCGAAAATTTTCCCTCTTTCTCTTCGAAAGCCTCAACTTCCCAGCCCCAACATCCCTGCTATTCGGGAATCTTTGAAGCGATAAAGTGCGGTGCTACTCGAGCGCTTTTTTCAGTGGATGGTGAGCGTCCATTTATTTGTTGCCACTGACAGATTGTGAATTAAATGAGATTTATGCCGATAAAACAGTAATAGGATGACGCGTCCGACAGAATTGGTCGATGGTTAACAAAAGTTAGTCTTTTTTTGTAACTCCAGGGCAAAAAGCGAATTCTTGTGACTGGGATCAAAAGAAATGGCGAGTAAACTCCTCTACTTCTGCAAATCTGACAAGATGGAGTATTTCACGACTTAACGCCAAGCTTAATACATTTCAATCCGCATACGATTGCAAACAAATATATGAAAGCTTCTGACTCACTTATTGCTTTCTAAGCATTGAGAATGATGGAAGCATTAATGCGGCGAGCGGATCGGAAGGAAATGCGAGAGCGAGTGATTCGTTTGTTGAAAGAGTGATTCCTGCCCGATGAACGCGATCCGAGCCTCTCATGCATCGTTTGCGTAATCAGTCTTCGGAATCCTTATGCATTTAGTTGATTAAATTTCTGTTTTGCATACCTTTACTTGAGTGGTGAAATTTTCAAAAAATGTAAACCAATTTTTGCTCCTAATTGAATTGGTTTCGCTCGCAGTTGCGAGACTGAGAAATGAGCTTTATGCAAAAAGTTGACGCCTGAGGAGAGGTGACTGTGAATCTTAGGCGATCTTACTGGATCAATTTTGTGATGACATTCAACTCGAACAACAAAATTTGCATTTCACTTAATAATTATTGATTCTATGAAGGTGATTAAATCGCAGGCGTTTTTAGGCAGAATTATGTCGAGAGGTAACAACAGTGGATCACAATAAGGTGTGCACCTATGTGTGCTGTTCAATGCATTAGTACTCTAGTAACGAACAATTCGAGTAAATACACACAACTGCAGACATACATACATATATACATGCATACATACATAAATATAAACAAGCCTACCTTTATTGATCGCAGAAACACTTCTTTAAGAGCCGCCGCTGCCGTTGCAGCTAAAATTCATCCTATTCGACATATTCTTAGTCAACGTTTTTTTTCCAGGAAATCAGTATCCTTCAGTCAGCAAAAGCACTCGACAAGAAGTTCTGATAAAATGAGCTTGCAATGGGATCAGCATTTTGTCAGAGCATTGCGCGCTTGCAGCAAATTACGAATGCTGTGCATGGCCCCTTTATTCAGTTCTTTCATATGAAATACGAATGCTTTCACTGATTTTCGTTCATTAAAATTCATAAGGGATAAGATCTGAAATGTTATGCTGAAATGTGCGCTAATCAATTTTCTCATCGTTCGTCTAATGCTTGCAGTCGTTTTTGTCGCGTTGCTATGAAAACGCACTGGAATCGGACAAGTCGAAGTTCGTAATATGGGTAGACACAAGTTCGTCACTTGTGTCTACCTTAGTATCTACAGCATAAATAGCTCTACGGAACGGAGATCGTGTCACGCCTTCCACGTTGCGAATGAGCAGTCTGTCACTAAGGTTTATCTCTCGACCCTCTTTCGAGACACCTTGATAATATTTGCAAACGTTCTCAACGAACAGCGGAATTTTTTTCCTCGCTAATACCGCTTCGCAACCAAACAAGGAACTAATTCTATTGATGATTTTATTTTCGACTTACAGTTATTTCGATAGCGTCTATCATCGTAATAGACAATATCCAGTAATCGATTTCTCATTGATTAACGAAACTCAGGCATATATTCACATCTCCGAAAGATATTTAGGCTCTTCCAATTGATTGCAAGTAGATGATCAGAGTGGGTGATTATGAGTTGTCTACGCAGTTTCTTGCCGCTCCAGCAGGCTTAACATGCTCTTTACTTGATCGTAATTTCCCTTCAAATGTCATGAGATATGAAGACGAAGTGTAACAACGCCCAAACGACCTCTGATGCAATCAAAATGTCTCATTTCTCAGTTGAAAGGGCCGACTGTTCCGTGTCGCTTTCCCTTCGTTTCACGCTTCAAAGCGACTGCAGTCGAGAAGCATCGTCATCAAGCACAGAAAAGTCGATATTTTCCGACTACGACAGGATGCATGCATCCGCCTTTTCTCCTTTTTTTGCCCACAATATCGACCGAATAGGGTCGACGCTCTCTCATTAATTATCTGCCAACAACGAAGGCTGTGCAGTTCAGGAGCATACAGCCACTGTAGATTAGACGCCATCGTGAATCATGCATATCTCTATCGACTCAAACGTTTGCCACTTTAATCTGATAAAAACCGAAAAAAATTAAAATTACTAAATACTGCTTATTTCAGTCCTGTTCAATCATATGATGAAAACCCTGCTTGTCCTTCAATCGTATGCTTATTCTTGGCTGATCAGATTTCGAACTGTCCCGTTTATTAGCTTACAGTGATCAGCACTGATCGCCATTGAACAGGTAATCAGTAACACCACATTATTTTCGCAAAGTCTACACACGCAATTTTAAAAACAAGGGGGTAACTCGTCAAGAATTGCAGTCTTGAGATTGCAATGATCGTTCAAAATCACACAAGAGGATGACAAATTCAATTTGCCTCATGCACCATAATGGTCTATCACATATAATGAAACGTTACGGGGTGATGCGAGTGTTGAAATTTCTATGTTATGAAAAGATGGTAGAAATGAGAGCTCCAAGATTTAGTGCTACTGCTGAAAAAATCATTAACGGCGTAGCGGAATCTTAGTGAAACTTGTATGCTACATATACAGAAGATGAACTGCTTCACATGTGCACAATGCTTAAAAGTTCTTTAAAATACAATTTTACCTTTTCACTCTCCAGCACTCTCTACTAATAATTAAATATCTACACATATGCAACTGTTCAAATGAAGGAAAGTGCTCCTATTTGCAGCATCTTTAATATCCTACTATCCTCTCCAGTACTTCCATATTTGCCGGTATTGCATCATTTCGTTTCGACATCCTCTCGATAGCCTGTTGAATCTATGGGATCGGTTGATGCCAAGTGGGCAAAAAAAAACAAAAAAACAGCTATTGCGAAACCGATAATTCATCAGTGTGCGAAAGTGGTTCCCAAGCCATGCAAATGCAATTATTCTGAGCACTTTTAGCCCTGCCCACTTCTGAAACTCACAATCGACAAACGACATTGCAAAGGAATTCCTCGTCTCGAAGAAATTCATACCTTGCTTCACAGATTTATTCATACAGTCGTTTTCGACCTTCCCTCTCCAATTGTTTTGCGTAGCGCTAGCAGTGTTTGTATCTCATTCATTCATCGCTATCTAATCAGCAGTGTTTCTGCCTTATCGAAACATCTTTTCAGCGAACTGATAGAGTGACTTGCTTCTTTCTCACCTAACTATCATTTAGGTCTACCCTTGCCTTAAATAGGTTATAGATGAACTGCCACTATCATCATCTTATCGTCACATTGCACCTTATCAAACCGCGACTTATTTCATTTGCTATTGCGACTTTAAAGTTCGTTATATATATATATATATATATATATATATATATATATATATATATATATATATATATATAATCTCTTCGTATTTATAACTACCACACAGACTGCTCAACGAATTCTTTTAAATCAAGCATGTTATCCGACAATTTAAAGTTACTTATGAAACACGCAGTGCTGAGTGCCGTTTTCAATCTCTGTTGCGACATTGTCCCTAGGAAATTCTTTTTTCAGGACGATGTTCCTTGCACCAGACTTGTTATCTATCTGCATCCTTTGAATGAATGAGCCAGATGTTTTGTCTATTTTTATTCTGCTCCAACTAAGTACACCCCTATTTACGTTCGATTTTCAATACTCAGAGCCACTTCAAATGCCACACTATGTGAATGCTGCTCCACTTTGAGCGAGTTGCTCGCTGTCTCCATTCACCGTTGTTGCCGTATGGTAAATGCAAACTGCCCTTTACGGCTTGTCGAAATTTGTGAAAACAGGTCTTTAGTGGACGTTCGGTAATAAAGTCATCTCAATATTTGAACGTATTATCTGGAAATAAAATGTAACAACAACGTAACCATTGCTTTCTGATGTCGTACGGGAACAACAACACCACTGCCTACGACGAATTAGCGTAATGCATCCCATTAGGCGTGCAGTGCCTTTTGAACATTCGCTGGAATGCAAGATGTCTCTAAGCTCAGAAAGCTTCTTTAGAAGCCGTTCCACTTGCTGTTACTTGGCAACATCTCTTTTTCTAGTCATGCCCACACCTGCCTTTGCATCTGGCAAGTTCATTCCCAGCGTCGTTCTCGTCAATCGAGTGACCGTTATCCGTCGTCTGTCGCATAATGAGAGGTGCTTTTGGTAGTGATAGGATAGACGAACGAAGAATACATTCCCCTTTGTTCCAATATGTTTTCATATTTGCCATCTCGATAGTCCTATATTCCCTATTGCTTACAACCTCGGGCTATTTTGTCTCGAAGTTTTGTCGTTTCAATGAAGTTATTTTTTCAGAGTACTTTTCAGTGTTAAGCAAAAAATACTTGTCTTTGAGGGTCGTCAATACAAAAGAATTTACTAACGATCTAAGAGTCATCCGGAATCGGTTAAATTTGTTGTAATGCAGCCGATTAATAAGTAGTTGAGAAACTAAGCACCTGCTATAATATATCTTCCGTCCAAAAAGCTACTCATCTCACGAAATGTCGACAGTTAGCAAAACTGCACCCATTTTGGCTGATTCAACTAGCCCTAGAAATCTCTTACACAAGAACGATTCTTTCGGTTGCTGAGGCGGTGCAGAATAAGAATCGACGAGTTGTGAATTGCACAAATTTTTGAGCACCTTTAAATCGGTCATCAAACAGACAGGCAGACAACATATGAGCACAAATACGTCGTCGGCCTAATGTGTTGGATATGTACATTTATAATAATCCGCAGAAAGAATTCATTCTGGGCTGACTAGGAGTCGTTATGGAGATTAGTTAACCAGCCGCAACGCAAGGCGGCTTGAACGTTTTGCATCGTAATGTTCGTAAAATAACGCCTAAATCATTCACATATCAGCTAAGCAGTTATGCAAAGAAGATGAGTAAAGTGAAATTGCTACGTCATTTGCAGTACTTCTTGTATTGCCAAATGGCGTACGCAAAAACATGCAAAAAGATATACTCAGAGGTGAAATGTCTACAAGGAGTTAAGGCTCCATCGAATACTTTTCTAGCGGAGTCCATTCAGACCGTACTCATTGATTACAGCTCAGTCATGAGGATTCCGCGATAGGAGTCCACGTTTATGTTGCAGTTATCGTTTGCGCGATTATTGGAAATATTGATGTATGATGCGTATGAATGTCGTCGAGACGCATCTCAGTGAAACGTAAGCAGATTTCAGCAACAGTGTTGCGTGAAGGCATCTCTTCCAGTGCCGTAACTACTAACGTGCATGCATAACGACAATGCTCGTTTTCGTCAAGGTTGGTCCTACTGTCTACTAAAACAATGTCCTTTATAATGCTTGCTGGGGACAACTGCGCACCACTAATTTTACGAGTAAACCACAGGTGTTCCAAGTGTTCGTGAACCTCATGCTTTAAGAGACTTCTTAGGTGTAAATTCGGAATCCCTCGCATACTTCAATTAGGGAAGAAACGGTTTTAACTAACAATACCTGTAGCTGAGTCCACTCCCTCATTAGACAATCAACCCTATACTAACAGCTTTGAAGCTCTTGCTCCCCTCATAAACTCACTTCATTCGTAGAGACAACTGCATTTTGTGCATAAACATAGATGCCAAATAAACAATGGAAAATTTAAAACTTACGATCATTCGCATAAATACACCCTTAACAACCACCACAAACCTGCAGCAACTGCGGAAAAATGTCGTACCGCTGAAGACGGAGGTGGGGAGGGGGAGGGGGGAGGAAGGGCAATCTCTCTTTTTTATTTCCCTCTCTCGTAAAAAATCTCCCTTCTTTATTTATGGTTCCTCTTTCAATTCTCACTTCGGAAACGTCCGCTACTTTGTCACTGAGCATTTTTTGGCAAAACTATCGTGTATAAAAATGCAGCCAATATTTTATATTCAGAGTCGGCGCTTTCAACGTTTGCCTTGAAATGACGATATTTGAGGCCTAAAAGTTCTTTAAATGTCATGGGAGTCCCAGCCTCCCCTTCTCTTCCATCTTCCCCGAGGCATCCTCTACGGCTACCAACAAAGAGCCCCGATGAAGCACGGGCTAAGCCACGGAGCTACGGGTATTCCTTAAAACATCTGCTCGGAAACTGTGTCCCAAGCAGGTGGTCAGTATACAGTGAGCTCCTATCGTCACCTTTCCCTTTCTTACTTGTAAAGTTAAAAGCAGTAGTGGCATGCGGAGAGGGAAATTTCAAAACCGCACCTGTATCGGCCAATTGTTACATTTCGTCGGATACTGTAAATAGTCTATGAAATGAGGAATGGATCGATGAAGAAAACATTTGAAGAACGAGCAGGGCGAAACTCTTACAATCGACATCGCACCAAATGATGATGTGCGCGCGCTCTGGACGGAAATCCAGGCCGAACTAAAGGATCGTGATCTCAACAAGGCGAAGCTTGTGTTCAACGGTTTGTACCAATCTCATCTCATCTTTCGCACTATTTATGTAATTGTTGATATGGTTTATCGTACACTGCTCTAACCCACAAATCTTCAAACCTTCAAAACTTCACCTTAACATAAAATTCGTTGAAGTCTCATTTATTTCAACTGCGGTATTAGCAGTTGTCCGAATGAAAACGGCAACACTACTCGCTTATTCCTTTAGCGTTTCTTAAAAAAATCGCCTAGGTCACTAATCCTAATGCTATGAATACCAGGAGGGAATCACAAATGAAGAGGACCATCCTGATCCTGCACACTTTTGTCTTTGTCAATGACGGACCTTTTAATTGCCGATTGCTTCAAAAGTCCTCCCTCACCTCACTCCTTTCTTGAAGCTGATTCTATATGCGACACAATTACTGCATTTTCTTCTCTACGCATACAAGAAAGCAGGTTGCTTTTTTTCTTCAGGAGTAGAGCTACAGGAGAACAAGGCGCTGCAAGAATATCAAATTGAGGAGTCGTCAGTGATACACCTCAAGGGTTGATGTCAAGCTTTCGCCCTTCTCAAAACGTGTATCTTATTTGTGATTTCTTTCATAGCTCTGCGTTAATTTATGTTTTTGGTTCATTTTTTATGTTATTAATACTTTAAAGGACGCGTGAACCTGCTTCTTTGCCACTGCAAATGAACGAAGTTCCTGAACACCACCTTAAAAACCGATATTGAGCCCAAAGACACCATGTAACAATGGCGGTCAATTAGTCATACTTGCAGTCGAAACTTCTAAATTGCGCATTTTGCCCCAAAATTGCTCACTCAAAACTGCGCTGCAAATGACCTTGAGGGAAATACCATCTCTAAATCCCTCTGAGAAATAAATCCGATGGTTGAAAACGAATTTGATGCCTCGACAATAAATCACGCTACCGACCAAAGAGGTACAGCTGTTTTATCAAATCAAAACAAGGCAACTGTGATTAACAAGGCAATCAATTATGAAACAAATGGAAAATATTCAATGCAAATGTCACATACAATTTCGCACATGAATTCAACGGATACAAATGTGACACAGCTAAAAAAGTTATGAAAATAAACATATACCTACTCCCACCACTATACAACTCCCATAAATACGGGATCAACGTCATCTCTCTCATCTTCTTTCTCCCGTCTTCCAGAAAAATGCGAATCGCGATCAGCTTAGGAATCTCGTAGATCCAAAATGAACATCCTCTTTTCTCAAAACTGCGTCAAATGTTCCGAATTCGTCAATGAAGGTTAACTAGTAGCAGTATTCAGTTGTCGACGACGCCTCTTGAGAGGAGGTATGGTCTCTTCATCACCGTCGTCACTGTCTTCACCTTCTCTTGCTCCAATCTGTTCCAATCTCTGAAAAAGCTTTTCCGCATCTATACGAAAATCACGCACTCCAATCGTATTGTGTCGAACCTGTACGTCCAAACGATCGTCGTGCAAGGCGGAACTTAGCAAGAGTAAATTCGCCTGAAATCAAATTCAGTTTCCTCGGCACAGCTTCAGTGCAATATAAAAAACTAAATAGATGAGAAGGTATCAATGAAAATGTTATTTTGCTACTTTTCTTGTAGAGGTGCACAAATAAAGCTCACAGACGGTCGCAACGATGGAGACAGAGAAAATGGCTGAGGGGGTCAAAACGGTAAATATCCGAATAAATAGGCATAGGCAACAACAAGTGGAAGCAAATAATTTAATTTGTCTCCGATGATTTACCTTTTTAAAATCATGTCTGGTTTTTTACATTAACTCATGTGGACTTCCATTTCGCGTTAAATTAAAAGAACTGGCAACCTGGTAAAGCTCCCTCGTTCGTGCGTAGCTTACGTATAAAGTTTCATCCTTTAACGACTTCGTATATTTGCGCTGCCGTTTCATGTTCGGCTCCTGCAAACATTCTCTTCATCAAATCCCTAGAATGCTGCACTACATTCAGATACTTTCAAAACAATCCGTCACCTATGTCTGAATTCAAAACCCAATTTTTTAACATACTATAAGTGAAAGGCATAAGAAACGTTGCTACGGTGCGCACCCGCAAATCTTTTCTTTCAAAACCGATTCATATGCTCAAGCAAGTGAGCCATTACTAATCTTAATCAAAGTTAGAACAAAGAACGATAAGTTGTCCAAAATTTAAAAACTTAAAATGACTCACGACTGATGAAAAAGACAATTAGTCACTTATACTTAATATCCAACTTTCTCTAAAGTCCAAAATTTTTAGAGTTCACAACTAAACATTTAAAGACTTTCGTGCTCCTCTGCCTATTAGCTCTGCAACACAGGAAACTCACATCGAGAGGATTTAAAGTCCCAACATTTTCATCGGCACTTTCCATTATGCGAAGCACATCGCCACGTGCCAAATAGGCTAGTTCTGAGACGCATTTCCATTCTGAGATATCCGTTGACTTCTGCTTTATAAGTAGCTAAAAAAAAACTACAAAGCAAAATTCCACTTTAAATTCGTTTCGCAACCAATGCAAACAGCATATTTGAACATGGATTGTTATTTGAAACATGGAATGATAAAACATCAAACACTTAAAAAGACTCCCTACTCAAAAATTAGAAAATTTTTGTGAAGCTGATGGGGAAATGTCGTGAAAGTTAACCACTATCTTCTGTAAATATTACCCTGTTAATCTGAAGGCTTTATATAAAAATATTGGATCAGTAACCAACCAGTTTAACGATAGCGTTCAGTGTGGTGTAAAGTGAAGTCAATAATGAGCAAATCGGTTCCTTAAGGATTGCATATACAACATGTACGGGCAGCAGAATATTGACAACTTCGGCAAGTCGACCACACAGATCCAACGATACAACAAGACCCGCATTCACTGTAAGCGCAACATCAACTTATTGTAAATACAAATGATGTTGCCGCATAGTCGAGTCTAAACAAATGACGCCCAAATAAACCGCATCGGCACAAAAAATAAAACAGCGCTCACAATGTAAACCAACAGCCTTCTTATATAGGATCACCTGACTGCCTGAAAATGTTCCGCTTTCGTTATAGGCACCGATCTTTCTGTGATCATAATCGCTACCTATCAAAGAGAATATTTCGCTCGCCCATTATTCAAAACGCTTATTTTCATCATGAGCTTTACTTCTCCCACACGCACACAGATTTCAAACCGCTCTGCAGTAGTCTGCTAATTCTTCAAAATGTTGTCTAGTTAGTTCGCTGCACTATCCAATAAGAACTTCAATCGGCACCTCCATTAACTCACAGTTCACAACTCATCCACTTTTTACCACTTCAATGCTCGTTGATAAGTAGAGATGTGGTCGGGTTTTTAGAGTTTTTAGATTATTCAAATGACACTGTCGATGACTTCCTGCACTTTCTACAGAATGTTCTCTTCATTTACCACCCAGCTATCATCTTCGAGGCCTTGAGTGAGTCTTCATAACGTCCTCGATGGTAATTCGAAGATTCGCAGAAAAAACGTTATCACTAACCACTTTCATATCCCTGTAATCCTAAACAATCCTTTCATCTAACACCTTGTTACGGCAAATCACTTTTACTAAACAGCAATCAGCCGAACGTTTCGACGAATTCCCTGGCCAAATTTGATAGTTGATAATTTTGATAAATAGCAAACTAAAATGGTGATATGATCAACGATGACATGACCACATCGAAGCACAAATAAATCTAAAGATGAACCGTCGGCATGTGTTGCCGGCTCAGAGATGATATCGACAGCTTGGCGCACGTCAGAGAGTGACATCGAGCAAGCATTCACCAGCATCTCAATGCTAGTCGTCACAGTCGACTCGGTTATCGACTCCAACACCTCGTCCTCATTCTGCAATATCGCTCAAAGTTGCTTTAAGTCGGATATACATGGATTGCGATAACTCTGACAACGCGTTTACTGTTTCTTCAGTTATCGCCGTCTAAATGAACAATCATGATCAAAGAAGGCTGAATTTGATCACCGCTGGAGCATCGAATGAATCTACGGCTGCAAATAGTCTAAACGAACACGTGCTCGAAAGTCGACCATGTATCGCTAAGCTATTTTCCATACGGTAGCCTTCTAACTCGACTCAGGCACACGTATCACAAAGTTTATCTGATGACAGCAATGTGCAAATAGGATTACGGCTCATAGGAGCACCATTTGCTTATTACGGCTCATTTTTCTACTTAGCTATAGAAGCAAAAATGCCAAAAGATCATCAACACATTACTGGAGGTTCATATCGTAAACGAACTAAACGGTAACTCAGTATTTCAAAAAATCTTTCACAAAATAAGCAAAACGATGCATAAATACCACAGAGTCATCAGCGAGTGTAGAAACAATCTGAAGTGCAGCTGCTCTCAAAAAGTTCGTGTAGCGCTTATCACATCTGCCACGCCTCGAAACCTCTATCAGAAGATTCCACACTTCACGAAGAACAGGCTTCTCCTCTGCAAATATTCGTGCTCTACAAAATACGCCGGCTATTAAAATAAAAGCTGTTAAGGTTAATAACAATAAGGAAACAATGATGCTGCTTACTGCCAAAACAACAATACCTACTCGGCAAGAGAATAAATAGAAACACTCACGACCCAGTAGTTAAGATCAGTGCAAAAAAATTGAGAAATTTAATATCCTTTGACTGATGCCGAGAACTCATGGAGATTCACGGAAATCTAACTTGATAATTACAACGGTGAAGCTCGTCTCAAGCTGTAATAAAAGTGATTACGAGAGCTTTCACATAAAAGGATTCAGCTGATAAAGATTCCGTTGCTTTGATCAAGGGAACTGATTTCCCATCTTAGATACAACAGTAAGGAGCCTTAGTGAGGAGGAAAATGCAGCCTGATGTCAGTCTAAGCTGTATTAAGAGGGAACTCATTTACATCAGCCACCACATTTAAAAGCAGGTACTTCTTATAATACGCACAACCTCCCATACATCGTATAGTAATGTATTGTTGCATCATGCTCTGTTCGTCGTCGGAATTATCATATCTGAAGTTCTTAATGCTTAACGTCCCTTGATAGAAGGATTTGCGCCAGTTCTGAATCAATTCCTCGTATTCGACGACATGCGAAACTTACTCGCTTTGAATCAGCTATAGCGTTAAACTTCTTTTCATTGATTCCTTTATCTAACAGACCTCCTTGCAAACATCAAAGAAGAAACACGCACTGATCTCATGTTTTTGAAGAATGCCAGCAAGGAACTTGAATGATGCCATCTGAAACTTGTCGACTGCATTCGGCACCACAGAAATCAACGCACGAGATGCAGAAAGTAGTGCGAGTGCCTGCTTAGAATGGTCGGCAGACATTTTCCTCTCATCGAAGTCTTTATAGGAGTCCAGCAATTTTGGCATTCGATCAGTCAATATATAGCGAAGCAGACGCATTGATGCGCCATTCAGAGTGACCTCGCCGGAATTCGTCCTTCCCTCATCCAAGCAATGCCCTCAATTAAAGCAAACGATAAATGTACTGCTCTAGTTTGCTCGTTTTTCTGCTCGGCACCGAAATCCGCTGCTGAAGTTATCTGCAAACAATTTTTGCTTCATTTTTATACTATTTACATTAAAAGAAGAGCCCAGTTATCTTTTCGTACTTCTCTTCTGACATCAGCTACAAAAGAATTCCGGATATGCAATATGACACACGAACTTCCTCACTGCCAATAACTCTTGCTGTCACTATTCAAATAACCTCTATTAAAACAACGAGCACGCCAAAAGCGAACACTTCATAATCGCTATTACACAACACTATTAGCAACGTCCTATGCAACTACGAACAACGCGTATATGCCCTACAGTTTTGCCTCATCTCCCACTATAGCGATATGAACATGGGTTTCAAGTACTCAGAACCTGAAGGTCGGAGCAAATGGCACGATATTCGTTTCTACAATCTTGCTCATCAACCGAGTCAACGTCTTCAACTGCTACTAAACAATTAAACCCGAGCAATAACGAATTCATACTTCAACCAAATCGCATACCTGTATATCTTTTGATATATCTGAGCACTCAGCAAAATCGCTGCTAAAATGCGAACTCAGACAATGTAAAATGCAACTCAATCGTTTGCTGAAATACTGCCTAAAACTCTTTATGAAAATAAAGAGTCGACCTGAATCAATATACATATTTAAAATCATCTCAAATGATAACGTACGTTAAACGACTATCTCAGGTTTCAATGGTTGCTGAGCTGAACAGACTAACAGATTATATAAACGCGGAGATGCGATTTCATTACAAACTGCGTCACAGTCGCAAATTAGCAGAACGGCAAAAAAAGAATTTGCATGAGGTTTTCTTTTTTTTTCACAGTCGAGAGACGATGTGGTGTAAATTTAAGCCTACATGAAATTCAGTAGTGTGATTTCTTCGAAATCGTCCAAAAGTGATCTGATTCATCATTTCGGTATTTGGAGGGGAGGATGGGTCGCGATCGCAACATTAAAAAAACCGATTTCACTTACCCTCACATAAGGCCCTTACTACGTTGACTTGAGCCTCAAGAATGTAATTCTCTCTCATTTCAACCGCATAACATTCATGCAAAACGGAAAAGGTATTTCAAAGCCAATAAGCGGATATACCAAAACCTCACATAGCTCTACGATTGCAGCTTGCGAGCGTGGTCCATACTTAGAAACAATAAGAGAGACGGCTGAAGCGAACGCAACGATGGCCTCAGTCGAGGTGTGGTTCCACATCTGGAGTGATGCTGCTGGATCAACATGCTCTCCACCGACGTATAGTAACAAGTTCGCTCTGCAGCCAATACGCTTTATTATCTTTACTTCGTTCTTACTGTCTACTAAGCAACAACCACAGACGCCAGAACCAGGCAACGAAAATTCAACATTCACCTATATCCTACAAGAATGCGACCAGCGGTGCACCATCCTGGATGCAACCGCTATAACAAGTTTCATTCTAAACAGTCCTCTAGGAAACAACCATTTAATGCTAATTTACAGCTCGGGAATCCTTGTTGGGAAGGTATTCGCAGACAGCAAGGTGGCGTAATTTGAAATCGTCGCAACAATCGAACATTTCACTCAAAATATTTTAATATCTTTTATACTCCAAACTGCTAACTCCTTGTGTTGTGGTTCTAAAATAGCATATCCTTCGACAAAATACCATTTCCTGATAAGCTGCAAAACCTACTTTAAGGCCTCAATCAACGGTACCCACTTTGGGAAGTCTCGGAACAATATTCAAACTTTGGTAGTCTATATTACAGCGAGTATATTTTCTAAGTGACAGTGAATGCGTAAACAAGAAAATCTAGACAATGAACAAACCTTGCAAAAGCACAAAGCGATACACTCGAAGCATTCGGCGCACATGACCGAAGGTCACTGGCGATTTTCGCGGCCCACTGTACAGCCCATGAAAACACGCACTCCCGCAATACCATTATACATTCCTCATCCACATTGTCTTCGTCGTCCTGCTGCTTCCTCAAATGACCAAATGGACAAACGATTTTACATATGCAAAATGATGAGCAATATAGCAACATATAAGCTGCAAAAAATTGAGATGAATCCATCGCAATATGTCGCTATTGCTCCCACCCAGAAAAACTTAACTGGAGATATACTTTAAAATTACCTGGAAGTACAAAAAGAGAAAAAAATGACTCATCATCGGCTGCCTAATCGCTGCATTTAAAAAAAGCGTTGACAACCCCACCAATTCAAAAAACCTCATATACATATTTGCTTACTTCGCATCAATTCCTAAATACACCGAGTTTCACATAAATAGGCATTCATTCTTTGGCCAGGTTAGAACGACAGTTGGAAATAAAGCAGCCGAATGCATAAAAGAATACAACGATCACAATTCTCTGCAGCAGAATAGAGAAGCACGTCAAGGGAATTAATCAAGAACAGAGAGTTAAAGATGAGAAAACAAACTGAGTGAATCGCGAAATCATCAACGAAACAGTCTGCAGCTGAGGGTAGACGCAGCACATAGCAACCGAAATCACCTTGCCCACTTTTGACTCTTTCTTCTTGGCCATCTTCTCTTTCAGTACATCATTCAGTTCATCTTTTCTACGCAATATAGACGCAATCTTCTCTGCTGCATCCTTTCTGAAATTATTCGAATGCTTATACATACTTCCACGTATCAAAAAGTGATAATTGGGCTTAGATCTGAAACAGATCGCTTACAGCACGTTGCTATCTCCGATGCAATAATACATGGAACAAGTTCATCGAGGTATGGACATACACCGTCTTATGGATACAGACCGGATCCCATAAACGGTGAATCATCTATTCTTCTAACACTGATTTTGATCAGAAATTGCAAGCTACCTGTCAGTGCTCTGCATTACCACCTAATATTTTCTATAAAACACAGCATGAAATGGCGAAAACCTACCGAATTCAAATAATTAAGAGATTCCTTTTAATCGAATACTGCCGGCAAATTTAGAGGACAGTAAAAATTTCCACTGAGTGTGGCACATACATTTCAAACTGTAAACAGAACAAAGCTGAAGAAACAAGGAATGAGGAGGAGCTGAATCAGAGGGTCACTCCTATCCAACACACTAATCTCTATTTCATTATTTTGATCATGTGTAGTTTCAATCGTTTATAATTCCGAAACCAAATATTACCCTAGTGATAAAATCATAAGCTGATATATCAAGGATGATTTCTTCTCTCATAATGCGAAAAGTCCATCCGTCATATGCGAATTGGTTTGTTATTTATCTCTATACTGATGAGACAGCTTTCCATTTGATCTTAATGCCTCTGCTTTTCAACAATTTCGCTTCCGTAAAAAAACATGTAGGTTTTGAACATTAATTCTATGACGTCAAACGAGAAGGAATGAGAGTCTACTTGAAATATTCATAAAACCTGAATTTTTTATGTGAGAAGAGATGGCACTCACAAAAGGTGAATACTTTCCGTACTCATTCTGACAACTGATAAAAGTAATGCCTTCTTCGGTTCCTGAACAAAGACCCTAAACAAAGAGACAAAAAAACCAAATGCAAAAATTGCCGTAAAAGAGCGTCGCCAACATGCCAAAGATGCTCGACAAGGACGTCGTAAAGTGAAATGAGCATCGTTGCGAAAGCCAAATTGGCCCTTCCCATCGTCGACGTCGAAAAATCAGAGAGCTTGTCCACCTTAACAAACCGCGTGCGTTACAACTTAGTGACCCTAATTCACAATCGATGGAAACACGAGGGAAGTGGAGCACTACTTGAATTCAGTCTTAATAACCGGCAGACCTTTTGGAGAAAAGCTGAGTGAGGTTAGGGGCGAGTACGAACGCCTCAGCAAGACTGCCGCAATGCCAGGGCCACGATTCCCACACACAAGCAAATGCTGAACAACGCGAGCCTCGAAAGATGGCATCTTGAACCACCGAACACACCTATTAAGCCCTATGAGGCTTACGTGCTGCTACAGTAATTTACGGCAAATTCAACTGCATGACAACAACACATCAAACTGGTGGATTAATTAAATGCTGAGTTGCATTATGCAAAAGCTATTCGTAAGCTTTTCATCCCATATTCTTCAACTGTGGTGCTCCCCTCATCGGTACAAATCGGCTTCGCACGAAGAGAATGAGCAGCACTCCTTGCAGCGAACATCAAATAAGCAGTGCGATTCCAAAAAATGCGTTACAACAGACTGCTATTGGACAATGAGCTCTCTTATTCTTGGAATGAAAGCTATGACACCTGTAGATCAAATTTCTGTTAATGCCACGTAACAAACAGCACGCGCGAAGTAGTAACAGCCGACATGATGGCCTATGTAAGCTGTTGAAAACACAACAAAATACATGCTCAAACCTCAATTTCCTCATTAATTTACAGTTGCGGCTATTAATTCAGCTAATTTCAGAGAACTGCACTAGATAATATCAAAGCTGGGAATAACTAAAATGCTAAGATTGCGACTAGAAAACTTCCTGGGAATAAAAAAGTTCTGAAAGTACTCTAAACAGTGAAAATTTCCAGGAGAAAAGGACGAAATAATTTCCTATAAACCAAAGGATTGTTGGAAAAGGAAAGTGGGGTGAAGAATGACTGTATTTCTCACCCCTAATTTCCCTTCCCACCACTCACTGATCCGCTAAATTAAAAGGAAATGAAAAAACCTGCAGGTCATGTACATCATTGTCTCGAACGGATTCGATGAGTCGTTCAATATGGGCAACTGCAGTAGCCACCTGTGCATCACGAGGGCTCACTATTTGTGTTGAAGTATTACGAAGAGCATGAATGGCAAGTCGAATCAGCACGCTCACCGCCTTCAACAAACAATGTAACCTTGTTCACTTCCTCACATTTTTTTGCAAAATGAAGAAAACTACGCAGTACGTCTCAGATGGTCCGCTCTCGATCTTTCAATAGCTAACTTATTTCACAAAAATTCAAGCACAAATCCATTTTACCCCCTTCGTACCTCATTTTCAAACTGTTCCCCACCTCATATTCGCTAACCGTGTTTCTTTATCTCGAATTTCATATCCACAACACTGCCAAGAAATTGTTGAGATAATTATGCAGTGTCCCTGACTCCTCTACGTCTGTAGTAAGCAACATGTGATCACTACAGTGGAGTTTTTAAGTGACAATTACATAGTTCTAGATCAGTCACAATGGAATCAACTGTTGTAAGCGAAATCGAATGCGAACTCGTTGTGATTTTCGCTGAAAATCGGCTTGTCCAAAGCACAAAAGAGATGGGGGGCACCTGGATGAGCTCGGGTAGTGGCTCTAAAAGAACAGTCGATGTTTTCGTCGATTCGACATACGCCTCACGGGATATGGGTGCCGTCGATGCGAGATGCGTACACAGTAAATCCAGCAACGCATCAACTAAATTCTCATTCGCGTATGCCGCCTCTACTATTCCCCTGTAAATAAATAAAAGCTTATACCTCGTAACACTATGCATGCGCGGGAAAGAAAAATATGTTATGCGTAATTTGACCCCAAAAAGCTCACATCGGTGTTTTTGGCCGCGACCCGATATGCAAAAAAAGTTTTTAATCGAATGACGGTGAAATGCATTCAAGGATCAACGTACATAATTCGCCAGTCTAGGAATCGCTGTTGGCTGCACCCTAACACAATGCCCACAAAATAAGATGTTTCTATGAAAACAGACGTTCAAAATAATTGAACCCCAGCGAAACCGTTTATCATCGCCGTATCTGTAACGCATGACAACATTCACCCTATGATTCAGGATAAAGGGCAAATATTGGAGGAACCGTACTTGTAGAGCAGCGATCGCGTAGAAGCTGGTTGTGAGAGTGCCCTTCTGAGAATTGAAATAACCTCAATAGCAGCGTTATTGTTTCCGACTGTCGTATTTATTCCCATCGTCTGCAATGCCTGAAATTCGACCCCTCACTAGACAAGATGAATCAACGTTTCGAATACCACCATGAATCGATGTTTCAAGTCCGGCTGAGACTGATAAAACGAAAAAAGAACAGAGGAAGAACCTGAGTAGAAAAGGTGGCAAACGACTGGCTAAATTGATCGTTTCTAACTGCAGCACGGATAACCGACGACTTCAGAAGCAGAAGAAGGATCGGAAGCGCGGTGGATGCAGTAGTCTCGCACAGAACATGTCTTCGCATCTCAGTAACTATTGCAGCAACAAGTTGCTCCCTTTGCACAATCACCGGTAGTAGGGCACGTACCAGAGCAATTCCTGTCTCCTTAATAAACACTCATTACTTTCATGAGCTTATTATCCGGTATAAGAAATAACAAAAAAAGAACTGAAAAATACATCTCAAAAGAAACTATTCAGGACCTTTTAACGATTTTTTTTTGCTGAACTTTTTCAAGCGCTGCAGTAGAGATTTTTCAACTAGACCACTAGAAACGAGGATCTTTTCTGCACATGAACACAACAGATTTCGGTGCGATCGTTTCAACCAATAAATGAAACTACCATAAAGGCAGATAAACGTTGCCATTAACGAACCTCTTTCAAACAACACACAACATCAGTCAACTTTTGTAGGCTCTTCCACGAGTTCAACACTTGTGCCGTGTGTTCGAGAACGATGCTTACAATCACATCTAAATGCCCATTAGTAAAGATAATAAACGACGCAGCTACAAAAAACCTGAAATAAATATAAGCATTGAAAAGACAAATAACACTCAATGAAAGCGAACATCAATTGCCAAAACGCTTGTAGGAACTGTGGTGAAAACTGCAAGTGAACTACGGAACAGCACGCAAATTTCCATCACTACATGCTTATATCGTAAACTCGCTTCAGCACCTTTAAAAATCATAGCAGTGAAGAAATTCTACGCACAAACATATTTTCAAATGAAGTTGTGATTTGGAATGAGAACAAATTTTCGGTGATTTCGAAAAAAGATGGGTTGGGGATTCGCTTCGAACTGCAATTTGAATTGCATATGGACACTGAGCTTTAGGTCCAGACAAATATCCCCCATTCACTTTTACAAGCTTCAATCATGCAAATTGTTAAGGATTGGAATGAAACTGTTCCTCTGATCACAAATCACCGCTATCACTTCAAGTGATAACATCACTGCCAACCATCAAATAATCACACCACTCATATGGAAACCTTTTGTGATTAACTACAGTTCAACTTTCGCTGCCTTAAATACACAAAAACGATTTTTAAAAACCGTCTCGCCCAATACTCAAAAAGTTAACTCCAGATATCGAGCGATGAAATAATTTCCTTTACCAATAAGAACAAGCGAGGAACTATGATTGGTGCACACGGAAAGACATCGGAATATCCTGTCCATAAGGGTGTTGAGTGCAGTTGGCTGTGTGCCCGCTATCGTCACCAGTAAGCGTTTGCCCATTAGCAATACGCCCGCATCCCCATCGATCCTGAAAACACCTCATAAATGTCGGTACATGCATGATTTGCAACCATCCTAAATTTCATAATAATCTAATTCCATAAATGTCCATATAACGTTTTATCATTACAACAGCAATCATTCACACGTTGTTCCTTCCCCTTTAAAGAGACTCCTGTGATGATTTGCTAAAGTCGATCCTGGTGTTGTCCAGGATATCATTAAGCAGGATGCTACAGAGGGGATTATGGATGAAAAATACATCACAAAAGATAATATTGGACGCGGTAATTTCAGCTGAACTATATCTAAAAACATCGCAAAATTCGGAGTCCTGGCCTAGAACATTCGAAACTTCACATCACAAACAAACTTTGACATTTCACATATCAACCCAACATAAGCCTAGAACATAATCTGATGACGACAGAGGACACGAAATAAGGTTAAGTGTGTGATAGCCTGAGAACCATATTTCACTGAAAAAAAATTGCAAGGAAAAAACAGAAAAAGTCAATGATGATCTTGATGTTAATCAAACCTGAGGCATAAAAAGTAAACTATTTGAAAGCGTTCAAAATAAACGACAAAAAAATGCGATAGTCGATGCTCAAATGAGTCTTGAAATGATAAAAGAAAGCCATTTCTGAAAACAACCATGTTCTTGCCGGAAGCCGCTACTAATTGTCTTAATGATCATATTCCATATTCTCCTGAAAATGTTCATCTGCCGAAACTTCTGGATCCTTAGGCTCCACACTTTAAAAAACCTTGTCATATTTAGAGGAGATACACACCATAATTTGGAATACCTTCTAATGGTTCGGTTGTATAATGGTAGAAGGAGAACAATACCTAGCACTGCTCTTGCGGATGACCTCAATATACATACCTTAACGAAAATCTGGAGCACAAAACTCCGCACTTAATTGAATGGCTTGACTGCCCATTCTCAAAAGCAGCTAACATCCAATAAGTATTTTAAAAAGAAAAAAGATAACCGTCCGTTAGTGATTTTCAGGTCCACTTTGCCCTTATCAGTAATAAGCATGAAGGCGACATCCAGGAGTGACTTCCCCACAAGTGTGCTCCACTTCTGGTCCGTTGAGATAGCGTTTAGGAGCGTATCGAAGTTGCGCTTGAGTGCCTCAATGTCACACTCACCCACCGCACTCTTTATCCACGAGCTTTCTTTCAGCTTATCGGCATGCCTCCACAACTTCACAATCGACTGTTTGAGCTCGCTTAGTGCCGAAGAATGCACACGGGGCGTGTCGCATATTGATAACATGCATATCAACGCGAATAACTTCGACGTTACCAAGTGACGATCCTTCTGAAATCTCTCACCTTTGCAATTCATTCCCTTTAGATAATTCTACCACTTCCTAATAATGACCGAGCAAATTCATCTCTAGCTTACAGTATAGCATACAATTGGAGATGATTCCAGGAGAAATGAGGGTGAAGCTGAAAAAGCCGCATGTAATCCACTGAATCTATTAAGATAAGGAAAAAAAGGTGAAAACGAAAGATCTCGGTTTGACATGTGAATTCAAAATGAAAACTTGAACAGCCTGCACTGCCACTCTACTGCAGTATACTCTAAAGAATTATAACACTTTTAAGAGCAGCTTTCGCTTCTTGAATTTTAAGTCGTACTCTGTCCTAAAGACTATTATCGGTTAGAAAACGCAAGCAAATTTCACACCAAAACGATAGTCATTTTTCTCAAGAAAGTCATAAACAAAAAGGAAAGTTTCTGTGAATTAAATGCACTACAAACGCAACCATACGCTAACGTATGCACATATTAAGTATAGCTCTACCTTATAATACAAAGGAGGTGCAGAGGATCTGCACAAATATTTCGGTAATCGCTAAATAAAAGAAACATCAGTCACGGGCCACCAAACAACGGCTCTACTAATAAAACAATGAAGTACTTTTAACAATCAGCAATATAACAATGGGGAGAGGGCTAGAGATAGACAAGCTGTTATCTTCACATAACTCATACAAACAAGTCAAGAATTTAGTTAAACTGAAAGAGTCTAGTTACTCAATGGACACTGAAGCAACCAACTTAAATGAAACGAACCTTTAAGAGAGCAAATGTAGTGCGTGCAATGCTGACATTCGAATGGAAAACTTCAACTAGCTGAGTACACAACGCTAATAGATCCTCCCCGCCATCCAAGCGAGTAACCATATGTTCCATCACCTGTCACAACGTAGTATCACCATGCACGCACTTCAGCTGGCATACATTATTCGCAAAATAATCTCACGACCACATCATTTTAGTCCCAAGCCTACTGTTTCAGGCAATGATTCAAGCATCTTATATCCCCAACGATTAAACGTTCTCAAATAGTTTCTTCCTGAGGTGGAAACTTTTAAAACAAAAGGAGATTACGAGCTTGGGAACGCCGCAAGAAAATTAATACTGACAAGAATGGCACAAAAATACGTTTCACATTAAAAGTCAAAGAAAGGACGTGTAAAACGTGAATCTGTACCAAGAGATTTACACTGAATCAAAGCCAACCTTCTCAGTTTCTTCGGCTGGCAACGAAGTGAGCAAAGAAATGAGCTTTGTCGCCACTTGAGCGTCCAGCTCCTTCATCAACAACTGTTCCGCATATTCCACCAAAATGTCTTCAAGCGAAGAATTTCTTAATATATTCCATTTAATGAAGTTTAGATGAAAAAGCCTTCACAAGAACGATTTACACCATCTACTACACATTTGGCCGATGAGTTTTATTAGCGAAGTTGTTGAAAAGAAACGGATTCAAAAGACTTCGCTATGTTATCTGCAAGCTGGATTGGACTATAAAGCTCATTATACCACTTTCATAGCGAAAACCCATTTGCAAACCCTGGCGTAGCGCGACCTTCTTTCGATTCAGACCTCAGGGTGAAGACAGTGTACATAGACTTGACTGCATTCGAAAAGTTACGCACAGCAATGCAACATCTACAATCAGTTCCTACATCAGAGTCGATAATTTCCGTTACTTCAATCATTGCACCAAGATTTTTTAACTATGAATGTAACCGAGGTGGATAGAAATACTGGGAAAATAAAGCATACTGCACGCACTAACAAGCCATTACAGTGAATTGTGAAGAAGCGAATGCAAAAGAATAAATTTTAAAAAATGGAAGCGACAACAGCAAAACCTGAGAAGTGAGATGACGGCAATGAACGAATCGGTGACCAGAACGTCGTCTAGTAGCTTTAAAAGGAAGTGATGGCGATAAGAGCGGCTATTCAGCGATTTGCCAGCGAACTCGAAGCACTGATCACTTATACTGCCCAAACGTTTCAACACTTCTGTAGCTACGCCGATCCATCTGCAAAATTTTTGACTTCACATACTTTCAGAACCAATCCGTCAAACTCAATAATATTCTCATCAGATCTAACGAAAAACTACGAAAATAATCGAATACATCGTTGATAAAGCACTGACCTTTAATATTTTCGAAATCAGGAAATTCGAAATCTCCTATCACTTCACTGAGCTGTATTTGTTTGTTTTCAATAAAACGTTTGTTTCTATTGCAAGCGCCAGAATGGAATGATTTAAAAACATTCGCTAAATATAGTTTTAAAACGACCTTACCGAAACATTTTCAAGAAATGAGCAAATGAAGCACCTTTTCGAGACAACCCCTCCCGTTAAGAACCGATCGGAAATCAACGCACAAAGTCCGCTCAGCTCCTCCTTCTCGAACGATTGTAGCTGGAAAAAGGATTCGTAAGCGAGTGATGATGGTAGCTGACTGAACTTTTTTCCAGTTGACAACCGAAATGCCACGACTGATGAATTTCAAGATCGCGATCGGTAAATTCAGTCTATCAATACCGGTCGAATTTATGCCATCCAACCGAATTTCGATTAGGTCAGTTCCCATCATCGGATGCAAGAAAATGATGAAAGGAGTCATAAAAATTGCTAATGAAAATAAGGAAAACGCTTCTGACGTCAATCCAATCTTCTAAGCATGTGCCCACAGAAGAATATGGGAAAATCGTAAAGAAAGTGGTTTATAAAATCATAATAGCTCAAAATATGCTCAAAGGTTTGCCATGAACTACGTTCCCAACACTCAGCACAGGAAAATGTGGGCAAAAATGGACTACTAAACACAGACCAAAAATCAGAAATCAAGGAGCATAGCGTTCTTTTAAAGAGCAAAAAACCAATTGAATAAGAGAAAGAAACTCAAAAAAAAAAAAATCTCGAAACCTGAGTGACAATCGTCGAATGAAGAGCAAATAACGATGCAGCTTTCAATGAATCTCCATTCATCAATTCAAATATCAAAGAAAACATGCGCATAGTATGCATGCGAGCATTCTCTATCCGTTCAGTCGCTCTGAACCAACAAGAGCTGAACCTGTTCAACAGATCGCCGTCATCCAACTCGCTCCTCTTCTTCAGAAAATTGCAGAATTTCTTCTAAAGATTCACACGATTACTGCTTCAGATACCAAAAACCGACAAACATCTCAGGTGATGCACTGAGTTGTGGCACGAATGCAACAAACCGCTCCATCATACGAATTCCATCCCTCTTCTTTTCTGCGGAAAACACTGTGAAGCAAATATATGCGCACGTTGCATATGTTAAACATTAATTCTCATCGACAGCCAACTGTTACCGACGATGATAAAAGAATAAATGCAGTCTGCAAGAAAATGGATAAAAAACATTTCAAGCTGATATTTAACCATTCCTGTGTTATCTAACGAGACAGTTAAGAAAAAGCCCTCTTAGTATCTTCTCTACTTTCTCGACAGTTGGATTCTCTCTTTGGTCTCGACTAGATTTTTCGTCTTAACAATGCTGGAACATGACCTCATTAATCTGTTTACGTAATACCTAAACAAATAAGCAGTAAGCAAATGAAAACTTACCCATCGAGTTTCGTCACTCATCTGTGCGAACACCTTAGCGACAGCCGCTGAATATTGAGGATTAGAAACCACATTTGGTGCAGAATTCTTCTCTACTTGCTCACAGAAACGAATGCAAAAATTCTCGTGCGTCCTACCGAACTGTGATTGTTGTGTGGCGCTCGGCAAACTCATATTTCAATATATTAGCTGAAAAAACGCACTGCAAAGCCAAAAACCAATCAGCGAAATAGTAAACGGCTAAAATCAACGTCCTCTATTCGTTATACCGCTGTAATTGCACAGTGTGCCGATACAAATGAGCTGACAAAATTGGTCAATTCATCTGCATACTTTTATTGGCCAGTTCGGAGGATGAGAGGTATGAGATGCTCGATGGAACTGTCGGCTATAAAATGCGCAATGTTTCCCCGTGTAGGGATTTCGAAATATATAAGTAGTGAATTTCGATCAAAAAAGGATCCTCCAGTGTAACAGGCTGCTTCCTATTTCTTGCCGAGAAAGATATAACCGCCGGCAACTATGCACCTCGAGACGTCGACTTCTTAAAGAACGAAGAGGACCTCGCCCTCAAATATACTTTCGCAGACTGAAAGTATTGTGCGACTAGCCGTCGACACAACTTCGCTGGTCACTCTTCTGTTATAGCAGCACCCTAAATAAACGCAATGCGCACTGCGCTAATCGGACGAAGGCAGAGGAGCAAAGAGTGAGAGAAGGAAACGGTGGTGGGGAAGGGTGCTGCCAAATAATGACATCGGTGACAGACATGCTCAAGGAGAGTGCACGTGAATGAGCACACTTGCTTATGCAGGTATCTGCGACATACCCACGTGAAGAATACCCTTCTTGGCTTTGTGAGAGCGAGACTAAGACCTTCAGAAGGGACTCCGTTAAAATAACAACGGAAAGGTTGGTGCAGCCAAGGCGGTGTAAAGCAAGAAAATGCCTTCATAAAGTAATTCAACATGACGTTATCGAATTGCAGGTTGACAGTAAGCAGAAACAAAATGTTGAGATGAACAGTGGTTAGAATCCAGTACACCCTTGAAAAGAAAAAACGATAAGTGGCAGACTTCGTTGAAATTTAAGAGCGGTCACTTCCATATAACAAAACTCTCAACAAGAGGGACACTTCCTGCCAAAGATAGCAGTACTTTGTAGAAAGAACGGAACAAGTTAAAATGATTTCTGGGCATTGTACTACAGATAGAGCCGGCTGAAAAAGTTGCGCGAATCTGCTGCGTGAATACGACAAAGCAGACGTTCCTTTTATTGCATTCTCGCGACTGAACAAACAGTTGTACCAGAAAACGCGAGCAAGTAATAGGGAAAGGTAAGTGAATTAGCGCAAACGATTCTGGATGCCATAGGCGCGATTAGCGACTTTACTAGAGCTCGGAGTGAAACTTTATTAACCCCCCCTATCTGATCCGGGGTCGTCGGAGAGCAGCTGCTCCTGCCCAACCTACTAGCATTTCGCTGCTAACGAAATCGACTAACAAAGCCAACCCAAATAACTGAACATAAGAACCCGACAAACGACACAACCCAAATTTTACGATGAATCTATCGGAACGCCAAGAAATCAAACGGAACACAGAATAGTATTTACTACTTTTAGAACCAAGGATTTCGCGGGCTTAACAATTCACTTTGGGACGCAATTTTAAATTTTCAACGTTTGCGTTATGCAGCTCTAATCAACCATCCCACGATGTGCTGCGATGAATTTGTATGCAAGCATAAGCGGTTTATGTTGCCGAACGGTGCCAGGAAAGGGTGGGTCGGCTTGCGGGGGTCTGTTCCGTAACGGGTCATTCAGAGCCACGTTCAGCAAGTAGAGCACTGGAAAACAGTCGGACAAACTCCTGTGCAGACAAGCTGTGCACGTTCTTAGCAGGCGGCGCGGTCCTAATCCAAATATGCCAACATATCGTTGCAAAATAAAGGGTATCGGAAGCTTTGTTCCTTGAAGTTCCATTTTCCTATGTTTCATTTAGCAATTTTTTGCTTACTTCTATCTTGTGTGGCCTTTAGCTGAGCCACTCCTCAGACAGACGACAGTTCAATCGCATCAACTGCATATCGTAGAGGAAGGAGTTGGGTTTCGCAGAAAAGATTCATTTAATCTGTGATGGTGGGTGGTTGCAATGGAGTTTATAATGCTCTCCGAAATGAGCCCACTCTCAGACGTCAAATTACACGTTTCGAGCACTGTCAGATGTGTTATGGGGACTTACCACTGATTGATTAAGGATGCGTCGCTCATACAGAATATGTGCACCGTCTTTTTTAAGAATAGATGCTAATGAAGCGCCTATTGAACCTTATATATCATGAGTTAACGGTGAAGCGTAACGTTGTTACAATTCTCGAGATACGCACCCCATAGCAACATAGAAAGTCGCAATGAGTCGGCAACATTGGGATAGGAAATTTTTGTCTATGGCTCAGGAGAGTTCTGCCGCTTCCATCTCCCCACAATTCAACTAAGTTGCACATTGCCGCTGAGCCTTTTCCTGCAGGTCTAGTCTCATAAAACGGCATTTTTTCGAGATGCAGAAGGAAGACTGCACGCAACGAGAGAATGGGACGAAATCTTGTCGAATCGTGACAATGATGGCATTTCTTTGAGTCACTCAGTGTAAGGCTTTTGCAGCTTTTCATTTTGCATCGTGAGATAACTTCATAATGGAATTCCGTCGGTGCTTTCGGGAATTATTTCACCTTAGCTGAAGGAGTCTGTGTTAGTTGAGTGTTATGAGCTTTCTCGAGCAATCTCCTCCGCTTACGAGATTAATTTTTTCCACAATTTTGATTATATGAGTCTCTAGTGGTCTTCGTGGAAAGTATGATAGAAACGTGTCATTCTCGCTTCACTGCAGTATGCAGCTGTCCACAAGATAAAGTTCAAGGAATTCTAAGCACTTGTGATAAGCTACAATTTCGCGTATATTGCCTGCTGCTGTTGTTTTTGTAATGATGGCGAATTTCGATTCCTCGGGGTGTTTTTCGTTGAAAAGATTTGGATAGAAAGGATTAGAGGTCGGGTAAGGGATGAGTTTTTATCACGTCGAGTTCTTTATTCGTAACTCCATCGAATCCCGATTCTGTGTTTGATCGCATATGAGCGAACATCTTTATAAAATATTGACGTTGAGTCCCGGTTTGTCCGCTTTTCCGTTATGTTTTCGGGTAACATCCCTAGATGTGGTATTCTTTTCTGCAATATATTGTTCGTTTTCTTTTGATATTTATGCGCCGCAATTTCCTTCAGCGTAGCTTGTTCGGACACAGTACTTCATGTTAGCGCGGCTCTACGAAGAATTTATTCACGTGACGAAGACTAGGCGACTTGCTTCTTTAAAACACCTCGCAGCGATAAAGAGACCCACGCAAAATTCGCCACGGAGGTCAACGGTCCAAAATCAGTGAATTACCTTCATGCCTTCCCCACACCCCAAGAGATGTGACGATGAACTCGAAGCACTGCTGCGATATGCAGCAAATGAGAAACTTTCAGTTTTAGCACTTGGCATACGGCTAACCGAGAACTAATTCTTGCTCATTTATGAGCGGAAATCCTTCACTTCCGCGAGCTGCGCATCATTCTGTTAGATAGAGCGATTGGAAATAACAACAAACAGTACTCACTTGAAAGCAGATGGTGAAGTGCTAAAAATTATTGGCCTATGAAGCAGAAGTAAACATGGCACTGTCAGAAGAAGCGGCTAGTGTCATGATCATGTGTAAACACAGGTGATTCCTGATGCTTAAGTACTAGTGGTAATAACGAGCAATATTAACCAATACCCACCGCGTTGGTAGTATTGACAGACCACTGATCACTGTAGGTATAACAGCATAGTAGCAATGGCAAAAAATTATCTTGTTCCAATGGTTGCGAGGCAAAGCAGACTGCATCTAACGGTAGTCCCTCTGCTTACATATTATGCAAAATCCATTGCAGCGACCGGTCGGTCATTTCGACGATCGCCGCTGACTGCACGACTTTATCTTGGTGCTGACAAGTCATCATTGACGAGAGCGTCATCTGCTGCGAAAACAATGGATTTATTCAAACTCGTAAGTTTCGGCCTTTACAGTGGAAAATAGAAGGAGTTGACTGAATAAGCACTTCCTCGCTCCCTTCCCCTTCAACTTTCGAAACCAATGTTCATACCGGAATGAACGCCAGTTTTTCGCACCATAGTCTATTCATTTCTGTCCATTTATCAACAATAAAATGAATTATGCGCGAGGATTATGCCCGAGAGCCTCATAAAACAATGCATATTTGTATAAAAATACTTTTTCTTTCAGCAAATGAAACCCCGACCTCGTACTGTTCTAAATGATTTCTCTGAGAAACCTCAAAGAAACTATGTTTGGTAGTTGAACTAGTATGTAAGGGTACCACACATTCAGCACGTTGCTATGAATCATCCTTGCCGGGTTGATCCCACCTCATATAGAATACCATAGCGAAGCATCAAAGACAGTTGTATCGCACTTGTTCCAGTTGAGTTTCCCCATCAATTTCAAGAACGCGTAGCAACTCATCACGCTGGCAAAAAATCGAGTGAATTAATTTCTCGCACTAGCACAAATCCTCCATCACTCACTGACCACATTACATCACAAAAAATATACTACTCAACCAGACGTATACTGTAATTAGTCGATCAGCATTGCTTCCAGTCAGCGCATTACCTATAATCTGTTCACAGAGATAGCAAATATTGTAATAGCATTTGCGACAGCGAGCCCTAATAATGCATAGGTGGGTGATTATTCGACCAAATATGATAACATCGAGTAACGGCAAAAGAAAAGAACAATGTACTTTTACGGATGCTATTCAACAGCTATTCAACGTGAGTACATACGTGAACAACAATTTGCGTGGTACCATTATGCGAATGTGTTGGATCGCTTCATAGCCAATCGTTTACCCGTTTGACGGTCGACTCTCCTCCATGCTTCGATAACAATTGCCCAGTCGTAGGTCTCAGTGGTGAGTGTTGAGATATCGTATTGCTGAGGTAAACGGTACACCTTACGGACACGCTTCAGGCGCTTCGACGTCTCGTCGGGACGTGCAACGTCCCTAAATACTTGCAGGTCCATAATGGGATACTAGTTGCAAAAAATGTCGCTTATATATCTGTAATATGGAACTTCGATAGAGGAGTTATTCAGCGCAATGATCGACTGATTCGACGTGAGAGGGAAACGCTGTCGTCAACCGAGCAACGAACTCCTTTGTGAATCTAATTCTTTTGTTTGCCTGAGGAGGGGTTGGACGACATGCGATTATAGACGTTAATAAAACAGGATATGCCTTCTCTGTTGAACCGCTCCATTTCTATTCTCTTCTCATTCACTGAGAAGGAAAACGAGAGACAATAAAGAAACCTGGATGCATTGAGGACGAGCATATTGAGGTCTCTTAGAATCTGGATCTCGATGCGCCAAAAGCATGTCCCCATGAAGCCGTTGTTGCAGAGACCCAATGTCCACATGAAGTCAACTCCTGATATTTTGTCCAATTTTTTTAGCTGAAAGTCTGAGAACATGAGCTGAGCACGGTGTCGCTGAAAGGACGATGATGGAAGATTGAAGTGAGAGGCTTCCCACGTTTTCATTTGAAGAATTAATCTTACCCGTGTTGCGAACACCGCTTGGAATGCATCCATTACACGCGCATTCAGTCATTCCCCTCCCCTTCTTCTAGTTTCCCTTTTCTTCGCATGTATGGCCAGTTAGAAATTTTGATCTAACCGCTTTTAAAGATGCCACTGGCAAAAACAAAGGAGACTTGGAATACGGTACGGAATGATACAATATAATGTGATAGGACATAAATATGTGGCATCAGCATCTTCTGTTCAGTCAGCGAGCGATGTTCATGATTGTAACATCTCCAAGATGGTATGCACCAGAACACGGCTGACTGTAAACTTTGGTGGTATCACAAGCAGTAAACAGCCGTGGACGCTTGGATATGCCATAATTAAAATTCGAAACCATATTTTTTAAATTATAAGTACACGCCTACCGTTCCCCTCGATTCACCAGTGCCACCGTTGTTGAACGGAAGGCAAACGCTGAATTTTTCCTCGGAAAGGAAGCCGCGGGCAAGTCGGTCGTCGGAAAACGGCCAGTCCCACACAAATGACTCCGAATAGATCGGTTCTTCATCCAGTCCCACGTTACTTTTTCTAAATCTTTAACTTTCAGCTTGACTACACGGAAGTCATTCCCATGATACATGAAGTCCTACGTATGTGCGAAGATCCTGCTTACCAAATTATTTGGAAAAAACCGGAATTCTACGTGGAAAGCACAGTGGCTTAGGGAATAGATTTAGCACTTGAACTGCCTCAGCCTAGAGATACCTAAGCCAACTTAAGCTGTTATATAATATGCCCACTGCTTAACAAATGAACAAAAAGATAAAGCCACGCGAAATGACCTCATTTGAAGTGCATGGATGAGGTGGTATCATCTTAAACACCTGCGCTTATGCGCCTTTTGCTCTTATAATCGTCACACCACAAAAGGGGTCCAAAATGCTGCTGATGAAAAAGCACAACAAACGTTTTGGTGATGCTGTTGTTGTTGAGGTCGAAGTTCTGCGGGAAAAAAAACTTAGAGCCGCAAACGACGGGATCATCAAGAGTCGTAATGGTATGTACCCGACGCAAGTACGCCATCGTGGATCGTTTCTGGATTTATCGCAGTCGCATACGACCGTCGGTTTTTTACCCTCGTTCGACGGCAGTACACCGTGAGTTTGTTCAAAGCGTCTGCAATTCATTCAAATCATCGCATTTCACTTCGCTATTGCTGACTCGTTTCGACACAGATAACACAGAATTATACGGCTGAAACGAACCACTTCGTCAACGAAATACAATAACCTTCTTACAATGGCGCAGTGAGTGACACAAATCCTACGAACTTCACGCTGCTCAGATGTCCATTCCATTTTTGGAACTCGGCATTAAAGTTTTCAATCTTCATTTCATTCAAATCCAGTATTTTAGTTTCCCTCGAGAGGCAAAACTGTGTTGATCTCATAAACAAATAGAATTACTGAAATGCTGAAATTCTCTATGAATTTGCATACAACTCGACAGAACACAAAAACCGTGGCTTGCAAGCGGTACAGATTCTAATCGAATCCAATTGTTCTGAAAGACTGATTTGGAAAGAAAGCAGCAGCAGGAAGGAAATCACTCTGGGAATGAAAAGGATGCAAAAAATTCGGTGCAAAGAAGCTAATGCAACGAAGGAAGTGTTTTAGAAGGCAGTTCTTGAAAAAACCACTTAGAAGCGACGTTTCGCGCAGATCATACTCTACGCCCTGACGTTGTGGGCATGCGGTGAGGGAGCGCAAATATTGACGTCTGCAAATCGCTTTGAAGCGAAACGCCAATAAATGTAACTTTAACTGAAACAGCTGTGAGCATCATCACTTCAACTTTCCGTACTTCGTCAACATCCACATTAACGGCTCATATCACCTGTCTCATTCTTCAGTGCTCCGTGACGTCAATAACCTTAGCATGCTACACTGGAAACCTTTAGACACCTGTGCAAGAAGTATGTCTTCCAAACGAAAGCAATTTCATTTTAGCGTGCAGCGGATTTTCCATCTTGGAGGACGGTTCGGATTTTCCAAGAGATAGAATATATCTGCAAAGCTTCAGCACCGATATCTAGCTCTTTGAATATACATTTCCCTAATTGGCAGATCAAGAGGGGTGATGAAGAACAGACAAAGAGATAGAATATATCTGCAAAGCTTCAGCACCGATATCTATTTACACTCGACTATCGCTGCAATAATTCACCAACGAATATGTTTCTTACATAGTGTTGTTAAAGAGTTCTAAAGAAAAACTTTTAAACGGGCTTATTGGGCACGCCATCACTTTCCGACACGCAGACAGCGTGCTGATGAGTTCTGACCGCAACTGCTCAAAGGTTGGTATTGGCACGAAATTACTTCGCGAGTACTGACCTCCCTTCCCCTCCAGTCTCTTTGCTCCGGAACACTCGAGGTTGCAACCTACTGATCATGAAGAGGTACAACCCACACAAAGACACACTTATTCAGTAAAGGGTAAATGAATGGTGATGACCGAACAGTGGATAATGCTGAAACGCTAAAAAAAAAAAAACAGAAAACATCCCAGGGAAAGAAGTGACTGACCTTTATAAGCCAGTAGAAAAAGTACCGCCATGAAGAAATGAGAGCAAGATGGCTTGGCTTAGCAAAAAAGAAACCAAACTGAGGCAATTCATGTGACTGGGTAGAGCTGTTCTATCTATCTATCTATCTATCCATCTATGAAGCTAGGGTCACAAGATTTAGGCAGCCTAATCTACTCTGAGACGTGACTCTTATGCTAATGTTCGTGATGATCGATAGACGTTTAAAAAAATCAGAAGCACCTAAAATTTACATAAATATGCATGAATGTTGGCTGACACATATTCGGAGCTTGGTTTGGTCGGTTTATAAAAATGGATTCTCTGGAGAAACTGTGGATTTGGTTGCTTCTTTTTATTTACGAACACTTTATTGAGTGCATTCAACCAATTTATGACACCGGTTGGCCTAATTAAAAGAGGAACTGAAAAAGCGCATATCCTACCATCTTTTTCAGACTGCTTTAAAAACGGCAGCATAGAAACTGCAATTCGATATTACTTTTATTTAGTCGTTAAAGTGCAAATATTATCGTATATCTTACACGCAAAAGAGAAAAAACGGATGATGTAGAGTAGTGTGCCAGCAACATTGATATTTTATCAACTGATAAGATCAGTTTCGTTGATTGTGATTGCTGCTAATGACAACTAATGGTGAAGAACGTTCACATAGACTTCAGTAAATTTATGGATGGCTACAAAGCTTTGTTCGAGTGAGGATGGCAATGAAATGGAATCCGGGATTACTATTTTCTCAAAAACCGTTCAACATGGAAATTAAATGGGTATGGGAAGGTGGAAATCAATGGGCTCAAGCAGTGGAACACCATAATCACTGAAAAAAAGAGTATTCTCATCGATTAAGTGCATAGACAGCAGAGGCGAATGGTTCGAGCATGAAATGACATCAGCCAGGAAAACAACAGCAACAAGATGCGCTGTTCAACTTTTACTCCACAAACATGTTGTGATCATTTGTCCATCTCGGGATTACCTTTCAGGAGTGTTTGCTGAAAGCATTAGCGTTTTTTATATTCGAGACTCTTCTTTCTACATTTGTCTTGTTTTAACGATGACAATGATGTCTCAGCTGTGCTGTATTTGTCTCAAAGAAAAATGAAAAAACGCAACACTAGACGAAGGGTTGTATTCCAATAGAGTGACTGAACAAAGCGAAAACATTGGAAGTTTCTAACAGCAATATCCCAGCAGTGGTAAAGGGTGATGCTTCGTATAGTCGTGCATAATATTGTGATTTTACACAGATGGGACGAAAGTCTGAGGTAGTATTAGCCGTCAGCAGCATTCTGGAAAGAGGGATTAGGTGGATGAGTGTTTGCTGGAGTGATGACGGCGACGTGATGCCGCAAGGTTTTGGCAGTCTGCTTATCCGCCTACACACTCACTGGTCTACAATATTACCTCCAATACTTCTCCTCACACATTTACGATGAACTTCAGCCTTCTATATGAGATGCTCCTTCCGGAACGATTACTTAACTCTACGTGAGCTCATGCTCATCTCACTTACCGCATTCATGTCCACCAGATGAGGGTATCTCTACGTGAGGATAGGCACTCACTAACTCAAATATACGTCACTTACCATACAACTCAACGTCTTGTTTTTTTATTAGTGAGCGATCGATGTTTTATGAAAGGAGCTTTAAACATTCTTCAAAATTTTTTCAACCGCTTCGTCTTTGCCCTCTGCGTTCGATCCGCTTTTCTTCTGCTTTTTTGCTCGTCTTCATCCCCGAACGAGAAGAGTTCGACATAAAAGTGGATTTTTCAAGTGGATAGAGTGGATTCATGTTTACTCAGATTGTTCTCACGTCTCAACTGCCAGCTTTCGAGACCTTCAAAACCTAAACTGACAACTCTCATGATCCGATTTCTCCTCTCTGTTAAGAAGCTCATTACGTTTTCTAGTGCTTCACATTGCACCGCATGATGGTTCTGTCAGCATGTTGCTTGTTTGTTCGGTGTTTATTTGTCCATTGCTTGCTTCTTCATTGCTTTTCTATATTTCGCTCGTTTGTTCTCTAAAAGCACATACATTATGCATTTTGTGGCAATAATCAGTGAGCAAGTTTCATAAACTTGAGGTCAGCGAAAGCAGCATCCGTTACCTCGGAAAGTCTAAATTATCGCAAAAATTCTATGAATTGGACTTAGGTGATTTCAAAATAGGTAATAAACTTATTTATAGCGTTTGCGGACTACCTAAAATTTACCTGAAATGCTACAGACTTCATAGCTCTAGTTAGAGGGATTGCAAGAAGAAATTAGGCTACGTACACACATACAGAAAGACATGCCAGCCCGCAAACACAACGTTGTCATAATGTACTTTCCCCAAGCATATTTCAAGAAGAACATAAAGTTGAACAGCAAGCAAGCGACATTGTCCATGGCTGTTCAGATTTTGAAGTGTTGTGAAGTGCATAGAACAGCTGTCATCACGAAAGGTTTTTGCTGGGGGCAGACAGAGACGCAATGTGAGCGGGTTCATGTCATGCACGTGAGTGAACGCTGTGATATTCCATGAGTTCTAACGAGTACCATATGAAGTCGTCAGAACGCATCGCATGATGCCAACAACCACCAATGAGTGATCGCAAACAACTTCCGTCAACTATTGATCGGTCTTTCAATAAGCTTGTGTTTCTGCTGCATTGTCGCCTCACTCTCCTAATAGTTTCAGGTGTTTCAAATGACAAAAACATCAAGAAGTGTTGGGTATAAGAGGGATAAGGCATTCGTCGGCGCCATACGCTTTAGACTGGATGGATGACTCTCCGTTCTAGCACTCCGCTGAAACTGAAATTCGCATCGGAAGTGCTACAAAATGCGTTTTGCTTAACAGTAGCGTTCAGAAATACTTCTTTGCAAAGAAAGCAGGCTTTTGCTGCGATATAAATGTTGGACCTTCCGTTCTCTCCCATAATGCTTCGATGTGGAGAGAAAGTCTGCTCTTGATGAACAGTGTTACTTGCAGGTCGAGTTTTGAGAGGTTGGACTCCTTTAGCGACCATGCATTATGGGTGGGATGGCAGCCATATGCTGTTACGGCTGCTGACCTCATCTGCTGCGAACATTGAAGAGTTAAAGTTGAAAAGTTCTGAGCTTCAAAGACAGTGAGACGCTTTCAAGAAACCTCAAGGAGTAGAAAGTTTAAGCAAAACACTTGCAGCAGTGTGATGGGAAAGATGGAAGTGCGACAGAGCAAGGAGACTGAAGATTTTGGAGAACGGTCAGAAATCACTGAAGAGCTGATGTGCTGTGGATGACTTTTTTAAGCTTTCATGCTCAAATGGTAAGCTAGTTTCATTGCTACCTTTGTCGGTTCCCTGCTTTCAAGCTCTGAATGAAGGTCGAGCTTTGCCCCAACACCCTACTTTATGAAAACAGCGGTTGGACGAATAAGAAGCAATGCATTGCAATGAAAATGATTACATTTAAGAATACACTTCACTCTTGTTACAAGAAAAACAAACAAAACCCTATAAAAACGATAGAAATGATTGAGATAAAGACACGTTCCGTGCCTTTGATTTCGAATGAGTCCGCATCAAAGCTTTCCACTTAAGTATTTCCACACACCAAATATGGAATATATAAAATGAAAAAACTTGAAAAGGGGAAATAGATTAAGGTCACATTGGATTCCCGTTGATATGAAAGTTTTTCTTTAATTCAGTTAAGGAGTTTTGAGAAAATTGAGCCGATGTTCTATAAAAACGTTTGCCGAAGGCCTTATTTGATAATTCTCAGTGAGAATTCAATAAAACATCTCAATCATCTTTCGTCATCCAACATTCACCTTAATGACCTCCGAGAAGTGAAAAAAAAATTAAAAAGCAACCATTTTGTTGAACGTTGCTGCCAACGTGCACAGTTCAGCATTAACTGAGTTGTTCAACAAGAGGAATGAAGCCTGAAGAAGCTAACAGAGCTTAAGAACGATTAGTCCAAAGCGACGATCTTCAATACGAAATGCGTTGTAACAGAAAGTTGGCCCTCACTAGACAGCTATAAGCAAAAGTGCATATAGACATTTACTTCCGTGTGCTCATCGAATTGCCCTAATGTATTGCGACGCTCTCATGAATTACAGCAGCCGATAAAATATTCTACAAAACCTTCATCGTTGATCCATACCAACTTGCAGAGGTTGATTTCAGTGCGTTAGAGTGCAATAAAATTTAGCGCTGTGTCTAAATTCTGCCATAAACGCAATAAACGTTGGAGGCCGTCAGTTATCTGTGACTGAAGAATGGAAAACTTTCAAACCTACATTTACATTATACACGAGGAGACAGTTTTGTATGAGGTATATTTATAGGCTGAATCAGTTAACTGATATGCGCTGTACTATCACCGAAAGCGGGCAGAGAGTTTGGAATTTGTGTATCTGATGAAGTTCAAAGGGCAATTACAAAGGTAACTCCTTGCAGCATCTACCGATTGGAGATAATTTCCTTAATTAAATTTATATAAATCGAAGCAGACATCAAAGTCACCCTAAAAAGTTTGACCGTTCAGTTGTACGAAACCACCCGGATACCGACTGTGCCTGTGTTGCTGCTCTACTTGACACCCTGTGCAGTATTGGAAAAAATTAAAGGATATCCATTCAGCAGACACATTGCTACATGCGCAATATGTTTTCATAGGCGTTGTTACTGATGTTTGCAGAAGTAGGGAAGAAATCCATGTTAGATGGTGATATATCTGACGAATTTCTGCCTATTGGATTTCATCAATCCCTTTAATACTGTGCCGAATAAAAAAATCGGATACGAGTCAAAAGTTTTCGATGAAAGTTTTCGGTTTAGGGTTCTATAACTGTTTTGCAAACTAATCTTTATGAAAAAGCATTCACAAAAATTGTCTCAATCTTTGCAACATATCCGCTCTTAGGAGGTTTCTTCCGAACACTTTCAAGCCCGAAAAATTCCTTCACATTTATTTTCAATTGGCAACCAATCAAGCATTGAAATTCCCACGTATATTGGCAAATTTCAATGATATCATGGTTTCAGTTCTTGATTATTCGCATCCAGTGATTTTCTCCGCTAGCTGAATTCGATCGAATCTCATGCGTTGGTATTAATTTATTCACTTCGTTTTTTATAGTATCTGAAGGGTAGGGTGCAGACATTGTTTTTAAGGTGCAATTATTTTCTGCCCTGGAAGGGAGAGGTTAAAGGCTAAAAAATAGCAGCGTCAAAGCATCCAAGATAGTGTCAGTCAACAAAAGAGTTCAAGATTTGAATACTCAAATGGATTTTTTTCTTAGGTCAGCATTACTGGATAGGTGAACCAGATAAGCGAAAAGATTCGCCCTGTTTAGGTTCACGGAACACTGTGCTCAATAAATAGCGTTCACCTGTTCGCAGAGGCACAGGACGCATTTGTCACGTTTGGTGACAACGCTGTGCTCCTTTTCTTCTGAGATTCTCTTATAATAATTAGCTGTCCATAACTTCACTAAAATCTCTCTATCCCTTTCGAAACTTTATTTAATAGGTGAATTTATTTAATGCGCTTAATTAGCCAATGTGTGTAACTTTTTCTTACGTGCACACGGGTGTTGATTTGATGGTGTTGTTCATAACAGTTTTGGCCATGACAAGCAACAAAATATTTTATCTCGGTGCGGCCAAAAATGACACAAGTGGCCTCATAACCAGGCACGGAGATGCAACAAATTGTTTGATAAGCAAAGTGACGAGTTATGAATGCATTGAGGGCGAGATGACGAGTCCGAGCGCGGCATGTCACATCCGAATTGAGTGTATCATCGATACTGCAAATGCCCAAACGATGAGAGAGTCGATTTTAGTGGCTGCGGTCATTACTGGGTATTCACTGATTTGTTTCTCTTTCGGACTCATTCAGCATACATTCACGTAAAATTTTCTCAAACTTTTTCTATGATTCTCAATGAATTTCTAGTTTCTTCCAAACCAACATTTTTACGGTTTTTTTCCATTAGTTTAACTGCAAAAGTTTTCTAAATTTAGCCATTTTCATATTAAAATCCTATAGCACCTGTCCGACTAATTATCCTCTCCTATCCTCAGTTAAAGATGCACTGATTCCATATGTGTGACGATCGATACTTCGATTCTGTCTTCTTCAGCTGAATTTCACCTCCATGACGGGTAAATACTGGTGTGATTTATCTCTTTGTTGCTACTAACAATGAAAGACAAATTGTGCACGTAGTTACATAATGAATGGGGAGAATATAATGCTGCATTTTGCTACTGCTGGCGGCATAACTACCATATCACCTTTATCGTCTCAATTTCTACGCTTGAATACGATGATGAGACATAATAGGCTGAACCAGTCGAAATGTGAAGGGAACATGTCTGATTTCTGGGTGTCGTTACTGTGATCTTGAAGGTAATTTCGTGAGACTGGTATTTTCGTGAGACTCGTGCTCAGTGACAGTTCGCGGATGCTCATATTGCCTGATCTTAGCTCTTTAATTTCAATTCTGAGGAAAAATCAAACCTCGCTCATCCTCCTTATAACCTTGCACTCTCATTTTGCATATTTTATAAACTGTATGACAGTGGCAGCAGAGCAGCAGAAGGCCCGCAATATATATAACTACCATATCTTCATGGAACAGTTGGATCAGCGATCATTGTTAGATATATCTTGACGATAAACACACCGATGATTACAGCTTCTTTATTCATGCTGAAGTTTATCAAGCACCCTCTGTCTTAAAAAGGTTGTTTCATCGCGATGTAAGTACAAATGTGACTTATGTGATGGTATCCGATGATCCGATCTTTCGACTGCCGAGATGACCGTCGATGATATCACTGACATAATATTTTCTCATTCTGCAGATGTGTGCAAGAGCATGTGTCGTTTGCTGCATTGAACGTCATTCACCTTACTGACAATGAGAATTCTTCGCAGATATTTTTCCTCCGAATAAACAAAAGAATTAGCCTCAGCCGTTCCTCCAACTGCTTATGGCTCATATTCGGTTGAACTCAGTCTGAAATAGCACAAAAGGAATTCATGCAATCGTAAGTTATGCTCCACAACTATAAATCAGAAGTTGAGGCGCTCATGGATCGCAGAAAACCTCTTATCCTAAGCGTCAGGATTTGCAAAACATCCGCACAGAACCTTTTTGGTCGTCATAAGAAAGTGGAATGAAGCATACTGTATTTGTTGATGCATTTTAAAGGTGGTTTTTTACTCAGATCAACACAGACTAAAGTGTTTGTTACTGCGAAGCGGTTGTGGTAACTGAATATCACATTATACACTCCACCTTACATCAATCGATCCTTAACTTGCTTCCTTCGCACATCAAAACGATTACTTGGTAGATATTCGACAAAAATGACAAAAATCCATCAGCGTTGCTGCACTATTCTCTAGACGTTTTGCTGCGATTGTCTGCAACATTAAAAGTTATTATAGAAGTGTTCTTTCAGCGCAATAATTTTCAGTAAGGTTCCACAGTAATTTTCAATAAGGTCTCCAAGTTGCCGTGTATTTCGGGTGGATCAGTACCAGCGATACAGTGGTTCAGGAATGAAAAAAGCTGGTTAGCGCATCTGAGACATAGCTAAAAGTTATATCATTACGAACAGCAGATTACTTCCGTAAATGCAAGTGCGGTAGATCTCGCATTTTTCTGGTAACAAGAGTCTAATAAAAAGCTGTATTTGCACCTTGCAATCGAATTTACAATTCCTTGGTGAGCAGTTCATTCCTAAATAAAGGAGACTGTGCGCGTAAGGTTTTTGTTGATCAAGGCTGACAACTTAAGGTTATCAAGACTCTCGGCGAAATTCAAACATTTCTTCAGTTATAGCGATAATGCAATAAACCTAGTTAATATGGTTAATTGTAATCCCAAAATAGGCATGAATGAATTTTTTCTTTAGAGCGAAGTGCTCAAATATGTAGTTGTCAACATCTTGCTTATTCCCCTTGCCTTATTATTTTAACATCTATTTAGTTGTTGAATGAATGAATCTTGGATGGGGCTCTGTGCTGAAGGAATGAAATGTACCGAGGTGAAGGAAATGTAATGCAGAGTCGAAAGGAAGAGATCTGAAGATGAAATTGCCATCAGGGAACAGCACACATATTCAGGAAAACTTCTCATATCCATTCATGCGAACAGTAAGTGTACATTTACGATCCTTATATATTTATGAGCTGATTGGAAACAAAGTTGATAGGAATTCAAAACGGTCATATTGCGTATCGAATTTCGTACTGCTAAGATTACAGCTGTTGTTTGGCGGTAATTGCTAGAGAATTATGCACTTAATCTTTGCGAAATACGTTAATGTGAAATAAATCAAAATGCTGTATCGGTGAGAAGGGTCTTTCTGCAAAATTCCGCGGCAACTGTTCATACGCTCAAATACGGTGGTGGATTAACGTTTGGTGCGAAACGTGGAAGTGACAACATCCGTAGAGAAACGGAATGAAGCGAATGAGTCTGCGAGGTTTTCGGCTCATTTTTTAGTAACTATTTTCTTGTTGTTTCAGTAAACATTATTGTCACTCGCTTTTTCCAAAGTTTCTATCGATAACTAGGAACAAAATTCGAAAAATTTAGTATGATTTTAAGTAGATTATTATTCCATTAATTCACCAATCGAAAAGGATCCGCGCCATTAGGCCTAAATCTTCTGTTGCGTCGGGATCTGTCAAATAAGGGACCATTCAGGCCAAGTATAAAAGATTAGCACTAAGATAGAAGATCCATTAGAAGACAAAGCGCACTTCCACTAATTCAGTAAAAGATAGATTATGGATATAGAAATTAGCTAAAACAGTGGATACAAATGGCGAAAACCATGGTCAAGAAACGCAATCCTCTCTGCCTTTAGGAAGCCACAGTCGTAATGAATAAAATGTAACGATAAGTCTACTCAATATAATGCAGTCGAGTTTATTTTGAGTAATATCACACTTCAGCCGATATGAAACTATTTGAGAAGCAACAAGATCGCATTCGTGTCAATTCATATGGACGGCTGTGAGTATGTCATACTTGAAGAATTAATCGATTCAATAAAAAACAGCAACAGAGGGTCATCTTCTGCCAGGTTCATTTTAAACAAATCATTTAAAAACTCTTCACACTGAGTTGAGCGTATACACCTTTTCTGGCACAAAGACAATGAAATTAGACTCAAACTTAACGAATGAAATAATTCCAGATATTAGACTCGAAATCATTCGTCACGAAAGCATACTGTACAATGCTGATAAAAGTTATTCTTTCCTACCGGAGGAAACTGAGCAACTAGTTCACTCAATGCTTCAAAAGGCTTTGCTGTGCTCTTTCTAGCTAGCTCGCCATTCTCCATGTACCTTCGTGGCTTTGTCACATAGAAATAAGCAGAGTCTTTGAAATTAGCAGTTAGATTTTTTTAATCAGTTGAATGTTTCTTTCGCTTCAACTACAGATAGCCTCATGATCCATGGACCAGTCCAAACAGTGCGGCTCGCTGAATGAAAATATGGAATAGGGCGCTATGCACTTGGGCATATTTGCTTTACGTTGTCTTATGAGACATGAGAATCGGGATGAAGGTGAGACTCTTACACATCTGCCACGGATTGTTTCTGCCAATGTGGTTTGACTGGCTCGCAGTCTTTGCCAGTTGTTGCAGATTGACGTGATGCTTAGAAACTCAGGCACAAAACAACTTCGATGGTTTCATTAAAAAACTCATTGAGAGTCACTATGTGCCAATATATGCAGCCACCTATCGTGAGCATAAGCAGATTCTGTTTGTTCATTCGAAAGATGTCTACTGTCTGAGAACACTGGATTATTCTGGATTCACCTTCAATAATATGTCAGAACATTCTCCTTTAGGCCAGTTTTGAGCGGAACACTGACCTTTCGCGTCCTGAATATGCTGCCGCAGCATGTGCGTTAATGAGGAAGTAGAAGTGATACGTGATAGTCAAATTCACTGCAGTGGGATCTGAAATTTTTTGTATATGAGCAAGAAGGACAGAATTGAGAAAGCGAAAGGCGATTGCTGCTAACGCCGTAGTTTGATCAATTCCCGATTTATCTATTTGCGAAAATAAGTGCTCAGTATTGCTTTTGCACACATATTGTATCTATCTCTACCCTTGTTAAACCTTCTTTCTGGCACTAGAGAAACAATGATCCACTAGCTTGAGCACTACAGCTGAACATTAGGTGTTCATGCTTCAAAAATCTCTCAGCAGATATTCCTCATATTGAAAGAGTGCCCAGCACTCGATATTTATTTAACCGCTGAAACTTTCTTGAGTTACAGGAAACGTTACTACTCATTATCGCTGCGGTATTATGTGTGCAGAGAGTTTTCTTTTATTCACCGTCTCCACATTATATGTTTTCTGTTTGACATTCGTGTTGCCTGAGAAAGGAATTTACAGATATGGATTTATAGTTTCATTATAACATTAGCCTACTCCATTAGCCTCGCTCTGTGCTGCAGCATACAGCACGACTCGTGCAAGTTCACTTTAGAGTTGTTAGTTTAGTTAATTATGCGATCACAATCCCATCTTAGCCTAAAATCCCCTCATATTTCGCTTTCGTTCACACTTCCCAACAGTGAGTCAATGCCAAAATTATCACCGCACACAGAAGGCAGTCAATGGAAGAGTGAAATATGTTATCAAAAGGTACCCTATAGGAAGGTGTAAAAAGAAACTTTATTGGGGATTTCCGGCCATATTTTTACTGTATCTCGAGCTTGCGACTTTGGTTGCCTTACAACGACACGATTAAGTACGGTTTTTAGTGGGCTATAAAGTTGTGTTGGTGAGGCAGACCTATGCGACTGAGAGCAACTGAACACTTACGGAGGATATAAGGCTAACATGGTTGGTGTGGCAACTCTCTGCCGCACAGGTTTGCACATACGACACTGTACCGAATTCGTGAATAAATCGTTATCATTAATTCTGAGGCGTAATGCAAGTATCTCTTCTTATTTGATCCACTATTGTCTCGCGATTCAGCCGCATCCATCATTTCGAATTTAGGAGAGGGGACGAGGAGATTAGGACGGAGAGAATGAAAAAGGACTTAAATGATGATGTCGCTAGGTGAGAGGATCGTGTGGAGAAAACAACTGCATTTTTCGATTCTCTAGCACTCGTTTATTCAGATCAGTTCAAGAGGTAGGAGGGAAGGTGGGAATAGCGGTGGAGATGACTCAAGTGGCAGAATTCTAGTGTGCATGCGCAACTTCCAACCTTTAAACATGTTGCTTTTTACTAGGAAAAAATTAATCTTTCATGAGGTGCAAGCTCATAGCCTCGAACAGTCACGGCCAAAGTTCTCTACTTTTTCCAAGACGACGTCTGCGTTGCATTTACCGTAAGCACAACATCGCTTGATTCATGCATGACAACCAAACAAACTTGTATAGTTAATCATGGCTACCAAAACCTAAAGAAAATATCTCCATCCCTCTTTACCGTACGCATAATTATCTCTACTCTCTCCTGTTTTCCTATATGATCTTCCTTTTCCACAACTTCCCCTCGTTGTTCTCACATTCCACATTCAACTTTCCTCGAAACATTCTCTCTCGATAGGTTGATTTTGAATTATGCACAGGCTTGAGATGCAGATTACTAGCTCATTTAATACAAAAAAGTAACGCCAGACGTAGCTGAGTAGCTGAGTAGCTGTTTGTTCACTGAGTAGACGGCGATTCCTTGTGTTTAGTTGAATTTCCAAGAAACAACTGATTTTCGATGTGTTGTGATTCCGCTGCAGTGTCGACTCGCTCACATATCAGTTTTAAATAATAAAAAATAGCAGAGGCATCACCGTTGCACAAGTCTTTTTCTTCATATCAGCAGGAGTGCTCCAGCTATAAGCGATTTTCGACTCAATCACTTACAGCTTATCGGGTTTCGACCTTTTTCCTATATTTTGCTAGGCAGCACTGCAGTAAACTCTGATGCTTGTGATTATATAAATAAAAATAAACAAAGTATATGCATGCATATCGTTGTGTTATTTCGTCAAACCCATTTGTAGTGCTCTTTATTTTATCGCTGTGCTTCCCACCAATGTCCCCACCAATGCTGTGGATATGTATATATGTGCGTCTAAAAGTATTTAATATGTCTGCGAGCAGCACTGCCTATTGCATGCCTCAAGTTGCGAGGCAATTTTTAAGCGCTGCACATTCTGCAGTGAGCTGTTGAATTACGGAATGTGCAGTCGTACATGTGGACTGCTCACTTATACCACGAGGCTGAGAAATGTGATTTGCGGCTGCGAATTGCCTGAACATCTTCATCTGGAGTGGAGCAGTTATGAGCAAGTAGACCTGTTCAGATGGCCTCCTGGTCAGTCGCTGTCATGCAGAAAAATGTTGTTGAAAGTCTACGGCCCCTCAGTTGTGTTTGAAAGTTTTTCTAAATTCCCACGACTTCCGGGAAATTGGCTCTTCCTTTGAAAACTATGTAATTTGCGATCTCCTGAAAAATGTGACACAGAGCCGAGTTAAATTCACGTCGCGTTTCATGATTGTCACTGATTTCGGTATAGTCCTTTTTGAATCGTTCATTTTTTTAAACATATACAGAAGCACATAATATAACACTAGTTGCTTTAATATCTGCCCTCCTACCTCCCATCACTTCTCTTCGGCGCCTCAAAAGTTCGGCTCAATATGACCATCTGCTGAAAAGTTGATACAGACACGAGGATTCCAGTCGACGTTCTCGGCAAAATGATATTTTAGGTCGCGCACATTCACTCCTGACTTCTCTGACAGCACCGATTTCTTACATTTTCATCAATAGATGATTATGGAAGTGACTGTCTCATTTATTCAACATGAGAACAAAAACCATTGCGCCATTTCGGCGAGCAGGAGAAAAAAATGCGAAATCGTTCAAAAGTGACATTCGGATATCTGCAAAAAGCGACCTCCCAAATGCTGTCGTTGAGCAACACAAACACTGATTCAGGTTTCAAATTTCTTTCGATGAATTCCGCATTATCGACATAAACGGTCGAGTTTCGTTCAGTGAGTAGAGTGGAAAGTAACTAAATGGCAATCGAGTTTGCTATGTATTGTTTTATGGCAGGAAGGAGGACGTCGACGACGTGTTGGATATTTGATTTGTCGATTGAGGTAGACGTCTATTCCGTTGATGCAGATGTCTATTCCACAACGAAACAAGCATATGCCTATTCAACAATATGAGATGGGGGCACTGGTCACAATCACATACGTCATCCTAAACCATAGTAATGCAGGAATCCCACATCGATTTTACTTGAAGAGCTTCGCTCATTCATGCTGGAAGTACTCCGACAGTGAGAGTGTTATTTGCGATGTTCACATATCACAGAAGTGAAAGAGGTATAAAAATGTTCGATGGCAGCGAGCGTTTTTCTTGTCATCGTGGTGGTCGGTTCGGATCTTAGCTGTGTCTTAAGTGGCCGAAGTTGAGGTGGGCAGTTGTCATCGTTGAACAATTTTCGTCTGTTTCGTTATTATGATAGCTATCTGTTATATGCACCATTTGATCTACATTATATATATGGACTGCCTCGTACGTTTTAAATGAAATTTTATTCACTTTTCCTTATTATTCTTGGGTTCATTTATTTCAGCGACTCCTTTGCGTTGGTTTTTGATTTTTAATCAGTATCGGAGATGGCTTTGCACCTTCGAAGAAACGATCGATTGTCACTTCATTAAATATAAAATAAATTAATGTGCAATCGAATAAATCCCATAGTCGTAATTTGGTTGTCCTCTAACGAAACTGTCGATGTAAGCAGCATGATGCGAGAGCGGCCTCATTGCATACTTTATCTGAAATTGAAATGAAAACGCCGTGCATCGTTCCTACTCCTTACCGCCAATAGTTAAATCAAATGGCGCGATAAAACCTTTTCGCAGCAATCTTTAAGGGTTTTAAAGCAAGGAAAGAAGGGGAACCACCACAAATTTAGGTTAATTTAAGCGTAAAATCATCAAAGCTGGTTGCAGCTTTAACATGCAGCATATTTTAGAACTCCTTGTTCAGAAAAATGTTCTTTTGACGTCTTTAATGCAAAATAATAGCCTGCTGTGCTCCTGGATTTTTTTGCGGTGTACTTGTGGAGAAATCTGGCAAAGAAATCTACGGTGATTGCATGGCATGATAGCATCGCGTACACCACAAAACTATTTCAAAGCATGTAGAGGACAAAAATAGAAACTGAAATCAACCAAACTCTTTGTAACCGCAGTGACTGCGACTAAAACGAGCGCTTTTTCATAAATGTGTTGCTCCTAGTTGTTCAGCTCTAAAGATACGATCTTGAAGTGTTTAACTAAACGCATAGGAATGCTCTTTCTCCACTCCCCCTCTTCCGGAAATATCAAAATTTACCTCCATTGTCTAATTTTGGGACGTCACTATCTCTCTATTCAGGTACTTCCTCTTACCTTTTTGAGGGTCGCACCCTCTTTAGCTAAATGAATTCGGTGGTGTTACTGATATGAAAGAAACTAGTGACAATTTGACTTCAACAGCTTTCTTAGCATCACCATTGAAAATGAAATAGTTAGTTGACATACCTCTGGTTGTCGTTGCATTCGTGCAATATATGCACCCATTTTTGGATAATGCAATCCCGGAAAATATCTGAAATCATATATAAAAGAACGTTTTTGAGCACCACATTCTCTAAGGATGCGGTCGGGAAGTTGAAATAAGGAATCAAGTTGAAGTATCGTAGCTCTTCTCAAACTTCTTCGAGTGGCAATTTTTCAATTCTGTTTTTTGTAAGCTGCTATGAAGGGGAACGGCATAATTTCTCTCCGATCATATAGGTTTCGTTCATTACGGATCCAGAAGTTCCTAATTAGCAAATTCCTCTTGGCAAAAAACCAAATGTGATAGAAAATTAGCGTTTCGGAGAAGGAAAATTATAACAGACTTAATATTTCAACTTGCTAACAAGGATAATTTTATGAAAAAGTGGAGATCATTTTGTTTCATAAGATTAAGCAGCAGAAGCGTTTCAGATGTGCAAAAGCCTTGTTCTTTCAGGGAATAGAGAATATTGAAAGTCTGCATTATTCCCTTGCCAGTGAATTTAAATTATTGCGCGTTGTTGTTATAGCCATCTGAAAGTGTCAGCCCGATAAACATAATCCCTTAACCTATTGCACATAATTCTAATCTTTCTTAAAGAATTACATGCCGAACGGATGTTGTTGATGTGGTTTACCTGCTTGCCGTCATTAATCTTCTCCAAGTGGAAATGTGGTTAAAGAGGCGAGAGACCGCGAGATGAAGACCTCAGGTGAAACTGTGAGTGGAAGGGGGGAGGGTTACCAGTTTTATTTCATGCTGTTTCCTAGGAAAAAATTCTGATCAGATGAAGAAATTAGCGCATTCTTCGCTGTATTCTGATGCATTTTCAAGGGTATTATTATTGTCTATTATTTAAACAAATAATGGGATGGGAAGAAAAATTCCCCACTCTTACATCTCACGACAAAATGACCACTCAGCGGAGATCCCATTGGAGTCGGATTTACGACATGGCTTCCACATATGTATCTTCCCGTTCGTAATCCGTTAGGTTTACAGCATTCGCAACCTTCCAACTTTGAGGGAAGGATAGAAGCGTCTGTCGTTTGCAATTTCTCAAGACGACGTAGTTTAAGCACTTTGTGGATTGGGAGGGAGCAAAATGAAAAGAAGCGAAGCTCGTAAGCGAGAGCCATAGTTTCTTTATTTCCCCATTTGCAATGATTTATCCACTACATCCTTCGCAATCATAAATGGAATTTCTTCAACTAGCTCTCTTAGAGTGCCCTCGAAAAATTCACGTTCAGCTCAATTCTCAGCAGTCTCCTTTTCTGTGGAAGTGGTAAAATATTTGTTTACTTGATATGTTTTTCGTTTAATCTATTGTCCAAATAGTTCGCCTCTTTTTGAAAAAGCGATTGTTTGATTATTATCGTTGAAGACGTTTTACGAAACTTGAACTAGTCGGAAAATGAGGTGTGTAGGCAAGCAACCGACTGCGAGAAACAGACCTGAATTGCGTATGGGGATTACTGGTTATTAGTTGTAGTCTTTCGAGAAACGGCCATATCATGATGTCGGCATAGCCCACTTGATTACCTGAAATAGCCTCTTTTCCCTACAGTAATACGTTTTTTGGCATATTGTTTGACCGTATCTTCTTTGACAATGAGATAAACTTCTTGTGTGAGGACATATGAATTACTGCGTTGAGGGTAACGAATTATCCAAAATTTGGACATCTGCTCCTCTTGCTTAGAAATATTGCTTTCTCAGTCAAAATTCCAGTTTCTGGGCATTCCTATAGTTATTTCAAAATATATGTTTGTTTTATGCACTGCTTACCAAAATGCCAACTTGGCAGCCGACTCATACTACAGTCATAGGTTTCTTGAGCATAATATAAATCCGGTTCTTTTCCAGACACAAAATTTCGTCCATTCCATCTCTATCTGGATTACACCCTGATATTGTGTGCAATATCGATTCACGTTATCGTTAATGAGCGAAAAGCCATGTGAAAATGAATCCCGTGCTGATCGACCGGAGGATAGAAGCAAAGGAATCTACTAGTGACGGATGTGGAATAAATTTTCAGCTAGGCATCACATGATTGAATATTTCCATAAATTTGAATGTTTTTCCATTTCAACTGCGACAGCCGAAGCAATTTGGTGGGAAGGTAGGAAATTTTGTTAACAAGATCACGCATACCCCCGTAGAAGCTCTCAGTTAAAAGCGATTCGGCGTTGCGAAGTGCAGAATGAAGTGCTTGATCGGTCTCTCTTTGCGCAGATGCTCCCGACGACGAGAAGAACTGATACATGACAGAGATGAGCTGAAAATTACTTTCGAGGAAAACAGAATGCTCCAAGGAGACATTATTGAACACGAACAGTGTTTAAGTGCATAAGTCTGAAGAGCTATTTATGAGGAGAGTGAGTGTCTAAATTAACACGCTTGCAGTAAGTAGTATTCACAACTGCGCAAAGTGTGGTTCTGTGGAGCGCGATATCACAGCGCGGACGGCGCATTCCCTCTTCAAGTAATTGCTTTGTTTTTCATAGAGGAGGCAACGTATTCATCAGCTTACATCAACTGATGAGAGTGCCTCTTTATATAATGTTACGTCAGGTTCTCATACCTCTAGTGTCCCATGGCGAGCAGTTACGTACGAACCGTAAAGGTTCTCAACGAACTGTGGTGACTAACCGACGATAATCTTTCGAGGGTGATCTTCTGATGAGCTTTTAAGTAGGGATCGCGAGGCAGAATTGAACTGCTCGGGAAGAGTTCGTCGAGGTACTCGGCGAGAACGTTTGACTCGTATACGGTCTGGAATGGAATGCCTTTCGGCCAGCATTTCATTTTCGGTTAACAAAGAAAGCGATGGGTGGAGCGTAGACAGCGTCATTTTTCCCTATCTAAGCCTCTTCCCATTTGCTTCCGTTAGTGCAAAGTGTGCTAAGTTTTGTTATCACCAGGTGAGCAATCGTTTACTAATCGTATACATATATTCTTGATGGCAGTTTATGCTAAAACGTTGGATGGAAGAATCACTTTTTTGGAACGTTTTTTTATTTTAATGGAGCACCGTCATCACTCCAATTACAAAAGTTCCCCCTCACCAATTTCCAATTTTTTTTGCACACCTCTCTTTCTCGTTTCTAGAGGGTCCCGAAGTCGGGAGTGACACTGTTATGTAAGTTGTCGGTCTCAGTTTGAAGTGTCTAAATAACCTTTCCGTTGACTTCAAATGCAGGCACACGACCAAGAGGACTTTTAGCCAGGAACCAGTCGGGTCCATGTTCGGGGTTCACGTTGACGACCTCAACGCTGAAATATATGTGGTACTGAACGACAGAACTATTTTTAATATACATTTGCCGTCGAGTATTTACTACCTTTGTGCACATCTGATAGATTTATAGGACAAAGTAACTGTGCATCTTACGGAGCGATCGCATCAGTATAAAATAGCGGAGAAGTATCTGTCGATGCAAAAAGCAGTCTTTAAATTCGATTCGAATGGATTTGTTGGATCAAGAGGTCTGTTGTGCTTACATTTACAGTGAAAGTCTGTTGTTGATCAATGAAATGTTGCGAGCCAACAAATTCCATTTTTGAATATGAAATGCGGCACTCCGATTGCGGCTTTTTTAATTGCATCTCAGAGTGATGTTAAATAATATTTGTTTACTGTTACAACGGCAATAAAAGTAACGAATTTGAATATTTAAATATCCATATTCAGCAGTAGTTTATTGAGTAACAATATTGAGTAACATAAAGTAACAATTTAGCACTTCGATAATATTTGTTGTAATAAAGTAATAAATAGTGTTCAGGATACTAGATAGTGAATTTTTATTGATGAGTCGACGAAAGAGAAGAAATGTTCTAACGGAATTCCTTTCTTCGCCACGTAGATGATTGCTCTCTCTGCATAGGGGCAGAATCGCATACTATAGAGACGCATCGTTCCGGGTGCAGCGTATGGCTCAGCGGATCCTTTAGAAAATAACGATATTCGTATTTATTAGCATAGGTGTGTCATCATATTAATAGAAAAGGAAGCATTTTTAGAAGCACTTCTCACTGAATATAATCCTTCGCTGTGTATGTGACTAGAAAACTATGAGAGGATGCGTTTTTCGTGCTGTTTTTTGTAGCTCATCAGTATACTTTGAAAACGAGAGAAGAATTCGAATGAATTTCACTATGGAAATTCTAGAAACACTCAGTTGATTTGCTTCCTGTGCTCATTTTACAACTCTCGGTGTATAATATTTATTAGCTTATATACAAGTTTTAAAGCGTTCAGCATCTTAACATTTAAAGATGGCTTCCTGAAATTAGCATTTAAACAAACCAGGATGCAGGGTGATGGAATTTAATCCTCTGATGTTTGCGCCAAGAGATGCGGGAATTGTGCCGTAGGATGTGGCTGGTTGAGCAATGCGTGGAACCATCAGTGTCTTTTGCTGGGACATTGCTGCAGGTACGGTAGAGGTATAGCTGTGCATTATGTTGTATTTATTCTGCTTCGCGTAGCCGTTAGCGTCTACATATGTCTGGTTGTGCTGAAAATTATCACATTTGGATTGGGGACATTTCAGTCTGATTTTATGAGAACAGATGGAAAGCGCACTATTTCATCTCACTGTGCTGACAGTTCTGAAATGTGTGGAGGTGAGGAACTTACTTAGACAAACGAACATTTCGGTTATTGTCGAAGTGGTGAAACAATTTGGCAGTATATAGGCGCAGAAACGAACAACAGTATAAAGGAATAGTGTTCAACGAATACAAAGGTTTGTGAAACGTTGGAATTTGAGGATGTGACCGAAATTTGAAAAAATAATGCCAATAAAGTTAAGCTGAGCTAATATAGTAGATGGACGAACAAGATTTTTCTTTCGCCTCTTTTTATTTTTGAGAAATAGATTTTAGAGAGACGGATATCAAAATCAGCTGTTCTTTGGCACGTGACTCGCTCCTCCAATTGTCGAGTATTTCACGACCTTTGGATCGTATTCCTTCATACTCGTTTGGACAGGAAATGAACAACAAATATATTGGATTTAAAGTGAACCTGATTTATGACCTGATGAGCGTGCCCTTGCATTGGGTCGCCCAAAATTATGTTCGCTAATTCGGTAAGTAGCTGCATACAGAATGCAGTGGATACACTGCAGTTATTCGGCTGCATTATGAAGCCTCGACACACCTCTTCTCCACTGCAAATTGTGTGATCAGAAGAAGCCGATCCACTTATGTGGGATTTCGTGTTCATAGTCATGGGCTGCCATATTTCACGTAATGCACAATGAAAATTACATAAATTACTCAACATGCAAAGAAAATCAATTAAATAAAACTTACCTATGGCAGGTTTATTCATAGGAGGAAAAAGATACTCAGGAAGTCCAGTGAGAAATTAAAGAAATTGAAGGATATGCTGTGCATCAGGTAGCGATTTTGTTCGGACGGAACATACAGATTTTCCTTGGTAAAGGGTCCGATGCCTGTGAGGTTCACATCTTCTCGAAACTTAGTTCATTCCGGGACTACCATTCATGAGGGGTGTGAGGAGGTGGAAAAGAGGCTTACAAATGTGGAAGTATGCTGTAAGGAGAGAAAGAAGAAAACTGCTTCTGTGTACGCAAAAAAACAGCGCTAAGTGTGCTGTTTGCTTCAAATGAAACCTCATTACTTTACAACGGTGAATATGAACGACCGTTGAATTTCCAGTGGTCGGATGCTTTTTCTGATAGGTTCGTGAAGATCACAGACGGCTGCTTTAGATTACTATTGGATACCGTCGAATAACAGAAAAAATATGCGTCCTTGAATACCGTTCAGAAAGAAAAATTTCGAATACGCAATGACTGCGCGCAATGTCATTGTCGGACTTTTCACTGACGGTTCTGCATCTTGTATATGATAACCTCTTCACAGATATGGACTCTTTACAATGATAATGAGGCTTATTATGCAGTTTCGTGTTTCCTCAGGTGAAAATCGCAGTTCGTTCAATCAGCGCATTTCATTAGAGAAGCGTGGTTACCTTGTCACAGCAAATATCGTCAGGTTCTAATGGGTTTTCGAATGCATGCAATAAGAGCTACACAATAACGTTTTCTTCGACACTGACTAGCGAAGAGTCATTCTTGAATCGCCACAATCCTGTCCTCTTATTCTTGGGGAATTTTTTGCTTTAGAAAGGTGTTATCTATCCTGTTTTCGGGAAGTTCTCCATACTACTATTTCCAGACAAAATTTACCACCGTCTGATTGACAAGCTCCAAGAGTTCATTTTTTGCTCAGTGAAACTGAACATCTTAATAAAACTTGATCTTATATCAGTAGCGCAGAAGTGAGAATGTCTTACTAATAAGCCAATTTAGCTCTAAAAGAAATTCTGCGCCTTCGATTTCTTTATTTGAAACGTTTGAGGTTTTCATTTTTTAGCAGTGCTTCTTCGGAAAAACGTTCTATTTCCTCGTACTTACTTGCCAGCTGGTCACTGCTAATTTCATGCAAATCACTAAGTCAGCGGCTAATAACCGATGAAAGAAAAGGGATTCACTGCAAATTCCCTATGCAATTGTGGCCAAATGCAACATTGATGATACTCACCCACTGAGCTTCCATTGCCTTTTTCTTTTCGGTGGCATAATTTTGTGCCATTTTTCATTCACCGTATATTCGTTTTTATCTCATATTTTGGCGCTTCTACTTTAAACCACTCTACATATTTGAGTTTCCTTTACTTCGTGCACTAGAAGTAAACTTATTGTTTTGGTGGCTACTCCAGACTCATCTGAGAATGTAGTTAAAAGCGGTGAGTTGAGGAGGAGTGCATAAATGATCGCTAAGTGAGATGTGGAGGGTTCTGAGATTACTGTTAAAATTCACTAATAGGAAGCGATCTATATTTCGCTCTTTTTAAACAGCTACAACTTAAGTTTAAAGAATTCGAGCAATTACTAGCGCAGAAATACAGTGAGGGCTTTTAAAGTATATACTTAAAGTAAAGTAAAGTATACTTAAGGTAATTACTCTGCGGTAAGAATAAATAGTTTACTTACTTCTACAGTAATAAGACTCACTGACCGGTTGACTCCATAAATCAGTCAACAAAGTCTCATAAATTTTTAAAAACAAATAAGAACTATGATGCGAGTGACAAAGCAATTGTGACGATGGCAGTGAACGCAAATTGCGCACTTTCGTAGACAGCGCTGCTGTCATCCGTCGGTGTTTTCCCGAGACCCTAATGTGTCGACAAGATCGCATTGTGCCTCGAGAAGCAACGTTTAAACGTTTCAAAAGAAGGATCTCAACGAGCGGCACCATTCCTCTTCACCCGAAAGATGAGCTCTCTGCATTGATAAATGTGGTGGCACTCATCTCTGTACAGCGTTCGTACCAGCCGATGCCCGTCGCTTCTGTGTGAATAAACAAATAAACAAAATACGCGGCTGATTTTCGACGAAATATAAGTCTTTCCACTTTCTTTTTAAGATAGTAACCGATACAGAATAAATGAGCACGAACCAGGAAAATGAGCCAGGAAAAAAACGTTATTCTCAGTGAAAGCTCAAGAAGCTGTCCAGCGATACAAAATGGCACACACAATGTTATTATATAAGGCTTGTTGAAGGAACATTGACTTAGCAAAGCACATATGATGATATTCCATAGAACAGGTTGAAAGAAGCTGAGACAGTAAACGATTCTGCGAGGTGTCGGGATGTACAACTTTTCGTGGGGTAGCGAGTGGTTCGCTGCAAGCAGCAGTGAACAATGACCACAATTTGAGATAGTGCGAGTCACCGTTCTTTTCAATTTATAGCCACACTTACATTGTTGACGTTGTTTACTCGAGCCAAAAACCGAAATATAATGCGGCGATATCGAGTATGCAGTTTGCTTATACATTTTTGCATCGAATAAAACGATGACGCACTGAAGATCTCGTTTCGCTTTCTTACTCCACATTATTTCGCATTCTGTCGCGGGCAAAACTAGCTTGAGGCAGAAGTGATTATGGGGCGGAGATGACGAGGGTGGAGGAGGGATAGGGTCAGACGAGACATGACGACTGAAAGGTATGCCTCCATTTATGTAGCTTGTAACTTATGGGAATGTAGAGGAGGTTGAAAAGCGATTTTTGTGCGGTTTGAACTTTACCGTATGGAGTGGTGCCCAAAAAGTTTGTTGAAAAGTGGGACTTCAAATAGCACAAAGGATGCACATATAATTTTTCAAATTTCTTGTTCACAAGTAAAGCCAAATTGGAAGTGTTTTTTGCACATATGAGCGACGAGTGGGAGTAAAGGCACAGAATGTACTGAACTGAAATAATTTGCGACTGAGAGGTTCTCTTTTCCCAATTTGACAGTTCGACGGTGATGTTTTCGATGATCGAAAGTTAATGTGACGAGAAAAGAAGCAAGCAGCGTGATGTGGAAACTAATCTAAAATCACAAATTCAGTTCGCATGCTGGGGTTAAATCGAATAAGAACTAGCGGATGTGGAGCTGCAGAGTTATCGCTCTTTTTATAAAGATTTTTTCGAGAAGTTAAAGAATCCATGGGAGTTCGAGCATGAAGAATAAACCTCAGCCTTTGCTTTGATGAAAAATTTTTTTGCATAATTTTTTGGATTTCAGGAATTACGTAATAGAACCTCCAACCAATGTTGGGCCTGCATATGTGACTAGGCACCTAATTATCAAGGAAAGAGTAGAAATGCTGGCAAATAGTCCTGCCGTATCCGCACTGAGAACACTTTGTACCTATTTCAAGGACGGTAAATGCGATGGATTTTGTAAATTATGGAGAAATTATTTTGTTCAAGTGCTGTATAATAAATAAAAAACATGGTTAGGAGGCAAACAAGAAGGGAGAAATGAACTCAACGAAATGACGACATCCATGGAATGAATCTTTCCAAAGAAAGACCACTCAAACGGATGTATCATAAAATCCAAGAAAATAAGGAAACAACTATCCTCACTCAACAACAGGTGGGCCGACTGTATAAGCGTTACTTAAAATATAGAGAATTTGGATCGAGAGTTGCATAACCTCATTGCTCAATCCGTTACAATTATCCGCGATTTGATAGAAGCATTTGCCTCGTATTGATTTTTGTTACTGAAAGAGAATGTCTGTGTATCAAACTCATCAATTAAGGAAATGAAGCGAAAATTTCTTCGATCCGATTGGATCTTTAATGATGTGGTAATGTCTAACGTGAAAAGTTTCGACAGATCTAGTCTAGCCTTTGGAGCTTCGTTGAATAATTGTGAAGACGTGTTTCATTTTACACCTCTTCCCTCATGAAGGGCTTCTCCCGATGAAGATGAATCCTTAAAGCGCCGTAAGAAAGATCGAAATTAAAGTGCGATTCCTTTTAGTGGAACTAAACAATGAACCTGCTGGATTATTCCTAATCTGCTGTCGTTTAAGGCGGCAAAGGTCTGGCGGCGGTTATCGCGACAAATATTATGAATTTCAATACACTTTTGTTATATTTTGCACTCCCCACAAGCAATCTTCTTTGCTGAAACGATGACCACACACACCCACAAAATATTGCGCAAGTAGTAGATTTCTAAGGAAAAATTGTGCTAAAGAAACCGGTCACTTCGGACCGTACTCTTTGCTCTCATCTGCACAGTGGACGATATTTATTCAACGACTTCAAAAGACGACCACTCATGAAAATTTGCGATGTGAGTACAAGTAGCGATGATCGCCATTCCTACACCGCTCTCAGATGAGCAGCTCCACTGACCAAATATGACATAGGTCATCTATTCTGCCTGAGACTGGGTCATAGTGAACTCTTCAATTTGTTCACATAGTGATACGATTATATTAATGTGCCATCTTGCTCCTCGCTTGCAAGGAAGCTCACCACATCACAGAAACTTCACTCTCACAATAGCATTAAATGCTTGCAGGCGTTCTTCATTATTAGTCTGACACCACGTGATGCGATGTCTGCGTCGAATTTCTGCCACTCACTAACGTGCTATCAAATAGTGTAATGCAATTATATCGCTAAGTGTCGTTACAAGACAAAAAATAATTTATTCCACGGAAGTAATTCATCCCAAAATCCATCAACGACGAACGGCACATACGACATATGCGTGCATAAAACAAGGAAGAGGATGAGTTGAAAGAGAAACAAAATGGCTTCATACTTGGTGCGCCCAACACTACTACACCAACGCGGCTGAAACGGAAAAAAAGAAGCCTCAATAAAAAGCAAAAAAAGAACAAACATCGAACAATTCCACGGCGCCTTACGAATAGAATGCATACATTAAAACCACTCATAGCAAATACCGTGCATCCCCTCATTGAAAACTGCATTTGGAACATCACGTGAGTCTTGTTCTAATTCGCAGCTTAATGACAATATAATCTGTATGTGTCTGCGACAAAGTTACCTGAGCGAAAGACCAATCGACGAATTCGAATGTAACATTTCATTGCATTCAACTAGATGAAGGGGACGGCACAGTTAAGGAGAAACATCTCCCGAGGTGAAGCTTTTCAGAGTTCCCGCTGCCAACCTGACGGCATGGTCAAACTGAATTACTGCTGCAGGTTGCAGTAAACGAAATTTCCTACAAGGGAAACAATGTGACCGACTGGAGCACTGATCTCCGCTGAAGAGTGAAACATATGCAGACAGTAGTTAAACAGACATGCGCAGCAGGTACGCACATCACAGCAATCCGCCCCCCCCCTCCCCTCCCCCGCACCTTTCATTTATAATCTCGGAGCAAACTTCGAGCAATCCAGGTAAGCAGTAGCAGTTGAAGAGAACAAACAGTTGTTAAAGCACTCACCTCACTCACATACTTTTTATTCACTACAGATGGTGTGGGTGCTGGAAAATCCTCAGAAAAATTTTCCAGAATAAGAGAAATTTCTCACCAGATTCAAAACCTTCAACGAGCGCTTTACACGAATCTCGTGGGAATGCGAGAAAATTCAACGAATTAGGCGTTTAGGAGATCTCGATGTCGCCCTCATTTATCACCTTCAGACTAAGAAGCTCCATTCGGGCACAGTTCCTAGCCTCTTTATGTATCAGCTCGTCTACTGCACGATATGAACCCGGATCGATCAGACCAACCTGCAAGATGTTATTCTCAGAATTACTGGTGGATCGCCGTCTATAGACATAGACGATATCTTGATAAATTCCTTGGTACTCGATAAAATGATAGCTGGAATGATCAAGCCTTCTTTCTTAAAAAGAAAATGACCACTGGTTTACCAACAAACGATCAGTTAACAAACTCAATTAATCCCTTAAGCAGCCAGCAAACGATCGAATGTAGAGAGCTGTGTTTGGCGGCGACGATTTTAGCTTAAAGTCAGCTTGTTTCAATGTATTCACTAACCATATATGAAGAAATACCCCACAGCAGGTTATGCCTCACTTCTATTATGCAGAGATGAACCTACTGCCACACTTGCGGAAAATATTACAGTGCAAGCGCATGCCAAAACCAGCTGGAATACATCTTAAAGTCGTAATGCTTTCCTTTTGCCTGGCGAACAGGAATTGAGGTTATTAGCAAAATAGATAACCATGGGAAAGTGTGTAAATTTGGAAAATTTACAATTTCGAGGTTTCCTTGATCCCAATCTTCGACTTCAATGTTCGAGAAGAGTGCCTTGAGACGATCGCTGATCCGTTTCGCCTCTTTTGCTTCCACTGATATGCGAAGACGCATTTCTGCTCGATCGATCTTCATTATTTCACGTAGTTTTGGAACCATCTCCAGGGCCTGCAACATTCAATTCACTAAGCACCTGCAAGCGAGTAATGCAAGCATAAATTATATTGCTGCTCCATTCGCTCCAATACTGGTTTCTATTGCTCCATTGAGATACTGGATTACAGCCCCTCGAGTAACACTTCGATAAAAATCCTATCCTCCCACTAATTCGCTTCCCATACCTTCGGCACGAAGTTATCTCCTTGCCTACAACTCTGTTCACCTTCTATCAAATTCAGAGGCGTATACACTGTTACTGCATATGTACTTGTACAACTGTTTACATTTCATGTAGATGTACTTACACACTGTAAGTGGGCTCCGATCATACACTTCGATTTCATAGCCAGTTCGCCTAGCACCATCACTGGGACGAGAGTGGCGGAACGGGTAGCAACTTTCGCCCTAAGCGAAACAATGATAAAATTGGCCTTTGAGGATTGAAAGGCAGACGATTAGCTTAAGCCCTAACTTTCAGGCAACGTTACAGCTTTCCTTCCCAGGCTGGAACGAAAGCGCTGATACGAGACATTTGTTCTTAATGAACGCTTTGCCCATTAAATTGAAGATATATATACAAGATGTATCATGTAGCATACAAGCGTATCGTATCATCCGTACTGAGCTTATATATTATACATACACGTATGTATATATGTATACATAATATATAAGGGAAAAAGATATTTAAATAGCAACTTTGGTAGATAAAGTTTTTCACTGCGTTCTCGTCCCCTTTTTATGCTATCAACACTGCATATGGGTAAATAATCGTAGACATTCATCACTATGTGACAAGAAGTTTTTGCAAAAACAAATTCCCTTTCCCAACAAAATCACCCTCAACGGCCACCGCCCTTCTAAAACGTAGAGGAATTCACATCTCGCAGAAGCCTCACTGGACGCAGCACCCTATTTGCTATGGTCTCATACACAAGGGACCAGGACAACAACACCCACTACACAGATCCCTATAATTTGAAAATGGCCGTTATCAGAGATCGTTATCTCCATAAAACACTGATATACAATGAAGCAAAATAACTGCGGTGATTCTTTCTCGAAAGTTTCTTCGCATGTTTCGAAGCAATGGACAACACCTGTTGTTTAGCCGATCGATTCTGTTTGAGACTGAAATGCAAATCGTGTAAAGCCTTCTCGATCACTGCCAACGAATATGGACGCCTCGTTTCTGGATTAACGCACATGTTTGCGATGATGTTCGCCACTTCCTTGAAGGACGACTCCGACTGCACCTGCCGCTCTTTTTCCGATACTTGCAAATCGCCCTTGTCCAGGATCTACCAAATATATTGCTCAATTGAGCGATATTTTTCAACAAACAGATGATGGTCACTTATGGAAGTGCACCTTAGCCAAAAAACGAGAACGTCTGACGAAATGTTCCTTTGCATTTTACGCCTCATAATGGGATAGGAAATATAAAAAACGGAAGAAAAAAATTGGAGGAAACAAACAGTATACGGGTTTATTGCATTGCCACGCGAAGAATGCCTACTTTTAATGCATGCTTTTGCCAACTACATAAATTCACCTGCCTCACATCCTCAGACTCCACGTGCAGCACCTCTCGGTGGCAACTAAACTTCTTTTGTCGTCGGTAAAGCATCTCAATTTATGGCACCAACATTAAGCGTAATCCGGTAACGATTATGACATCATGCAAAAATGCACTGAACAATTCCATAGAACATCTCAAGTGATGTAAGTGTGGTCGCAACAGATAAGTTTGCTGCATCTTCGAGTTACAAACGAGAGAAGGAATGCAAAAAGTTGCGTTTTAGAAGAAAAAGGATATTTCGCTGACATAGACGAGACAAGAAATTTATCAATAATCATCCGATGATAAAGGATAACGTCTGAAAAAAGTCCAGCAATCCTGTAGCGACCTTCAGGAAATAATATGTAAGGAGACACGTCTCCGAAACGTTTAACGTACCAATTTGCATATTTCCATCTGGTCTTCAGTACCGAATGCAGCGTTTAATTCCTCACGCTTCGCCGTCATTCCCTTCGAGACATTCGTAAAAACGGTCGGTGTTTGTAAAACCTCATCAATATCTTTTTCGCTGCAATTCAATAGTGTGGAAGTTAAACTGGTCGACTTCGACAGCTCACAGACTTCTTCTAGCAAAAATCACTCCTCTGTTTTTTGTAACCTCTCCCTACCAATTAAAGGAAGTCCGAACTGCATCTGAACCCGTTTAATAGATCAAAACATCTAATAACAGAGGGGAACATGCAGACCTTATTCAGAATTTAACACTGCAGAGGGAATGGATGACCGGAGACATCCTGAGAATAACGGCTAAATGAATATGCCGTAGCTAAATGAATATGTCGGAGTCAGCGATTAACGGCACAATTCTGTGGAATACTCACGTGCGATTCCTCCAACTGACTACTTTATTCTTATAACAGGCAATCTCGAATCGTTTACCACATTTCTTCATGCGCACTACAGCGACGTTCGTTAGCAACTTCACGTTGGTTGGAGTTTTGATATGACCAGCCATTTATACTGAAATCGACAATAATATGTTTGAAAACAGATGCTCAAACTTGACACGACACCACCGTTAACGGAAACACCGCAAATATGCATTCAACCGTACTCGAGATCCTTTTCATATGCAATAGTCATTCAGATCATATAAAAGGCGACTATGTTCAACCGTGCATAGAACGAGAATACTGAGCCCCTTCCCTCCACTTCTGGCTTCAATGCACGCAGCCATATGCCCGATACACTGGAACGAAATACGAGATGAGGCCGATAACTACGGTTCAAAAGTAACGGAAATGCAGCGGTAAGTTTCCAAGTTTATGCACTTGCGCATTCTTCCTCTACGCACCTATGTAAATGAATAAGCAAATAAATAAACACCTTTATACTTATTAAATAATAAATGTATTCTTCCAGGATTACTAAATAAAAGTGAGGAGTTTGTTTAGAAAAAAAGTAGTCATATCAGTGCGTAATTCCTTTGAAGCGATAGGGTGACGAACTTGCACATAACGTGTTAGGAGCACGCTAACCGAACAAACCTAGTGCGTTGACTGCCGAATTCCCGCATCCGTCGTTGTAAAGAACGGGAGGATATAAAGAGGGCAACGAGTTTTAACGTAAACGACTGCAAAAAGGATTGCAGCTGTCTTTATCTTCCTTCTAGAGCACTTCCTTCCAACTTTTCCTGCACCGATAAACCATCTTAGATGTCCCCATCTCTCGGGTGACCTGACTTCAGGTCGCGAAAAATGTCTCCATCGCAGCATCCCAACACCTATTTGCAGGATAAACCAGGACAGAAAATTATGTAAGCTCGCCGACTTAGCCTGTGCAACCTCGAAGTTCAATGTCTTGCAGCATGTCTTTAACTGAACTCATTCGTTACTTCGCATGCTTCGTATTCCACAGTAAGATTACTTACAAATTATATTTGCGCTTATGCTAAAGAACAGGAAGCCAACCATGCCCTTCTAATTATGACGTACTGACTCGAGGTCGGCTAAATATTTTTCCGATTTAAAAGTTACCACTTCCCCTCTCTCATTCCATACTTCCCCTCCGAACAATGAAGCAATGATGTTTCTCCTCAAAGAACTCGAACTGTAAGGTCTAGTAACAAATCGAAAAAAACAGCAAAGGAGAAATAAAAATATCCCACCCTACAAGCGCTTAGCTCCAAGTTTTCCTCAAATACAATCGCACCAGTTTTCAAAGGATGTCAGTTTCGTATGTCATGCTAATCCCTCCCCTTTCAACATAATCTTAACGTCCCTGTCGGGAGTAAGCCCTGAATGCTATGAGGAGGCAGCTTTTGTTCACCATCAGCTTTTCTCATTATTTCCATAAACCCGAAACACACATATTTTCTCTCGTCAATAATCAATGAAAGAATCCGCATCTAAAGATGCTTCCCACTAAATTTCTGCAAAATTGGTTCATTTCCATTATCCGCTAGTTCACTTGGAAACCAACAAAACCACCGCCACCATTCTACGATAAACACTGCTTCCACTAACCTTAAAGACGCACAATAACAGTGAAAAAATAACCCGAACACCGTCGACCCACCATCGACCGCTGCATCGTGGAGGATGGAGCATGAACACCGCCATCTCGACGAATGTGGAGCAGTAATATTTGTGCTGAGTCATTCGCGTTCGCTATAGGATATCGTGTTTGGGGAGGCGCTCTGTTGTAGCCTAATGAGCTTTTATTTGCACCTAAAGCTTCTATTCACTTTGTGATTGTTGCTGATTTCAAGTTGCATAGCAAGTGACGATTCTTACTTCCTTAATTTGAGAACATTTATCGAGGGTTTAATTGCTTTTCAACTATACTTCCACGAGACAACGTCTACCTTTCAAAACGCTCACCTACTTCGTGGAGTTTGGTTTCGGGATAAAGTCATTTCATCGACGGACATACTCATTTGAATTCGACTATGCTCCGACTAAGGCCTCGACCACAACTAGATATCAGCTTGTTAGGAAATGTTCAGAAACGCTTCACCCGTACTGCACGCGTTCAAATTTGCCGTTCTTCATAGCAGCCTAATTACACTAGCAGGCTAGGCGGCCTCGACTTGCAGTCATTCGTAGGCGTGACATGAGCTCTTCTCAAAAACTTCTTTTCGGTATATCCGAGGTCTTTTTGGCAAAAAGGTTGGTAGGCATCTCAGTTTCAGTTCGCTAAAAGATAGTGAAATACAAGCAAGTGCTGTCAACTTTCCATTTTCACGCTATGCGAGTGCTTCCTTTCGGTCTAGGCGGCATCGGTGCTGCTGTGTTTTCAACGTCGACGTGTTTGATGTCGAATCGGTCGAGCGTATCGTCGATGCTTTGCTATTTTTTGTTGTTTCTCTTGTATATGCTACAGTTTTCCCTCTATCCACTTGACACCTTTTTATTTCTGAACACCGACGAATATAATCGCTTCAATACTTGCATAGCGAGGGGGCGAACATTCTTCATCATCCAACGCCGACTTCTTTTCATTCGTCGTTTTGTTGAAGCAACGCTTCTCCACATATGATTCCAGAAATATTACTTATGAAGATCTTTAGACGCTTTTCGGTCACCGAAAGGATTCTCACATAATCATGGCAGAGAGAGTTGTTTATGTACAATTAAGTCCTCTTTATTGCTATTCTCTCTATTATTTCAGAGAAACGGAATTTAAATCCCCACACTTCTTCGTTGCCTATGCAAGCTTCATAGGTGAAAGGTTCAGAACGTTTTAGGATTTAGGCGGCCCACTTCATCTTTTATAATCTTTACATGACGGCTGACCTCTTTGCATAAAATTACTTTAAATAAAATACATATTTAAATGAAGTCTGATGACATTTATGGCGAATATAACTTTGTTTGAAGGATTTTGTGTCTTTGCACTCGGAATTGCTCTCTCCTCCTCTGTTTGTGGGCAACGGTTATTACGACTAATCGATGGTCGATGCTGATTGCTGTCAAGTATTCGCGTGCAGAGATCGGTCTACTTGAGGGTGCCGTGAGTTCGGGACAAGGAAGTGAACGTTAGTAGGAAACTACCTTTCAAATCTAACTTTAGTCAGCTCATACTGTTTGCGGTTTTTAAATACGATGGCGGAGATTTGTCAAACGTCACGTTTTTACACCGCTCGAGTGATGATCTGATTTGGTTCATAGCATCTTCACTTGCCTCTTCTAGCAGTGGCTTCTGCACTCACTTTAAAAACTGTTTCGAAAGTACTGCGCAATTCAGGTTGAGTTGTTGCCAAAGCTATTTATGGCACAAATAACTGACAGCCGGGGAGAATTCACATTACGGCGGTTTAGGGTTCGGCTGTCAACAGTCTCTAACGATTATGTACGTTTGTCTTATCCGCAAAGATATATAGTTTAGGCGCGCTTAAAGGCTCTTATCTTAACTTTTCTACCTATCACCAATAGTTAACACATAGTCGGTAAGAGCATTTGCCCTCATTTCATGCAAACTGGCGCAAAGACGCCTCACTGCAAATTGCAGTCCACTGCAACTTGTTCGATATGTGCAATCAAGCACACCACCTTGTTTACACTATCTTCCGTCCACTCTTTAACGTTATTTCCATTGCATCGTTTGTTTTATATTTCGAATTACAAACTTTTCCAGTCTTCCGATAGAAATTGTCCACATTTGAATAAAGTCAGTTTTTGTCGCAGTTTTTATGAGAATCAAGTAAGCGGTGAAAACATTTAAGGTCGCACACGAGATTTGAGACGGGGCAGTTGAGAAACATCCGAGCGGAAATTACCCCCCTCGTCAGGCTTGTTGAGTTCGACGATAGGCTCTTCGCAAGTGCAACGGATATCGTTGAGAACAGCACCGCCAGGGCATGTGATCGGACACTCACATGTGCATTTATCCTCGTCCCAACGTTTATTGCCTCCTGAAACTTCAATTTTTGGCTGGTTTCTTTCACCATTCCAGCAAAAAAACTTCGTTACTTTAAATATTTATCACTGGATGCTTGAAATTGAAGAAACTTGACTTAAAATTCATCTTTCAAGCACTCTCGATACGTCGCACAAATTTTTATTCTCTTGCAGAATTCGCCTTACAGATTCTCCATTTTTTTCCATATTTTACGATTGCGACGCTATGTTCTAAGGCGTTTTCACTGTTTGACTAGTCAGAGAGATGGAAGGGAAACAAACAGATGGGACGACAAAGATACGCAGACATTCCGGTAACGAAGGTGGCACAAACCTGCGAAAGATGCACCATGAGTATTGCTGGAGATGTTGCAATAGCAGCCACGAAGTGGGCACAAAGTCAAGTAGAGAAAAAACATCAGAACTTGATTTTCAGCATTTTTCCGAAGTGCAGAAAATTTTATGGGAATTCCGCGATCGTCAACCTTTGCAGTTATGTTTCTCGATTTGATTTCCACATTCACATGTGCAGCTTGCTCCGATCACATGGCCAGGTTGGCATTCCGGTTGCACTCCGTCGAGGGTGCAATCTCTGCAGCTGCATGCTTGGTGTTGTTCCATTGTGATATTCAGTGTCTGGTTGATCACGAATCGATCCTGTCCTGCGTAAACCATTTCAACGATCTGCAAAACGCGGTGATAATTGAAAGGGTTCGTGTCCAAGTTGCTTTTTCCGTGGAACATTCTGTAGATCTTGAATCTTTCTTCTTTGGATTTTTACGCTTCAAATATCAGTGGCTCACTTCTTTCTTCCCTCTTTCATAAAATCAGCTCTGATCTTCCATTTTTATATAATTGCTACCAGGTTGTTTCAGGATTTTTTCTTTTCATTTCAGAGCTTTTGTTTTCCTTAAACAGGGCCATTCCCGAGCCAATTTCCTCATTAAAATTCTTTTATGCTTCAGTTCAAATACCGGATTGATTTCAGGAGGTAAGTAACAGCTAATCGAAATTGGAGAAAATATTGGAGGTGAGGCGACCGGCTTCTGGAGGTACTGAACTGCAGTGGCGTGGCAACTCTCCGTTGAGTCACAACACGATCCAACGCACTGCATGACCTCGTAGCACCTTGGGAACACCAATACGCCCGGATCGGGGTTCTCGATCGGCACGGGCACACAAATACTTTGCAGTGTGCACGTATCGTTGCCTTGTCGAATTGAGCTGAGAATCTCCAAATTCGTTTGCATAGTATCTGCAAATATTCACCGAAGTCTTGTCGTCTGGCTACGCTTAATTTATGCATTCGACTTTGGGAGGTCTCCGGGAAATTAGCGGTCAGATTGATGTTATAAGAGAATAGGTAAAGTTTTCTTCATTTCCAATGCAAACTTCAATGCTTCGCACGAAAGTGTGGCACATTCTATCATTGCCGCAATGAATTGGAAAGTTCGTTATGGGAACTTAAAAAATATGTCGGGATTTCGATTGCAATGTTCGAGTGACTTTAACACAAATTGTGCTGTCAGCTTTTTACTGCAAAATTACAGAAACGATTAAGAAAATTTTTTCTTGTGTTGTGATGCGGACATTAATTCCCATATATTAATGCGGCAAATAGAAAGTTTTCTCACAAAAAGTGGGGGAAAAGATGAATGGAAAGAAGGCTTTTGACTAGTGCAACGAACTTCGAAGTGGAATCCATCAAATTCCTAAGAACGGAATCTGTAAAACAGAACGTTTTCATATGTTTTCAAACAATCAAATAAGTGGGCAGCAGAAGAAAGAGAATTTTGCGAAGGAAATTCCGACAAAAAAATTGCGTCGAATTTACTCGAAATTGTTTGGATAGTTGGAAAGTGATTGTTAGGCAGTAAAGATGAATGTTGGTGAAACAGATATCGATAATAACCGTCAATTTCCACTTGTGATGTTGGTTGAGAGCGTCGATCAGCAGCAAATGCAATGAACGATGCGCCTTTCATCTTGATTCGATGATGGCGATCGTTTTGTGTTTCTCCATAGCCGATATTTCGAAATCGCGATATTCCTCGATTTCCTGATGGTGGTGTATAGAGTATCGTCGTCGCACGCATCAATTCATCGAGTGAGTGGGCGCTTTTAAGGCGATTCCGAAGATCCGACGGAATTGGTTCGTGGCCTTTGATCACCACTATCGTCGTTACAAATATAACTGCACAGATATTATACATGCTGAAAAATATAACAACGAATATAGAAGGCTAATCGAAAGATGCAAAAAATGGACATTCGTTCGGACTAGTCCCTTCTAACTCCGATAGACTGAACGTACTGGTATAATTTGTTTTTCACAGTAACTCGAAAAGATCGGAAGTCTCCTGCTGAAAACAACCAGGTCGATCGCTTTGGTACGTCGTCACTGTTGTTCCACCTGTATTCGCATGTTAAAATGTCAGTCAGCTGCACGCAGAGTTGAAAATAAAGGAAAAAAACGAGCCGATTTTGATTCACAAAAGAATTCACAGGTGAAAGCTGAGAAGCGACATCGTATAGGAATATTTTCAAAGCTTATACATCTGCCACTGTGTTCCATCCAACTTATCCTTTCCATTTCAGCCAATAAGTGCATAAAAAGGACAGAGAAGGGAGGGAAAAGAGAGGAGCAGGCATGGTAACTTTGATATCTTCATTATTTCGATTATTCAAGCATTTCATTGTTCCATTCCTCAATTTTTCATATTTTCTAGGCCTGATTATATAATGGCTAAAGAGTTTGAATGATTACTGAGCATTATCATGAGATCTGATGCAGCAGATAACCTAATGATAAATTGAAATTTCGTAAAAAGTATTCGAATTCCTACAAGGAACTGAAATATCCAAATAATTCGGTACTCAAAATCCAGGAAAGCTAAAATTATCAAGCTTCTAATTACGCAATTTACATACGTCAAAATATCAAATAATAATAATTTAAAACAGGTAATTACTGCGACGGGTGGTGAGTCATCAAATTAACTATAATGCTTAGCATGAATCGAGAAGTTAAATGGATAGAGAACAGAAATGAGGAGAGCCGATCAGAAGCAAAGCGAGATGCTCTTTGCTATCACTTCCAGAAGCGTTGCCATGAGCAGTCAGCAGTTGTCGTTGATTAATTCCAACTCACCAGTCAGCTGTTTGCCAGTATCATCGGCGCCCATGCACTAATATATCACAGCAACTTCAGAGATTTGATCATCATAACGTACGGTGACTTCAGATTCAACGAATACGCCTATTTTCTTGTATTTTACTGTCACGCTGCGAGATGAAATCGATGTCCGAAGTGAAATCTGCAAAGTTTATGTGTTTAAGGATTTCCTCAAAGAACGGGAAGCGGGGAGAGCATTGAGGCAGCAACGAGATAAAAACTGCAATGCGCAGTGAAGTGCAATTGCTGCTTAGACGTTTACATTGAACTGATCAAAGTTACATAAGCACCATCGGAAACATCACAATAACTGCATCACACAAGAGAGAATTGCAAAATAGGCTCCGAGAGAAAGACAAATGAATTAGGCGCACTAATTCTTTCGGCTACGCTCATCTCCATTCGAAACAAGTAATACTTCGAATTTTGTGGGAGGAGAAATAAGGTGAAGCAAATCCGATCTCGAGGTAGATTTCTGGTTCACGCTGACCTCTCTGATAGCAGAGATGTTTTAGACCGATAACTCATTAGCTAAAAATCGATGAAGATTGAGACGAGAGAATTTTGTTGAAGCAGCTATGCTGCTCACTTTTGTCTACGTTTTAATTAATCGAATACATTTCTCAGAGACGATGTCGAAATATGCACCAAAGTCCAACAATAGGACACAGAGCACGCTAAAATGCAAAGAATGATTTTGTAAGCAGTCGCGTTAATTAGTAATCTCAGTAATCAAGAGATGAAACTCCATGAGAAATTCGTCGCCTTTTGGGGAAGAGTGAGGAGAATACTCTTGACGAGGAAAGTTTATTAACTACAACTATAATTATGATGCATTCTTTAAAATTAAGCGCAACTTCGACACTTCGTATGCCTATAAAGTAGGTGCGATTCGGAGGTCCATGAGAGAGGAATGCGATGCAGCCGTAGGCGGCGATGGGAGAACGAAAGTTTTGCCTCTTCTCATTGTCGATGAGGGGAGCGCTATGCTTCCTCAAGCATTTTTCGCGTATCTTAGTTTCCCTCTATTCCCCAACCAACTTCTCAGCCCTTCTTATCGATAGACGAAGGGTTAAATTTGCCTTCGCACTTTCCTCACAAGCCTGCCCAACCTTCATTTCTGAAAATAGGTTGGTAAATTTGCGTTTTTCATAACGACTTGCAAAATTTTGCGTACTTTTTGCGCGCACTCCATGGAATGTGCTAAGGGAAAAGAGGAAAACCGAGAGAAGGTTATGCGGTCACAAGCAGCCCTCATCGTAGGCGAGGAGCGCTTTGTGATGAGGGCGATAAAAACCGACCCTCCCTTTAAGCAGGAGGAAACGGGGGGAGAGAGATCGCTGCCACCGTGTCGCGCCACTGATCACAGGTCACTGCAACATGTGCATTGCGCAGCACTAGCAGAGCGTTGCAAGCGAGCAAAATGTAATATGTTGTGGGAGCAGCGGATATTTGTCGGCGTTTCAGTGCGAGTCGTTAGGGTGGGGGAAGTTTTTCACTAAAGCTGTGGGGGTCTTCCTGGATGGATGGATAACCGGGAATGGAAGCGAAGGAGGGCAGTCGAGAAGTTGCCCAATGCGTTGCAACCTAATAGCCGTTGTTGTTGGCCTAGAGATTTACATAAAATATGTGGTTATTAGAAGAGAGAGGAAATCTTTTCGGCAGTTTGATTGCTGTGAGCAGTTTCGGCAGTGCAGAACCTCCTCGAAGAGTGTGTGCTTGCCTTGCGCACACCCAATAAAGTCGATAGAACCATCGGTTTTGAGCGACTGGTCGCCCTTAGCGATATGCAGTAGAACTCGCGTTAAACGGTAGCTTATTTGTGAAATTAGTGGTGGTTTATATTGATGGTTTATTTAACTTCATCGGAAGGTATTTTGCGCCGAAATGTGCCCATTCGCTTTTTACTGCCTCTTATTGCCCTTATGGCTTTCCTCCCACTAAGCTTTCTTTCATTTTCAGTTGCTCATTTATTTATTTGTTTGCTTAGTTATTTATTGATTAGCCTGTTTAGTTGTTCGGTTATGTGATATGTGATGAGAAGGCATCAATGAGAATATACAATATGGAGCTTCCTCTGCTGAGGTGCTAAGAGGTCAACGTTCAAATCGATTAGAAGTGCACATCGCTGACTACAACTGCAGTTTAGTTTCGTCTTGTGAACATAGGAAGGAGAACAGAAATGTTAACTATTGAAGATTCGAGGTGAACCGGGAAAAAGTGCTGGGAATAGTGCTTGATAAACGTCGCCGGTGCATCTGGAATTCGAGAGAATTGTTGCTGTGACATTTCTAGCGAGATGTTGTCGGTAATTTTTAGCACTTTCGCACCTTTATTTGCGAATTTTGATGAAGATTCTTGCCTGAAATGGCAGTAGGGGTATTAAGTGAAACAGCTCTCTTCAGTTGACGTTTCATCGCGAGCAGTTCTACGAGTGCACTCTTGAGAATGTGGCACTGATATGGGCTCATTCAGCTTATGTCGCAGAGGATTGCCGTTGAAGTTCGAATTGGCAGAGAAGTTGCTGAGTGCGATAATTACAAATACAAACCCTTTTATATAGCACTGAAATACTCGTAATGACATTGAAATTGCCCATGAATGTTAATTAATTGCTCTTTTTCGTTATTCGTTAAAATATGACGGTACACTTTCTCATTGACCCATTTTCGTCACATTGTAGGCTGCACCGCTGCACCACTTCATCACATTATAACTCAACAATTGGCAATAGTTGCCACAGAATTACTGCATACCGCTATTCGCCTTCTACTCATCGAAGGCTTTGTCCGCCTTCAGTGAGCTCTCAAACCCCTTCAGTGAGCCCTCACTATTCGCCTTTTGCCAAATTGCCAACTATGGTCTGCTCTCATGGGTACACTTAAATATTTCTGTTATGTCGTCCCGACATGTGCAAATGTCTGCAGTTTCTGTCTTGAGAGATTTCAATTTCTGTTGTCTATGGAGCGATTGTCTCACAAGCACACTTTCACCTCGATTCGCCTACAATTTCAGTGCACCAAGTCTTTTCGCATATTCGTGCTCCAAGTTTGACAGATCGTTGTCGAACTTCCTTAAGGGCACAGAGGCTTCGAAAATGCAAAGTTTTACGAGAGAGCGATCTTTTTTGTGTTAAAAGCCTCTGCGAATTAGTCGATAATAATTCTATGCAGTGAGTCTACCTTTCTGTGTTCCACCATCCTTGTGTGGTCGAGGAGAAGGGGTGATTTTATGGGGATGGAGAGGAGAAGCGATTTGAGCAGGAAAGCCACTTGTTAACCATTCTCCATGAGTGACGCGAAGCGCCATTGATCACATATTATCCGTTATTTTTTGCCCCCACTTTTAGTTGACGGATGATCTGTTATTGACGTGAAGCGTTCATGTGCGAGAAATCGTTGAACTGATCGGCACCTCAGGTCTTGTCAAAAAACTAGTCTGACTTCGTGCTGTGATGTGACTGTGTTGTGTTTACTCATTACAGAAGTTTAGATGTGTTTTTCTTTATAAACTAACAAGCTCGAGATCAGTTTCCATATAACACTTGCGACATTCTAAATAGTGCCGTATCTGCTGTGCAACGTAATTTCATACAGTGGAGTTCACGAAGTACTTCGCGCTATATCTTGTGTATATAGGTTATCTCATATGTATCAGGTTGTCATGCTACCATTCAGGCTGAAGTCGCGACATACTGTGCTAGAGCTTCACTTAGGAAGTTTTTTTTTCACCTCGAGCATAGTTCGTTTCGCATCAGGGTTCACGTTCCGTACGTTGACGTCAGGTGACGATGCGTCGACGAATCGTACCGCTTCGTCCTTTGACTCCGGTTATCGGCGATGGGAGCACTGTTGAATGATTCATTGCTGAGAGGTGTGCATTGATCGGTGGTGAGTGGTGACGAGCGCGATAGCCGTCGCTGTAGAACACGACTTGATCTTGAGTGTTCCTCCCTTCCATACAACGTTTCCGTTTCTCTCTTCAATCTTTGAAAAATGTACTCGTTCACCTAGTAGGAACATTTCACATCACGTACACGGATGAATCCATTAGTGCATAACGCTATAAACTCACTCATAGTGTGATTTTGCAAATTATTCAGTAGTGTAATTGAGCCGAGTTTATCGTTCTCGTCGCACTGCCCGTCATCCCCTCATTCCCGTTAATCTGCATCCGTTTTCTGCGACAACTAGGTGTATTGAGCATCGCAATTAAATGACACTTGGAAGGGTCGAAGGCCCTTTTTAAACGTCGAAAGGCTTTGCTCTTTGGGCGTCTCGAAAGAAGGTTGCATTTGCCTCCTAGCAGCCGAGAAACACCGCAACGCTGTTGTTCTTTTCCGTTTACTCGCTTTTTTATTCATTTATTCTTATCGTCCACTCAGTTCTTTTCAGTGGTTTGCATCCAATTTTCGCATTTTGCTTGTGCCTTGCACCCTTCAGCCCCATAGTAAGGGTGATTACGATCGGGAAGGGGAAGGCGAGGAAGCTGAAACTGCTAGTCGAGCAAGTGGCCTTATGTTCCGTCACGTGGTCACAATTAAAACTCAAAGAACTGTGAGGTTTCTAAGGAATCGATGATTTTCTATCAGACGCTCTCGAAAGGTGATCATTAGGAAGCGGTGGTTGCAAAAGGCAGCTCAGATCTGAGCGGATTCTGTAGGCGGACAGAGAGCAAAGATGAGGAAGGATAAAATCTGGGAGAAAGGTTTTCCACTCGACTACACTCCTGACCACCTTTTCCTATCGGAACGACTAAATGAGGACGGAATATTTGACTAGCTAAGCTCTTATTACTTTAAGGAGAGTGTCTAGAGCATCGTTTAATGAGAAATGGCGAGGCTTTTTAGGGTTGTAAGTGGACAGAGAGAGGGAGGGGGACAAGTGGTTTGGGGAAGGAGCTTTACCCAAGATGTTACGCAATGGCCATAAGTAGGTGATCGTTATCCGTACCGTTTCCGCGCGAATTTATTTCTTCGTGTCAGTTTGATATGAGTTTGTTCGTCTTTTGCAGATTTTATTCTCCGTAAGTTTAGTGAACACGTTGGCATGACGATCGTTTCGTTTGTCTCTGGTCACTATGAGTGAGGTGCTCACACAAGAGGGGTATCGGTTCCGCTGATAACGGTAAAGAGGGGCAGTGAGCGAGCTATAACAAGCAGCTGCTTGGCTGTAAATTAGATTCCGTTGAATTTGTTCGTGTGGAATTAACTCTTAATTTCTAATGGCCACAATGTAGCGGATAAGCTGTCAAATCGAGGATACAGCAACGAACGAATGGCGAAATAGGGTCGTTGCCTTGAATAGTGTGTACTTCTGCGTTAATGGATCGAGAGGGGGGCTCGCAGCAGCGTCGCACTTCTCGCGTTCCTCCAACTTGCACTCGTTCATCCTCTTTGCTATAATCGAGCGTTCATTGTTCTATTCGGTGGATATTTGCGAAGTGAATACGGCGATCAGTTGTCGGTAGAAATTTTTCGAGTGCAAATGTCGATCGAAGAGAATAGAATGAACGTATCACTAGTGGAATTGCTTCTGCAGATACTTTTCGTTGTTGTCTGCCGTAGTTTCTTCTTTCTCTGCGTGTGTGCCCGTAGCCCTAAATATGCGATATTGCGAATCAAAGAGTAAAGACTGCGCAGTCGTCTTTTGAGGCGAATTTAGCGGTGTAAGCGAAGGCAAGAGGCTTCTTATCGAAGTGTGCAAGCATCACGGAAGGGTTTTTAATTATGAAGTTTAGGAGCGCTCGATGGTGGATCCATTTGTGACTATGCGGTGCTTATTGGCGTAGGAACACTCGATTCATCACAAAGCAAGTTTTTGCTTAACTTAGAGTGAATTTCAGTTGTTTGCCTCCAATTGCCTTCAGCTCCAGGATGTGGCTTGCTCTTCACCTCGATTTTCTTTGTTCTGATGTGCGAGTTGTGTTTCATGCTCTCTTATAGTAGTAAGCAGCCGGAATTGAGTCATTCAACCACTGAACCGTTTTTGCAGATGACATCCAAAGGCAAAGAAATATATAACACAATAAAGCGATCATTGGGGTCGTCTTCGTTCGGGGTGGCAAGTTCTTCGAGCGGATCTGGTGGTGTACGTTATTCAGGCGGTACAACAGGTAGCAAACAATGGATCCATCCACCAGGTTCACTTCCGCTTGTTACCTGCTCATTTGCTGTGGCGTTTTTGTTTTCATTGATCGAGTTGGATAGGGTGTTTTGTGATCTTTCGGTGGAATGTGCAGGTTTATTATCGACTGACAGTTGCCTTCCAACAGGATCTTCCACAGTCTCGTGAAATAGTCTGTGAGAGTGGTGTTTGAAGGCGTTGAAATTGTCGACGACTTCACCAAATTTGACATTATTTGAGTGAGAAAAGCTCTATTGGAACGATCGCTGAAACGATTGGGTCATCGCGACATGTGATATTTTGTGCATTCTGTCTCGCTAACGGAATGGAAGCAGTAGTTTAAATGGCATCTAAATATGCGAATTGCACTCCGCATTCAAACTATAGTTGTGAGTGTTAGCCTGACAGGTAATAAGGGGGGGGGGGGGGGGAGTGCGAGTCTCATAAACTAGTAGGTGGTGAGAGATAACCGAAGTAAATGCCTTCGATCTGCATAAAATCATCGTCATGTCATTTCTGATTCATTCTACTATCTCCCCTCTCTTCCTGCTCCTTTTTCTTTCTCAAATTTGATCAGTCGAGGTGATCATGACTGAAAAGGTTCTAACGAATTCCACCAATGCGCTAAGTCATTTCGCTTCCGGTCTCGTTATATGCGAACATATATTACATCGTAAGGGGGAGGAGTGGACGTGGAGGATCCGCTTTAAGTTCTTTTTGTTCAAAAAAGAGAATCGAAATAGAAATTCGAGTATGGATTGCATAGAGAAAAGACGATTTTTAGGGGATGAATGGCCTCACCGAAACGTTTTGTCATTCTCACAGTGGTTTTTATTTCGCAAGGTATTGAACGGTACCAATTGTTTTCTACGAAAAGAGTGAAAATTTCATAGCAAATTGCCTTCTACTGCTGATAGGGCAGACGGGCAAATAAGGGAGCGAATAGCAGGATTTGTGGACGACGGAAATTTTTAATTGGGAATGGGGAAATTTCCTTGTAGAAGAAGGAAAGACCTTCCTGCTAGCTGAAGGATGAAAATTTATTGCTTCTGCAATCTGAAAAGCAGAAATGCGTTACGATGCCTGTGTGGTGTTTTGTGGAGTGTTGAGATGCCTTATCGGTAGGTTTTTTCGTATTGAAGCTCGAATCCAACATTCTCAGCTCATTCTTCAGTGCTGTGTAAAGACTCATGCCGCAGCTGTGCTGTGCCCAAAGCAGAACATTTTCTCGAGGGTAGCTAGTTTGCTTTTATAGATATACTTCTAAATGGTCGTGTTGAGTATTCGGTGAAGATGCTTGGCGTAACAGAGGTGAATGAACCCAAAGGAACACACGTGATACGTGAGGCCATTCACGCGATCAGATTTCAACTGCAGGTTGGTTTCCGGCTATTGACATTGCTCGTTAAGTGCCATTGAGCTCAAGTTCGCTATTACAAGACCTGACTTTCAATTACTGTGTGGTGCGGTTTCAGTACTTTGTTTTTTCTGTAAAATATCTCCTATAATTCTCTCGTCGATTGAACTTTAAAGCAGTTCAGTGTTTTGCAAAGAGTGCTGTTACTTCTGTGCATATTAGTTTTTTCACTCCTCAGAAATTTTATCATAGAAAATGGGAGTTTCACTAGCATTCGAACCAGTAGGAAATTTATTTCTCTCCGAGCCTCTCCTTTAGCAATGTTATTTGAGAGGGCGCAAATGAGTGTCATTCCTCTAGTATGTCAGATTTAATATCGGAGAAAAGAATCACAGATCTTACTGAAACTGCATTCCGCTTGTGAAAGACACCGACCTACTTTCGTCTTAGAAAATTTTGCGCCATCTGCGTTCTTTTCGAGTTTAATTGAGGCGCATTCGTTTGAGCAAAGACTTCTCAGTGTGTAATTTTATTCAGCTATTTATGCCGTTGATGGCCATGACCCGATAAGCCTTGTATATGGGATGTCATGTCAACCAATCTAGCATACTTCATCACTTACTCAGATTTCAGGTCAGTCGCAGCGTAACGGGGCATTCGGGCGCTAAATTGAAGAAAGTTGACTTACAAATTAATGTGGACGGCGTGACAGTGGTGGAAAACAAAACAAAAATGGTGCTGCATAAATATCCTCTACATAGGATTTCGTTTTGCGCCGACGATAAGCAGGTTCAACAGTTTCTTTCGAATTTTTTCAATTCTGTGGCCATCGAATCTATTTCCTCCTTTCGATCAAGAGGAATTAGCCATGGGAATTTTTTTCGGTAGCTGAAGTTGCATTGTGAAAGTAGCTAAAGTGGAATATTTATGAGAGCTCATATCCCCTCTTTAGGTCATTCAGCTTTACATTCCATTAGCTGCGACGTACTTCAAAATATTCTCTTTAGGTGTTATCGTTCAGGTCACTTTAGAAGATTGAATTTGTTTGTCGTTAATTCAGAGTTGGTCATTTTGACGTCATCTCTGCAATTTCCCTACTGGTGAATGTCCTTTAGCGATGTTGAATTTACCCCTTTCTCTCCTTCTCACATGTTCTGCTCGCTCTTTTCCGCTTATCTCCTCTCCCTTCTCTATTTTTCATCTTTCCCTTAGCAAAACTTACCGCCTCTTCATTCGCAACCAAAAGCAGATGTCTAGCATTAAAGAGACTTTAAAAGGAAGATATGCGTAGATATTTAACTTATTTGTTGAGTTGCGTAGGGATGTTTGCTAAGGTTTCAGGACAAACGGGTGTTTTCATTCATCGCGAAGGCTGAAAATTCACAGCGCCACGACTGCTTTGTATTTCTGAGCGAAAAACTCGCCGAGCAGATAACGCTTACTGTTGGCGAAGCGTTCGACCTTGCATATCAGGTGATTTATTCACAGTTGCGTAGGTCACTGCATAAAGCAGTTGTGGCTCGTACTAGTCGGTGATGCAGCACCGGGCAAAGAGCAAGCGGTTATCACGCCTCTTTCACACGCAGGAAGTTGGCGGTTCGATTCCGGCCAGGATTAAGGGTAAGTTTTAGACGACCTGATGGATCCCATCAAATTCATAGTTGCATCTACTGTGTGTGAGTAATCCAGGTGTCCTTAACCAAGGCACGTTTACGTGTCCGTTATTCTGCAAAATGTATCAGCGGAATGCTCCAGATGTGGCATTACGCCCTTTGAAGTGCTGAAATGGCTTGAGGTGGGAGCTGCAGCCCACAGTCTGTAGGGTGTTGAAAGCTCAGCGTATATGCACAGGTGCTTAGGGTGATCCTATGTGATAAACAGGTGAAATCTTTAGCAGCAGCCACCAGTAATGAAAGCGCAGAATGGTGGCTGAACAGTCAGTGCCGTATAACCTAAAGCTGTGCTCAGCTGTTGGTATCACGTTTACTTTATGGAAAACCGGATTCATATCAGAGATCATTTTTAAAAAGTTGTTTTTTGTCGTTATTGTGATGCTGAATCATTGATAAGCTAGAAGATCGTTGGAAAGAACTCGGCTCGGATAATCTGTTTTCGTAGTTATTAATTACTTCAGATTCCGACTCTTCAGTCGAATATGCAGACAATTGAGTTTTGGTGATCCGAGGTACACTTTTGAAAATGCATGCAAGAGTCTCATAAGAAAATAGGGATCGCGATATAGGAACTGCTATGAGAGATCGCAGAGAGGAATTCCGGATAGCTGAGCAAGACTGAACTCGACTTCATGCATACCATTTGATGTTTTCCATGCCCTCCTTTCTCTTCCAGTCGGTACTCGTTGTTAATGTTTTCAGCATCTTTCCACATGATTCATTTCTTTCTGTATGCGTATGAAAACCGTGGCTAAATTCTACTACTCGTTATTACATCCTTAGCATATTTTGGCGTAGAAATTATAACATCTTCAGCTAGCTGCTTAGAAAAATTGCACTGTTTTATGGAGGAATATTGAGTTGTGATTGTTGGCGACCAATCTTTCGCAGCGTTATCGGCCATGACACCTAACCGATTCTGATCAGTGACCACCAACGGCCATGGGGGTTTTCACCACCGAAAACTTTCCGATTTTTCTAAATTCGGTTGCTTGCCCGTCTATCCAGATATCGTCGAAATGGTGACCATCAGTGGAATTGCCGTCCATTTGTTGGTAGCAGTATAATTCACAGTGGTGGATAGATCTGCTTCCTAAAGTTTGAGTCCATTAGGCATGTCCGCTTCTATTTCAATAAAAGAGATCTTATGAATCTATTTCAACAAAGCTACATGTTTAATAAACTGAATCAGTTCTGTGCCGTTTTGAGGGTATGATGCGTAAACACTTTCCAATAGTGAGGGTTAATTCTGAGGGAATGTTTGAGTGTTCGAATATATTTTGGATTTACTTTTCCATAGATGGCATCTGATGATCGCTAGCTGATTGATGTTGCTTTGGAAGCGTTTTTGATAGGACGCTAGGCAGACTATCTTCTTCTGAGAGGTAAAACACCCGTTTTCCATATCAGATAGTATAGCAGGAGGTGTTTGTCAGCAATTATGAAGCGTTATAGATAGCGGACATGATTTTTGTGTTAGCAGTTAAACGCCAGATGGCTCTCAATTCTTTCATTAGTGCTGGCATGAGAATAAATTCTTTTTTTTCTACGTCACGTTGTGCAACTTGAATTGAAGTGAATTTAAAGTGCACTGAGATAATGAGTACTTTGCAGAAATTCCTCGAGAATAATGGTCGCGAACTTGAGAACAAGAAACTGATGATCGTGTTACGCAAACGAATCGCCGAACTCGAAACCGAGAACAACGAGCTGAAGCAGAAACTTGCGGCAGCATTAATCAAGAATCAAATGAATGTGAGCTACTTGCTGATTACCATTTATTTACGGATATCATCGTAATCTTATCAGCCTGCCTGTTGCTTTATTTTTTCTCTTAGTCTTATCAGCCCATTGCTGCTTTATTTTTTCTTTTCACTAATAACTTGATAGAGGTAGTATTTTTGTCCTTATTGGTGACATCTCATGCAGCAAAATATCCATTTTTCACCTCATCAGTTTTGTGCAGATCTTATTTTCACTTGAACAGTTTCTTAAACTGGTTTACCTGGGCTTTACGTCGCACAATTATATCCTGCAGATGTATTCGTTGACATCCTCACAAAACAGTATTCTGACACTACGGCAGTCAATTCTGGATGAAAATAATTAAGTTTCCAGGTATCCAAAAGTAAGGAAAAATTATATTGCTAGGCGATTTCAGTTATTTCCTAGTCATATGTGTGTATAGAAGAGGAGATGAGAGGGGAGCTGGAAGGGTGGATATGGACTTTATGTCATGGTTACTATACCAGAAGTTGATGACAGACGCCAAGTTTAGGGTGATGCGCCACCACCGTTATTGCCGACGAGCCCAGTGCCAAATGCTCCACCTCCCGGCTTGGCGTCATGCCCACTGGCAGATGTGGCCCCCGGGATCGTGCCACCACCGCCTAACTCACGTCGACATAAGGTACTCACTGCTTCAACGGCCGCCATCATGGCTGAGCTTAGCGATAGCATGCCAAAAGTTCGTTATTTTTATGCGCTTCTGCATTGTTCTTAAAGACGTGATTTGAGCTCGTTAGTGCGTTTGCATCGGGAGAAACTGGAGTACTGAAATGTATTTGTTGATAATGTGCGCCTAGCTGTTAACTTCAGCCGTTATTGGCAGCCACCGTTTTTGGAAAACTTCTTTCGCCATTAGACTGCATGAAGAGGCGCGAGCTATCTGCAGATTTCACCTCGCCAGAAGCTGTTGGAGGAAGAGGAATTAATTACTCAAGCGCTTAATATTGCTGTCGAAGTTATGTTTCGTTTCGGAAAAAGGCTTGACATAGCAACATTTTAGCGATCCATATATGCAAAGGTCCATCACCTTGTTCTCGATGCTAATGCAGTGAGATTTCATCGGCACAAATAATAGGGGAATGCTAGTTGAAGGACGTGTGCATACGGAAAAGGATGTTGTTTTATGCGGCAAGTATGCAAACCAGCAGCACACAGGTGGAAAAAACGTCACCTTTATTGGCCAGTAGTGCTGGGAATATCGTTCTTATCAGTAGAGATATGAAGATGTTGATACAGTTGTATAGGTAACTATATTTAAGTAAAAGTGAAGGTAAGAATTTGTGCAGGAGAAGATATTGTTAGCTAAGGTTAGTTTGTGGCTGTTATCAATCAAACACAAGAAAAGGAACATAGGTTGGGTAGTGTAGAATTGCATTTGTTTATATGGCGAAGGGGACATAGAAAATTTGACCGCCGACTTCTCGCGGCGTGTTTTCGGCCAAAAGCGCCGAAGCAGTTTGCCGAATTTGGTTGCCGATGTTAAAGAACGTAAAGTGATGAATGCAGGTGCTATGAAAGCTATGCCCATATGGTACGCCAACGAACTTTCCCACTCTTTTCATTGAATTCTCATCCATATTACATTTTCCACATGGATTTTTTCCCACATCCATATTTTCTTCGATTGACTTTTGTAAAAGAATATACTTTATGAAGTGGCCAAGATTTATTATAATAAAATATATGGTTTAGGTTGGACGAAAGCTCGAGAACCTTCAGATAGATCAAATGGAAAGTTTGTTCGATGATGAGTTTGACCCGCGTGCTGACGAGAGAAAAAAGGCCGAAGAGCGACGAGTCAAGGACGAATTCGGTCTCGACCCGTTCGGAGACACCTTCATGAACGACGATTTGGTAAGTGAATATCAATCGTTAGTGACATCTAAACAGTATAAAGCTGCGCCAGTAAGATTTTCATTCACAATTCCAGCACCTTCATTTTTGTCCTCCTTTGCAGTTTTTTATTAATCATTATTCGGATGTCTTATGTGCTCGTTTGTCTTTGCCGGCCTGCTGGTATGGTGGCTTCACTTCTCGAAAAATGAACTTGCCGCGGCAATGGGATTTTGCTGATATAATTTACATTGCTTGGTGCTCTTCATTCTTCGATTAATTGCATCAGTGGTCTTCTGTATCACTTGAAAGTGCCAGCTAAGAGTTTACGGCTCAGTTTTGCCCACAGGTGATGTTGTATTAAAACGCATTTTTTTGAACGTTCTTTTGAACTTTGAACTTTGAACGGTCACCTTCCTAAGATATGCGTTGTCGTTGTTTTGGATTATTTCAGCAGCTTATGGATGAGAGGGACGGAGAGAGCGAGAAGAATGTCTCACAAGCCTGTTTGAAGCGTTTTCTTTCTTCCTCTTCTTTGGACGCGATTTAGACTGAGGAATTTTGAAAAATTGCTTTCAAGAAAAACAGTTCCCATTGTTGAGTTGCTGAGTAACGAGCTTTCAGAGCAATGAAAACTCTCGCGATACAAAGGTGAGCAGTGTGGAGAGAGAACCTCATGAACCGACACCTGAACAGTTCGAGAGAATGCTCTCAATGGTGAGTGGCAGGATGCTTGTTACCTGTGAAAATTAACTGCTACCTATCTCCCTTAATTACCCAGATTAGCACGAAACAGGTTATCACTGTCGATGGCCACTTGTATCCTGCTGAATATCTCGCAGGACTTGACAGCACCGAACTATCCTTCCCCAGCAACGTCAGAATATTTCCTCCCCCTTCCCCATGTTCGTCGAACTTTCTTACAAATAACAGCTCAGGAAAGTTTGCGTATTTCATATCTCTAAAAGTCGTATGCTATTCTTGCACCCGAATAGCGGCCACTTTAGTAATATCTCTTTCTTAATCCGAACCTCGGAGAAATCTCCACAAATTTGTTGCTTTCATCAGTCGTATAAGAATTGGTAAGATTCCATTCGTTATAATGCAGGGACACGTTTCTATTCTCAAAATTAGTTCCCGCTCGGGACACATCTCTCGACTTGTTATTTCGCGATCGCCGACCACAAGGTTACTTCGTCTCCAAAGATTACCCACGGTTATTCAGAGGTTCCACATCGCAACTGCATTCGGCGCTCAAAAGACTACATTTTATTTAAAACATGGTTTCTTTGCTTAGTGTGCCATCCGAATGGCATCTGCAGAGTCTTTCTTAGACATTCCAAACAGCAGCGTTGGCCGTGTTTGCGTTATGCATCGTCTTGAATATAACCAGAATGCACTTCGAGATCTCTCTGCATGTTTACGAATTTTGACGTCTCTGTTTGATTTCTTCTGATTTCTATTCAATGGCTTGTTGAAGTGAATATGCTGATAGGAGTGTTTAAGGTAGACAAAAGGCTAGCAGAGATGCGCGATGGCTTCGCAACCGGATGCCTCGCTGTTGGCGATACGGGCGATTCGGCACGCGATTTCGACAATATTTACAGTCTCCCACTGCAGAGTCCCGGAACCGAGAACATACCATCAACATCACGCGTTTCCAATGGACGCTCATAATAAGGCACATCAATTTTACGTTTGTTTAGACTTTTCGGTGGTTATTTCACAAACATACTGATGATTTGGATTTCTTTCTTTGAAGGGCAGTGGCAAGTGACAATGGGTATTTCAGTTGGATAGTAATAAGCGAGTGACCTTGAAAATGTGATGGCTTTGGGCATATCAGGACGAGATAGTCGGTAGAATCTCACTTTTCCCGACATTTTTCGTCTACCTCTCTGTTCCCTCCCCTTCCTTCCTCCTCTTTTAAAGTTGCATGCACACATTTCATCGGAATCGGTCGTAGTCATGCGCGGTTTCGCACAGAGAAAACGAAATATATAAGCACATCGAAAATCCAACGAGGAAACATATCGGTGGAGGGAACGTCACAGAAATGGGATGTTCTGTTGGATTATGGCAAAGGAGGTATGATAAGCTGGGTAGACGCACAGTTGCATCCTTTTTTCCTCTGTTTGTCGTCATATATATCGTCGAACTGAAATGCCGAATCGAGCATCGACGACTCACATTGTAAATGAGAGTGCTTGTGGACTATATTAAAGGAATCATGTGAATTGCTGAAGCAGAGGGGAATGAGGTTTAATTCAGCGGTGATATAAATTTCGAGAGAGAATATGCGAGACCCTCTTGTAAAATTAATTCTGCTCACATTTGTTTATGTAACGATGAGCATTCACGCAACCGCAAATGTTTTTTCTCTATGAATAGTGCAGTCATCAGTGCGCCGTATTCGTTGATGCATACTGAAATGGAAGGTTGATAAGAAGAACTTATTTAGGGGAGCTGATAATGGAAGTTATCACTGAAGAGCCCGATGGTTTTTTGTTTTCGACGAGGGTGGGGCTTTCATTTGAAGGCAGACTCTGTGTTATCGATATATTTGTGATTCGGACGCCTAAAAAGGGATGGTATAGTGCAAGACATCCGCTGTCGTGCGGAGGTTCACTTCATAGTTGTGGTTTTGAAATATTTTGTGCGGTAATAACCTTTGTTCTGCTTTTTTTTCATATCCTAGGGAGTCGATTTTCTGCAGAGGACATCGCTCTGTCTTTGTTTACTTCTCGTCTCCAGTTTTAGCGTAAGGCTCTCTCATAAATCCACAACCACTTGTGAAGAGTGATGGTGGTGATACTGGGTGATAGAGAAGATAAAGATGCGTTGGCTTGAGACGAAGTGGAGAGCGATTGCTTTTGTTTACGATGTCACTGCTGCTTTTAAAAGGATACATACTTTTGGATTATAGAAGAGGCGACGGCTTCTCAGTCGCCCTCAAGGAAGGTGCAGAATTGATGCAATTATATTAAAAGTTGGTTTTAGTTAGCGAGAAGCATAAGTCGATCAACTATTTGCTACTGAATCTGTGATTCACCTTTGCCGTTTTTTGCAGAAAATATGTGTGACACTTCGATGAGTGGTGCTGCATAAAATGTGCTACGATTTCTTGCCTAGAGCTTCTATGCACTTGTACATCGTTCACCCATCCATTCCCCATTCTTTTCTCTCCCATCCATTTCCCTCATCCCCTGCGCTCCTCTTCGTTCCTCCCATCCGTTCAAAATTAAATTTGCCATCGAGAAGCTCGCGAGACCACGAGATCGCGGGTTTATCAGATCACTACATCTTCCACTGGTTTATTCGTTCTACTTTGCATTGAGATAGTAGAGCACTCTACGATTCAAGGATGTCACCTAGTAGTATGGAAAGTGGAAAATGGATGGTGACGCCTCGAGTGGCGCTTCTGTCGTGGCGCGTTTCAGGAATGGTGCTGCTCGAAGTGCTTTATGACTTACATTACAGTTATAATGTGAATGCCTTCTTTCTTTTCGCGTTTCGTTGAAATGATTAATGGAAATCGATTGCATCGCTGATGTATTTGGATTGTAAAGATAATAAAATGAATTCTGTGTCCCGGGTTATTTAATTTTTGAAGTGAAACAGCCATCTCGAACTAGCAGCACTCCGAACTAACAACATCCCCAACTCATATTACACTGCACTCTGGCACACTATTACACCTGAACGTGGGGCTGTTTCCAGTCTCAAATAGCCCACTGAACACCAGTGGGAAGTCTCAGTCAACTAAATTACAGTAGAATGGTAATTTCGCACTGAATACCCTGAATCGCCTAAACGACGGTGCGAAAGTAATTTCGGAGGCGTTCAGCAACAGTGTAAGCAGCACGCGTAGAGTTCGAAGGCTACTTTGCAGCACCCTAAAATGGAAATATACTGAGTGAGGAATATAGGTGAATGACTGAAGTTAAGAGCTGAGAATGCGAGGTGGTTAGTTCCGCATTCGAGAGCTCGTCGTTGAGGATGTGCTATTATTCGACAGCAGCAGTGAGAGCCCTAAGAAATTAGATGAGGTGAGGAAGGCTTCTAAGTGTTTTGTTCCCTCACCTTTAAAATCACCACAAACACAACGAAATTGTGTCGCGTGTTTAGATTTGAGTAACTGGGTGAGATGTGGGCAGTGCGCGTTTAGTTACCCGACTTTGAGGACATCTTGCTATTGATACTGGCAAGACCTCTGCTTATTCAGTGGGTCCTAGTGCTGCATTGACGAACATTCGCCTGAAAGCCAAACAACACTGGATACTGGTGTCGAAACATTTCTACCGCTAGAAAGGGAAAATACGTCCCTTTTCCCTTGCCCCCCTCCCTCCCCTTCCCTTGCCTGAGTGCCGCTCCCATCACGAGCAATGCGGTAGACCTCTAAACAGCAAGAGAGATGAGAAGTGGGGAAGAGGCGACGTGAGGGAGACAAGGTCACTTTGATGGGGCACTGTTGACGTCGTCCTGAGTTGACCAGCTAACACGAACATACAATTAGATGCAACAAAAGAGAGTAGTCGACGCCGTCTTACGAACACCTCCACCGGTGAGCGATGTGGCCGATGTTGCTGGCGGATGCAGCTGTGAACGTTGACGGCAGCCGACTGGACGGAGCGGTGTCGAGGGCGCGACCTCGCCTCTGTTTCTGCTCTCTCTCGTTGTGCTGTGCACTCTCCGCATCTTTGCCTCAACTTCCACTTTACATTCGAACGCCGCGCGATCGATGCACGTCACCACTGTTCGCAGCAGAGAAGCAGAGAGAAATAAAAGGCAACGTAGATCTACTGAGGTGTCCACATATATTACACTGCAGCAGTAACGGAGGAGATATGGTGCCACGTGAAAGAGGCCCCTCCACCAAAATGAACTTGTTTACTCTCTGTGTACCTTAGCTCATCTTCAACGGAGCACTGCAAAACAAAATGCACGGAAGGGCGAGTAATAACCGCCACGCAGGGGAAAGAGATTAGCGACAACTGAACCATCGACGTTTACGGATGGATATTCGTCGTCTGTGTTGCGATAGGGACCTCGAATGCGTTGAATTCGCCTCCAGCAAGCTCAACACTGACCGGATGTGGCTGTCGTTTCATATGTCAACGACGAGAATTGTGCATAAAGCAGTGAGCTGTGCTGCTGGCAGCCGAATTAAGTCGGAGTCGCTCCGAATATCGCCGTCCTCCTACCATCCCCCCTCCCACTTCGGTAAACCTCTGTGCCGTGTCAGCTGCATCGACAACACCGATGTGCGAATAAATCGATAGAGCGATTGTCGGCCGCTCGTCGCATCACGCGCAGCGCTCTCTCACTCTCTGCGACGCGAAGGCCGGGCGCGAGCGCGGCCGCCCAATTGGGTGCGCCGCCTCACCGTTTCCGCAAACCTTCGTTCTCTGCACATCGCGACCACACTCCTCGCCGCTTCCTCCCCACCTTCCCGGCACGCCCACGGCGTTACTTTTCCTTCCCGAGCTCCTCCACAAGTTGCCATCACCTCTCCCTCTTTTCAGCCAGGACACATCTCTTCTTTCCCTATACCTTTTATTCCGCTGGTGACTGTCTCGGAATAGATTTGTGTTGATTGCCTCAAATTAGTTTATTTAGGTGCATCTCTCACTCATACTTAAGAAGGCGTTTTCTTGGCACTATTCCATGAGGGCTAGCATCGATCACTGATGGCACCTGCTTAAGATATTTTCAGCAACGATAGGAGGACGTGTTTGACTGCGCAGAGGGATTTTAACGATCCAGATTACTGGAAGAGCTCGGAATTTGGAATGTTGAATTCCTCTCAGATTGTTTGTCAACGTTATCATTTCTCATTTTTTGGAATAATTTTTGACGCTCCAATATGGAGGAGAGTGCTGGAAGTTCTCTCAGAGGACATGATTTAAGAAAAAATCTCCTCTCCGTTTTATTCGAACGTCTTCAAAGAGTTTTTACGGTTCTTCTCTATCCTCATGGATGATTCTCGATTGTATTAAACTATCGCCGTGTCACCTGTTGGATTTATCGATTAATTCTGTGCTCTCTGCTTATCCCATCTCTTATCATCAGTTATCTTGTTATCAAGCTATAAATATCTGATTAACTGGTAAATTTATGATTGCGAACGGTACAGTTAAATTATTTAACATTTGTGTTGTCGCTATGCGCAGCTAACGGATTCGGATGTGGCGAAAAATGCTGAACGTTTGCGATCCCGCCTGTTAAGTGGTACTTTATGTGTAAAAGTGAGAAGACATATTTATTATTCAAAGCACTGCTATCAGTATACCTCTTCGTGTCCGAAATGTTGCTGCTGTTCGCGCTGTCCATTGGGATGTTTCTTTGAGCTTGAGACAGTTCGTGAAGCTGAGTTCACGAGCTGCGCATCAAGCTCATGCTACGTTTGCGCCAAACAACTGCATAATGATTCAAATTGAGGGAAATATCTCATCGAAATTTAATTAGGTTTCCTGCTGGCAATTAAGCAAGAAAGCACGCAGTGATTGTTTCATTTAAAGCTCAGCCATGAAGGGGGGGGGGGATGTGCTACCGTGCACATCACCGTCCTCAGAGAGAAGAACTTATTCGCGTTTCGATACAGTACATTTGATATTATAAGGGCATAAGGTTATAGCAGTGGCAGAGAAAGAAATTTATTTGAAAGGAATGGTGTGAAAACTTCAGGTGAGAGCTTTTGGAAGTTGTCGGGTTTAATAAGGTCGCATCCTAAGTCACCGTGAGCATTTGTGTTGCTCTCTTTGTAGTACAAAATTGAGCGCCTTTATTGATATGCGGAGCAAAAACAAGGAATATAGTGAGGGATGAAGGGGGATCGGCGCGTATGGATCCGCCGTAGAAAATTCTAGTCTCATCTGTGTTCGCTGAAGTCATATTTAATGCAGTGGAATGGGAATGTCGAGACAAGCCGCTGCCCAATCAGTCTCATTTAATGACAGATGGGGGGAAAAACCAATTCCTTCACTGAAATTTTTAAAGTTATATTCGAGCGGCTACGAAAGTAATTACAATCCCTTTGGACTGATCGTCTCCAATAAATTGATAATAAAAAGCGTTCGCAGAGCATTTTTAGTTTTCGAAAAAATTAGGCCAATGACGGTCTTTTATTGTTATGGAATTCGCGTCTATCGTCAAGGATATGCGGTGAAAAATGGCAACTGAATTTGAATATTTTCTTCGTTAAGACGGAATCTCTCATTCGATGGTCGTTGTCGATGGGTACTCTTCGAGTCGTTTCGCATGTGAGCATCTCCTCGAAATTCCAGTGCTTTTAGTTCCAGAGTATGAAGGAGCTTTTTGTGACCCTAATCGGAAATATTTCAAGCCGTCGTTTCAGGTGGAACTCGTCCATGTTTCTGTCACATGGACCGGACCATTTTTGAGAATCGGTCTTCGATCGAGACACTGCTGTGTGGTTTTATGCGTTGTATAAAAGTCTGAGGTGAATTCGTTTATAAGGCTGTAGATCGCTGAACATCTCGGGGGCACTGCATCTCTTTTTTGAGAGTTCCCACCGGCTTCCTGGTGGACGATATGCAGCAAATTGTTGGTAATGAAACGAGGATTCCCTCTGAAGCTTTTTTCTATTTATATGTTTTGCTCACTTTTTGCACAGAAACGAAGCAGAGTTCCGCGATTACGTCACTTATTGGTTGCACTTTGCGGTAAGCAGCTTTCGTTCTTTCCATGTTTTGATATCTGCGGGACGACAGTCGCTGTGAATTACCTTTAATCCCATTTCAAGTCTAATGGAATCGATGGCTGAGTGTTTGAGATGGCAGCAGTTTTCTGCATCCCTTCTTCAACGAGGTATTTTATTTTTCGCACATAGCGACGGACGGAGATGAGGATTCGGACATTACCTAAATTTTGTATTACTCTAATTAGTATATAATAATATCTGATAAAAGGCAAGTGGTACGTATAAATTCTGGTGATTGTTCACGAGTTCATCGGAGTGAGTCGACACTGACTAATAGTAGGCACGACGCCAACTCGTTGCAAAGAGCCTTGTTGTAGAGGCAGTTGCCTTGAGTGTTGACATGTTCATTAGCGATGCTTCTCTGGATTGATTGCTCTGCGTGTGAACACATTTCCATGCATTAATTTTCCCGAAGTCCATCGAGTACTCCCGGAAAAAGCGTGACAGCTTTCCGGAAATATGTTCGAGTTTCAGCGACCAAAGCGGAGTGCAGCATAATCCAATAAAGTGACGGTCTAATTTGTCTATATTATGTCTAATTTGGGATGTCGATCTACCTATATTATATAAAAATATGTTTGGAAAAGTGAGGAGAACGTGCTAAGTGTGAAGGTATATTGATAGAGGTTTGAGTGATAGGTGCAAGAGGATAACCATCGCTGTTGGCTTTTATATGCTTTTGGCCAGCAACGAAACGATGCGTATTGTGGTTAACAACGACAGAATGAAGGGAACGAGCAGTGAAAGCCTTCGAAATTGCAAAATTTCTTTCATCGTGGCTTTACAAGCAATCAGTGAAGCTTGCGTGGGATTAATCATTAGAAGGGGGATTGCAAGAGAATTCATTTAAATTTTGGAGTACAGACGAGCATTGCATCTGGTTAAAATATTTGATAAGCAGTAAGTGTTAAGAAAAGATCGAAGAAAATGCCTCAAAGAATTCGCGACTCCAATTTTTATGAAACGAATTCAACTTCTATTCGAGCGTCATGCATCCATTTGTCGTCGGTATTTAGGCCTCTTATGGCCAATTTTGGCCAGATGCTTTATGTCCATATTTCTTGATGCGTTACTATGACGAGAACTGCATTCGTCTGTTGAGTTGAATCAAGGCAACATTATCGAATATGCGCATAACAATGGGATCAACGAATAGGGGATCGCAAGAGTGAATACACGCACGGCATCCAGCTGAGTGTGTAACAGAGTTCGTTCGCGATCGCATCGACCCCACTCGAGTTGCGATCTATTGCGCGCATTCGTGTCGGTATTTTTATTCACTTTTTCACATTTCCGCTCCTATTAACGACACTTTTTCCAGTGAATTTTTCTAGCGAGCGCTGTCATGCAGTTTACATCCCGATATTCGAAACTGGCTTTTCTAGTGACATTTGCGCCACTTGCTCTTTTCTAATAATAAATCTCAAGGGATACGTGTTGAAGTGATTATCATTTCATTTTATGTCCACTCGCAAGTTTATTAGATTTTAATGAGGTGAAACGTTGAATTCGGCAGGTTTGTGTTCTTTAGCGAGTAAGTATTGTTTAGAATTACTTACTTTTTAAGCAGTGAAAAGTTGTTATGGCGTTCTCTCATAAATAAACTCATTAGCAGGTTTTTGGATAATTCACCTTTATGGAAAAATCAGCAAAGGTTTCTTCGTTATCAACGATTTTTGCGTCACTGTGAATTCTTTTGTGGGAGGAAAGTGGTCAGTAAAAATATTTATGGTTGGAGACTATAAGCAGTAGCGAGGGGGGAGGTCATATAGCTTTCTTGTTGTAGTTGTGACAGAGGTAGAAAAGAAGGGAATTGAAGTGATCGATGTATTGGAACAGAATTAGGAAAATGAGAAAACATGAGAGAGGATGAAGAAGAAAATTGAAACACATGAGAGGGGTGACTGAAAGAAGCCACGAAAGTGCACATAATTTGAGAGAATGCTAGGAGAATTCCAGATGATAGACGTTATTCTGAGTACGCGGCGAGTAGTATCATCATTTGACAGTATCATGTGACGTGTGATTTTCATGAATGGGAGAGCTTGGGGCGGGAGGGGATTGGAGTGTGACTGCCAGCCATAAGGCATTTTAAAGGAATCAGGCTGCACGCTTCAGTCAGGCAGTTCCCTCAGGAAGGAGCTTATTTTATAAGATATGCGTTGAGTAGACTAATTGCACGTGGTACTTCACTGAGCAGCTGCTTGCCCATGCTAGTTGAGTACACTTCCCAGCTGATATATGTGCCTAGGTATCACTCACACCCAATCCGTGCTGAGAGCATTTCACCTCAGATACATTTGCAGCTCACCTTTATTTTGAAACTGAGCATTACATTAGATGAATATATCTATACGTATTTTAAATGTGCACATTGCCTATATCAGCAGTGTTACATTGATGTTGGGAATGTTTTTCTATGGGAAATATAAGAGGGGAAGTTTAGGAAAACGCATTTTGCCCGAATGCATTTGCTGAAGTTCGTTTTTCTTAGCGATGCGGGTAGCTGCGATGTGAATGTTTTGCGATTGAACTGGTTTGTAATGCTGCAAAGGGAGAATAGCAGCAATTGGGGGAATTGTCGCTGATAGAAGTGATGCGATCACCGTTTGCCTTCATTCAGCAATTTTTCTCGCACTGATTTCGATGCCTAAAAAACTTTACAGTTTCGTTACTTGGCAGTAATTGATTTAAATTTCAGCCTTACTGGATCGGAAGATAGCAAAGAAGTTGCTTATATTGTTAGTGGAGTGGTTACAGTCACAGCTATTAGTGTTCGAGTGGCACTACTCGTGTTTGTTTATTGCCTTTGGCACTGAAATAATGCGGATCCATGTTTTATGCAACATAGGGAACACTTCTGCTGTCCGAGCCTTTCTATTTTTTCTTTTTGCAGCTCATTTATTGAGAGTTAGCGCTCTCATTAATTGTTGCTTGGTAATTATGAGCATTTCCATAACGCACTTAAAAATCGTTGGTTATTCATTGCATAAATGAATGGGATGGAATTGTGCGACCGATTCCCACTTCCACTTTGTCTTTTTCTTTGCTATTTAAGCTTTGCAGAAAGGATGCTGAAGTTTGTTTTGCTCTTCGTTCATAGGTCATCGTCGTTAGGCATATTTGCTTGACTGATTGCAGCTTGTGCTGCTCGTGAAATGTTGAGGTGAGGTTTTTGCTCTCATGACGCATTTATTTCAGTCACTCAAAGAATACCTCTGCACTGAGCTCGAGCACGGCTCCACACAAATGCAGCAATATACAGTTGATGATAGTTTAGGTTTTGCTAAAGAAAACATTCATAATGAGTGAGTTCTCAGCTGTTATTGTCTCCCACCTCATCCGGGTACTCCTTCCTCGTTACTGTCGTCTTAACAGCTTAAAATACGTTCAGCACTGAGATGTGTTTATTGTTGATTAAATGATCGTTGGGACAGATTTATGCATATTTATATTCATTTCATTATTAGGGCGCATTCTTAGAGATAATATCGTATTTATGAGATCGAAATGTTGAGTTTGCAATGTGTTTCTGGAAGGAAAAGTTTCTTGGCACTTGGTGAGTTTTCCTTTGCTGTGAATAAACCGCTCGTTACCGGCCGGAAAAAGGATGATGGGGAAATATAACGGTGATTTAGAAGGCAATCATAAAACCTTTTTAAATAAATCGAATTGCATTACAGCAATAGGGGAAGTTGCAGCAATGTCGTATTTGATATGTATAGAATAAAACAGACCAGATGATGTGGCGGCCGTTGAAAGGTGTTTGCCTTCTTGGAGGGGCGCGTTGGTGAGAGTTTCTCAGACATTCGCCCGAAAGTCATTCGAAGTGAATTTTTGCGGCGAACAAAATTTGAGGAATTCCCGCTTATAGCATTTTTGTGCTTTGTGTTCCCAGTAAGTGGAGTCGTATTTTCGGTGGATGCTGATTCAACGCGTCAATCGACGACGGCTGTAGGAAGGTCATCTATGCAAGTAATGAAGCAAATTTCTTGACGGGAAGTCTTGCTCGATCCCCTGCTTCGATCGGTTCGATGACGTCTTGACTTGCCTCGTTTTGTAATTTCCCACTTTTCACTCAGTTGAGGGAATCTTGGAAAAAAAAACGTTTTTTGCTCGTTGAAACGAGGAGGTTCATGCAGATGTGGTGCCTTTATTTTTATGAAGGACTACTTTTAGCTTGGTTCAATGACAAAAGGCAGGAGAGTTGTCGTTTAGTTCGGTTAGCCTTTGCAAGTTGTCGGTGACATAAGGCAACCGATTCGTTGTTGTGTTATTGGTCGTTTGAAAGCGTTTCTCATGAGAAACACCTTTGTGCGTTTTTGTATATTCCTCTGCAAGGCTCCTTTATTGTGCCGTATGCATGTGGTTAAATCTCTCAAATCACTGAACGTTGAACCAGCCTTTTACGCCTGGGTTATACACCAATCACTTTACGTTTTATTAAACACCATAAGTTCGCCTTATTTCCGGTTATTGGAATTGCTCGATCGCTTTCAGTGAAATTTTTAGGTGCTTAAATATGCAAACGACTTATAAGCATTGCAGACAGATCGCATTTTCATCGTATGCATCATTCGGATCATAAGAAAATGGATCTTATTTAGGATAATGATTGGAAGATTCATCGGGTCACTCACTGGTTTCATATGTTTAATTTTGAGCTGACAATTTGTGAAGGCGATTTGCTGGATGAGCGGCACAAAAAAGAACCTTTCGTTGGAACTCATTTGCCAGAGTACTCACTCCATTCGCCCCATTCTGGCGTTGTCATTGCAGTGAAGAGGGATGATCTTGCTATTTTCCTTTTTTCTTCACCTTATGCACCGCAGAAATAATGACCCGTACCTTTGTGATAACTGAATTTAATGATCGCTTTAGAGGGGTTTTCATTCGGTTTGCGGCGGGTATTTGCTGATATTTGTTTATTTATGTTTGCGTGATGCTGATGTTTACCGGGTGTTTGCTATTTAGAAGACTCTTGATGCGGGTGCTGCATGTTAATTTTAACCACCTTTGGGAATCAGCGCTATTGCTTAGCTATCAACTCCACTGGTGCTGGATGATCTGCTAGCTGAGTCATACGGTTGCAAACACCGATGTTTATAGAGAGCGTCTGGTTCGCGTTATCCTGGTTCATTTTCGTCTTCCTTAACCGAAAATCTTGCAGTTACAGATTAAGGTAATTTTTTTGGGGAGCAGTATGCATTAGAAATGCGACAATTCATACTCCACTGAGTTGCAATATAACAAGCGGCGTTGAAATGTTGATATGCCATTCCCCTTAAATCGCAAATGAGGACCCCTTTGGGAAGCGAGATGAAGAGGCAGAGTGCAGCCGGCTGAGCGCAGCACAAACATCCCCATCATCGTTCCTTTTGCACTCATCGGCTGCACATTTTGCTGCTCGTAAGCAGGTAGGTAGGACAGTTTTGCCACGTCGCATTCGGTGACGAGATTAATTTGTATGGTGGAGTCTGGATGTTACCGAGCGCGATCCTAGGTTTCTGCCTTTGTTGATTCCTAACACCGCGTGGTCAATTCTTTGCCAGTATCGCAGAATAAATCGAGTTGTGCTATGTATTAGTTTCTAGAATCCACTGCTGTTTTGACGGTAGTCTATTGTTTTCTCATATCTTGCCCTTTCTGATTATGCTCAGTGTCATCTATCAGTGATCGGCAAAGTCGATAAAGCTTCTGAAAGTAGAGCTTCTTTCTGAAACGATCAGCTCAATTTAGTGAGTCTTCATCGTAATTTGATATTTTCTCGAGATGAGATCGTTGTGGAGAACGTTGCAAACGCATCTCGGATCGGGCGGGAATATTGTTTTTCTTGGCTCACCTTCACTTGATTGTGTTGCCGGGGTTGTAGTTGAAATTAGTGAGTAAATACATTGGTGGTGTTTTCAAGGTGAGCAATGCTTATTGGCTGCAATATTTGATAGGTCTCGATGAGTTTCTTTGTTTATAAAACCGCTTACGCACAGTTATTTGCTTTCCGTCGAGTGCAGCCGTTTGTCGCAGTCACGTGATCCCATTGTTGCGAAGTTCGTTCCTTTGTTTCCTCACAGTGGCTTTTTTGTCGTTATGCGCTCGAATCTTACCACTGTCGACATTTGCGCCTTTTTATCGTGAATGGCGGTGTTAAATGAATGGAAAGGTGGTCGATCTGCAGAAACGTCTGAAATCATTTCCTTCAGCTCCGCTTCTTAAAATAATCAAGAAGGAGTTAGAGGATATTCGTGTTGGCGGACAGCTTCAATTGGAGCACTAGAGAGTTCTGTGGGAATGCGAAACTCTATAGTCGTTGTTAAATTATCGAAAATGATATCGTTTGTGAATGAAAAAAGGAAAGCAATCAAAGCAAATTTCCCTGGGAGAAGGGGAGAGAGTGAGGCAACTGAAAATATGTCTAGCTCTTCGATGGGGTTATTCTGTAAGGGAATACGGGGTCGATTTGAAGAATGCTGATTATTCGATAAACGTTCAAATTATGAAGAAGCAAGCCACATCGAAAACCGTTGCCTAAACAGCAACAGTCTCGATTTGTTGCTGCACAGCAACCCACTCAGTGAAATTCGGCCAGCCGGGAAAGTTAAACCGCATTGCTAAGAACTGATAAACTTTTGGATAACATTCGGTGCGAAACACTTCCCTCAGCGACCATTTCCATTGTTTTTATTGATGAGGTGGGTTTTATTTTGCTTAACTCTACTTTGATCCATTCGGATTATATTTATTCAGTTGTTTACGTTATCCATTTGTTCCGTATTTTCAACGGAGTATGCCTTATCGAAGCGGTAGCTGTGAATATTTACAGATGGCTGCCTTTCTGTGAGAGTGTACTGGCTATTCTTCTCCGAGAACCTGAAAAATACTAGTGAGGACGGAAGCTGTGGTCAAATCTACTTTATTTATAAATAAGTACATCGTTAAGAGTTAAGGGAATGTTTTGTCATTTAATTCATCAGGTTGATGTGAACGCCTTTTTTGCGCTACCCGCAAAATTCGGTTATTCTTTGAGGTTCTCTCGCTGGAACATTTGTGGAGAAAGCGAAGTAACGTTAAGCGCAGTTTTTGTAATCAGCAGTTGCATGATGCTCCACTACGCCGACAGCTGTCGAATGTCCAACTTGCGGTTAATGTATATCGCGTTTTTCTTCTCTCTCCTTTTTGGGAATGGTTTTTATCAGTGGATTATGGGGGAGTAAATGCACAAATACATCGGAGGTTAAAACATTAATTTTCACCTAATTGACATTTGTTATACTCAATGAGGGAGGATGAAGTATGTATATAAGTTGATGAAGAAATATCCTTTATGAACATTCAAGTTTTTTCTCGCAAAGCTGAACCGCAACCAAAGAATTACCTCTCGAAGTCTCACCTGCTGTGAGTTCAGTAAAATCAGTCCAACTAAACGAGCAGCGATACTCATGTGAATGTTTTCTCGTTAATTGTTTCTTCAGTTATTTGAACAATTCTGTGGGATGTTTGTTTAGAATTTTTCATATTTATTGTTTATCACTCGACTGCTTTTAGTTTTTCAGAAATTACATAAATTATTCGTTCAGATGCCAGGTTGCTAACTTTCTTCCTTCCGTGACCATATTGTTTCTCTAATCATATTTGATAGGATCGGCGATCCACCTCCCCCACATATCATTGAGCTTATAAGCTTCCGAGAGAATCGTTTTCATCCACACCGTTGCCGCTCTTATGTTCATCGCTTTTCAGCGCTGTTAACGTTTTGCTCTTTCTTACTGCTTATGCTTGCTCAGATAGGTTTTTGTTTTTCCTCTTGGGGGCGTTCGAATCAGATTTAGTGAAGTTAAAAAGTGCATCTTGTGTGGTATGTGCGTTTGTGAATAGAACAAGCGCATGATAAGCGCTCAGTGGTTTTCATAGAGCTTAGGGCTGGAAGGATGCAGTTGCTTTTGCTGCATCCGGCTGGTTGCGATTCATTGATCGATATAATTGTGGTGTGTGGTGTTCGAGAAATATCGAACTGATGGCAGTTTGCCGGGAAGTTAAGCTCCAATTTGCTAAGTTTGCTCCTTGCCTTGAATTTTGCTCAAGTTTTAACAGAATGAGAAAAGAGCTTGATTGAAAGATGCTTGTTAGGAAGAAGTTGGTAATTGAGATTAACTCGCAATGCTTGCGTGGCTTCACATATCGTCAAATCGAAAGTTTCTTTCTATGCGTTCTTGCGTTCGTACACATTGATGCGTTCTTATGATTAGTGGACGTTCTCCTCAAATTGTTTTGATTATTCCATGAAATTGCAGGTGGAAAGCGTTATCACTCTCCGAAGCTGCTATTCTTTGCTCTCTAGCGTTGATTCAATTCTTTGGAGACAAGGCGCTGAGCCGATTTGCAATATCGTTTATGAGAAGGGCGTCTCTCGACGCGAGATTTTTCACGTTACCGATTTCTGACGATGAAATGTATCGATCGCTATCGATATAAGTATTCGACAAGTAGGCATATATCAGAACTATCGTGCAGTTCATATTCCCAAGTAACGTGGCTCCATTCGCCATTCGTCGTGCTCACAAACGAGCAGCTATTCAGTTACAATCGGCTATTGATTTAGCACCCCCAGCGGGTGACCGCTTTGCAAACGATATCAATATGAAGGTAAATAATTGTTACCTGTCGTTTTAGTCTACGCGATTGAACCACATATTTCGAGCCCTTTAATAGTCGTATAATAATTTGATAAAGAAGTCTGTCGATCTGTTATTTACGTTCAGTTCGAGTTGCTTATCACTTTTACATTGTGTTTCCTTGATAGAATAAATGTTAACCCTCGTCGAACGTGGTTGCGCCCCAACGTGCGTTATGGACCACTTCGTTCCTAATGAATTCCCCTCCTTACAAGCATTCTGTTTTGAATTCGTTGGTAGGAGGGGGTGGGGGGAGAGGGTCCCGTAGACGCGTGGTTTCTGTGGAGCTGAACATTGAAATTTACTGCTATTTCGTCTCGTGAGAGAAATGAGAAATCCGCAGCTATTGTTCCATTTCACTGCTATTTACACTGTTTTTCATCGAAGCTGAAAATTATGCAGATACCTTCCTTGCTGCTTTGTGGAACGCCCCTTCACCCTCTCTCCCTTTGAAACGGAAACTCTCAGTTTCAGAGATCTTCGGTGTCCGTTTTATGCGGAGCGCTGCGATGTAACATTAGCAAAGAGATCACAAGAAGCTTGCCTTAAAGTCGTTTCATAAAAAATAAACTCATATCGGTGTGAATTTTTGGTTTGAAAATAGCTAGTGAAGATATTTAGCAGTGGAACCGCTCACTGCCAGCATTCGCATATCGGTGCTCTCAATTGCTTCTTCAGATTCTCAGTTAATGAAAATTCTTGTTTCGTATCGCCGATTGCAACACATCGTCTCATTGCGATCATTCCTTTTATTATTACTTGAAATACCGATTTTTTACCGATTGATTCTCCCTGAAATTGTCTTATTTGAATAAATAAACCTATAGATATCCTTGATTGTTTTTATCGAAACAATTAATATAGCGTTCTGCCTATAGTGGTTAGTCGTTTCCCGATAATAAGTTATCGAACCTGCGGGATTGATCGCCGCTTGAGCTCATCTTTCAGAAGTTATTTCTTTTCTGAAGAGAGCTGAGTTTCAGAGGATATGTCGCGCTAATGCGCTGTCAGCTGAGAATTTGCATATTCGGGAAAAATTTTGCATATCTGATCCGTATTCAGAGTTTTCCGTTGTTTGATCCTCGGATTATGGTTGTATATCTGTCGAGGATATTCGGCTTGTAGCGAAATAATCAACTGATTTGGTCCTTTTGAAAGCTAAAAACGTCAATTCTTGATATTTGAATATTCAGAGCAGAAAAAAGTAGCATGAAAAGCGAAGAATGAGTTTATTGCAGTGTCGTTTATTTGAAGTTGTCCGGGATGAGTGAGTGTTGTGTGCCGTATCGCGATTTTCGTTTTTAGAGAGAATGACAAGGAGGGGGAAAAGGCGCTTTCTAGGAGAGAGGTGGAAAGGAGGGAATGAGGAAGATGTGATTTCTTCAAAACGAGCGGGAGAGGAATAAGTCGGCAAGGAGGAAATAGCCCCTTGAAGAAGAGGACGGCACTGATGCGCTAAGGGGATATAATAGTGAGTGAGATGAATCCATAATGCATGTTGGTTTGCAGGAGATGCTAGGAGGATGTTGCGTATGCGCAGACGAGAATGGTTGGGAGGCGAATCCGCTCGTGTACTGTGATGGACCTAATTGCGAAGTGGCTGTTCATCAGGGTACTTTAAAACTTTACGATTATTGATGCGTTCTTTTAAGTTCATCGAATGTCGTCTATTTTTACTGATTTCGGCATATCCTCTTGCTCTTTTTCTTTATTATTTTCTCTCATCTTTCAAGCACTGTTTGAATAGTTCGTGCTGTTTATTTCTTGGCAACGAAATCTACTCTTGAATTACGATTGCCAAATGCAGCTAACGAACTAGTTCCATTAAATTTGCATTACATGAGTCCTGAACTGCACTCAACACTAACAACGGCCCTTTTTCATAGGTGACCTGGAATTGCCTAATATTTCGGCTCCGTGGAATACCACTACCATAGAGCCTGAGCAAAATAATATCCCACTTCGGCATCCTTAAACGACCGAAGGGCTGAGAAAACGAAACAGTTTGGGTCAAAACGATGGCGATAGGTTAGGGGGGTAGGAGGGGCAGTACCTGCACTCTAAAGGATTTCTAATTAGACGTAGAGGTGAAGAAGTTGGAGTGTTTCGGCTTCCTTTCAGTGTCGTTCATAAGGTTCTTTTATCTATCTCTCAGCCGTTCAACCCTTTTGAAAACGCATTTGAGAGTATTTGACGGCACTCAGGAAGGAGATGTAAATCGCTGTTCTCATGTTGCATCGATGCGCTCCACAATGTGTCCGCTTCGAAGTGCAACAGGGGATTTCGATGTTACGTTTGCATTAATTCGCTGGCCGTCGTGTCTCTTCTCATTTAAATTATGGAGCTCTGCCTGAATGGATTTTATCAAATCCATCAAGTCGTACGATCAGCATTGATCTTCACTCCTTCATCCCTACCCCCTCTCCAAACAAATGCGGTACAGCGACCAGTTTGAGCGCTCTTTTATAGAAATTGAACATTTCAGATCACAAATGCATGAGGTAATTTTCTGCATGCCTATTTGCAATTCATTTTGATTCTCTGAAGATGATGGCCAACATCTTGCCACATTCTATTGCACCAGCATCATCTAGCAGCTAAGCACAAAATCAGTGGCATGCGGTATGGAGGAGACATACTTGTGAAGTCGTGCCATATTCGGATATTATTGTTCTGGTCATGCACATATGAAGTTTTGATATTATTATCTCATATATGAGTGAATGAGGTTTATTACACACAAACAACCTGCACAGCAAGTAATGTTTAACCTTACCTACTATGCGTAAACATGTGTTCGCCTCGTTTGTGGGCACAGGTCTGATTCTTTTCTTGTCTCTAAATTTCACTGTCTTTGCGAGCGTTTTTCCGGTCATCGTTTGCTACTTTGAAAGAGAGGAAAGGAGATGATATATCTTTTTTATGGGTTGGATCAAGAGTAAACCATTACACATAAGACTCGATGAGTTGTCTTTGTCTGCTTGAAGCTCATATTCAGTTTTTGTATCCGTTCAGTTACTCTGTTATTAACTCTCTGCTCTCAGCTTTTATTTCATCCTCATACTTCTGTAAAAACAGCTCATCAGCCTGCTGATTCGCATGCTTCGTTTCCCTCACATTCCTTTAAAATGCTAGTCGGTGGTTAGCTGTCCAGTTGGCCAAGTGACTAGCGGGCCTTCAGAAGGTTATATAGGCATGCTTTCTCTTCCTTAAAATTTCATGTCCATCATTTTGGACAACCTATTTGACCAGATGCTAGAAGTCAAAATAGATTCGAATTGCATATATCAGATTTTCCTGAAATGACCATACTTGAAAGGTAACGAATGACGAAGCTCTAAGAGCTTAATTGTTCATTTTGTGTTTTAGAGTATTTTTCTCATTAAACCCAGAAAGGTCCTTTTTCTTTTTCTTTTTTTTCATTCTGATTCATGGGAGTTTATGGGAAAGCAATTGAAGTATTCAGTTTCCCATCCAATTTCCTAAGATATTGTATTTCACTTGACTCTGATCCCATCTTCCTCCACCTCCCTCCTTTCGACGAGTGTGGAGATAAAAAATTTTCTTTGACCGGCAGAGGAGGGAGAAGTGAGTCACTTAACCTCGTTTGTTTGCGTGTTTATTGCTGCTTGAGGTTTCCTCCCGTATTGACGCTTAAAGGTTTTACATCTTTCAGGTCGTCTTAGCAGATAAACAAATAAACGGAGGGGAATGGGTGTCAGAATGTTTAACAGTATGAAATGCGACTTCTGTACTCGGAATTAATTGCCATTAGGGAACTTAGAGCGTTGTTTTGAGTTTCTTTGAATTTGTCATCAGCTGGCTGCTCCGTTGAGTTCGGTTTTTCCTCTTTTTCGGTGATGATGCATACGCAATACCTTTTGCAGTATTTAATTTGTTGAAAAATTGTCTTACGACTTCAGGTTTTGTTTTTCATTTTTTGCTGAGGAACTGCTGTCATCTGTTTCATCGGCATATCACCGCAATAGTTCATCTGTGGGATATCGTCGTGTTATACGGCAAGTATCAACCCACTTCCACACGATTTCATTTAACCTCTGTTTGTAGCCTCTTTGTTTTAGCCTCCTCTATCAACCTACTTCATAGCCTCTTTGTTTTTAAAATTAAACTGCCACCAACGTCTAATGACAGATCATAAATGAAATACTGCTTGTTAAGACAGCTCCTTTATATATAAATGAATAAGTGTGGATGATCTTAGGTCGTTATTGAAACGACCTAAGGGGGGGGGGGGGCATTGTGCAAATAGACGTGCAATGATTTCATCACGCCGAGATCAGTGCAGCTGGAGTAGCTGTTGTTTTATTGATCGGTCGTCCCGCAATGTAACAGAAGACGCCACTTTGTTGTATCCGTCTTCACCACTTCCGCATGCATGCGTCGCAGTAGCTTTCTGCTAGGAATCCGTTACATCGACAGCCAATCTCACTTCACAGATTCTGTTTTCCGCTGTTTTCGCAGAACGTGTTGTGCGGGATTGATCGGCACACGCCTCTCGTTCGCATCGTTCGTCGAATCCCGTTGCGCTCTCGTCCCCCACTGCCCACAGCTGTGTCGGCGCAGTGTATTCGTGACAGCCGTGTGTCTATATGGCATTCACCTCCGCACACGTGTAATTTGATGTGCCTGGCTACCGTATCGGCCGAACGAGCAGCGCACACCCCCGTCGATCGCATTTCTTTGTTTCACTGCTGACGCTTTTCGTCACAAAGGCACACCTTTAAACAAAGGCAACGAATCCCTAAAATAAGGGTATCCACCCATCACCTCTCATGCACGTGCACGAATATGCATAAGCTAGGCTTGTTGTTTTGATAGTCATTATGCGACGGTTTCGACTGCTCCGCTTTAGGATCGTCAGGTGATACTAATTCAGCGAAATAAAAGAAGCTGCGAGTAATTTTCTTGGAAGCCACTGTTTTGCTTACCTCTTCTCAAACCCATTTTGCAATTTATTGTTTATCTTCCATGGATTTTAACTTGCTGTTATTGCAGCATCTAAGTATTGCTAGGTGTAGATTTGATCAGCTGCGTTAAACATTGACAAAGATGCAAAAATATAGACATTGAGAGCGGTCACTGAAGAACATATAGTCTGCCGATTATGCGTGGAGAAATATTTGAAGAGGGAAGAAGAACGCTAGACCCGTCTGATAACTTTTAACGTCGTTATCACTTCATAATTGTGAAGGTCATTCGACGATGTAAGGAGGATTCACTGATTTCAGTTCTCGTCTCAGGATGAATGCATCAGATTGAGGGCATTTCCGATGAATTCAACTTGTTTACTGTAACGTTTTACAGCACTCATCACTCACTGATGATAGGAATACATTCAATTTCTTCGTAGCAACGAGTTTGGCAAGCAAGACGTCCTTCAATTGCATGTTTAGTTTTTGTGCATTGCGGGAACTTGCAACGCAAAACGCATTCCCGCGACCGCTTGCAGGTAGTTTTTATCAGCTCGGAAACATTGTATTTCGCTGGGTGGCGTCTCCAGTAGAAACTCTCAAGTTGAGTCCTTATCAGTGGAGGGTTAGTTATGCCTGAAAATTGCAGCAGATCGGAATTCCTTCTAGATCAGTTGGATGGAATTTTAAACAGATTGCTTCAATTTTAGACCAGTTAGATCTTCGAAATATTCCCATGAGCGATTCGTCCATATAAAATATGGCTGCATTGTTTTGAATCTACATTAATTGTTCACAAAGTTGGAAGCTACTCGTCCTGATGGCTTATTCGTTCGTCGCGTATGGTTGTAGCTCATTTGACGGCCCATCCGCTCCCAGTCTCGTCTTTATTGGTGCTTGGTCCCTTACTTCTTCATCGTCATGATCCCCATTTAGTCGTTTAATTCGTAGTTAAATTTCAAGCAAAACTACGTTTTGTATGAGATTTTCGTTGCATCGTTAAGAAATGAAACGAATTTGCCGTTTCTGTAATTGTATTTCGTCACTTCAGTCAATTTTTATGGGTTTCTTTTTCTCCCTTCTTCATCATTAAATGCGGACTTTTTATTGCCGCCGTTCCTCGCATTCTCCAGAACTCCAACGTTTCCGACATTTCTCATATACTCGTTAAGTTACTTCTTTTCGTAATTTGATCAATTTCTGCATCATTCGTTTATTAAGAGATCCATTTAAGACGATAGCAAACCAAATTGCAAGTAAGCTAATGAAAAATAATTCTCATCCGACAAGAAACTTGAGCGCCTCTAAAGGCAGTAAATATGCGAAAATGTCGGTTGCATTTAATTTCCTCCGTGTGGGGGTCGTTTTGTTGGATGCCTCTTGCAGACCAAACATTTTTAATGCTCTAAGCGTTGTATACTCGCAATAGTCACCTCAAGCGGAAAGGTCTCTATTGCAGCGCAAAAGTAAGGTGCATCGAGCAGTCGTATTGCGTCTGCGCTGAATTGCTCACTTCTGTTTGTCTCTAGTGTGCCGCTTGTTGCCTGTGTGCGCATTGCGTTTCAGAGGTTGTGACGTTATCGTGGAATCGACTCCGTTAAAGTGATATATTAGACCATTTGTGGTGTGATTGAAGTGTTGAAGTGAGCCTTTGAAATGTTTGCGGGAGTTGGCTCAAGTTCCGGTCATCACCCTACTTGAAAGACGTCAAATGATCGAGGTTTTCTTTAACAGCCCTCCTAATAGTGGTATCTTTCTAGGGTGTATAAGTTATCGTGGCATTAATTGCAGCGAGCATCCTTTTATTTTCGCCCTTTATAAAAGTGATTCATTGAGTAGAGCAGTTGATATCTTTGTGATTTTAACGCACTCGAGGAACTTTTTTGGCTGCTGTGATTTCTGCAGAAACGTTGGCGGTAGGGCCATAAATGAATTCGTCGAATGATTACGGTGGAAGCAATTGGTGCAAAAAATGGGGTTTTTCATTGCGTCGCGACATGCAATCTGCATTGCGATGTGTGTCGCCGATAGATGAGAACATTTCACTGGCGGTGACGTCACTGCAACGGAACGACCTCTTGTTAATGTGCTGAAATATTGGAATGACTCAGTTGCAGCACTCCATTTAGTTTCATTTTCGGAGCAAAGCAGCTCAGTGCAAATCGAAACGCGAAATAGCGCTTATCTCGCATTCAGTTTGAACGGTTGGGAGAGAGGTTTCGGCGCAAAGCTGTGCTAGGCTTATGTTCGTTAACAGCAACAAGTGTGAGTGTGAGATTAGCGAGTTTCAGCAGAATTCCGCGCAGCCCCCGCTTCGAGTTGTTTATATCTCCTCGCCAGACGTGTCATATGTGGCGTTTCTAATAAAACTGCATTTTGTGTTGCAGAGTGCATATTTAGTTATCAGTATATATTCTAGGATGTTACGGTATTATCGAGGTTCCAGAAGGGGAGTGGTACTGCGCAAAATGTGCGGACATGCTGCAGCATTTGCGTCGCAATGGCAACGGTAGCGTTGATGTTCGAGAAGCACCACGATGTGAACTGTGTCCATTCGGTGATGGTGCACTCAAAAGAACCGACAGCGGTGGTGAGTTATTCCGAAATTTATGGACTGAGATGAGTAGGAGGGATACTGGTCTCTCGTCTCAAACAGCATGACAGTGTGAACGTCATTGTTCAAGTCTAACAGCATCATTCCACAACCCTCCGCTCTCTCTTTTTTGAGTTCTTCCAGAAGTTCTGTGTATATATTTTAGGTTTTAGAAGTTTTGTTATTCACAGATTATTGGCAGACGGGTGCATGAAGAAATAAAGGAGTTTTATACTCGCTGTTGTTGGTAATAGCGCTATACACTTGAATCGGTTCATTTAATAGTATTTTCCAGAGTCATTTACCCGAAATACAATGTTGCATATCTACGGGTAATATGTGATCTGTTCTGTTGGTGTACACCGACGGGCAGGAAATGGATTCGTGAGTAACATTTCGCGTTGAATTTCTTTTCACCTCCTTGCGAAGGTGATAAGCAGACCGTGCTCCAGCTCTTGTCATTCTTTGATAGACCTGTTCGCGAAATGCCCGATCACCTCTCTTATGTTCATACGATTCGTGGTCTTTGATATTTTCGACGAGCTAGTGTCATTTCGCCTATTGTGGATTTTCTGTTCCATTTTCTGTTCCATCTGGATCACAATCCCATCGAGATCTTTGACAGTCTATCGGCAAGCGCTTGCATCTATTTATATTAATTAGAATTCGCCTTTTGTTGCACTCCATAGAGGTTTGATAATAGTGAATGTTTCTTCTGAATAGAGCTTTTCATTAACTGGACTACTCGAAAGTGAGTGTGATAATCATTATCTCGACCCAAGTTTATTTGTGCTTCTCATATTTATTATTATTTCTACTGCATAGTTTTTGCTTCCCGTTTTCTTGTCGAAGTTCTACGCAATAATACTCGAATATTAGTCGCTGTCAGAAGGTCTCATGAAATATGCTACAGATTTCCATTTGATGATCGCAGATGTGATTACTGAAGGTGATTTTCAGGTTGGGCACATGTCATATGCGCGTTGTATATACCGGAAGTGCGCTTTGGCGATGTACACAGTATGGATCCTGTAATCATAAGTGATGTTCCAATTGAACGGTATGGATTTCAACCACTAATCCTGTGAGTTAAGTGCTCTGCTAGCGGTAACATAATTTGTTATTAGACAACACCGGACGAGATTAGAGTCGCTTTGAAAAGTTTACTATTGATGGGAATGAGGACGCTGCTTCGTGTTGGAGGTCAGTTTTTATCAGTGCAAGGTTGGGGCTTTTCGGTGAATGTGGATTGCAGATTTCAACAGCCGTGTTACCTATGCGCTGAGAGAGGAGAAGATAAACGTGCACTGCAAGGGGCGTGTATGTCATGCAATAAGCCGGCGTGCAAAAAGGTTTGCTTTTTTAATTTTTTAATTTCTTTTTTTGACTTGATTTTTTTGCACATCACATTCCTTGGGCTTTCATCAATAATCGCGTGTTTGGAATTGCATTCTTGCAAACTTACGGGTGGAGGGCAGTTCGTTGAGATCGATGTTTTTCTTATATAATCTCACGAATATTGCTCGCGTATGAAGTTATATAGCAGTATTGTCGAGCATCGTAGTGCCTTCATTTCAGTCCGCAACGATCATACATTCGTAGCGATTGAGTAAGAAACATAAGGTGCACTAAATTTTGACCGCTAATAGGAATGATATATATATATATATATATATATATCTTTAAGTGAGTATATAAATATTGGGGCCACTGTGGTATGTTTGTTTATTTTGAAGATGCTGTTTATTGTGCAGGGATTTCACGTGACGTGTGCGCAAGCCGAGGGTCTTTTATGCGAGGAAGGTGGCGGCTCAAAGAACGTCAAGTATTGCGGTTACTGTGCTGCGCATGCCAAGAAAGCGGTGGGCGTTTATGTTACTTCGCAGCGTTCTTTTTCCGGAAAAAGAGAGGATTTCAACGCATTCATAATTTTTTCTCTTCCTCTCTTTTTTTTCCACTCAGATCAGTTGCGTGCGCGTTGTTTTCTCTCGTTGTGTCCCTCTCTGCTGTCGTCTTTGATCGATTATTGCTCTGTACAATCGATATCGATCTCTTGCTCATTTTCATTGCCCTTTGCGTCCAAATTGCCGTTCCACTTTCTTCATTTGGTGTCATATATGTTTTCAATATGCTGCAGACTAAGAGATCAAGCCTCGATGGCTGTCGTATCGATGTAGGAATGAGGTGGCGTAGTATAGGATGAGAAGCAGAAGGAGCATGCCTTGATTCGTTCGTCTTTCATATAGTTTCTTTTCGATTGCATCACACATTTGGGAAGTTAATGGGCACATTGGTGTAAGTGGTGAGTGCTGATGCTTGTGTAGAGTTGTCGTTGTTGAAGGAACAACAACTTTTATAAACAACGATCGAGTAAACACAACGTCACTGCATTGTCAAAAAGTGCGGCTAAATTTGTGTTGCTTGGTTGAGTATCTCATCGATCTCTATTTTATCGGTTATGGGCATTTTGAATGTTTTCGCGGAATCCGTTACGCGCACATCTCGTATAATCGAATAACATTAATGATTGTGCAGTTGCAGCAGGGTGCCAAAATGAATTGCCTTGCCGTCTTTTTCATTGATTCAAAGGGTTTTGGGGATGTCCTGACCTTAAAAAAAAGAAAAAAGAGAAGAAACATTCAAAATGAGTACTCACAGATCAGAGGGAGAGGTTTTTTTGAAGCGCTCTGAAATCTTGGCATCGTTTCTTCGTTGTGCTCAAAACAGCTTTATTTGTTTGGTTTTAGACATCGTAGTCCTATCCGCTTACTATGTTTTAAGACATTAACTTGGTGTTGGTCGTGAAATGTGGTTATAAACTTGAGCTTGAGCTTGAGCTGTGTAGATGGCAGTTATACTAGTGGATAGCCGTGGATCATGTAATACCGCAGATATCATGTATAGGAGTTGCGAGGGCGGTCGGGCACGTTAAAAATGTGCCGTTGAGTAAGTTGAGTTGCGAGCTTGTAGTCGTTTCAGTCAAGGGCATAACTCATACTAGAATCGATTAATGGCTGCGGTTTTGTGTTATATTCAGCATGGAGTAATTTTAGTTCATTTTGATTGAGGGTAAAGCCTTGCTTGACCTGTTGCTGACTTCTTTTTTTGTCAGTGACCTAGTGAATCAAAACAATCCTTGCTTGATTCATTTGACGAAAGAATATTGTATTTCTACTGTGTTTTGGTAAGAAAATCGGCCGTTTTTTATTTGTCCCCGCTGCAATAATTTGTCCTCAGTGAAGTGAGGTTGGTACGTGTAATGGGTGTCTAGTTGTGGCGCAGTAAGCGGTCGTTCGTTTTTTTTCAGTGGTAGATGGTGTTCCACGATGATATCCCATCCGATGACTGTTGCATTGCTGATATCTCTGTTTGTCACACCTTGACATGCTAAGTTGTCCTTATTCAAATATAATGTTGAAACGCTTAGCCTTAAGGGGATCGCTTAGTGTTGCGTCATGCATCACGTTTAGCAGTCGATTCGCCGGAGGAATTGGGAAGCGTTTTGTGGAGGATATTGCTTACTAATGAGAGCTGGCAAACGAAGCGATCGTGTCATACAGGTGCTCCGCAAATGCGGATACATTGGTGACACATGCCTTACCGCCACCCGATGCTTACCACGTGAAAAAACGTCTGGAATGCTGCAATTGGTGCGGTGGAAACTGCTTTGCGTAAGTAATGGGGATGGCATTGAGTGCACATTATGAAGCTCGAATATAGTGTGCATACGAGAGTGGCGTAAATGTCATGGCGATGATTCTACTCAGTGTGTTTAATTCAGTCTCTTCTGAAATGCAGTAGCATTTTCTTTTGTTGACCATCCCACTGAATTTTGCACAGTTGGTTGGGCTTTGCTTTATTGCCATACATATATCACTTTATTGATTGTGATATTGCTAGCTAGCTATTGCGCTCGATGTTGTTCGCCGTAGTTAGGTCGAATGCATGTTTAGTTATTGAGCTTAGTAAAGAGATATGTATTTACCTCATAGGTGGCGAATTCTATTTACACCTTTATCATCGTGTTTATGAAATGCATTTCAATGAAAAGCAAGAAGGCGCATGCGTTGAGCGCGGTTTTTATGCCATTTTCCGCTGCGGTATCCAAATATGCTGTCGACTTTTTTTAATGTAGGTTGCTGCTTGTGCGATTTCTTTTGTAGGTTCAGCGTTTGTTTTAGTCTGAAACGCGAAAATGTAAACACGCTGCCTCATGGTGGATGCTTTTTCTCGTTCATGGAAGTGATTCAGCGATGCCATGTTGCCTCCAACACCCTTGTTTGCTTTATTCACAAGTGCTTCTCCAGCTACATATCTAAGTCTTATCAAAGTTCATTGTGAATTAAAATTGATTCTGAATACTTTCTCTACTGAGATATCAAGGTAGTTAGAAAGTACTTCTTTCAGTCAGTTGTCACATAGAGCTTTCTGCATGTTACGGACTGATCAGCGCAAACCGTCATGATACTGCAGAAGTTGGCATCACAAGAGCACTGTAATCGTATTTGTGGGTAAGAAATATGTGATAAAAGAGAGCAATGCTTTCTTTTTGTTACTTTGATCGCAGTGTGATTTTTATGCGAAAGAAGTGAAATTGTGTGCACACGACAGTGCTAATCAGAATTGCACACGAGAAACTTCACCGCAGCATTTAATTTCATTAAATTGCTTCTTCGAAACGAAGTTGTTATTGCCACCTTATAAAAGTGAATCTATTCACATCCATTACTGTAGCACCACGACAAAACCCGTTTGCTAAAATAAGAGTTTCGTTGAGGGATAGACTTCAGTTCAAACTGCTACGCTATTGAGTGTTTGTTTTCCTCTCACATACTTCTTGCAGATATTGCGTCATTGCCAAACGCTTTCAGTGGGTCATTCAGAAGAATTGGTAGCATCAGAAACAGCTTATTCCCACAGGAGGTTAGATTTCGGAGGAAAGGAAGGGTGACTGGGTTGCGTGCTGTTTTATGAATGAAAACGTTGCTGGCAAGGAGAGGGCGCTTATCTTCGATTGCCATTTTCAGTACTGATTGCTGCTTCATACTAGACCCTTCGACCATGCTACCGTGTTGTCCATCTGTTACTGCATCACCTCTAAAATCTCTGACTTAATTCCTTGATCTTTGAGATGTGTTAAGTGGATTTGCAAAATGCTTGTGTTGCTGCGTGCTCTGTCTTTATCGCATATTGTTCTGGTGTTGACGGAATTGCGTATTGAAGTTCGCACATCGACCTCGTTCGCTTCTAGCTTAAATGTTTGCTACTTTCAGTGACTTTTAAAGGACACGCGAACGGTGCTTATAACATCCTCTTCCTTCCTTTCAGAAAATAGTGAGCATTTACTGTTGGGTGCGGACGAGATTGACCTCAATAAGGATCAGTAAAGGAGATTCTTTGGGATTTGCATTATAAGCGGAATTCATCGTAGATTTTTGCATGTAACGAAAACAATTTATAATATCTCCTGCGGATTTTATTTAACAAAGGAATAAGCGCTAAATAACCTATTCTGGTGAGAAGTTTTTGACACTTGCTGGATTTTTTCGAACGTTGATCTCATAAAGTGGAAAAGAGAATATGTGAACAATGAGGGAGGGGGGTTCGTTTTGGCGATAGTGGAGAGAATAATTTGCCAGTGGAAAGTTTTCATCTCTTTGTTAGAGGAGGGGAGGGAGGAGAAAGGGATGACGATAACAATTTTAGTCGCCGAAATTGGCTTACAGGAGGCCAGTGGCATTATTGGTGTGATATTGCCGATTTTTGTCGAGTTATTTTATCGATGAGGCATTCGCTTCATCGATAAAATAATATCGAAGCTTTCAGATGAAGGTGATTCATCACTAAGAGAGCAAAGATCGTTTTCACGTTGACTGCACTATCTTGCTCTGATAGCTTGATTAACAGACCTTGACAAATGAATGACGTAGCTACTAACGCGTTGTGTTATATAATCCAGTTGCAGTGTCGTTGAAGATAATGAGCCCGCTGATATTATTATTGATTAACGGTGATATAAGTGATGTCATTTTATGGAATTGAAAGGTAGAGTTGAGGTTAAGTGCCGTCAGGTGTAAACGGGTCCCGGTTAAGGCTTTGTGTAATGGGTGTCCTTTGTCGATGGTAGGTTGGATTTTGTGAGAGTGTAGTATGAGGCGGGAAAGCAAGCGAGGCGCAAGTGTTGTTGCCGTGTCGAGGGAGCGGTGGATAGCGCGATTGGAGTCGAATGATGGACGGTGCACAAGGCTGGCAGTCGGTCTTACCGATCGATCGATGATAGCTGGCACGCCGCATCGTTTTTGCTCGATGAGACGCGAACGTCGACCTCGAGCACGACCATCAGTTCGCTAAACACACATATACACATTTCGTGTTACAACAAGAAGTGGAGTCCTAGATAAAACAATGTAATATAACAGTGGATATCGCCATCGAGAGTTTCGTTTTTTATATGCCGTTGTTCGGGATAGAAAACGATGAGACGGGAGGTTGTTATTGAAACGACGAGAAGAAAGTCACGAATTATCTGGAGTAATTGATTAGCTATAGCTGATATTACCTCAAGTGGCAGATTTCACCAGTAATACACCTCAGCTGTAAATATGAGTGGGGACGATGCTTTGCTGGTGGATTCAGGTGACCTGCTGATAGATTCGTTTGGGATTATAATCATCAAGTTTTCAACACGTGCATCAAAAAAGTTATTTTTGAAGGTGATGCTCGCATTTGAATTTGCAGTCATATATTTTATGCTGGTGACAGTGGTTGCGCGAAATGAGATTTCCATTGTTGTTTATATTGTGTTTGCGGTTGGTTTTTATTCCAGCAATCAGATGTGGCACTTTTTTGTCCTCAGTTGTGGGTGATCAGAGATACGATATTTAGATAATTGGGAAGTGAAAGGTACGCAATTGTTACCCACTCCGAGATATTGCGCTCAGTGTTTTCAAGAGACGAGGAAAGTGTAAATGAAGGGCAATTTTGAGAGCTTGTGAAATGGGCTTTTCTCCATACATCGGCAACCGTGGAACGTTGATCGCGCAGTCTTTCGCAGTATTCTGATACGTTTGCTTCATTTATTTAATTGTGAGATAAAGAAAAGAAATGGGACCGAGTACAAGATATAACGGAAGCGATCCCGAGAATGTTGCCAGTTGTTGTTTATGATGTTTCCTCTGTGTAAATAAAGAAGCATTATTATAGATAGGCGTCTATAAGTAGGCGACTGGCATTTAATTATCGCAATATCACCTAGTACATTTGAGTACCACAAAATTTATTCCATCACTTGACTGTCCCTATGTTCTATTCGTTTTGGCAAAGGTTGTTTCATAGTCTTATGTTCAGTGCACTTTTAATGTGACTTTGAATATTTAATAGGTGTAAGCATGGTTTTGATAATGCTTCATAGGCCACATATTGATGAGTTGTGCACTGTCCTCGAAACACATTTCGATCCGTAAAAACTGTTGGTGACATCGCATAGCAACACTTAGCACTATTGAGTCTATCGTTCACTGCTCATATTTCCTCTGGAATCAACACGTGTTTAATGAGTTTTTGTTAGCTGTTCGGTTGATTTGTTCCATTCATCTGCTCATTGATATCTTCTATGTGGCATGGATAAGCGAAATCGTAGAGAGAGAATGGAGAGAGGCAGTTGAAAAGTGCGAAAAGTTCCTTAAAATTTATAAGGATGGAACATTCTTGTGAGGCTATAGGTGGTAGGGTGAGCGTCATTTTTTGAGAGGGATGTAGAATCTTCATTTTGAAATAGCAAAGCGGGAGCGTGCTCGTACAGCACAATTCCAGGAACGGCATCATTGCAGGCCGTATCATTTTGAAATCTCCAAATACAGCATATATGTATTTGTGTTCAACGTCAGTGAAATTTCAGGGTCAATTGTTTTGTTTTGTTTTTTTAAACCGTTTCGCGCAGTGGTTGTGATAAGCTGATAAGAAAGTAATCATGTTTTACTTATTTTTATTTGAACTAACGATTTCTTCATCAGAAATGGTCAAATTGAGATATAATTTTGCATGAGCTTCGGCGCATTAGAGCGTTTCCGCATAACGTTCGGTGTATATGTGTGCACAAACGGTATTCTCGCATAATTACAGCTTATTATTATTAGGGAAGCCGAAATTGACATTTTTGTCCGCCTCTCCTTTCCAGTGGAATTATTCCCAGAAATTCCATTATTCACTGTTCAGCGTTGACTATTGTTGTGCAGGGAGGTGGCCGAATAGAGCGTTGACTAAGCACCAGTGTTTTACAAATTTGCACACGTCGAATATAGTAGGAGGGAGGTGGCCGAACAAACGACAGAGAATGACGATCTGTCATGGAGGAGGCTGAGGAGGTTGCGCCCTGCTGAGTAGGAACTAGAAGTTTGAAGTAATGAAAGCACATTTAAGCTAGTTAACTAGTGATTCTGTTCAAGCTGTGTGAACGTGAAATGGAGTGCACGATGCATCAGTTTACCTGGGAAGAACCTTCGCCGCTAAACGAGAAGTGCTTTTTCGCTGTTTGTTTACTGCGGTTACGGGAGAGGGGTCTATATTGACTAGTCATTCGGTGCTAACTTTACTTCTCGTGATCACGAGGAGTGCGAATATTGCCATATGCACTTCGATGGTCTTTTCCACATTTGCGACAGCTTTAATTGCGTTAATTAAGCGTGCATTCGAAACAGTGCTGACTTTTTCTTAAGAGTCTCTCTTGTTGAACTGGAGCCGATAGAATGAATTAAGAAGAGATTCCATTGAAAAGTCTTTACTTTCGTAATTGGAGCTGAGCAAAAGGGAGGAGGAGGGGAGGAAAAGCCATGATGATATTGCATTTGCTGCCTCCCGTGCTTATTTGCACATGCTTCTTTATTGTTCCACATTCAATGTTGTAATAACGTGATGTGAGGTTGGAGAGGTTGGAGCAAACGTTCGCATATATCGGCACTTTTATGGGCCAGAAACGAGTGTTATTCTTTCTTTGTAGGAAACATCAAGTTCCTGTTGCTTGCAGGTGTTCAGCTGATGCGGATAGATTGACTTTGTGTGAAACGGAAAGAAAAACTCTTACAGATGCAGTGGATTATTGCGGGATTGTCGGTGCATCTCCGCGCTTCTGGAGTGTTGTAAAGTGGCGTTGGGTCAAAGGTCCGCGTGTGATTAAGACCGCAGTTGAAATGGCTCATTTTAATGACAATCAAAGCTTCTAAAGGGGATGTACAACTAAATGCTTATGTGAAGTTTGTGGACTGGTTTGCATTGTTGGACATATTAAAGCTGGCAGTCGGGAGAAGAGATCAGAGGGGGGAGACTAGCAAAGAAAGCGTATCTATCGTATGTGGAGGTCGTCGCAGCAGCGGTGCTCAGCAAGAGCACAGAACAGAGTGGGGGGAGCGGGGTGGCGTTGAGAGGCAGTACGCTATCTATCCGACCGGTGCATGCATCGATCGATGCCGAATCGATTGCAATTGTCGGCGGACTGCCAGGCCGAGTGGCCTTTCTGCCGTCTTTTGGGACGTCGGGTTGGTTCGATGCCGAGCGGGCGGCGCTGGCCGTATCGGCCGCTCTCTCCACGCAAAAATAATGTCCCCGCGACGGGTGCATTCTCTGCGACCGTCATGTTGAGAGTACATCGCGTCGCCCACCACGGTCTATTCGAGTTTTTGTTGTATGCATCAGTGACCGCAGAAACATGTCTTGTGCGTGCAGAATCGTTAGTATACTAGTTGTTGATGAAGCATTCAGCGCTACTTTCAAATCGCTCATTTATCCTTCCGAGGCATGTTCACGCACTTATCATTCATTTTCTGTCTGCTTTGTTCGTTAATTTTGGAATACTTCTTTGGAGTGGTAATATAAATGGGTGCATCTACAGTTTAATAACAGTTTCACTTTCTTAAATAATTTATTTTCGCTAGTGGCAGCAAAAGAATTGATTGATACATAGCTTTTCGTATTATCTATAATGTCTAGAAGCCTCGATATCATTTGTTCACTGGTCTTGAATCCGGAAGTTAGGTGATCATGAAGATTGGGCAGTATATTCATTATATCGGCAAAATGTGGGAAGAAGATACGTGTAGGCGAAAGTTGACTATATGGGTTGTTTCTTGCACTTCTTTGGTTGCAGCCGTGATGGGGATGATTCGATTCACTATTATTCAGTGAATGGAGTGCTTTTTGACTTTTTCAGGAATAGGCTTCCTCACCTAAATGTTTTCGTTTTACACAAAGGTTTGTAACTATCGAAAGTATTGAATGGTTACAAGCGCACATAGAAGACACTGTTTGTGACTGATTGATTAGGGTTGTAGGCATATATTTTATAATTTTTAAAGCAGGTAGGTGCTGCGTATAGAGAGAGGTGACACTGCTCGAATTTCGTGATGAAACATTTGAAAGCAGTCTGTGTTTTGTGCGATTGCTGGAATTTATTGTTTACGATGCTTCATTTGGAGATATGTTAAGACGTCTATTTGAGCTGAGATTTGAGTTAGTAGTTCATTGATGTTTGCTGTTAACGTCGGTGCCCTTTTCTGTTCTTCTACTAAATATTGCCCGAAATTGGGAACATTTCTGGGCTGGTGTTTGTTTGTTTTAGGTTGATTTTATTTTCTTGGTAATCCTATCTCTCCATCATCATATTTGAACTGTTCTTCTACTGTACTGAGGTCAAAGAAGAGGTTGTAACTGAAGTCTTGCATATTATCAAAAAAGCGCGTCAGAGAGCAAGGTGATAGGTGTTATGTGTTGTGAGTGCCTCATACATTCTTTAGTGACAGTCGTGAGGAGATACCCGATGTTATTTTCTCTTTGATTGCATATCGATGGAGCTTTCTTCTAAAATGCAAAGTTATCACGATGAAGATAAATTTTATGAATAAGCGGATGTAATGAGCAATTAAGGTTCACTGGGGGTGAGTTTACTGAATGATGTGGACATTGGATTGCTTTCTTCGCTGTTTCATTGTCATATAGACCGATTGGTCAATGAGCACCTTTTATGTAGTATATGATAAACATATAGGTACATTAATTGTATAGAATAGATCGCAAATATGTTTTGAAGGTGGTTGTTGGTATCTGTAATGTTCTGTCTACAGGTACTATTTTTAACTGAAGACATATGTGATCAGTGGGCAAATAGAAAATTGTAAATTTTGGTTGGTGTAGATGGATTGCGTTGCATGTTGGTTAGTGAGGATTTGTTGGGAACGCGGACAAATACCTAACGTTTGTGGCCGGAGATGTTATCGGAACTGCTATAGCCTTATGAGTGATCGGAATTGACGAATTGCAATGTCTGATGGTTTTGGGCATGGTAAGGGATGTGGGGGAGGGAAGGGGATGCAAGAAAAGACCGCATTTTAGGCATCTGTTTCTTAGTATATGTTGCAAGCGATTATCGCAATTTCTTTTTTATTGGTATAAGGTTTACCACATAGTTTTACCACACTATATTGCCCGTTTGAGTTGTAGCTTTATCACATTCATGGAATGGCTGCATCCATAGGATCCATAGTATTGTTTTACTGCTTCTAGAAGAGAAGAGTAATGGCCGTTCGATTTGCTAGTAGCTAAGAAAGTTTGTTTCTTGGTTGAAAGTGACTTCACCTGAGACTAGGAAATGTTGTTCGGGAGAGCTTAAAGTGAGCTGAGTGGCATGCATCAGTAAGGCACACAAATAAAGACATCAACTGATTTCACCTTATATACGCAGATGAGCATATTTTTAAAGTGTCTAGCATATCGTAGCGTTCTCACCTAACATTACTCCGTCGTTCAGAGAGCGTCGATGTGTCACTTTGCACGGCGACGATTCGTCGGTTTTGTTTGCGGCAATGAGAGCGTTGCTTTCTTATTTCATTGGACGCCGCAGAAGCGTTCATTGTGTTGTCCTTTCGTCGTGAATCATACATTTATTTTCTAGCAGTATACCTATCAGATGCAGTACCTTTGTGCTGAACACCGCTTCCTCGTTCTTTTATTTTCCCTCTTCCTGTTCTCTCTCCCTCCTCTCCCTCGATCGTACTCATGCGAATCAGCAAATCATAAAATGAGTCGTGAGTCCGAGACACATGAGAATCTCCACTATCACTGGTTGTAGTAGAGGGGAACATGTGATTTGTAGATTTATATTTAGGTTTCGCTGATGCTATAGTTGTTGTTGTTGAGAACTTTTTGCCCAGTACAAGCGGATAGAAGGGATAAAAGGTGGGACGAAGAAGACGGCATATCTTCGTCATAAAGCAAGTTATTCCTGCGCACAGATAAAGGTGTCTGCCGGAAATCCTATCCATCGATCAGGCTCATTTATGCTGCAAACAGGCCTCTTGTTGTGCCTTTATGTATATCTTCTGGCCAGAGGTAGCAAGATTTTGACCCATTTGAAGGTAAATATGTTCCATAGAAACATCTTGATTGTTTCTGAAGTTTTCTTGTTTAGTTTGAGCATTATTATCTATGAGTGAAGCCCTCAATAATTTTGTCGTTGAACGTTTTGCCGACTGGGCAGTAATTTGGAACATTGCATCGATGTGGGGGAGGAAGAGGGATACAAGCGGCGGCAGCACTTCGCTCTTTATTAGCTGCTGTGATCAGTACTTTTCTTTGTTCTCGCCGTATTCATTTTCGGCATTACGGCAGCATACGTAAAGAAATTGGGAGGTGACAGTTCTATGTTCGTTTGATGATCACTGTTGGCGGTGTTTTGAGTAAGCAAAATTAAATGTGAGCTTATCACCTCAAGTTGCCAAGTGATGTTTTTATGCTCAATTATGAAATTATCATGGGAAATTGTTTAAGCCTATATTTCAGGCAGTTTTCTTTTGCTCGGTCATTTGGTCCATACATCTAAAGTTGTTGATATTTCCGTAAAAGTAGGGAATAAGTATCGGAAGAGTTCACAGTATTATTTATTGTTGACGTTGATTCGATGCTGGAACTTGCAAGTGGGATAAATGAAGTACTAAACCAGAAAGGTTTATTTGTACAAGTGCTCACCTACTTGGAGGTGATGTAAAGAATGCGTAGAATTGGGGAAGGCGGCTTGCATGAAAGATGTAAAGGTACAGCAAAAAGCCGACTCATCGCTTCTGCGTCCACTGACGTCCAGTTATTTGGAATTCCCAATTATTTGCAAAAAACTTAGGATTCAGAGGAGCGGAGTTGTCGCGAAGTATTTGTTTAACGTTCGCAGTGAAGTGGAAGAGAATATGTGCCATGGTGCAGCCCGCACATCCGATCGTTTAATGGCGCACAGACTAAGATATATTGTGATAAATGGCCCAGAATATTTAAGGCAGCTTGCACTATCGTATCCGAATCCATCTGCACTATCGTATACCAATTGACGGGAAGCGATCCACATCTGCTTACCTCCAGCGATTTTTGCGCGATTTTTTTCGCCCATAATTGTGCTTCATTTAATACTGAGGTGAAGACGTAATTAGTGCCACTGGTAAAGCTTCGCAGATGGCTTGTCTTTCAGGACACTCTTTTCAATTAGGAGTGATAGTACTGGTCATCATTCTTGTTTGCCATCTTCGTTCATCATTCAGGCATCTGAATACACCATTGTTGTGAGCACCGGAGGCGTTTAAATGCGACATTTGCCGGTCATTTAAGGCATCAGAATCTAGCACCTTCATTGTAATATTGAGCTGCCGGATGCGCTCTCCTCGTTGGTCAGTTGGGTCATCTGAAAGCATCACGAATGGCAGTATTTGAGAGGAATGAAAGTTCCGCTTTTGAGTAACCTCCCCATGAAAAGCAGTGTGTCCTGTGACATGCGCAGCACTCAGTTTCTTAAGGTAGTAGCAGAATTGCTGAAAAATCCACTAGGCAGTTTGCCATGAAGCGGCTGTCAATTCTAGCCAGAGTTGGCGGGAAATCGATGTGGATGTGTGGTGTGTGGAACGAACCGAATAACGAATGTATGCTATCGCTTTAGGGCAGGCACCATCTCTGCGTCATGCTATTAATGCTTTTAACGATGCGTCTCTCTTCGATATCTCGCAAAATTTTGCAGCCAGCCGGCTGTCGTTTGCTCCATTTGTCTATTGCAGTGGGTGTTTGCCGCTGCGCTTACCGAGACGAACGATAAATCTACCTTCCCGTATTGCGACCATTTTGATGTCTTTCAGGATCTATGTTTAGAATGTTTTTTATTCGTTGGCATTCTTGCTTCATCCTTAGCTCTTATTATGTGTCAAGAAATGGCGCTGAAAGCTGTTTTTCCTTTGTTTGTTTTGCGAGTCAGTGATTTGCATTTGGTTTTCCACACCTTTGAGTTTCATGTAAATAATCGACATCTTTTTTTGGCTCTTACCAATCCGTTCGTGTAATACGAGCTCATATGAGGGAGTCTTTACGATAGGTTATGGAGTGACCGAATGTTTAAATAAAAGTTGCGAATGCGCAGCGTTTGCAATGGGTGTGAGGCAACTCCTTATGGAAGCATAGCGTGTTGTCATGTAATGGCGGTTGCTTTCTGCACTCGAAACGTGCCCACGTGTTCATAGGTGTTGATTATTTTCATTTTTCGGAACGCGTTAAATTTGACTTCATTTGCAGTTCGTCTTTACCTTTATTTATTTGTTGTTCCGTAATTTTCTTGTGAGGAAGTTTGTTTTCGGTCATTTATCCCCATTTTCTTCATCATTTCTTGCTGCAGCTAGCCATCTTTCACTAACATTTCAAACTTTATTACGATTTATTTCAATGTCTTTGCTAGTTCCTTTTTATTGTTCCTCTGAGGAATTGAATATGCGAACGCATTTGCTAAACCGGATTTGTTCTGTTGTCGTGGGTGGATTATGCGGGAATGCTATATTAAAAGGGAAGATACTACTACCGAATCGATTCTATTTAGCAGTATGTTAGTACTGTTTTTTGCCTATTTCGATGTAGTCAAACGATATATGCGGTTATCCACTACATCTTCCGTTTCATTCTTCAGTCTGCCGTAAAATTGATATCTGCTTTGATCCATGATAGCAAGCATTTTTGTAGTGCCGGTTTCATCATAGGTTCATTTCTTGAGTAGTATCATGGCATAGCGATATAAAAGTTCACTTAGATGAGGCTATACCCATAAGCAGTTATTGTGATGCTTGCAGATTGGTGATCCGTTAATAAAAATCATACCTGCGTATCGACACCGAGCTCAGTCGTCGTCGTGCTCTTCGACGACCAGCGGTGGTGGCCAACAGATATCACCTCGACTTAATAACACGTTTAACGGTATTCCGCCGAACGCCGATCACTTCCTTAGTCGAGTTCGTCATTTTTGTTTCTTTGAATTGTGCCTATTTGTTTTACGAGAAGTTTACAAAAGCATTTGTTGGTATGATTGAGTGGCCATAATTTTATGATTATCGACCGCATCCCTTAACAGAATCTGTTCAAACTGTTAAAGTAGAAGGTGTAGCAGTTTGTAGCTCAAGATTTTGCATTATAGCATGAACTGAGAACCGCAGATTCCATCAGAGGTGCAAATAATGACGCTTCTTCCATATTTAGGACGCTTGCGCCTCACTTACTGTTGTTGGTGATGAGGATATTCCCCCACATGCGTGTTTCCTATAGGCTTTTCATCGCTTATTAACTTGTTCACAGTTCAGAAATACTTGATCACTGATTTGACGCCATTATCCTCTTGAAATTTCGTTGAGAATGTGGAAGCGATGTCATAAAGCACCTCAGGCTATGCTAGTTTACCGATCAGAATAATTGCATTTGAAGGTTAGGCGCTTATTGGATAATAATTCAAGTAGATAAATGCAATTTGATGTCGATCGCAGCATGAGAGAACGGGTATGAGTGTCGTCGATTTATGTGATGTTCTTTTGGATACGCATACTTTTATCGATTGCATGTTGATCGTTTGAGCGGGAGTTCCGGCTGCGAAGAGCGCAGTAATTAATGCGCAATGCACTTAATTTTTCTCACTTTTGTACTGCATTTCGTCGCACTCGATTTATTCGTTGCGCATTGTGGAGAATGATTTTTCTTTCGATGATCGCCATCTGTCGCAGCTTTAAAGCATTTTCCTCATGAGGCATAACAAATTATTACAATGAACTGCGCCTGCTTATATAACGGGTGCGAAATTCGCAGAAGGTGTTCAAGGGAGAGGAAGAATATTACTTCCATGATATTGCGTAGGAGCTCCCAGAGTTCAGGTTCGATTTCAGTTCTCAAAGATTTTAGGGCTGCCGAAGTTTACAGATTGGAAAGGGGGTCGACAAGCTAGCAGCAATGTTGTTTATGTATGGTAATTTTATTGTGTTGTAGTTGAATAGTTGGGACATGCTCGTATTAGTGAAGCTATAAATTGCAGCTTATAAATATGCTATGTGAGACGGGGGCGATGATGTTAGCAGCTATTTTTTATTTACTTAGTTTTTTCATATGATTACCTTTGAATAGAAAGACCCACAAAATTTACTCTGCCTATAAAGTTTAATATTCTATATAAGGCACATTAACGACAGAGGTTTTGGCTAATAGCCTCTGCGTTTGAGCTGCGCCCATTGGAAGCTGATATAAATGTGCTGTCGCAGATTGTAATTCATAGCTTTTCGTGTAATTAAACAGCGGAGATGGAAAGGTTTCATAAGTGAAGAGATGGAATATAAGTGGCGAGAATGAACAATGTTCATTAGTGAGTGCGACTTTTTAGGCATTATTTCGTTGGCGTTTCTGTCTGAGCTAATCACATGAAAATTTGTCTCATGTTGCTTTTGCCTCGTCGGCATTCCCACTTCCGGAATAGAAATAGGATGTCACGTTAACTTGATGGAATATGGAGGCATTTTATAAATCAGAAATCCTTTCATTAGATGATACGGGTTTCAGACTCTGTTGTCGAGCATTTCGCCGATCGGAAGCAACGTCTACAGCAACAGTAATCGATCGGCATCTGTGACGCCATTATCCGGTATATCGTCACAGAATACGCCATCAGTGCCCACGTTACCAAACGACGGCAGCACGCATCGAGACGGCAGCGTTATGCTTCACGACCCTATCCAACGGTTCGTTTTTGTCCTTTTCGACCTAATATGCCTCTTTTAATTATTCTCACGGTGTGATTGTCAAAGTTTTTCCTCGATTCTTACTTGTATAGTGGCGCGTTTTCGAACTTTTGACCCTAACTTCTTGAGCTTTGAAATTGAACTTGAAGTCTGAAGAAGTTCTGCTGTTGCAGAACCCCATTGCCTCCAACATCGGTTGATCGAGCGATGATGAATGCAGTGCTATCACAGCCACTTGGTGCGCATTCCATACTCGATGGTGCATGTAGCCCACCTGTATCCAGCGGCAGGTATTCATTTCGTCCCACTCACTTCTCTGTGCTTGCTAGCTTATGTTAACATCTATGGAGTTTTTATCGCAGCCGTAGAGGTAATGAAAATTCGCTTTTAAATTCTGTTACTACTATAAGCGAGATCTTAGTCCCTCTGTCAAATTCGGGGGAATGTGTCTTATCTTGAGGTTTATATTATTTCCCACTTTCTTAGCACTCGCTGTATTAGTTCGTAGACAGCAGCTTTGAGCAATATTCGTGGATAAGATTTGCGGACGAACATCATTAATGATGTATGTCTGGTGCACTTATTTATGAGACTGCTTTATTCTCAAAAATGATTTCACTTTTTTGATTTGCATATTAGCTTGCAAATTATTATTTTCCCGTGCTACGTTTCCACATGAACGATAGGTTTTCCTCTGTTGTGGATTTTTCTTCTTTTCTGATCGCTTTTGCATTAAATATCTCAATAGGACTATTGTGTTCCATTGCTTGCAAGGTGATTAGCTTTGGAGATGTAATACAACGAGGGGTGCGGCTTTTCTCTTGGAGGTTTTCCTTCGAAATGAATTTTCGCACATTCCACCTCTTGCTTGTGTTTGTTCTTTGTGCACATTAAATAAATTAGTGCAATGCAATTATGATAGATTTGTGTCAAAACAAAAGGGTAAATTAACTTGTCAACTTTCAGTTGAGGTCGTTGTTAGAGCATAATAAACTTACAGGTCTTCGATAGTGCAGGACACTCCCCCACCAGCCGCTGCAGCACTTTCTTCGTCAAAATGCGAGCAGCCATCTAATTTGGATATACTCGCATCTTCGGCCTCTATCGTTCCTTTACCCTCCAGTATGGGAACACTCATAGGATCGCCTCTTATGAAGGTCACATTCAGAATATTTTCTGCCTTCTTAAAATTTGGAGGATTGGGAGGATCAGATTGGTTGTGCTTTCAGATTCTTTCTGCAACTATTATTGTTACATGATTCATTTAGAATGTGTCGAAACTCATTTCTCAGGTACTCAGAAATGTAAGATTGATTAAGATTTAGATTCCCTTCCATTGTTTGGGTCGAGTATATGCCTACGTTTCGGCGGATATGCAGATTTGCTCATTTGGAAATGTTGGAAGGGAAAAATGTGGTTGAAGCAAAATGCATTCGTTATTTGTGGCGTGCGTGCTGTGTTATAATTAACTGAACCTTTCAGGCAGATATCTCACCAGTATTGAATGAGAAACCATTAAATAACGGCACTTTGATTACATCACCCGGCGCAGAGCTGTCGCCTCCAAACTCTATGCACACCCCGATGAATGCTAAGCAGACAGCGCCAGTATCTTCGTTGCCCAAAGCTGGTATGCAGCTGAGCTTAATGGACAGAAAGTACCGTTCAACGGTTGAAACCTCAAGAAATGGGAGGGGTGTGGGGAGCAATGCAATCATGTGTAAGGTTTATGGTCGGAATGCGAGTTTCTTATATTCTTTCCACTTTAGATTTCTTTCACAGATCCGTTTATTTTTAGAGATGCTCACTAATGGTCACACGTCTAAGTTTCTGAAATGAACGCATTCACATATGTATTTTTTCTTGAATATGTAGTTCAGAAACGTTAGCGCTTTATCATATTGCAATTTTATACTGTTTGTTTTCAGTCGAAGATGGTTTCACATGTTTAATTTATGTTGAGATGGTCGCTTTGTGTGCTGCAAATGACCACTCACTATAGTTTTTTCGCCCATTGTAGTTATTGCTGTGCAGCGAATACCTTTGTTTAAATCAAAATTCTACGTATTTTAATGAAAGTGTTTTTTTTCAGTGAAGCGATCAAGAACGTCTGATTTGGGCGATAGACCGAAGAGGCCGAGGAATAACAATAAAACGAGCAAATCAGTGAAGGCCCTCCTCGAATCTGTTGGACCTCTCATTTCGGTAAGGGAAATCCACCACTGATTGTTATTGATAGCGTTTATATACATGCACATTTAAGTGGTTTTTGATGGAGGAGAGGAATGTTCCACGGTTCTTTTCGCAACCTCGACGCGTGAGTAGCACGAATGCGGTGTATCGAAGTGGCGATTCTGTGGCGTTGATTCGTAATTTTTTTGCACGAATCAGCTAAAAATTTTGCCTCCACTGAAATGAAATGCTGCATTGGGAGGGGAACAGTAATGAGGAGGCTAACCCTAAATGTTTATTCCTAGCTTGGGATGGTTACTTTATTTGAGGTTTACGTGTGCATGCAAGTGATGGTGTTGTTGCGAAGACTTTAGAAGCATAAAATATATGCAATAGTCGATGAGCTCTTGTTGTCTAATGTGCTGCTCAGAAACCATTCTCATATTCTTTCCGCTCTGAATTTTTGTGCCATTCGTGCATTTGTCTTCGTGTTAAAACGTTCATCAGCGTACTTCTGATGGGAGGCAACAATTGCTGCATTCAGAAAGCCCATTAAAGGCTCTTCGGTCAATTAAATCAGAGTGAGAGGTGCTTCGAACATTTCAATGCAACCTAGAAGGGTGGAAGGAGGGCATCACTCAGTCGGATGTCGTGTATTTACTACTTTTGAAAGCTATAGTGTGGAAAAGGAGACGGAACTTTTTGTTCACATTGGCGCATTATTGGGATAATGCCGAACCTGCACTTTCCTAATATGTAAGGTTCGATGCGAATTTGGAATGAAAAGTCAGCAGCTGCATGGAGAATTTTTTCGACATTTAAACCTCATTTGATCCCTTTTCTCTCATGCTCTATCTTCTGCCAGATCGAATGTTGAAGTTGTTTGTGAATTATCTGTAGTCATTTAAGTAAAAATTGAAATATCTAGTGGTAGAGGAAGGCATTCGTTGTTGTAGCTTGTGGCAACATTATTCACGACCGAGTTGTTTTTTCATTCGCGCGACCTGTTACCTCTTGTGGTATATGTGAACGCACTCTATTTTAGGAGACGGTTTCCGACTTTCAGCGTGAACGAGTCAGCGAGAGGGATGCGGCGGCAGCAGCTGCGGCCGCGTCCGCATCCACATCATCCGCACACCTTTCCGCACCGTCGACATCGACCGACACCAACAGTTTGTCGACAAATGCTGCTGTATTGAATAATGTGCAGACAAGTGCTATCACAACACCCCTTCAGAGTATGTCTTTGTATTTGGTATAACTGCTTCTTGCTAATATTGCTATTTTCATCTGAAGAACATTTTTTAAAAACATTAACTGTGCTTTTGCTCGGGGTGTTAAAGCAGTCTTGTTGAAGAGCGGTTCGAAACGCGAAACGCTTTTCCTCACCTTAAACATCTACTTCTCCGAGAATTTCTGATAGAACTAATGAATTTCAAGATATTGCCGGAAATTAAGGACACTGATTTTATACCTCCTGTTGTTTTCTTCCTGTTTGCATCCTGAAGGGTAGTTTTCATTTTCTATAGAGTACCACTTTACATTTTTTTCAAATCTGAACACTCATGTTGCTGCTGGATAAGATTTCTTTTTGTTATTGCTGAGATGTAGAGATGTTTGGCAATTTGTCTTTGTTTTTTCATCACTGAAGGTTACAGCTTCTTCAACATTGGGCATCGGTGGTTCAATGGCATTCAGTTCAGCGTACCAGCCATCGACGTCGGCAACGTCAGCAGCTTCCACATTCGTTGGTGTTCCTCTACTGCGTTCCGTTCCTAAAGTGTTCACTGCTTCCGATCAAAATCTCGCTGGGTAAGCCTACAACTATCATTACGAGTAATTCAGAAAGTGGATGAACATGCACGATTTGACTACGATCTTTATGCACTCTTGCGTAACAATAAAATGTGATCGTGATTGCACTGCTTGTTGCTACTCCATTTCGACATTAGCCATTATTCCTCTCACTATGCTGCAGTTTGATCAAGCACTTCCTCAGATTGAAGCAGGTGAGAAAGAGAGCTTTGCGAAGAAGATAGCCAAGTTTCGAGATCTGCTCTTTAGGTTCGTATTTGCTCTGCTACTCACGTTGCGCGTTTAGCAGCTATGTATCTTATAATGGAGCCAAGTAAACCAGCCATTGAGTTTTTTCAGTAATTCAAATAATTGCTTGATATGTGATGTTATTTGTTTTGCAGTGCATCTATAGATCGACATCATGTATCAACGTCAATGCCGTCAACTTCGTTTGGGCTGGGTGCTTCAAGCGTGCAGCACAGTCCATTCCCGCAATCGATGGAGGAGTTACTCGAGCGACAGTGGGAACAAGGCTCTCACTTTCTTATGTCTCATGCCCCTTTCGATAGTAAGTTGCTGGTGGTGTTGATTAGGTAGGAACTGAGAGGTGTTGTGGTAGTGGGTGGTTTTAAGATGATGGTAATTGCATAACAGTGGTTGTAGTGGTGTGCTCGACGATGTGAAATGTTTGTTTACGAAGCGTAACGGTGGTGGAAGTGCGAGTCGCATTGTGGGTGTGGTGATGCAGCGATGCATCGACGTTTTTATCGTTTACGAGGGAGGCATCTAGACGAGAAACGACGCCACTCGCCCTCTCCTCCGAGTGCCACTTGCACAAACGCAAACGCCGCTCGCTTATTCATCATTGCACAGCATCGATTTCGTTTCTCGCCAAAAATTTTCCGCTCACTTCTCACTTTGGGGACCAACCGGCTGCGAATTAGTGTCTTCGTCTTACGAACATTGATCTATTCGAATGCATACATTTAGTTTGCCTAGACCCTTCATTGTCTTTCGACAGCTGACATTTTTTTTTTTTTTGCAAATTAGTTGGTGCTAAATCGTTATAGTGCTTTCAGTTTTTATGACGAAGTTTCGTGGTCAGTTGTAAAATGAAAAGTGGAAAAATTTGGTTTTACGAATGGATGAGGAAGGATATGAATCTGTTTTCTTTGGTAGTAAACGAGGTTGATTGAGTGCGCCCTCTCTATTCCTCCTATTTCTTGTTAGTTTTTTATTCTCATGGGCACTATTTACATTCATTAAATATGTTAAGGAGTGTTTTTATGAGGCCAAATAATTACAACAGCTGTTTATTAATGGGAAGTTGTTGCATTTAGTGACTAATTTCTGTAGCAGTAACCGTAAAGTGTGCTTAAAAAGCGTCGAAAGTGAAGTTTCTGCAAAAAAATTGAGAGCAGTTTCCTTCTTTGACTATTTGTCTATGTTTGATTAAAGACAACGATATTCTTTTTTAACCGCGGTACACAGTTCCGCCGTCATTTATTTTAAGCTTCGGCGAATATTTAGAAATTAATAGAATTTTGTGAAATGATTGTATTTCCGGGTTTCATGAAATGTTTTTTCGATTCGTCGGTGTGGACTGGCCTATTCATTGCAAGGGGAAGTGTGAGGGAGATTAAACTCCACTTATTTTCGATAGGTTCTCGAAGCTGTGTAGTTCACAGAAGGCGCGCATATTTTCTTGGTTACTTACGGGTTAAGATGAATGTGGAAGTGATTGATGCTGTAGGTGTCACTCAGAAAATGCAGTTAGATGTAACTGAGAGGAATATTTCATCAGTTTAAGTAAAGCATCCAGTTTTATATCTTCCAATTTCAGTCGTGTTTAAAATGTGGATATTATTGTCAGAGTTTTTAATGAAGAGTTGAGTAGGATTCGCACAGATGCGTGGTTTTTTCCAAAAAGTAAAGCGATTGCACCTGCTGACTAGTGCTTTGAGGCGGAATATATGTTTGTTTCACTGGAGTCCTTGTTCGTGTTGCAGTTGTAGTCGATGATCTCCAATGCAGTATTTAATTCTGCGGACGCTGTTAGAATAGCTGCTATTGTGCGTACAGTCCTATTCCAATAGCTCATTGTTTTGTCGGTTTCTGACCAGAATTATTGGGATGCGATGTATCGTGAAGCTGTTGTGTGATTTTGCCGATTGGCTGAACGTGTTAAAGGGGGCAAAGGTGTCTGTTAGCTGGAAAGTGGTCTGATTTTGATGGTAATTTGTGAATTTAGTTGCTACAATTTTTTTCGAGGAGTTCACTGTTATGCAAACTAGTTATTTCTAATTTGCTCTGTTCTGATACAATTCTCTTTTGTTCGAGTCCCAAAAATTCTTTTGCAGCATCGTTACTATTAATTCTTCAGCATATTTTTGTAAAATGCAAAGGTTTGCACACACGTTGCTGCCCTAGTGACCCGCGTCCCGAAAGGAAGGTCGTTTCCTGCGACGCAGTAATTTGTTTTAGAACTAGTATATATATACTTCCGTCCTTCATGTATATATGAACTTTTGTCTTTGACCCCGGGGTGATATCTGAAGAGCTTACTTTCTTCACTCACCACCTACCTAATGTTATATTGTTAGCGGTATCTGAAATGCCTCGATGCAGGCCAGAAGAGATATAGTGGTGCCTCAGTTTTTCAAATAAGGTCTGTTTTTGCAGTAGCGCAACTGTTATCGTGTCTGCACGAGTTGAAAATGGAAAACGTGAGGTTGGAGGAATCAATGGCACAGCTCGTTAGGAGAAGGGATCATCTACTCGCCCTTAATGCTCGACTTTCGCTTTCACTGACTGGTGGCAGTGCTCCATCCGCAAATGTGAACGCCACAAGGTTTGACTAATTGCATGTTTTTTGATGTGCACTTCGACGGGTTGTACAGCGTTTCTCGAAGCACATTTCGTACCGATTAGCAGTGTGCACTTCGGCAAATTTTTGAGTTAATTACGTCTTTTCTGCTCTCCCTTATTGTTTAAGAAGTGAACTTGGAAGTTCCTTGCTGAGGCGATCTCGCCACAGCTGCTCACTGTGACTTATGGTTTGGTTGAAGCAGATTTGCAGTCCAGTTGAAGCGGAACTTCTGCTTAGTCTGTGGTAGAGATTTATCGTTAAATACTGATCACGAAGTTTGCATGGTAGAGATACATACAAACTTCGTGATCAGTATGCGTCGCTTAAAGGAGGAACTCGAATTCCTCTTAACGAGAGTCAGATGGTAATTAGGGTCGTGCTCATATTGTCATTCTTTCAGTCCACACCACTCTCCACGTATCGGTGTTGGGACAGGGACGAGCATGCAGCAGTCGATTTCCATTTCATCGTCCCTCGCTTCCGCCTCATGTCCGGCCTCTACCTCAGCGTCTTCCGTAGCCACTTTGTCTTCCGGTGTTGTTTTGCCGTCGGTCTCGCAACAGCAATCCCACCTGGGCGGCATCCCATCGGCTTCCACTTCAGCCCTTCTTGGTGGTCCTTCGTATGCTTCTACCTTACCGCCTTCCGTTGACGATTCACTGAATCAGTTGCGCTCATTGGCTGGTTGCGCCGCCTTATCGGGTGTTACACGAAATGGAACAACATCAGGCCCTTCACAGCTGCCCGCGGCAGTCGCTCCTCCAGTTATTGGTCGACCTTCCAGTCGTCAGACACCAGCTTCCATCACATCTGGGGCAAGTATCACTGGCGGAACGTCGATGCCACAACCCTCTCAGGCGTCTTTCTCGGCGAACAGGTGAGATCATCAAAGCACACTCTCGTCTTTCCGCACATTTCAAGCACGTTGTTTAATGTGGAAGTTTTTCTTGGTTTATTCAGTCTGACCTTGAACCTGGCAAGAATTAAGAATTCAGGTTCAGGAGGAAAACGTCTCTAGTCTTTCTCATATCCACAAAATTCTCCGTACATATCTCTTCCCTTCCTACGACACAAAAAATCTTAGATGTTGTCAACAACAATGATACACGAATGCCCACCGAATGCGCTTTTAATGTGATGCGTTGAAGGATTCCATCGGCAAGCGGGCATACATCTACAACGCCGACTAGCGCCGCAAATGCGAGCGGATCTTCAGTGACGTCGAAGTCGAGTATCGTCAGCGGTGTAGATTTGCTGACAGGTTCGACTGCGGCCACTATTTCGCCAGAACGACAGCAACAGCTTGCAGCAGCTGCTGTAGCAGCGGCTGCCGCCAGTGCTCTCGGGAACAGTTTTCTGACAGCGCGTAGTCCTGTACAAATTAGCACTTCGGGTACGGGCAATAACCCGCTTGGACAGTTCGCATCACAGGTACATATTTATCTTATCATCACGTATTCTTGTCGTTATTCATTTTCCGTAATCCGAGTTGTTTCTTTGTGTCCAATTTAACACCATGTGGCCATCTACAGCAACATTTCAGATGTGTACGTTTCATATTTCAGTTTAATCTTTAAAAAAGTCTTCAGAAATGAGAGGAAAAGAGAGAGTTTTTCACAGCTTATGAGGTTAATATATTTGTGTCGTATCAACGGTGCGCTCTCAGGCTAAAGTGGATTTATTTGAGGATGCATTGATGCTCTCTGGGCGTTTTGTTGATGCCTATAAGTTTATCCCATCCTAATCCAGAAGCCTGATTTTGACTTGGCGCATTTATTCAAGAGCCTGTTTGAGGAAATACTCTATTAGTTCGAAATGTGAGCTCGCGTGGGCATCTGAAGTTCGAATCGTTGCCAATATGCTCAAAAGGGGTTTGCGAATTTGATAAGTTTTGGAATTGAATTTGTGTAATGCGCTGTCGATTTCAGGACCTGTTGACACAATATGCGCTGCTGGCACAGCATCAGATTCTACAGCATCAGGCAGTAGCGGCAGCTGCGTTGAGTGCACGATATGGAGGCCTCGTGATTCCCGGCAGTTCTACACCCCCCAGCAATAGCTCCACCTCTCAGCCAACTCCAACCAGTAGTCACTCGGGCAAGTAGGGTGCGTAAACAGTATCGATCTCTGAGGCCATATTTTACGATCGAACTTGTGCAGCTTTCTTCAGTTGCTTCATCCTTGCTGGTCATGTTCTAATGCGGATTTAGATGAGAATGTTACGCGAATGAGAGGAAGGAGGGAGTTTCATGAAAAATTTTCAGAGATACCGTTCAGGCGAGGAGAGAATAAGTAAGTAATATGCGGCTGTCGATTATTAAGTGCGCTCTTTCTTCTGTTGCCCATCCGTTGAAGTCATTCGGGGGAATAGAACCTGCTGCTCTCCACATCGACTTGTACTTTTCATCGCGCAATCCGTACGCAGTGCTTTTGTAGCTTTGTTTGGAAAAACCGGATTGTTGATGATTAAACGATTGTTCTGGAAAAATTTACGCTCATGGAGGTGGAACTTTTTTGTAGTTTCTGTGGCAAAATGATATCATTATTGTGGGAAATGATATCATAAATGCATTTTTTAAATCGATTTGACGCTGATATCAGTTGAAAGCAACTTGAACACATGACATGAGGGAGCAGGCGAGGAGAGTTCGAGTGTATTGGTGCTTCATTGTCGTTGGTGAGTAATGTGTAACATTATTGTTGATGCATCCATAATCGTCAATTGAGATGCATCCCTATGTGATCTGCTAACTTCTCACGCCACTCTTTTACCTCTTTATCTCTTTATTTTCTTCGCAGTGCTTCTCAACAGTCTAATTGCTACACCAGAACGTCTCAGAAGAGAACTCCTTTGGTGATCGTTATTTATTGACGGCAGTTTTGTGAGGCAAAAAACGAGCTGTTGAGGAGTGTGGTTTATTATGTTCAGTGAATAATTTTGTTGTTTTTCATTTATTATTCTGTGAGCGGTGAAAATTCAGGTAATTTTTCTTCTTTGCGACATTTTTATCACTCAGATTCTTAATTGTTTCACGGTAATTATGGGCATTTTACTGGAAGACGCATCAAAGCGCCTTCATCCCTGTCTAGTTTTCAATTCGTTTTCACTCATACTTTTATTAATAACTTCTCTAGTTGGTTTGTCAGAAGATACTGCTTGTGATCATGAAATGCAGCTCGGTGCTCCACTGTGCTTCGCTCTATTGAACATTAGCTAGGTTCTTGGGACAGCCTTTTTGTGTGGTGTAGCCGAAACCTCTTTACTGTGGTCTGCTAAGCACTTTTTCGAAACTGCTTTCCGTTTATTGTTGAAGCGAGCTCATCCTCGCGTTATGATTATTTCTGCTTGTGGCACCCCTTTTTACAACAGTGGAGAGTTTGTTGATGCAAATTTCAGAGCTACTGTAAAATTGGAATTCGTCTTCACTGCCAACAGTGATGAGCGTTTTTGTGGGAACTTCTTGTGAAAAGTGAACGGTGAATTAATTGGTGGCACTTGGCCGAGGTTCTCGCTTTGCTTTTATGGGATAGCAGAGGACGTCGATAGGTGTCTCGATTATACGCGAGATTGAGTACGGCAGATTCCTGGTAGTTTACTGCAGTGCAGAGAGGGGAGTGTTGAAGCAAACCGAGATGTACATTTTATCAGTTGCCTAGAATGGTCAATGTGGCGCTATCGCTCTCATACAAAGCTCGTTGATATTATTGCTATGTTCAATATCGTTTAAGAGTATAAATAATATTACATAATTCGTCGATTACACTTTGCATTGCAAAACATGTGTACTCCGTCGCAGGTCTTCTCGTATTTTAGAATATTTTCATTCAAAACTTATTGGGGTAGTGGAAGCTGGGAGACGTAATTTACGCGATTCGGAAATCAGAGTAACTCGGCAGCGAACATGCGGCATTTCAATTGAAGGCGCCGTGGTCGAGAATGTGGGGTGCATTGGTAGAAGAATAGCCTCATTGAGGAGGAATTGAGGTTGGATGTGGCATTTCAGCACCTCATTTCGAGAAATAACCTTCAGATATCGAGCAGGAAAGCCATAGACAGCAGTTGGTAGAGGTGGTGAAAATATGCTTTTGAACAGATTATTTGGTAGGCCTTGTGTATTCTCTACTTCCCGAAGAAATTAGGGACCATAAATGGAACGTCTCATAAAATCGTCGAAGTTGCATCTACGACGCACTATTCTTAAGTCTCCGTACCTAGCTATCACGACTGCAAGGTTGTGTTTTGTTGCATTCCATCGTCGAATCGCGTGGCAGTCATTCAGCGTTGTGGGATGATGCTCACGAAATGTTCTCAGGTCCGTTGAGAGCCATGAAGGGAGAATGATTGATGTTCGTTGGACAGCTAGACTCCACAACCATTGTTACGGCTTGATCCGGGTTCCACCACTTCGGTTGTCTTCTTGCGAAAAATGACGTTATTCCTAACCGCTTCAAGTTTAGTATGGCGTCTTGAATCTCCGCATCCTCTATTGGTCGTACGTATATGTGTCTGTCCCAAATAGCGTCTTGCTTGACTTCTTATGTGCTTTCGCAAATTTGCACATGCGTTGCGTTTGTGCAGGCTTGTGTGTCTGTATGTGCGAAGGTCTCAATCGAGGGCATAGAAGCGGATATTTTTGGAAAGAGAACTCTGTTCAGTTAAAATATGAATATGAATTATTCGACGTTTGTTGGCGATCTATGAAAATGGCTACTTCCATGAGCATGGGTGCAAAAACACCTACGGTTCCCTTGCCAGTCACTTCAATTGTTTAAGAGGATAACGCTGGCGCAAAACAACGTTACCGCTATCGTTCAACCGCTGAAATTAGTGATGTAAGCCTTTCTATCAGAATTGAGACTTTAAACTAAAAGGAATGCATTTTCCTCTTTTCCTTCGCAATCCCACCATATTCGTTTCATGATGAGAGAAATCTACTTAAATATCACTAACATCACTTGCTGTCTAGTCAAAACATTTTTCGCCAAGAGTTGGGACCCTCGAACTTTGGGTTGGAGCGCAGGTGCTTTACAGCAAAGCTTCAGCGGTGCATCTGTCTACACTTATATTCGTATCACTTGGACTCTATCTTAACCTCAGGATACGACGCGTAGATTTATTCCGAAGATTTAGTATAAGAATATTTTAGCATCAAGAGAAATTTAGTTCCAGAGACCCAGTGTCATTAATCAGGGTTGCTTTCAAACAAAGCTTCCTTTAAATTTGTGGAGAAAGGAAATATCGCATATTTTCATCCTTTCATACAACTTAAAGGTCATTTTCGGATATTCCTTCATCTTTCATTGCCCATTGCAGCGATACTGCGTGCTGTGTATATGTGGATTCCTTTTTAGCTGCGGTCGATATTCGCCGACTATTGAACTGATTTGTTGTCGGAACCGGAATAGCCTCAGGAAGTGCGTGATCTATATGGGACTTCGATAATGATTGTATTTGTTAAGGTGACCAGATGGAGATGCCTCTTATTCATGCTCCCATATTCTAACTTGCGTTTCGACAAATAAGGGTGCTGATTTCAACAAATAGGTTATGTGCTTCTATACTTTAATGATCGAATCTAAGAAGGAAGAGGGAACATTGCCTCTGCCTTAGTATTGCGAGGAAAAGCAACAGGCACGGTAGCTCCTCCCCGTTTCATCATTTCTTACTAGCATCAGACTCCCTCTCCGCATCCTCGTCAAGAGGCAGAGTCATATGCACTTGTATAGACGATGGACTGCGGGGTCCTAGTCGTCAATGTGAAGTCGGGATTTCCGAAGCGCTCAGATCACCGCCGAATTGCGCTGTTGGGTTTCTCGATTGCGGACGTGCGGGAAACAGTGTTTTCATAGACTTTGAATTTTTGGATATGGCAGGTATTCCTGTCTTGCGTCGTCCTCAAAGGCCCAAAAATACATCAAATTCCGTCGCTGATGTTTCCTGAAGGACTCTAAAGTTGGCTCTCAAGGTAGCGGAACAGAGCTCGTAACCTGGTGGTAGAATTTGAAGAAACCTTATGGTTGTTTAGCAAGCTCCGGCACCAGCATAGTCTGCCCACAGTGATCCGTATAAAAGCAGTGTATATCGTAGTCAGCATATCCTCAAACCGCACCTCACATCGCCACAGGAACACACTTCTGTGACCGTGCAATTGCTGTTTAATTAGCATTTAGGTGGCTCCTAGGCAAACTAGCGACTCCGCCGTACACATCTCAAACGTCAGTGGTACTTTTTGCGGGGTTGCATCTGTTATATTTGTGTGAGCGGTTACATGTGGGCGTAGGATGTTCTGAACGGTTATAAGTTTGTCAGTGTCCATAAATATCGGCAGAAAATAACAGAATTATTTAAAACATAATTTACGGCGGGTTCTCGGTTAATTTTCGCTCTGATACGGCTTTGGTTGACGAATGAGAGGGGGTAGTGCGCATAATCGGGTATTTTAGTAAAGGAAGGAAGGGAGAAAGAACTGAAGCATGGCGCATGTATCCTTAATTCACAATCGCGTGTGGTACACTTGCAGCAAACATTATACCATCCTGGGTGCAGTTTTTTGAAGGCGAATGTTTTGAGCGTTTTTCGAGTTTCCATTAACCTTGGAAATTAGCGGGTGTTATTTTCAACAAACCTTAGTTCGAGGTCAGCGAATATCACTTTTGAGGAATATGAGGTACGGAAACTTTATTTCACTAGGCACGGAAATGCAGTTGCACAGTGCTTGAACGGTTTCCCACCTCCCCGCACCCTCTCTTTCCCCTCCAACTATTGCGATTCATTAGATCGGTTGGGATTTGTGACTTATTGTTTTGGCCAGAACTTATGGCCCATTGTTTTTTGATTGCTGCTTCATTGTTTTCTTGCGAAAATTTGACACTCTCCAACCAGCAAACACTAGAGGTCGCATCTGAAGCGGTGAAATCATAAGAGGTGCAGAAATGCGAAGAAAAAAGCGCCAGGTATCAAGGACTGCACATTTCCGGGCAATTTTCTTGAAGATTGTTGAAAATTTGAAGTCTTTAACGAACTGCTTTCCCGCCCAATGGGAATCCACATCCTGAAATCCCTGAATGTGTGTCTAACATTTCGTTTTTGGTCGCTGGGACCCTTAAGAAAGGACTGAGTGATGGAGTGAGGGAGGCACCTCTATATGTGTTTGGTGTGGCATTAGGGTGCGGATCGTCGAAATATTCGATCGTTTGGGTTGTCTTGATTTAGCTTCGTTGAATGTTGCAATAAAGAGCGCAGTAGATACGCATCGGCGGAGAGACACTCTGATATAAATTTTTGTGAGCTTGAAACAGCGCGGAGGTGGGAAGGGGATGACGGGTACGAAAGAAAATATTTGCTTCGCCTGATAGAGTTCTATGGAACCATAATATGTCTAGTATCATTTATCGCTGCTCACTGCCGCCATGCATGAGGGAAAACGTTGCAAGGACGTAAAGCTTTCGCGCATACGATTTGCCACACGTTCACAGGTGCTACGAGGATATGACTAGGGAGAGGGAAAGAGGAGGAAGGGAGGGAGCGCACTCATCGCCCTCAGAGGGTCTCGTTCATATCCCTTATCCACACAATTGACTCAGCAGTTGAAACATTCGTGTCAAGCCCAGCTAATCTCTAATGCTAAATGCTCCAACTTTTGTAAAAGTCGGTCTGAATCTGGATGGGGTTGTCGTGACCGGCAGCAATCTATGAGAGCGAGGTGCCCTTTTTCCTTATATAAGACTTTTTTGGCGATGATACACAACCGCAAACATATATTGTGCAATGTGGTGTTTGGTTATGATTATTTCCGCCTTCACTGCATTTTTCAGTGGTTGTATTATTCGGTCGTGCAGTGCCCACGCTATTGGTGTTAAACATTATTGCGTTTGATCACATCTTAGTTATTCCCAACGTCTTTTTGGGAGAACTGGTAAGTAATGTTGTGAATCAACACATGCTTTATTAACTTTACAAGCGTTTTCCTTTCATCTTCTACAGTTCTGGAGGGGTCGATCTTGAAATTTGTCCGTTTCAGCAGTGATGTATCTCGTTGGGTTGACAGGTGGTATCGCAACAGGCAAGAGCAGCGTCTCCGCCGTCTTCCGTGAACGTGGAATTAAGGTTGTCGATGCAGATGTTATTGCACGTGAAGGTATCACCTATGCTTATCATCTGAACCATTTTTGTAAAGCTCTGTAGTTTGTTGGAGAATGTAAGGGTGTAGTTTGAAGGAATTGGGTGTTCGGTTTATTGGGAGGGGAGACACGTGGGATGGGGAGATATTCGTTTAATAGTGGCAAAAGGAGGTCGAATATAACCGTAAGACATCAGATTAGCGAGTCGCACCTTTATATGCGGATATGTCTGAAAAAGTTGCAAGCTCTTCGGCATCGTAGGCAAATTAGTGAACAAATTGATTGGTCGACCCGCTGCTTTGCGCGCCGATTACATCTTAGATTATTATTCAAAAGCAGAAATGTTTTCTAATATATCAGCGAACTATTTTTAAGACATTTTCCCATCATATTTTTGAATTTTTATCGTTGTGCGTCACTAAGTTAATGAGAGAGCAATGGGATTTGGTCATGCCCCACATGTGATCTTGAAGTGCGGCATTCAGGGAAGGTTTTTTAGACGTTTTGAGAAAAGATTCGCGTCGCATTTTGCGGTTTGCAAAATTTCCTATCAGAAGATACATACTGAATGGTTTCAAAAGTAAAGAATATCGTAAAGATTTGTGTGAAGTGCGTGAAATGGTCTTTTAAGAATTGACCTTTGACGGTTGTGTAGCGCATGTGCTATGTCCTGAGCAGCTCGTCGTTTCCCATCTGTGAAATACGTATTCTTTGCCTGCCAAGTGACATGGCATGGCTTCAGTTGTGCAGCCTGGAATGCCAGCATATCAACGACTACGAGCCGAATTCGGCGATGTAATATTCGATGATGAGAAAGGTGGAATTCTTATTCGGGAGAAGCTTGCTGAACTCGTCTTTTCTGACGATCAGGTTCCTGCTATATTTTTGCGACTGGTGCGGAAATGTGACTGCAGTCACGTTCCTGGCAGGTTGTTCTCAGCTGCTTCGTGTTTCAGCTGCCTATCACCTTCGTCTAGCATCACTGCTTTTACAGCAGTAGAATGCTTGTTATAGATATATCTGCTTGCGTTTGCTGTAGTGGCTCAATCATCGAATAATTCATGGCTATGCTCTCTTGTTAGTCTTTATCGTAGGAGGCGAACCAGGTTGGGTGAGGTGCGTATGACATAATGAGGTATAGACATGAGGGAGGGATGTGAAGAGATAATGTGTTCTCAGATGCTTACAGTCTGCACTTACCGTTGTAGTTCATTTTCACAATTTTACTTCCATCATATTAGAGGAATTTGTTGACAGCTAAACACTTCTGGTAGATTCGAAATTGCACAGTTGGTTCTGATGCTGATAAATAAAAAACACCCCGTTATCCTCACCTTTCTTCTTTTGCCTTTTTCAGTATTAAGTGAAGTGGGAAGGCTTTTTGCTTTTTCGGTAAGGTAATTTTCTGCTTTTCTTATTTGAAAATGTCTGCGTTGAAATTTGTTGACAGCCTGTGTCCCGTCGTTCCATCTAATGAAAGGTCATCTGTGGTGATATCCCACCTATTTGATTTTCGTTTTCGGCTGTCCAGCTGAAGGCAGTACCACAGTGGGTTACTCGACTATATCTTTGCAAAAAATTGCTGTAGAAGAGGAGAAAATTTTAAAAAGCGGTTCGACGGAAAGTGTGGAACTGATTTTTGAAGCAAGGCGCAAAGCGGGTGCGGGTGTTTGCACGCCATAAATTTTATTCGGTTCTCTGCAGTAGACCTAGTGTTGAAATTCGTTGCAGGCAGGGCCTCTAGATTGTATTTTTCGGTAAAAAATTCCCCTATATGATAGGAATGCAAAAGTGACGATTACACAAATGCCTCGAAATGTTTGTAGCGCAGAATCCCATCGATATAAGTGTAATTCAGGTGCAGGTATATTAGAATAACTGATACGGGATTCGTTGGTGGAAAGGTGTAGTCTAAACGGAGTAAGATTTATGGTTCGAGAAGTGGTAATTATGAATTGATGTAGGTGGATTCGACTAACAGAAATATGAGATAGCAGTTATTTGGATTTATTTAGCTGATCTGATTCGTCGTATATTGATTTTATATATTACAGTTAGTATATACAGCGTTGAAACGTTGCAATTTCACACAGTGAGAGAAACCTTCACCATATTGTATAACGCTGCCATAATAGAAGAGATATCTTCAAGGTGAGACGCAAAGTGAACGCGATTACGCATCCGGCGATTCGTAAAAGGATCATCTTAGAAATAGTGAAGAACTTCATCCTTGGTGAAAGGTATATCATTCTTGATACGCCACTCCTCTTCGAGGTCGGATATGATAAGATTGTCCAGAAAATCGTCGTTGTTAACTGGTATCGCTTCCATGAGTTCTTTTCTTTTTTTCCTTTTTTTACCCAACATTGGATCACAGTAACGGTATTCACGGAGAGCTGTATCCTGTGCATGTTTCCAAAATGTTTTGCATCTGGCTGATTTGCGCTAATTTAAAAGAATTTTTCTCACATCTTTTGAGGGTCTCTTTACCTCTGACTAATTTCCCTTACCTGGTAGTCCAAGTATTTAGGGCCTTCTGCAGCTGAAACAATGAGGTAGTTGTCCGTAGACGAGATGAAATAGTGCATCTTCTTGAGGAATCTTCCTTATCCGACCGCCGGTCACCTGTTCTTTATATTTTAAAGAGGCAGTACGAAGACTCTGTTTGCCCACCTGTTCTTTTCATACATGGAATACAAGTTGCTAGATGCCCGGATACTGCTGAGTGATTTTGACATATGGATGTAGCGAAACTGTTTCTTTAAGGTTGAGAGTCTTTTATTACATCGTTGGTGTCACCCTTTCTGCCCTTCGCATTACTGCTAGGTCGACATTGAAGCTTTAGTGGACGCTTTACACATAAAGATATCAAAAAACAGTTTTTAGCGTGGTCCATGAACATTGTTGTACTTGATTTTTCATTTTCACGCGAGCATTTCGCACAAAACTTTGCACATAGCGCATTTTCATCCACTTTTTTATTTACGTTTTTATGCATAGGAAACAAAATAATATTTAAATAACGACATGCTGGGTGGTGTGTTTTATTAGAAAATAAGCATGGCACGCTAGGCCATTGTTTCGACTGCTTCTTCGTCGAATTTGGCCACATTCTTGATACTTAGTGCCGGAAATCATGCTTTGTTTTTGTTATCGGAGTCAGTTTTTGTGAATGCAAATAAATTGAAGGGGGGGGGGGGGATGCAGATAATGTCGACCCGGATTGGCAAACGTGGTCAAACGGGTTTTTAACAAGTCGGTTCTTTTCATTCGTTTTTGATATTTGAGGAAGTCATCCCATATGTCAATAACTCATCAACAGTGCATTTATCCTCATTTTTAAAATCGTGTTATTTGTCGAAATTTTGCACAAACTCAACCAATATTTGGCTCTGCCTTTTGAATAGATAGTGGGAAGGGCATATGCTGGATGAGGGTAGTGAGGTGATTGGTAGGTAGAGGGCCGACCAGTTCCACCTGTCTTATGTTAATGTTCGTCGCCGCGATGGATTTCGCTTGCCACTTGTGCGAATTCAAGTCTATCTACAACTCAGTCGACTGAAATCTCGACATATGTTTACATTCGGCCCACCTTATAATTACTGTTGCTTTGTCCCAGATCGCATCCTTCGCTAGCGCGAGTGAGGTTCGAAGTCTTTTTGAGGTGGCTGGAAGCGGGAGGGGGAACAATTGTTGTTTAATTTTCTTGAAAATAGATTTTACAGTTTTTCGTGTAAAAAGCAGTTGGGATAGAAAAATAAAGAAGAAACTATACAAGTATTTATTATGGCACTTTCCATCCTCTAAAATAAAGGTATTTCTTTGTTAGCAGTTTAAATCATTAATTGCCTTAGGTGCGTTTATTTATGCAGTGATCGCGATTTTGTGCATTGGAATGCTGAGTATATATATTAGATTAGAAGGTTGTGGGTGATATTTGCGAAAAATGTTTTATTAGCATTTAGTTGCAATTTTAAAGATTACTGTTGTGGTATGGAGGTCCTAAGTATAGGAGAAGGGATTATTGAATTATTTTTTTTGTTGCTGTAGTAACCGACATCAGTATTTGCGCAATAGACCTTTTCATCGGAAATTACTGGAAAGTGCACTATTTTATCTATATTTATAAGTTTTCTCTTGAAGGTTTAGCGCGAATGCACCCATCTGCTCGGAATTGCTCGCTGCTTTATTATGAAGGAATACTTCTTTCAGCGCGATTTTGCAAAGAATTTCTTTGGTTTCATAGTTTCCGTCCCTTCGAGTATCATTTAAATTAAATTTTTGTTTGAAATACCCAGAGCCCAAATCTTTTTTGTGCAGTTTTCGATGCAGTTCATCTTCTCGTTCCTTCTTGAAAATGATTTCATATTTTCACCCATATGTTAACATATTTGAACGTTTAAGTATATTAGTGCAGATATTATTTCCAAATTGTGCGCTGTCGAGATGACAAATTGGTTGCTGTGCAATGGAGCAGTCGAACGGCGATATGACACGTATAATAAAAGAAAACATTTTCAACAGCGCAATTTGCTGATTTTTATTCATTTCTTTCATTTCTCATAGTATTGGAACAATGGAAGGCGTCTGAGCACTTTTTGCACCTTTCTAATCGACGGTTACTCGAGATTTAGAAAATCGGTGAAAGATGTGGATCTTTGAGCTGTGTTCAACCTTCTTTTTTCTCCACCGTTATTAAGTAACCTCGCTATACACTTTAGTAGTAAACGAAGAAGTTTTATTCACAAGTTCTCGTAGTGTATGCGGACGTTTCTGAGTTTGCAGCGCCTCCTTTGTCGATCGGTCCCAAAATTCTTTTTTATTTCATGTTTTTATGAAATAACACTCTTATGATGAATTGTCTCTATGTATGTGCTAGATACCTCCGAGCGCACAAAGAACTTTGCGACGCAGTTACCTCTCAGTGCTACTATATGGAATAGCATTAGTAGGTAACTGCGTCGAAAAATACCGCACTTGCGTCAAGTGAGATATCTTTCTTGAAAAGCAGAAAATCCTCCACCGGACCCCATTTCGGTTTTCGCATTCTTTTTGAGCTATTCACTAACAAAACTCACATATGTACAAAATGAGATAGTCGTTTATCTTAACAGGCGTGCGTAAAACGAACAAAGAACTGACCATGGAAAATCCTCTCTGTGATGCACTAAACGAAATGGCCAGTGTTCGTTGAGATAAGAAACTCAACTAGTTGTTATGAACTAATGTGGCGTGATTAATATAATGTGTACCTATGTTACTGTGATGAAGCTCGCTAGCTACTGCAAGACTGCTAATCTCCCTGATTTGGAGGAGAAGATACTTCGTTGACCCCATTAGATAACTTAGACTCAAGAGCTACGATCTGAAGGGAAGTGGAGATGATAGATTCATACATCAAAGGGTTAACACATTTCAGCTGAGGGTATCTTTCAGAGAAATGGAAGTTTTGGCTCGGAATAGTAAAATAGTGATTGTGAAGTGTATTTTTCAAGTATCAAAAAAAATGAGGAGGGGTTTTGTGCTCGTAAACCGCCTCTCTGATTTAGATCTCTCGGCTCTTTACTCTCCTGCATAATTTAAAGGAAATAAGTGCCTCAGCAAAGAAACTTCTTAAAAGAGCGATAATGATTGCCTTATTAATAGGCAAAACCTCATTCGAGTGAAAATAGCGTCCACAAAACTCGAACATATAATTTTCTATTTTGTACAAAAATAATGGGCATTTTATTTGACATTCCAAAGCGGCTTTGAGGTGATCAGTTTTGCATGCACAAAAGACCGGTATTATAATGTTTTGGGCTGGATAATGTGGTAGTGGGTTTTTCTGCGTTGTTGGAGTTCTCTTGAATGCCACTCAGCGGTATAATGATGCTGTGAAGATGCCGTCTCGAGAACTCAATCTAGCTGTTGCTTCAGTCAGCGTTTATTTGCGTCATCTTGATTTTCTCTTGCACACTCATGTTGGCTCTAATTTATTTAGTTGGTCTCCATTGCCGATAAGGTCACTAGGCACACATTACAGAATGGCGACTGTCAATCAAAGCAATTCTGCGCCTATCATATTCAGCATAATGAAATGAAATTTTTTTGTCACAGCACAAGCCAAACATTCAAATGCCCGCTAAAAAATCAATCATATCGATCGATGTAAAAAACTGAAGTATGCGATAGTGGCCTTGAATAAACATCACATCACATATTTCCGCCGTGCTGACAAATTTAACTTGAGCATAAAGACGAACCCATTCTGCGGACGCTGTTCAAAGCGCACATATGAATATATATCGACATGCGTTATCGGAGCTACAGGTGCCGAGATGATACACGAAATTCAAGAAGCTTAAACAATACACCATCTTAAACATACCTCTGACATAAGTATACACCAATCAACGAACCATAAACGATACACAAATTGCCGTTAGACGCTCATTCAATAAATTAGTGCGATTCTCCAAGCTGAAGATTTATCTGTTCCGTATTGGGCTGCTGCAGTTTATCGGCATTTATATGTGTGTTGGACAGTGAAGCTTTCGGTCATGGGAATGGAGGTTTAATTAATTTCATGAATCAGTCATTAAATCGCCAGCATAGTCGCATTAACAAGAACGCATGCAAACTCATATCATTTCAGCTCATCCGTCACGTTTTGTATGCCTGCTGCAGGTAACAACAAAACAAACAGATCTGAGTACTTGGCGCTAAACTACCTGAAAGCTGCGAGCTATTTTTCGTCGTGGCCTCAAGATGGACTTATATTGCTAATGGCTGTTTTATTTTTGGGCCTTTGTAATGGTGGGAGAGATTTTAAGTTTGAAAATGCATGTGAAAAAGTTCTGAAGTACATGCTTCGTCGAAGCGCCCCAACGAAAGTGGGAGGAAGGAGAGGTCGTAATCAAAGGAGTAAGTGGACATTGTTTTGAGCTTTTTCAAGACATCGCTTATAGTAATGTAGGACCTTCACCGGAGAGGACGCACGACCTTGTCTCAAGTAAGGTCGAATATATTTGCAGATGTGGTTTCAAAAGTATGTAATAAACTGAAAGTCACTTCATGTACAGACTTTGAGCTTATAGATGCCGTAGTCGTATCATGAAATCTTCAGTAGAACATGGTGAACCAGGGGTCATATCTCATGTCAGTTTTCCATTAACAGGTTGGAAACTGAATATAAAATGCAATAATTAATTCAGACTGTCGCAGAAAAACTAAACTGCACTAAATTGCGACAATGTTTCCTTCGCTTTGTCTTATCGAGGTCACAACATAGCCCTACCTGTCAGTAAGTCGACTAAGTATCATCTTTTATGACCTGTAATGTAACAGTAGTGCATTTCAGTTCAGAAGATGAGCAGGTAAGACGCCTTATGCTTCGTGACAGATGTGATGAGGTTGCTGCAAGGGCACGGATCAATGTGCAGATGCCTCTGTCGGAAAAGTTGCAAAGAGCAACGCATATTATAGACAATTCGGGTGATCGCGACGTAACTCGTGCTCAGGTGAGCGCACTTGTGGACGAATTTAACGCCAGTCGCATGCCGTTGCTAATCAGAGCATGTTTCATTGTCGTTGTTGCGATCGTTGTCTATGGTTTCAAGAAGCTGATCTCTCTTCTCTTTCATGGTGTTATCTTTTAATGTTATCTTTTAAGATCTTCCTCTCTCTACGAGCACATAAAAAAACTTGCTTTGTAAAGGCCTACTAGCTGTTTTAGATGTTTACTGTTTAAGGGTCGTAAAAGGGATGTAGGAAAATATCTGTCATGGCGCCCGCAGAGGAACCGCAGAGTGGTATCGTTTCTAAGGAGATCATCGTACCGCAAATTAACAGAGATCAAATTTTCTATACCGATAGATTTTTATTGTTAAAACGTTGCATCGTTTTAACAACAAAAATCCCTTGAGAACTCTTTACACTTCATACCTTTAAAGAAATATGTTCAATGTTAGGCGACAAAGTTGGCATCTATGCCGAGAGAATGACTACTCATTTGGATGCAGCAAGTGAAGGTGAATCGTGAGTTTCTTGGTCTTGATCGAAGCGATTGAAAGTATACTTCTCAAGCGCATTTCAATAGTAGTTCGTTAAGAGAGGCCTCGAAATTCCATTTATCAACATATTCGAAGTTGCAACCAACTTTGTTCAACTAATCTAACTTTTTGTAATTGACTGTGGTTCGTTTAAGTGAGAATTATTCTTAAGAATGTAAACTTTAATTTAAGTTTTGAATGATGAAATCATATGAGGCCACATTTTAAAGGAATAATGTTCGATACAGTAAAAGAAACATTAAAAAACACGACTGTTGAATGAGTAAAGCTTATTCCGTTGTGTTGACCTCGATGCAGCGTAAGCCGAGAGATGAGGACAGATTTTGGGAGCTGAGAGACTGACCACTGAATGCCTTCAATGTTTTATGATTCGGTTGGCAGCAAAATCTTTTCCTTGAATGCGGTGTAAAAATTTCTTATTGTTCGTCCAGCTTCAGTGTCGTTCTCATTAGTTGGCTGATTGGTGATTTGATTGACGCTATATTTACGGAGATTCTTTTTAATTCTGGTGTTTTTTGAAAGAAAGGGAACAAAGCACACGAAATGCAAACCTCGTCAACTTTTAAGCAGGTGAAAACAAAAGAGTATGTGCTCGCTTAGTTAGACGTTATAATCTCAAGAACAGATTCCTATGCAGGTCTGAGCGATTGCTGAGTAATCTTTAGTGGGGGATCATATGTTTCATAGTGTACGAATGATATCTGTAATAATTACAATTGCTTAAGTAAAAACATGTGCAGCTAACTATATCCTCTATAAGATGTTATTGAAGTACAGTAGTAGATGAAATGTTAAAGCAGTAAATGAAAATGGTTACATCGATAACTAGATTAGCACCGAGTAGTGGAGAGTCCATTATATATATTAGCGTGGAAACAAAATAAAAAATGCGACTGTGAAACAAACGGAATTAAGAGATTGTATACTAAAAGTAAACATTCCTTAAATGCAAAAGTAGGAGCAGTAGACCGCTATTAGAAGATTAAATGCTAACGATGCAGGAGTAAGTCATGGGCTAATTAGCTATGTGAACAGAAAGTGAGTGCATTTCGGTCCTTATTCGTTGATGTGTACCCCCGGGTTATGCGTGGGCTTCGTCACAGCGATACGCATAATTATATTAGTACCAGAAGTTGCATAGGTAGCTTGATTATGCGCGGAAAAAGAGGCAGAAAGAAAAAGAAATAGAAAAGTCTGCAGATAAAATGTATATTAGGAGTGCATAAAGAACGTGTAGGAATTCACAAACTGTCGAATCTCCCTCACCGTTTTCTTGCTTTTACCGACGCTTCCCATGTACCGCAAAAGTGTAATGCGAAAATCCGAGGAAGGGCCACATGGGACGAACAGTAATAAGATAATGGCAGACTTAGGGAAGGCGCATGACAGTGGCGATTAATGAATCTACTACTATCAACAAATTTTTACGTATATAGACTTACATAGTTATGAAGACGTGAGCACCCTGCGAGCTAGAATGTTATATGAGACTCAAGTTAACATGCAATGATATGAATAAAATATCCTTTCATCAAAGATGTTAAAAAGTGGGAAGCAAAAGCGATTCTGAGATGCGGTGGCAGAGGAGGCTTGGACTGAAAACGTACTGCATAATATGTAGAGCGTTAAACTAACATACGAAAGTAAAAAATTATAAATCATATAAACGTTGGAAGTGAAGAAGAGTCGAAGTCTAAGAACACCGAAGTATAAATTAAGTATAAACACTGTAGTATGTTCGAAATGAACTTAGGAGAAAAGGTGTACTCAAAAATTATAGACAGCCAATTCGAAACTAAAAATTCCTATGGTCAAGTAATAAGACAGTGAAACATAAACGAGAGCAATACTAGTAGAGATAAGCGGCCGATAAGCGTGAACGTCGGTGTTGAGGTCATCGCCCTTAAGTAGGTGCGCGGGTAAGACACTATTCATATGCTCTATGCTAGCTATAGAATCTATCGAATCGAGGCAAACAGCATTCGAGAGTGGCTGGGAAATGTTGACAAAGGGCCTTATCATAAGAGCCGTTTAAAGAATTGCTCGAACTAAGCTGAAAAATGCCATGACAATATAGCAAATAAAATCAATTAAAGTTTAAGATATTGCGTGTATAATATGCAAATGCGCTACTGTATAGTTGCTAATCTGATTTTGAAGACCATCATTCCATAAACTGTCATGTCTGACAATCATATGAAGACAAGACGTTCATAAATGTTCCTTTCACTTAGTGCGATGCAAAGCAAAAAATATTAGACAACATTTTAAAAGAGGCTATAGGCCATGAATGTATTTTGCAGAATGTCGTCGAATATTGGTAGAATTAATTATTCATTTTTAATTGTGGCCGATCGATTGGGTGGAAGAAGTGATCAATTCAATAAACACGCTATCTGATCAGCTTCAGCGTGATAGCTACTCTTTGAATGAATAAAAGGTGTGGGGAGCAATGGATCGCATGCGTAGTGTCCGTGGTGATGCTATCCAATCTCACCGTTGAAAAATATCCTTTGGTCGTTATTCGATAGTGGTTCACTGACAAAAAAGTTACATCTTGCGCTGAGTTGAATGTTTAGCGTCCAGTTATGAGAATCATCCATATTGAACTAGAAACTTCTGTAATAATATAACACCTGAGTGGTGCTAGTCTGCTTGTAAGATAATGACAGTATCAACACAAACTTACGGCTTATCGCAGTGTTGCAACATTCTAATGTGTCCCGAATGGGTTTAGTGTTGTTGAATGGACCGGTTTTGGCAGAGACACAGGGGTTCATTGAGGTGACAGGTCAGCAATCAGTGGGATCTTTAAAGCTTTAACGTGAAAGCAACCAACAGTGATAAAGAAGCTGTAGTGAAGGAAGTTTGCAGCTTAGGGAATGCTCATCAGAATTCATCACTAAAGATGTTTGCATCGCACGCTGAACAAACGGACATGTGCTCACAACGATGAATATGCCATTGCAGTAAAGATGCGTTGTTATGTTTGAGCGTTGCGTTTTCTGCGGGTGGGAAGGTTTGGATGCCTCTTGCTGCGATACCCATTTTTGCGAACGCCTTCTACCTCCACTATTTCTGGAGATCATTACCATTGGAAACACGATACCATGACAACTGTTTGCACTTGGTGACTTGACGGTCATCAGTTTATGGCTAAATTTCATACTTAAGCTCAGACTACTTGCCAGCACTAGCACACTTTGCGACATTAGTTAAGTTCCCATTAGCTGGGGACGCAACTGTCACTTGGCGAGGCTATTTTTACATTATTTTAATTTGAGGCTGTTTGATCAACGTCATTTGATTTTTTATACCGCGAACAATCGCTTCGAAATGTTCGTTCCGATGAAGCAACTGAGTGAAAGATAACGCTGGAGCATTTATACCATTTGTGGAGAGAGAGCGGAGTGCAATTACAGTTTTTGCTCTAAAAAGGGGACCAAAGGTGACAAAGAAAATCAACATCAATGCAGTGTCCTCTTCGTTCGCATTCTCCCTCACTTTTGTGTACTTATTACTCTTTCTTGAAGGAAAAATCTTCGTTGGGCAATATAGTCTTTGCTAATATATATGCATGTTTGCGACTAACGTGACCACAACTCTACTTCTGATTTAGTTATCTTTGGAAAGGCCGTAACATCAGATGCTCGGACATGAAGATGAAACTTGACTCGTCAATGAGGTCTATAAAAATGAAAGATGAACCTCCGGCTGAAGATTTATATGAAGTGGGACAAAAAACACTCTCAGTTACTGCCTTTATCGACCGTTGACTATAAGCAAATTGTAAAAAGAGTATTTGTGTTGACATTTTCATTTGTTGAAGATTAATCTGCTTTATCTTAGCTTTCGTCTTATCAGTGCATAAAAATTGCTCGGATATTGTCACTTTATACTTATGAAAAGGTAGAGTAAACCGTGTGCTGTAAAGAGAAAACCACACTCTGTTCTGCAGTATTCATCCCCAAGCAAGTGTGAAGCGGTGACATGGTAAAACACAAGCAGACATTTTTCGAAAAAACAGGAGATATCACGTCCGTATGGATTGCATTCTCCAGAAAAGTTTTGTGAGCAGGGAAGGCGCTCAGCAAAAATATAGTTGCCAAGCAATGCGTGTCCATACGCACACTATGACGTGTCCAATGCAGGCCTCGTCATAGTGCGCGTAGGGGACGTGCATGCAGTCAGGAGAACTTGATCTTTGTGCACGATCGTTCCCTCGTTATGGATGATGAATCAGCGTGCCTCCTTATGGAGGATGACTTCGCATCTTTTGTAAACTTTCCGGTGTGTGAGTCATCGACGATTACAGCGTACATCGATGCGTCATGTGGCGCTATGATTACGCTAAAGCGTTGGGTACAAAGCCTACCGTAGTCCGTTCGAAAAACACATTAACGATGGCATCACAGTTAAGTGTTACGGTGGCCAGGATTGCTGAAGTATCCGTATCATGAACCATTTTCGTCCTCAGGCATCTCTACCCTCAAATACCGCCAGTGGTTTGGCAGTGATCTAATAAAGCACTCATCACTCCACAAGATGATTGTGATGCAAATGAGGTTCGAGCATCAGCAAAGCGAAGGACGACTGCAGCGCTTATCTATTCATCGTTTAACTGTGAAGAAAAGCGTGGCGACGTATAGTATGTTGGCAATCAGTAACCAGTAGAAATTGTCATTGGCTATTGACTGAGTGGATGCCAGTTGAGGTCCCAGAATATCAAAGAAGTCCATTAAATGACGTCGTAGCAATTGATTGGCGAAGCTTTTCGGATTTAGAGACTTTCCACGTATTACATTTGCGAGACTGTAATCACATTAAAAATTTGAACTATTTAGTTAAGCGGACTGTTCGAAACGACCTCGCGAGTGCTGTTTCACTCTCCCACGCTTCAAACGAATTCTGAATTCGCATGCCATCACCGCGAGATTTGTGCTTGAGGATGCTGGTTTCGAATCCGACCTAAATCCCCTGACGTTGGAAATAAACACTGGCGCTGCTTTGCTGCTCTCTGCACATGCTCCATCTCCCTCCCTCCTCTTCTCTTCGCTGATCGTTGTACCTCACCTTCGGCTCCTGAGGTGACTACTCAGGGTGAAGAGCGCTAGCTTTCTTGAGCTCCCGGTGAGAAGAGATATTCCCAGCCGTTGCTGCCAATTAATCTGGAATCACAGGCAAAAACTTTCCTGGACGATTCCGCAGGGATTAATCAAAAAGACAGCGCAACTGCGCTTTGCAAATGTGACACCAAAAAAATGGGAGCAGGAATCTACAAATGACAACGACGTCCGAGCGCAACGTGCTCCAGTTGCGCCCTCAAGTGCTACGTCATCGCGGGACGTGCCTACCGGCCTCGCCAAACGCCATACGTCATCATTTCACAGGATTGTGCAATGTTGTGTTTGCATCGATGCACGCACGAACACGACGCGAGCAGTGGGTGGGGCGTTAGTAAAGGCGTACTAAGCGTATGAGTACTGCGCTCAGTGCCTTTATTTCACCATCACCTATCACGGTGGAGCGGCGTTGCGAAATAGGCGCTCAGTAGGGGTTTGCGGGCTTGGAGACTTGTCAGTTGTAAAGGTTCGCTCCTCGTTTGGCCACAAGGTTTATGCACGGTTAGTGCAAAATTGGTGGGGAGACGTTGGAAATAGCAAAATTGGTAATAATTTTCTTTGTAGGGACATATGAAAGATGTGATAGTCTCGGTTGAAAGGGCAACAGCCGGACTGAGTACTGAGTGAAGTCCAGATGGAGTGCACTTGCATACAGTGTGCTGCGCAGCGAGTTACGCAAGCGTTGATGAGAAGCGCTGTGATATGCTCATACGCATTTTATCGTTTATCGTTGATCCTGCGAAGGTGTTTATAGGATTTTCCGTGATCGTACTTGGAGAGCAAGCCTAGATCTTTTCATTCGCTGAAATGGAGACTCATTAGTAGGCTCTCGAAGTTCACCTGTTTTTTGTTGAGTAGATCCAGACACGTTCTGCGTTCACATGTCTTAGGCCGTCCTGCGCTATATCGATCACAGCGATACGTACTGCTATGTAACTTATCGTGTATTAATATATGCCTACAAGTTTGCCGAAATCGTCCGAGGTAACTTCCAAAAAATTGCGGGGAGATGGGGTTGTGAGCGGGGGGAGGTAGGGGGAGAGATGGGACGCGGTATGGTTTTATTGAACTGTGGGATGGTGTGTGTCGTTTTCTTTACTTTCTCAGATGTTCTACCGCCGCTGTCAGTTTTCATCTACACTTATCTGATCTTCCTGAGGGTCGTCCGGTTGATGCGCAAAGCTGTATTGCTGCGTCAAATCTGCATGTCGTTATTCGCAAAGAAACGAACTGAGGCGTTTCTTTCGTAGATAGCAAAGCCGAAGCAAACTCACCAATAAACGACTGGTTTCAGCCAGTTCATTCGAAGTCCTTATTTTTTGAGAGGGGATGGCTGGAAAAAGGAGAGAGAAATGTTGGTTAATCTTATGCGTGATTAATCTGTTAGATGTGCCAATGCCTTTTATTTCACTGATATCAGAAGTGGATCTCTTGTCGAGATATATAATATTATTTGACTTCGGATGAAGCTTGGCAACTTTGCGTTCCAATAAATTGCTTCAGAAAAAGCGTTTCAGGAATTTTTGGTAGTGTGCTCGATGCTATCCTATGCAGTAACATGAAAGTATTTGTTGTTTCTATCCTTTGTTAAGAGTTAGGAACGTAACTTTCAAATGAAGTGCGCTTTCCCATGTTTTTAAATCCGCTTCGTTTGCATTCTAGGCGGAATGAAAGACCACCATCATTAGCAGACATTAGTACCATGTTTTCTTGGATTTCCAAGGCATTCACTTGTCATATAAGCAGTAGCGGTGTGAACAGTATATTGGAGTTCACAAAAGTTTGTCATATGAATTGCCACCTAGATGGTTTCCGTTCATTAAGAAAATGTTCATGTTAAAAGACCTTAAGCTGCCTGACAGGCATACTGGCGCGTTACTGGGTCATGGCCAGCATAATGTTCTTTTAAATAAGGCATTTTCTTTAGCCGTCCACTTCACTTTCTACTTCCTCCGCTGCCGTGGGTGAGTAGAGGTGTACGTAACTCGGCCGATTACCTTTGTTCTTACATCATGGGCGGTTGTAGCTGACATATTTCACAAATCTCGCTTGGTGAAAACTCACCGGGAATTTTTTTACTGGAATATTGTTGGAACCTCTTCGCTGCTGCTAACTGCTGTTCGCTGAAAGTCGTTTGATTCTTGTGTGTTTTGTCACTTTGGTTCATGTGCAATTCGCGGAACGTGACACACCGCACTGTTCGTTGGCCCGCTGACAAAATCGCGTTGTTGCAGAATTCAAAAGGACCGCGGGGTGCTACAGCACTCCAGGTTAATTCATCAACAGTATCAAAGAGAGGATTCACCAAGTGTCGCAAGGCTAAGTTCCTCGAAAGGCAAGTTATCTCATTTCTGTTAATACTTTCAGAGAGGATAATCTTTGCTCATCAGTCAGCATTCTTGGTTGTGGAAACCGTATCATTACACACCGAATTAACGAAAATTTGTTATGCGACTGCATGATGTGTTTGTTTTTATTGTTGTTTCTGAATGCGCCATCAGGTTTATTGAAGTTGCAAGGTCGATTGCAACTAGTTTGGCCTTACGTTATTGTATCCTAAATTGGCGATTGTGATACGTTGGAGAGGTCATTGTTGTAGGGGAATGAGGCAAGAAAAAAATTCTGAGAGTTAGTGATTGCATTTGCTGCTTGTTAGGGCTAACGAACACCAGTATATTATGAGAAATCACTGCACATTGGCGGGTGATGCATTTTAAGGGATGCTGAAAAACAGCAGAAAGCGGCACTTCTTGGACAAGCTTTGACATATCATTTGATTAATCGGTGTTTGCTCAGCATTTTTTTGCAGGACTTCTACGAGGGTGACGCGTTAGCTCGGCGCGTCACATTTATCGCAATTTCAAAGAGCGCCACTGAAGGTCTTCGATCAGAGAACTTCACGCAATGTCCTACCAAAGTATCGCCACCATCGCGTTTGCCGCCATGTGCGGCTTGCCTCAATCGACCTGCCAACAAAAGCAGGTCGAAAATCAAAGGCAGCAAGAACGAGGTTTCTTCCGATCGTGTGGAACCTCGCTCAAGCCGATGGAGAAGGATTACGAGCATGGGTTGCACGTACGAAAGCTGCGTTTCGGACCAGCACGCCGTTATAGAATGCGCAGTCCGCTCTTCGGAAGTGGAAGCTCCTGCTACGAAAAGGTATTTTATAATAAAAATTTCAAAGCAGGAGAAAAAAAAGCGAAAAATGATTATCTGAAAGAAAAATAAAGCAAAAGACATGCTGTGCTCATAGTTTCCTGTAAATGTTTCTTGAGAGATCAAGTTTGTAGCGTTTTCGAATCCATTTTTCCGTTTTGTTGTGTCCTACCTTCCTGAACAGCAGACATCAATGTTTTCCGAAGGTCGGATCCGAAGGCCGAAGGTTGGATTTATTGAGAATGCGATGTGGTTTCTGAATTTTGAAGATTGTATTCGTCAGAACGTCAGCGAATTCTGTTCACAAGTAGGTAAAGATTTTCCAATTGTTCGTTGCTAACGAACAGTGCAAAAAAAGAAATACCGTTGTAACCGCACGGAAGCAACATTTGAAAGTTTGAGGGAGTCGATGTAGATCTAAGAGAATCCATAAATTTCTGCACGGAAATCGTTCAAGATTGGTAAACCATGCAGCTCCCAAAGTTTTTTGTTTTAAAATAGATTAGAAGTGATTTCAACGAAGCAGTAAACTCTTGTGTTCAGTTTGTCTCTCGACGCTTCAACTCTCCGCTGTACGCAAGCCGAATCGTGCCCAACGCACTCATCGCCGTACAGGGTGAAAGTTGTGCTTATTGGACGCGACAAGAAAACGACGAATTCGTCAAGTGCACTTTGCGGTCCAAGCGAAACTCATCTTGCTCATCGACCAGTCGAACATCAATTGTCAGATCAGTCGGAGCAAAATCGCACACGGATAGACTCTTCGCAAAATGGTGAGCATATTAGAATGCATAAGTTGCTGAAAATCGTATAAGAGTGACTATGGACATATACTGAAATCGCTCTTTAAAGATGAGTCCGAATTCTTTTATACATGGTTATCTGGAGCAAGCAGTGCAGACGTTTGTTCCAAGCTGCTGGGAAAGAAAGTAAGTGAAATGCGCATTTCAAATTAGCATAGATACTCCGAAAATGTGCAAAACTTTACGCAGTTCTACAGAGCAGGTTCCGTAGGCGAGTGAAGAAGGAAGGTAGTCGATGAGGATGCAATCCGAATTGACATACAGCAGGGGCACATCAGCATGAGTTCAAAGATTCTTTACTTACCTCTGCTGTTTCATAATATAAATTTTGGTCACGTCTTCATTTTGCTGCTTTAAACACAGAAGGAGCTTTCAGGAGAGTTGCTAAGACCTTATACTTCCGATGAAGGAATTGAAGGGGCAGTAGTTGTGCGGTAAGAAAAGTACGCGTTATTCATCGAAATTTCTGGTTAAATAATTGCAGTGGTTTTGAATTTAGGTGATGCATGGCGTCAGAATTGTGAATGAACTTTTAATTTTCTCTCCTAGCATATTAGTCCCTAATGGAACTCTTCACCGTTCCTTCTTGACAGCAAGTAGTTAGGACAATTCCTTTACGAAATGAATGGGACTCCACTGGTAATTGTTTTCACTTTCAGTGGAGACGAACCGTGCGCCTTGCAAATCGTATTCCACTATGAGCCTCGAGCCGCCACGTTACGACGTGGACGAGCTCGGTCCACTATTAGACGAATTTAACCCGCTCAGCGAATTCTATGTGGCACCGCGTTACGACGCCGACCTCAGGCCACTGTATCAAGACGATTACTCTCCTTGCACGAGCGAGGCTTCGCCTTCTGCATCGCTACTCGACGTTTTTGCACCCACATATAGCAGTACAGCACCAGCGCACGACACACTGCAACAAGAACAGCCCAACGCTTTTCTCACTAACTGCAGCGGATCAGAGTTCCGCAGAGGTGTTGATGACGGTATGCAGTTGGCTGATTTATCCACCGCATATGTCCAGTACATGTCTTCAAACACGTCTCAGGTGGAACTTCCTTGCGCTGTTAGCGATCAGCAACCAGATTCGCTTGACCTCGACCCCACTCTGATGGGGTCGTTCATCGATCTGGCCGAGTTGGATCACTATCTTAATGCTCCAGATAATGGGTCTCCGGCGGCTGTAGTGCCAGCTCAGTCGACTTTCGAGGCGATCATCCGCGAAGATCACTATGAAGATTCAGTTGCCGTCCAACTCGATCACTCTTACGGAGCACCTGCTGCGTCTTCAACGAGCACTGCATCTATTGAATTGGTATGTTTTTTATACATCCTCCCACTTATTCATGCTGTCAGCGCAGAATTCGACACACTTCAACTTGTTTTTGAATTTATATAAAACGTTGTAGAAAGCCGTTATTTGGATATCTCGAGTAATAAGCACACATAAGGGCTATAACCCTGCCGCATGGCATTCATTTTTGCTCAGCATTATTGTAGGGCAGATTTGTGAAATGCATTTTGATGGACTTGTTTCTCTGCAAAATACCGATAGTATTTTGAAATGGCAAGTTTTGTTAATTGGGAAGTTAACTCTTCAGTATTCAGTAGGAGCACATCGTTGATGGAAAATCATCCAGCTATTATGTTGTACGCACTCTGTGCGACCTACGCAGTCCCCATAGAAAAGTGAATCCTGTGCAGATTCAACGAAAGACGTTGCGCCTTGAAGACGATCTTTTGTTGCGAACTGCAGATAGGAGGGCAGTCGGACGGCTAACACAAGCGAGAATGTTTAAGGAGTGGTCTGCCTAGAATGGGCTAGACGAAAAAGCCAAGAAAAAAGCAAGGTTAATGTTAAAAACCGGTGTTGGCACGAAGTGAACAGGCGTTTTTTTTCCTGAAGTCTCCGAAGGGATTGACAGAAGAGGAAGGAGGAATCCTAGTGAAGAGACCAGTAGGATTTCTGAAACTCGGGGTTCACGTGACGGTTTGATGGGAAGAAGCAATGTAGTATTCATTTTGGATTGATTGACGTTTAATTTGGCGTTTGAAACATAACGTGCTTTCGCATTCTTAGCGTGGTTGTCGGTGGTGACTGTGGGGAGGAAGTCGAACCAAGTTAACTTCGAAATCAGGGGACGGAGTAGAAATCTACTTTTGACTCAATGGCGAGGAAGTGCTTATGAGGGAATCAGTTGTGAGGTTGAGTTCAACCAAAGTTAGAATCGAAATTTCTCCCCTTTATGACTTGATCAGAAGATTTCTAGTCCGAATACACATCACGTTTATTCTTACCGCTGTACAGAAATGTAAACCGCCAGAAGAGGGAGGCGTGTACGGAAAGGGAGTATCGTCAGGGTAAGGTTTAAATAACCCGTAGTGCGGCTTGCGCACTCGTGAGTCATTGCGTTGCGGCGAGGGATGACGTACGTGTATGGGCGTGGCCTGACGCAATGTTGTGCAATATTGCTCACACACAGCCTATTTAAGTGGATGCGATCTTACATCACATTGACTCAGTATGAAAGCGCTTGGTTATAAGTTAACCGGCTGGTTGCTACTACTCGCTGTCTAAAGTAAGCTGGTGTTTTACATCATCCGTGCAACATGTTGGCCCTTATTCGTCGACGTTCTGACGCTAATTTTCTCACGTCCATCTATGGGGAGATCGAACTCAAAATAGTGGTTGCATTTTCAGTCGCATTGCTCGAGGTCAGGTAAAGGCAAATCTTTTGCGCATTCCCGAACGTTTCTTGTGTGAAGAAACTGTCGTTGCGTCACAGATGGTCGTTCTCTAGTGGGGGTTTGATGGTGGTTCGACAGAATCGGTTGAAACCAATTCAGTGTCGGAGTTCATGAAATAGAAGACTGTCGATAAGTAGAGGTCTTAGCTGAAAAGTTGTGTGTGTGTGTGTGATCGATGATAACTTCGTCACTTCCATGGTTGAGAAGCCGGCCTTTCTTCACACGCTGTCCACCCTGACTTAGCTGAATGGTATATGCTGCCAACTTAGCGTTGCCATAATTGAGCCTTATTTGCAGGATCCGTCGATTTTGAACGAATTTCTTTCACCATTCCCGTCTACATCATCAATGGGGCCATGCGAAGACGGAGCTGCTAACGTTTCGTCTACATACCTTGAAACATTTACCAACCTCGAGCCGTATCTTCAGCACAGAGAAGGTTAGCTTCCTTGGTGTATTATTTGCCTATGAGAGAGTCGTAATGAGCAACGAAATGGGATGTTTCTGATTGAGTTGTATGATAAATTGCTCAATGGTGGATGCGACACGGGAAGGCTGCTATAGTACGTATACGCTTTATGGATCACATGCCAATTTTTTCTCACTGTATCCCACTGAAATGTGCAGGTTCAATTTATTCCTAGGAATAATCACTTCGCTCTTATTTCTCATCGGCGGGTTTTCCGTGCGCCGGGATGCTGTTCTGAAATTAGGTGTTTTCGGCTGTTTCTTCTTTTCCCAATTCTTAAGTTAGCCAGTAAACCCCGGCGAAGTAAACGATTAGAACGCTTCTTGTGCGGACCAACTTCGGAATGCTTGGAGGTATTAGTAGTATGTGGTGTTCACCAACTCACTCAGAAACTTGAAATTCATTATCGGCATGTCCAGTAATGAGTTCTTGTGGCAGTGGATTTGCGTTGTTCAGTTTGCCAGATCCGGTAAGGTCTCTTTGGTTTTGCATAACTGCAAGCAATCCTCTATATCATCAAGTGATGTAAAATTTTGATAGAGGTGATAGTGAAAAGGAAGGACGTGAGTAGTAGATGGAATTGGAGGGCGTTGTATATAAATGCGGTGTTTTCACGTAGATTGCAGTTGAATGTGGATGAAGTAGTTGGATGCAGTGAGTGACTTTAAAAATACTCATTGCTATTCAGCACTCAAACTGCTGATATTTTAATCGAAAATATTATCACGAAACAACTTCTATTAATAGACCGAAAGATCCTGGATATGGGAGCTTTTAAATATTTTTCTTGCCCAAGCGATTTCTAAAGCCTGAAATTAATTAACTGCGTTTAATCGCTGAAGATGGATTTCATGGTTTACCTGTCAAGACCAGTTTTGTTACCCGCTTATTTGCTTGTTTTATGGTCGTCGCACAAGGGAGTTTGTTGTAGACTCGTCGACTCCACCAGGGCGTGGAATCATATGCGATACTGAACCGGCGTCAGCCGCGCAGTCGACATCTGCACCGACGGTAAAACCAGATTCAACAGTGAGCGACGCGACTTATGCCACCAGCCGAACACGCCTTGAAACGCCTGATGAGTACAGGAGACGTCGGGACAAGAACAATATCGCGTCACAAAGGTCGAGGCGTAAGCGCCAGGAAAAGTTCCAGGCGTTGAAGGAGGAAGAGATAGGGCTGAAAAAACGAAATACAGAGCTGTTAGCAACGGTGGGCGATCTTGAAAGACAGGTCAACAATCTGAAGGAAATCATGATGAAAGCTATCTCTGGGTGAACTCCTTGCCACTGTAATGTAATGGATTCTGAAGTGACGGTTAATTTAGGGTTGCTGGCTGCGTTGCTGGCTTCTCCTAGGGATACGACATGTTGCGGCCATTGTTCCAAATATGACGATTTCTGGGTTCATGCAAACGAGCCAGTATGTTAGTTCATATGGAGATAAAATCTTGTCGCAACGGGAGAACGTCGTCAGCGGATCATCTGGTCATTCCATGCCGTATCGTCATATAGTAAAGTACAAGCTCTTCCTGTTCTGAGATTGCTGTGTGTCGTGGTGTTTTATTTGTAGTTTTTTGTTGTCCTTTTCCAGTATCTACGCTTATTTTTTATGTACATAATATGTCAGTTAATTTGAGCCAACGATGGTGTATTTTACTACGAGAGGGGGAGCAATACTCGTACAGCGCAGATTTGATATGCTCATGCAGTGATCAAGTGCAGCACTGAGTGTGGACTATGCGATGTGGGCGATTACGTTGGAATAACAAACAGGTTCATTCTTGTTGGTCCTGTTTGGTGCCAGTTCCATTTGGAAAGGGAGGGGAGTATATGCAGTACGAGCTAGCTGCCGCGGCAGTTGCTGTTTTGCAATGTCTTGTATGTTGCATCTCGCCGATGTTTTTGTTTGATGTAGTCTCCTCCCTAATAAATTATCGAAATGACCTTGTTGCTCCTCACCAGACTTTTGTTTTGACCATTCCGGAAGTCCTTGGGCTTTTTTAGGATGACATGTTGGGGTTGCACTATTGGCAATCCCATCCCAAAGTTCTGTCGTTTCATGCGGGGAAAGTGTCCTCGAAAGGTTTCTGGAAGTTCATAGGAAATAGCGTCTTACCTATCGGAACGGAGGTGAGAAAGAGGTACAGGAAAGAAGCAATCTAGGGAGGTGTGGATATACCTCTCGGTTCCTGTACAAGGAACATTGTTGGCGCGTCCAGAGAAAAATTCAGGAGAGGACGAGCGAAGAGTCGCTTGTTAAGATTAAGCGGATGTGATATAATGTTGAGCAGGTTGCAATCAGCTTTGGAGTAAGAACAGATGTGACTGAAACAGGCAAAAGAGACGCGAACAGTCGCCGTATCGCACGTCAAGTTTAGTTCAGCAATGTAGCGATAACGTTGGTCCTCCATCCCCGTTGTCCCGTATGACAGCATAAATTCCACGCACAAAATCAGTTCTTATTCGGCGCGTGCATGCTTCTCTAGTACTTTGCGGCTTAGGCCTCGTTGCTGTAGCACTTACTCCCCGATTCCTTGAGTGCTCCGGCCATTTGCACCAATCATTCGCATTCACTTCCTCTCTTAATTGCTCCGTCCTTAAACGCAATGGACAGAAATGTTGTTTTGGGCAAGCAAAATGCCTATCGCAAGTTAGTAGCAAGGGTGTAGTTGCAGTTTGCAAAAGTAGAAATAACTTACCGAACGTCTTTCGTCGTGAGATTTTTCATTCTTCCACTCGATTCACCACTGCTATCGGAAACAATACTTTAAGATCATTCTGCGAGAACTTTAAAAGAAAAATGAAAACCATTTACTTAGTAATCCCATCCAAAATATGCTGCGCATTTCAAAGAATATAGGGATCAGACAGAGTTAGTGGATATCGATTCTGTCTTGCATATGGTTAAATTTTTGAGGAAATTCGATGAAAAACGGTAGCTTTGAACTGGATTTCGATAAACTTCGAAACATTTCGCTATCTTTTCCAAGTCGACATTCTTTTTGTGCCATCACTTCTTCCTCTTTTCCATAGATCCTATTCACCCTTAAAAAACTATAGCCATGTGTTGACCATATCACCCCACAATATTACTGCGACGTTTGGATGTAATAGCAAGCTCAAACGTTACATTCAGGTAGCGTGTTCTTCAAATTCTAGCTTAAACGTCTGGGATAAACTCAAGGCGACATCAGAAAAAAAAGGATTTTCTTGTCTTATTCCAAAATTCGTCACTTCTGAGAGTATTGCGCTCCCACTGCTGCATTACCACACCTCATGCTAACACCTGTCCAACTTCAGGAATTGTGTGCTCTTTCGCAATGACTGGGTGTTTGATATGTTAATATTTCATTGCGGAAGCCATACCGCAGTCGGTGGGTTATTTACAGTACGTTCATCCCTCATCTCACTATATCATATTTCGATAAAAACTTAACTTGTTAATAAGTGAACAAATAAACGGCTAGTAAATACAGCCCACATAAACGTAGTAAATAAGTAAACACAGTGCTTAGAGCACTGCTTTATACAGAGACTAAAACAGTGAACGGAAATAGTCGTGCAGAAAACTACTCAAATCGAGCAACCAGAGAATTTTATAACAGAAAGTGGTCGTTACAATGCGATCTGTTATTCCCAGCGCAGATGAGTTCGCAAATGCTTGGAGCACTGAAAAACCCACTGAGTTCTTTCCACTTTCTTGTACAAACACAAACGCGGTTATAATTATCAAGGTACACTGGCAAACACTTGCTCCTCAGCACTGAGTTCAATTAGTCACAGTCAACAATAAATTCGTATGCCCAGATAATCGGGGTACATCGTGTACCAGGGCACTCCCAATCGGTATGAGCGATCGAGGCCACTATACCTATCCCGAAACCGTAGCTTTCTGACATCGCTTTCACCTCACTGCAGTGCCAGTATCAGCGTATGAGAGAAATTTATGCCGGGCTCATTATAGTCATTCCGGAAATATTACAACAATGAATCGTCGCGTAAGATCCATTATGCTATTTATTACTGGGATGAACCTTGCCACCTCTCGCATCACTAAGTGGTCGCCTGAGCATTTATTTTAATCGCTCCTTTTTCATATTGAAGGAGATCAGGAAAGAACGTAATTGTTCCGAGAACGAGGTCAACCATGTGGCGAAGAGATTTCACATCATGCTTGTTTAGGGTTCGGCATCAAAGAGCCGTTGTGGCTATTTGACTTCCACCAACCCTTTGTTTTCTGGATGCACTGCGGTACCACTGGTTAATAAAACTGCTACACAAACGACCAACCCAACCTGTAGACAATAAAGGTGAGAGTACGACAAGTATGCGGTCAGACATGAAAAGTGCAGCACTTAAAACTTGTTTGTCATGGATAAATCCAGATGCTAAAACAAGTGCATGGGACTATATGTGTTTGCACTGTTTGTGATTTACTTAGGTTTATATCACTGATGTCCTCCTCTCTCCCTCCTCCCCAGCAGGCAATGGTCAGGGAACAATTATCATGTCAATCAAGACGTGCGCTCTTCTGCGAATCTAAGAGAGTTCTCCAAGTTGAATGACGAGATGCTCGTCAGAGAACCACAAGAAGTTTCACGCAATTTCATGCCCTTAGGAGAAAACAGAGCATTTCCATTCATCACCTCCAGTGAACCCTTGAGATTAATCACCGAACCGACAAGTGTTCTCCTAAGCGAAAATGTCATCCCCCAACATTCCTCTGAACCCATCAAATGCCAATCTGCTAACCTAGTAGATGAAAACAATGTCCAGAAGTTACGCTTCCTGGAGAACTTCAGTCACTTTGTCCTCCACATGGAGCAGCGGCAAAGACAACGTTATTTTATCACGTCTCGGCAACTGTCACGCTTTTTGCTGAGAGCGCCATCATATGAGCGACGGATGTAAAGAGTACTCTGCGAATTCTCGCCAGTGAGCAATTATAGCTGTAACTGCCCTTCTTTTGTCTGCTAGGAAGTAAACAGAACTCGTCGACTTGTTCACCGATTTCCAAAGTTGTTTAGTATGCAAACAACGGATGGCACTGCAGCGACTACGTCACGTAATGAAGTTCTATGATTGACCGCATTCAGTAGTCTCTGCGTAAAGCAGTGCTCTAAGCACTGTGTTTACTTATTTACTACATTTATGTGGGCTTTTTTACTCGTTTATTTGTTCACTTATTAACAAGTTAAGTTTTTATCGAAATATGATGTAGTGAGATGAGGGATGAACGTGCAACAAACAACCAACTGATTGCAGCCTCGTTTCCGCGGTGAAATACTGTACCAACCACTCAGAGTTATGATAAAATACATAATGACTGCAGCTCAGTATGTGTCAGCACGATATGGGATAGTGCAGCAGGTAGGAGCGCAATACTCGTAAACAAGTGGCGAATTTTAGAACGAGATAAGAGAATCATTTCGTTCGCAAGTGGCCTTAACTTCAGGTCACACATTTAAGAGCGACTTGAGGCGCACACTATAAGTGAATGAACATCAAAGCAGGTACTAGAACGACGTGTTAGAGACGATTTATGATGGCATTCACGTCTATTTTTAGTCTATCGCATGATGACTTCTTTGCCGTCACTTCGCGAATCTCGCAGAGAGCCATCATTCAGGCCGAAAAGATGAAATGGTATTTAATCGGACCAACAAAGAACAGGGGAAAGCAAAGTGAGAACAGATTTTTTTTACAACGGCTCTAGCAAATCAAATCTAGAACTTTTGAATGTTCATTACGAGTGCAAAGACAAAAAAATCTCTCGGGGACACAACCATCGCCTTTCTTTCCAATCTTCTTCGCTTGAACAGTAGCACTAGAAAATCTCTTTCATCGTCTAACGTCTCGCGGATTCCTCACAATCACCTCTCCTCCCCTTCCTTCACCGATTTATTGGAAAATCTGACATCATCGGAAAACACTTTTTGCATTTCATCTACTTTGTACAGCAAGAATATAGTCTACAGAACGTGACGCATTACTTCGATCTAAACGTATCACCTGACAGCGACCTCCCATCCCCCTCATCAATATTCTTCCCCCTCAACCGTATCGGCCGAGCAGCTGTAGAACTCGGTGAAGGGAACCTATCACGATATAAACGTTATCTTTCTCAAAAAAGCGCAATTAACATAAAATATACAGGAAAAGCTTGGTAAAGTAGAAGTAGGACTGCACAGTAAATGAAGCTTACTTAACGGACTACAGACATAATTCTAAAAATTCTAAAGTGGTAAGATGCACAATCAAAAGACAATTCAGAGGTAATAGCGAGCTCCTCCAGGTTTATCCTTACGTCCGGTCAGAACCAACATTCATATTTTGCCTTCAAATGATAATACTGAACAGTGGTCTGTGATAAGACAAAGATATCATTTTGTTTAATTGCAGATCATAAAAGAACACCTCTGAGCACAACGACTCCTAGGTTCAAAGTCTCCAAACAAGAGCTTACTGAGCAGTTTGGTGGTCATAAGATGAAGCCGTCTTACCTACCAAACGAAGTAGCAATAGCATGTGAGGCGAATAGCGCTACCTGAGAAATAATACAGTGGTCTTGTGGCGTGGAAAGAGTTTGGAAAAATTTCCTGGCATTTTGCAGAATTTGGAGAAAATCACCAATAATAATAGAATTTCACTACCAATTATAAACCTATCTGCGTTCCTCATTTAAAAAAAAACATCTTTTAAAACAACCAGCTGAATCCTCCGCAGTTCTCTTCTCAGTCAAACATCAGATGAAGAGTCCTCAAAGCTGGATACCCTTTCATCAACGCGTTAATGTACCTGAACTAAATACGACTGAGAATGCGTTTATGCACAAACTTCATCAGCTCTACTCTTAGACTGATCAACTGGATGAAGAATCGACGATCGTCCCGCTGCCTTCAAAGATCCTAGACGAATATGGGCTATCACAGTTACTTTCCTTCAAGGGGTCGTATCGCATATCGAGTAATAAAGCGACCGACAGAAACGTTTATCGTTGTGAGCAATACGGCAAGGAATATCGAGGGATGCACAATTCACCTTGTAAGCCACCAACATAAAATCATTCCTCTTAGCATTACATAAACAAAAGCAAAGCAAACAGCTGGAGATGAAATACTCAATATTGCACAACACTCAAAACCTTTCGAATGACCTCGAAATGCGTCCGCTCGCCACCAACGGCATCGCTCATCGACCGTCTGCGATCTTCCCATATCGACATCTGATAATCTGTTTTAGTGCGGATTCTAGCATGCACCCTCATCAGACGCTAGTGTTTAATCTACGACATAAGTGGGTATAGCAGGAAAATGACATGTTTCGATGTGTGAAGCCTGACCGTGGCGACTGCAGCCGGCCACAACGCGAAAAGGCGAGAAAAGATTTGTCGTCTACTAGACTGGTTCAATCACTAAAACTTTTCTCCTCAATCAGACAAACTCAAGACGCAAGGAAGTTGCAGCGCCGCGATCCATTCGCCCATAACATCTCGATACAAGAAAATGGACAAATTCTCTCGCAACCCATCCAACAAAAAGCACCAACTTTGACACACATGAGATGTAGTAGACTACTACAAATTGCGCAATAACGTATTTGCAAAAGCAACTAAAAAGTGGACAAAATGATAATATTACGCACCTTTAACCCCTCACTTCCTATGAGTTATGCACGGTAACTGGCGGTGGAGTTCACACATAACACTTACAAGCATAGGAATATTTCGAAGCAAGAGCATGTCCAGAAACTATGATGCAAATTGAGAATACGGAGAAATGCGCATCACGAAACTGGGATGTTATGTCTCTTTCGTGCTCTGGCCCATTAGACTATCTGACAATATGAAAACTGGGAAAAAGAAGAACGGACATCTCTGACAGTAAACAGCACGGACCTAATAGGCTGCAAAAACCTTTCGCGCGAATTGGCTTACTTTCATCTATATGCAGCGATTATAAAAGAAATGACTGAAGGGAAAGAGATTAGAACCTTTGCTAAATCGTTCGCAATTGAGGTGCTGTTTCAGCTGAAACTTACCTATCAACAGCCTTATTCCCTTCAGCTTTCATGGCACTTCATTACCATGGCTATACCTTTGAAGGTACTGTAACGAATAAATCCAACAGCAGATTCGTGAACCCATCAACTCTCAGATGATCGGCAGAAATAAGATTTGATGAAATGGACTAAATGAAGATTACTTGCTGACCCAGTTTCCGAAACCTGTCTTTTTACATCACCTTTCATCCCCAGTGTTAGCGCAGTTTTACAAAAAAGTATAACTAATTGACAACTGAATAAAACCTTATTCCTGCCGATCATTGATTGGTCATGGCAGAAGGAACTCCGAGGATTTAAGCAAGCTGGACGAAAATAAGCAATAGGCGAACTTTGATTCAAAGTAATTAATGAAATAACAGAGTTAGAATGGGATGAACAAAAAACAACGGAAAATGAACAGTGGGCGATAGTGTTTGGGAAGGGAGGAGAGGGAAAAAGAAAAAAAGGGGACTGGGAGGAGAGAGAAGAAGAACAGGAGGGAGTGGGAAGGGAGGGGAGTGTGGATGGAGGAGTGGGAAGACGGGGAATTGGAGCTAAAACTCAAATCATTTTGGAGAGCCAAACAATGATGCTTTATAGGACAGCAACAAATTCTCTTGATTACAAGGGATACGGTTATATCAAAAGAAAGCCACTATCTCTTTGACCCGCCCTCCTGCGAACGTCCCAGTCGCTTTGTAAATAAAATTCGCCTTTTGCCGGTAGGGCTGTCTGTTTCGCCAAAGAGACCACGGTTGAAAATGTCATAAAGCACTATTTAGACGGTCCCTAGACAGCGAAAAGCAAACACAGCTGATCTGACTGAAACACATATTGTCTTCATCGCGCATCATAAATGAGCAACAACGCCTTCGGAAACTGCACAATCCATTCGCCTAAAGACGCGGTAGCGGAAGAAACTCGCCAGCTGGTAAAATTTTTCGTTTACTTATTCATAAGCTTCAGGGCCTGTACTCGTTCTTTGTGAACAGACTTGGATTGTTCTCACTTTTCAGCTGTTGGAAAAAGTTCAAAACATGATTCTTTAAGCCGATGACCAACGTGCTATTAACGCTGTCTGTACCTCAACACCAGCAAACATAATTCCCATGGAACGCACGATGCCTTGTTATGAATAAACTAAAATCACACTTAAAAGACGTCAGCATATCCTCAGACCTGTTAAAAGTGAGTGACGTCATGCGTTGTTCTGAAATCAGTTCCATATACTTAAGGTCCCAAATAAACTAAAGGTCTAATTCTGACAGCTTGTGAGGTGTCGTACTTTATTTTTAATGATGGGAAGTTAGGAAAACGGAAGTAAACATCTCTGGTTGATTCTAGCTTCACTGAGCAAAACAATGGCAGCAGCTTGAGCATATCCTCACACAAGCCGAATTCAGAAAACTTTTATCGGTCTCAATAGGTGGACAAATTTAATGCCATCTTGCATAGTCAATGCATGTTGCTGCACGAACTATCCACTCAGAAAAATACCTGCACACTGACAAGGTGGTAGATCTCACCTGTCACTATACTATTAAAGGTATTTCGAAAGCCTTGCACAGTAGCTTCACAGATTCCTCGGATCAGCGTGCCACCGCAATGCTACCGATGATGATTGTTTTACGAATTGGACCGAGAATTCATACACAACTCAACTGAGGAAAAAAATGCGTATATTAATGCTTATTTAATTATTATCAGAAATACACACATTTTAAGAATGCCTTATTTCCAAAAAAATACATGATGTCGTAACAATACATCAACGGCACATGCAAATCAAATCCTAGCGTCTGCGACATGCATTTCCTATTAGTGGAATATAAGCACTCATTTATAACGATTGCCTACATTTGTCTGCGCATGAGCATGTCTATCTATTTGCCTATTTGCATATTAAGGTAGCATTCGACCGAGAGAATTATTTCCGGCCGTGCAGCTAAAGCAGTTCGCATCACTTTAAACTTGCATTTACCGATCGCAGACTTATTCCTCCAACTAAAGAGTGAATACGTCTATTTTGTCGGACGCCAACCGAATATCTGGCCGGTTACTTTTGCATCCTTTACTGCTCTTCATTAGCGTATACAGAAAGCGTGAAAACGCCTCAGAGTTAACATGATATGCGCTTTGGCGTTACTCGTAAATGATCGACCAATTGCACAATTTACTTACTAAAACTAAACTTCCAAAACAATGCCTAAATACTCTAACTAGTTCGACGCCTGAAGAACCTTCCGCAAAAGATTCGTTTTCTGCCATCTAAGCAGTACGCGATGCAAGCAGCGTTTTTTGTTCTTAAATTTCTATAGCACGAGGCCGATGGGTATTAGTTTATAGAAGTAAACGGTTCTGCATGCCAATCAAATTACATATCCAACTTCAATAAATGAATAGACAGACACCAATGTATGTTAGTCCACATAAATGACAACACCATAACGCAAATTCGCTTAAGCGAGCACTGAGAAATTTTATCAGCTGCGAATAAAGGCGAACGGGCTATCGAAACAGACTCTCATATGCACTGACGGAGTTGGAACACTTAAAATGGAACAATTAAGGTATGCGGAGGCACTATCGCTAGATAAAGAAGCAAAACCGAGGCAAATTTATCCAGCACTCAAATGTCCTAAAACCACTCTGATTTGTGTAGCGTTAAACAATGAAATGCTTAACAGGTTTCGAGCAAAGTCAGTTAAGCACGTTAAAGAATGCTCATACAACATGTTAATCGCGTAATCTAAACATAATTTTTCAGCAAGACCTCCATAAATAAACCTAGGACATCCACAAATATCCGTTTATCCGTGGACATCCATAGATATTAAACTGCCTATCACACCAAAATTTTACCCAAATATTGGGAGTCCACAAAATATACATAAAAATAGCTACCAGTGCCGAGTGAGAGATTATTATCACAGGCCTTACGTCGGTTTTTGACAGTAGTAGCGAGCGGGAATGGAAGAAGGTAACGTGAAAAGAGAGAACGGAAGGAATGCAAAGAAATGAAAAAAAAAATGCAAATTGTGAAACTGCAATTTGATTTCGAGATGAAAACTGAGTTTACAATTGCACTTCCACTTGACAGCACGTGCCACAACTAGCTTAAACCGGAGAGTTGGGATCAAAGAGCGCGTTCAATCTGTCAGCTGATGCATGGAAACATCTGCAGATTGTTGTACTTTGAAACTGCTTACTGAAATTTACGAAAAGTTTGGCAATTCTCAGCTCTGATGTGAATAAAATAAGGCAAAACCAGGAATCATGATTAATTTTGTTCAGTCAGCCTGAACAAAATTAGATTTGTGCTAGTGATATATGATCGTCAACCGCAGCAATTAAAAATCGTCCGCCAATGCCACATAATTAGTTTGGGCCTCAGCAAGGTTCGGTGACTAAGGAGGAGAAGAAGGAAGTAGGGCACTAGCTCATCCACATCTGAATTACGTCATTTACCGCGAAACCTTGTGCAGTCGATTATTCCACTCCAAATAGCGTCATACAAATACCCTACAAAGTTTAGTTTTTTGGCTTTTTAATATAACCGCCATAACTGCGGTGAGAGTTTTCAACAGAAGCGCATCAGCAGCATGCACTTGACGTTGACTTCATCATGAGCCAGTGAGATTTCCCACAGCATCCAGCAGGAAATGAGGGTCACTTTCTTCCGCACTCATCTGCTCGCTCTAAGTAGTCCGTGTTGTATATCTCAGCATATTCACATCCAGCTCTTGAAAGACGAGTCATTAGGCTTCTTCATTCACTTCTATGAAGACGCATGAGCACTAAGAGCAAGTGCGAGTGAGCGTGCATCAAAGGACCTCAATGCAGGATCACCCGAACTTGTTTCAGTAGTCTAATTTTTAGCTCCAAATTAACATCGTTGCGGACTTGTGCTATGATGATTACATCAATATCTCCTAAAAGAGACGATATTCTAGTAATCTTTCTTGAAGAAAAGAAAAGCTGTAAGCATGATCAGCCTCGAATTAAACACCGTTCCCGTCTCGGTCGTGCCACAAATGGATTCTGGACAGTACGATAGCTACGACAGCTAATTGCACTTATCACCTGGGAAGGAATATTGTATGTGGATGTGATGGAATATGGGAGAACATCGAAAATTGAGCCTAAAAAACAATCCAGCATGAAAATTTGGTTATCTTCAACTTACAAAAAAAAAGAAAATTAAGGGCAGATATGCCAGGATTTCACTGCGACAGTTGTTGGGTCCGACTCGTTCAACCTTGAGATCCCATGGAAGGCAACAATAGCGAGAGCATCATATTATGTCTTGATAAGTCTCAGGAGAGAACCCCATATTTTCGTCCGCCTATTAACAGCGAATGGAGAACTGTTCATAGAAATTAGCTGTAACATTTGAACCCAGTAACAATGTGCAGAGCATTTAAATGATATTTGAGCTTTGCAGACGTTTAACTGAAGTCTCTAAATGGATAAGCTTTCCACTGAATAGTACACCATCACCATATCAGCAAAATTTTCTTTTTTTGCCGATATGGTGGTATGGTGGCTGATATGCTGATATGGTGATATGGTGATAAATTTTCTTTAACAGCAGTCAGCCAGTGCGCCATCACAAGCACAGTGTAAACACAAATCAAATAACTAATTTACTTCAATTAGGCATTAAAATTAAGTTACTGAGAACGAACAACGGATCGTTTGAATTGTGGATTTGTGGTCTTTGTTGATTGCTGAAGTGGCGAATATAATGGAAAAATATACAAAGTTATCACTGACGGAAAATAAGCTAGTCAACCACAATAAATAATTAAAATAAAGCAGTACTAAGAGAAGAAATAAAATGTAAGCAATAAATAAACAGAAACAAAGATAAGTGAAAACAATGTGGATAAATAAAATTAAAATAACGTATCATATATACAGGAAAAAAGGCAGAAAAATAATTAAATGAAGGTAATAAATAAGTCGCGCTTGTGGTTGCTTTTATATCTTTCAGAATTCTATGGGAAAGCAAGTTAGGATGCAAAAGGAACAACCGCTAGAGACCACATACCAATAAAGAATAACAGTATAAAACCAAAACGGGCGATGAAATCCAATGCAAAATGGAGGTGAGAGCAGACGCTCGTAGAAGAATGCTCGCAGTATCTGCACCTCGCTCATGGGAACTCACTAAGGCGAAATATGAGGAAAAGATAAAGAAAGTGGCAACTGCTACCCAGCATCATCGAAGATTTGACTGATTACGACCTGGAAAACAAATCCATTCATTAATGAAGAAATTCACAAGGTCAACTCTCTAGATCAGTTAGTTACTATATCCCTCAAAAATATTGAACATTGCTCACTCATATCATTCAACCTTCAGATTTATGCTAATTTCTTCGACCCGAAGTCCTCGATCAGTTACTATATTGCTTCCTTCATTAGAATTTAAGGACGCTAGGTAGAAGTGAACGAATCGTGCAAGCACCACCAACGTCGGGCTTCTGAGTGTGGCAGTCGTGCTACAGCCAAATTCACCTTATCGCCTCGTCAATCGCACTCTTCCTGCAACACTTACGCTACAATCGATTGCCATTCATTTTTTCTTGTCTTTAAAGCGCGTTTATCTCCTCTTTCTTTCTTTTGTATTGTGCAACTAAACGTGCGGTGAAAACCTGTTGTGGAACCTGGTATAAACACTAATCGGACCAAGTCATCGGTATAAAAATTGAACAACAGGAAGTCCTTATCTACAACAAGTGAACGCTCATTTATGCTGTTTCCTTAACACAAGTGTGAGCTGAAAGCTTAGTCTAGATGTAGCTACGCCCTCAACCGCATGTTTTATTTTCAACATGCTAGGCCATCAATCTTGCAAAGTCATTCCGTCATCAGCCCTCTCTTATTTATTGCTCTAGTGCTAGCAACAAACAGTTCAAGCGAAACAACGGAGTTATTTAGTGCTACCCATAGCGTGTGCCACATAAGAGATTCAATGCTCGCAAACTTCTCAAAGAGATAGAGGAAGCACACATTCACTGTATTATCTAAAAATCAACCGGGCTGATCCGGCTTCGCTGATTTTGAAATAATTGGTTCATTTGACCCAAAAACGGAGAAAGGAGGACCCAGTTGCGATAATGAAATTATCTGATCGCATTGAATGTGTTTATTTACTTCCTTATTTGTCTCTGCTCATTTACTGCTGTACAATTTGGGATATCTCATATCCGTTGCGTGATCAAAAATCTTTTTTAAGCTAGCTTTTGATTGAACCTTCCTTGTCCCTCTTCCCATCTCACTATGTCTATCCCGTCATACACAAACGAACTCGTACTCTTATTCATATTCCCATGTCTTCTTTTCCTTCTCGGGAAAACCCATTTGCAATGCCACCCAATGCACAGTTTATTTCAGACATAAGTGTATTAGCGCTTTGGCAACAATCATGTTACGTGACCAACAGCCAAGCGTATTATACTGCAAAAGCAGTCTGGAAGGCCTGTCATTCACTGAGGTGAGGTTCTCCTTTAGCCTATAACGCTGACAAAGTAACTTCCGCACTGCACACCTATGAAAACCTTTGCGCACCGATTTCGACTCAGCATTTCTGATGATTGTCTTTAAACTCCACAGTGCTGTACTGCTCTATTTCCACACAGGGAGGAGGGAGGAAACGTTTCGCTACCACAAAGACTCACGTTATCTATTAGTTGCTCTCCATTCTTCACTCGCGACGAAGCTGTGACGCCTCTCCATCTCGTCACAAAAAGTCATTTTTCACACCACTGCAAACGTTAAAAACTCATCTGCACTTGAATGTCATCTGTCATCGACTGTGAAGATCCGGCACTTTGAAGTTTCGGGATTCCTAAGCTTTGGCTTGGCGAATAAATCCAACATCTCCGAAATTCCCAAAAAAACGAAACGGGACGCCTTGAAGTTGAATGGATCGATCCATCGGCCATATCCCTTGTCATCGTGCATTCACCAGAAGAAGGCTGCCTGCAACTGCTTTTGTAGTTGGAGCTTATATATTCTCGGTCGATGCAAGGACCTTGCCTCAGTACTAGAGATGCAGACTACTACTATATCCAGTGCTACTTGATAATATAATCTCTGCTATTTCATCCTAATTTAGTTTTACTTGTCGTTTTGCCATTTACAGGCTGCCACTGATTATTACCTAATAGTAACACCTTTATAAAACTTCCGCTTACCAAATCGCAAAATTGAGTCAGTCTGAAGATAAAACTGAATGAACTATTGCAGACACGAATAATTTAGTGCAACCAACAGAACCGAATGAGATGTATAAACGGGAAGGAGACCATCAGTCGGCTTCTTTAAAGGTGTGCTTGGAACAAGTTGGTAAGTTGCCACCATTTAGAGCTTCACTGTAAAGCTTCACTATTTTTGCATCACAGCGTCTGAGAACGCATGATGTGCTGGGAGCATTTTTTCAGGCCAGATGGTGCACATAGAAAGACAAGAGTACTCAAAATGCTAGAGGTGACACTAGATGCTGTGACCAGTGGAAGCACAACTCCTTCTGTCCTAAAAGCAAAATAAACATGAGTTAATTATTAAGAGTCAGAATATCCGAAGTAGAAAGCAACAATCTGCAGTCCTATCAATTTGCAACCTCCGGCGTCTAATAAATAATAACGTCGTGAAGAAACACCCTAAACGTGGAATGGCAAATTTGAAATATGTTGCCAGTGGTTGTTTTTATAGCAGTAAATAACGTTTTAACCGTAAGGTTTGTCCAAAAGTATGCTATTTGCTTTTCTCAAAGCGACATTACATCTTTAATATAACTTGAAATTTTAGGGGTTTTTCTGCAGATCCGAGATTAACGAACCCGTTCCTAATCAAGGAAAAAAGCCCGATGCTTAAACGCCTGTTGAAGTCGTTAATTCGACATTTACGTTTATAGCCTTTTAGGTGAAGATGCCAACCAGGTAAGCTTTCCATCTCCACACAACGGTGTGGTTGTTATGAAGTCGAAGAAGGCAGTCTGCAGAGCACCTAGAAGAGGAAACCTCTAGCAGAAGGAATCTTGTTGCTCTTGCCACCTCCAATCAATCGGAACTTTGCCCCTAGCGCCACTTTTTTGCACCCCAAGTGGATTCATCCCTTTAAAACATATGCTCTCTACGACACTACCGAAATGTGGCACCGACATTCCATTAGGAAGGGTGTGGAGGTGAGAGGAATTGAGAAGGGACAGTTGTCGGAGGTCAGCTGACAAGTCAAAAGACACGCATGCAGTCGCGTGTGCGCAAAGCACTTCTTAGGAAAGTAATTGTAAACGAGAGGACACAGTTACTGACATAAGCAGTGCAATAAAGCACTAACTTAAGCACTTTTTATCAGCTGGCGCCACCTATCACCTATGCGTTTCAGCTCTCTTGTATATACATCTGCTATGCTGTTTAGACAGTCTCGATTCTCAATGAGGCAGTGTTGCGAAAAATTTAGTAGGTATTCGAGCTGCAGGTTGAAACATATTTTTTCTTTTAACGAATGGAAAATAAGGAGGGGATATTAGTAATAATCGAAGAAGCTCATTAACAGAGGTGACATTTTTTTACCGGTAAGCATCTGTTTAAAAACTGCTTCCGAGCAGAATTGGGATTGAGGCCTGATTTAATTTGTGGGCATAAGGAGGTGACTCCAAACAACTCGACTTTAAACGAATTGGAAACCTGCTTTCTAATGCTCTGGATTGGGCAGTTTCCACATGTACAGATATTGCTGCCTCAGTTTCAAATCTATCTGGTCGCAGCGACATGACCGAAGAATGCGAATCTATCTGATCTCAAAGGCATGCCACTTTTTCAAAGTCATGCAACTCCAGCATATCTCCTTAGTGCAGCTTCCCCATCTCCGTTATGCCTGCGCGCTAACACTTCGATTGTCGATTCGTTTTGTGCTCCAGTTTAACGTATCAGTTCATCTACTGTTCCACCTCATATAAGGAGCTCTTTAACTGTTATAGGACATCGTTATGGCTTAGACATTGCACCATGCCATGAGTTTTATGGTGCTCATATGGAATGAATTTCAGTGAAAGAAAGACTTGAATGTTATATTGCTGGGCAGCTGTATCGCTCCCGTGTTATTAGAATCTACCTCTGAAAGTGGAGAAAAGAGGAGAGAAGACGAGGAGGGGAAGGGTGAAGGGAGGAGCGGGGTTAGAGGGAGCGAGGTCATAGAAGGCTGATGAAGAGTTGTGCAGCTGCGTTTGACGTGCAGTCTTCTATCGGTCGACTCTGTTGACATGGCAAGCAGTATTCGAGCCTTCGCTTACAGCAATCCAATGCTAGCTGCTAGCGATGCGCTCGTCCTGTCGCCGCCCAAAATATGCATTCCAATCTCTTTTTGTTCGGTTCCCTTTTTTAAGCTAGCTGCTTCGAAATAGTCATTTCATATGACATACTCAGCATTCCACGCCTACAATATTCGTCCAACTTTTTATCAAAAATTTCATAGCCCCAATAAATGGTTTTCGTTCGCGGTTTTATCAAATTTCTGCGCAAAAACCCATTGTAGCGATGTTGTGTTTACACATATATTTGTGAACGTCTTGTTTGTCTGTTCGATACTTACAACTGTGGAGTAAGTAAAACTAAAGTTTGTGAAGTTTTGTCAATATAACGCGAAGCTTAGAATAACTCCATGCGTCACCACTCAATGGTTCCCCACCTTGCCAACATTCACAGGAATTTGAATGAGGAGGGAAACCTTGCTTACATCAGTCGCTCTTACACTTGATTGCATACATCAGGAAAACGCTGCTTAACTTGATAACGTTTCAAAGAACTGATCTTTCACACAAGGTCTGTGCGGGTTAGTTGGAATATGAGGATTTATCGCATATAGTGGTTATTTATTAATCACCTGTAGACGAGATTGGTGAGATTAGCGGAATGCACACTGTGCTATTTAGAGTGGCAAACTTCCGGATGTCCATGATTCGTTGAATTGTTCCTTTTCATGAACTTGAGCTGTCGCAGGGGTTCATTCATATATTTCTCTCAGCTCACATCCGTGCAAACTTCTGTACTGTGTTTCTATGCTAATGAAAGCAAAAGTTTAATAAATATACCTAAAGTTACATATTATTCTGACCTCCACCTCTCAGTTACTCGCGCAAGTTGAAGTTTGCTTTGAAGAAATACTTTCAGCTTATTGTCATTTTTGTGTCTGAACAATTTCAACAAACAAATTTGTGAAAGCGCAGAAAAAATTGCATAGGACGTGATGCCGTCGTTGTTGTTGTTTAACCTATATGCAGGCAGAACTCGCTCAGTTTTATATTAAGAGCTGTGAAAGGAACAGAAGTTGTGATCCAATTTGTGTCTTGGTATATCACATCTCTCTCGTTATCTTTACTTTAGTGGGGTAGAATTGATTACTGTGGATTACACCTATCACAGGTTACTGCTTACTGCTGCTTACTAATTACTGTCAGTCACGCAAAAATTTTGTTAGTGGCAGAGTTCAGATGCTAAGAAGCAATACTGTATTTCACAGTTGCAGTAACCTCGTCAGAGAAAGTGCGAAAATTGATATTCAGCAAAAGTTGGACGTTTTATTAACTGAAGTGTGAAGTTTGTGCTGAAGAGGAAGAGAAGTTCAAGTACGCGTGAGAGGTGAGATAAGAAACGAGACGAGACGCGCTGTCACCCAAACGCCACCTGTTGCAAAACATTTTTTGTGTTCCACTCTCCATCCTCTTCCCGAAACGTTGCTTCTTTGCTGGAATAAATCTTTTATTTGGCAATCGACTGTTGCAATAGTGTTCATGAGAACTGGATTTTCAGTTCCTGAATATTTCTGCCAATTTTTTGAACGAAAAAATGTTCCTTTGATTCCTAACCAGTATTACTGATGAGCGAAGGAGAGGAGATTGTAGACGGAGTTAAGGGAAAGAAAAGATGGGAAACTATGAATCATACGTGAAGAAAATTTTGAAGCATTAATGAATGAATTTATATATATATAGTGCCTTATTTTTGACCTGATTTTATTTCCTTTCAAATTATATGACTTTAAAAGGCTCCCCTTTTTTACTTACACGAAGCGTAACTTTTCATAAAAGACCTTAAGGAAGATAGTTCTGTTTTCATTGAAATTAGTTTGGGAAAGTAATCTTAGAATAAAAACTGCGAGGTGATGCATTTTACTGCAAAGTGCAAATTTTTGCACCGTGCACATTGCAGTGCTCACGCTTTTATAACTGTTATGCATGGGGTTATTTCTTGCTCATAAAGTGCTGGCGGTAATAATTATCGACCGGCTTCATTATGAGCTGAATAGCGGAAGTGAAATTATTCTTTTTTTTCATTTCTAGGAGCATTCTAACGAGACATTCCCATAGAGATATTGTCAGTGCTAACAACCCCTTATTAAGAATTATGAATGTCCTCTAAAATTAGATACAGGCAGTAAATTAACTGCAATTATCAGTTATGATCGATGCAATTGTATTGATTTAATGGAATATCATTCGGTGAAATGTCGTTCAGATTTAATTGCTTCAGCGACATTCGAGACAAATGTAGCGAATGAAAATATTTGAAAAGTGCGAGCCAAACAGCAGTGATTATCCACAAAGTGGGCAATTCTCTTCTTTTTTGAGGTGTCAGTCAACTGAACTTTCCACAAATCGGAAATCATTAAAACGCGGATTAAACGAAGAAAATAATCGTACAGTCTTTACTCATCTTCATGCTCCATCATATTTTCTCGTTTCTCTCAGCGTTAATTGCAATAATATCCTTGTGTTAGACCGTAGGTACCCTAAGCCCTGTAGTTTATTGTTTGTCCATGCTGTTCTAGAATTTTTAAGCACAGTGACGTAGCGGGAAAAAATGGCTTTTTCGATGACGATGCGTGTTTATCTAGACGCACTCTCCTGCACTCGGATATTCCGGTCCGTCCTTCGAAAATCTTCACCCCAGTTTTCCAGCATGTTTCGTTTCTCGTTTAGCGTTCTTCAGCTGCAATGTCACAACTCAACTGGCATAACTCTCGTTGATTTCTTATTTCTTTTACAATGCTTCAGGTATAAATCACGTCATTCTCTTCCTACATATAAGCAGGCACAAAAACAAGTTACGGTTTGGCGTTTAGTCAAGCAGTTTTCGAAAATCGCTTGTCATATTTTGTCAAAGCCTAATTCATTTCTAGCTAAAATACGTTGTCCTCGACTGGAAGCACCTTCAAAAAGACTCGTAAAAAGTGCTCTCATATTACGAGAGTTCATTTTAGCGGCAACTGTCACTAATCTTTCAAATATGACAAAGTAAGCTATCGTTGACGAGAAGAGTTTCAGCATAATACCTGTGTCATTTTAGGGTGCAGTAATTCTAACTGATACTTAATATTTAATGTATTATGAGAATTTGCTCCGCACATAAATGCTATGCTTTGCATTTATGGCATTCTTTTCGATAGGCGATTTTAGCCGCATAGTTGAAATTTACTCATCATTCAGTATGAGTCATTTTTGATCAAAATATTCCTCATTGCTTCGCTATTTGTTTTAATTCTTATCAGCAATTTCGGACTTCCAGTTTGCAGAATTTAACTGTCTTATCATTTTGCCCATAAGTGCAGTAGTTTTAGGTTTTATGACATCCCATTTGCATGTTTTTAGAGGCAAAATCGTCGTGAGTTTGCTGTACAAGCTGTTGTCCAGTAGCCGTCACACGATATTCCATTTGGCACTACGTAATCGTGAAATGCATGCACATATATCTTTTTCTGTGCCTATATGTCGATATATATGTGTGCATATATCTGCGTGCATATTTATGTCTCTATTGGCGTCAGTGTTTTTGAAAGGAAATTGCCAAAAATCATGCGAATATATGGAAGTAGTGAAACGAGATGTTGAAAAAAACTAGCGCAGCAACATTTTCGTATATTGGCGAATGCATTTTCTGAGGTGTAAGTAAAAGGTGCGATCATTATGGTATCATTTGAATGTCATCCATAAAGTCATTTCCGCCACAATTATTACCGATTTGTTACTGCTTCACTGCTAATGTGCAATTTCGGTAATACGTTAGTGTTCGCTTCTATCTATTGCGGCAGTAAATTTGGAATTATTCAAGCAAACTAGAGCAACGGATTCAATCCGCTCCCGTAAAGATCATATTTGTGATCCTAATTCCGACCTTTTTGTACCTTTTTATTGTAAAGTTTTTTTCCTAACCACGACTTTTAATGGAAAATAAGATCTGCTTACATATTTCATAATTGAAGGAAGTTGAACGCACTCATTAAACGTTTTTCAGATCAGGATTTAAGGCAAGCGGAACACCTCTTCCTTCGAATAGGAGACATTCGAGGTCGTGGTCTAAATGCGCCGCTCGAATTTAGGTTTCTAAGGTGCAAATAAGTGAGAAATTATTTGTGGATACTTCCGTAGCAGTATTACCGATGAGCACGAATAAAGAATGAAGCTATGGTGGTGCTGCGTCCCCACTCTCCCTCCCCTTACGTTTAAACCAAAACCGGTAAGGAAGGACAATATTTACGAATAAATTCGTTATAACTAAAAAAAGTGCAACTTTGGAAAGCTTTCGAGTTGAGGGACATTTTGAAGTTTACATAGCTTAGTCACCTTCCTCCTTTCAGATGAATGTTGGTCGAGTTTAAAAACTTGCCGGATATTGACACTCGGATGTCACTGAATGGAACGGGCGCAACATTTCGTTGTGCGTTGCGTGAAAGTTTTTTCACATGTATTCTATCTATTACTATTGCTTTACTATTAGCCCTAAATCATATAAGCTCGTTTCGTTGTTGTGAAATTCCCTCTCCGATTATGAGTAAGCCGTGGTATTTCTTAAATAATGCTCATTTTTATTGATGAGAAGCAACGCCATTCAAATTGTCAAGCATCTCATAACGAATTCATAAATTTGCTTTGTCGATAGCTCTTTAATGCCAAAGAATGTATGATACATGATGCAAGCGTTCGCATCTCAAACGCTCCAACCTGCTCAGCGATAAGCATCTTCGAAGTTTTGAATGGTGCACTTGTGAAGCTTTCTATTCGGCTTATTTCTGCAGTCGTCGTGCAAATAGACCCATAGTTTGCAGTTTGCGTGTTGCAAGTGAGAGCTTCATTGTGCAACGCAAATTATACCCTTATACGTGACTGCTGTGAGTTGAAACGTTCCGTAATGAAATCACTCAATTTATGTTTATGTTTGTATTTTTTGAAATCATCAGAGTTGATTATTTTCATCGATTTACTTTGAATATCAGCATTGTAATCAAAGAATTCAATCATTAATAAGTATTATTTGATTGATTATTGCTGAAATTAAGAGATTTAAAAGTAAACGAACATCCCTACTGGTTCGAGTAGAGCATCTATTCACTGCGGCACTGATCTTTTCTGAACAAAGTTCTAGATATTGTGAAAAGGAGCTTAACGTTCTCGGGCATTAATTATTGAGCACTTGAAGGACGTTCATCGAGGGTCACCTCGAAGAGTACAACACTGAGAGATCAGAAATTTCACTTCGCATTCTCAGCTATTCTCTATAAAAATACAAATATAGTGCCTATGGTTTAGATGAGTGAATGTATGAATAAATATTATAAATTCGGAGGTATTTCTCTTCGGACAAAATTCGCAATTAGCATAAATTTCATAGTGAGACAATCCACAGTGAAGTTGAAAATATTCGTCATATTTGTATTAGCGAAAAATCTGCATTTTAATAATTCCTTCAGTCATAATGACGGCAGCACTCATCTTAACGATACGACTTACTGCTATTTGGTCTTTTCGATATTTGTTTCGTCAGATGTCACTTTTTTCGTAGAATTGACCATTTCGTGGAGTTTTCATCATAAACTTGGCAGTCAGATGACGTGTCGTTCGCAGAATTGACCGTTGTACAAAGTATAGCCATTTAGGATTCTTGAAGATTAAAAACGCAATACGGCATCCGAACTTCTTGCAGAGGTGTCTTCTCGATTCACTATCACGAATAAATCTCTTCGCGAGTTTAAGGCTTTTCCTTCGAGCGAATTTTTGCACCTTTCAACTGATTCTAGGGCAGTTTTGTGATTTGGTAGCAGAACTTTCCGACTCATTCTTTCAAGCTCTTTTGAGGTGCTTAATGAATGATTAAATGATCGATGAGGTTCATCTGAGGACTTTTGATGCGATTAATGAAAAGTGGAATAAGCGAAAGAATCCTACTTACTAGGGCCATTTTCGCATTCTCCCTTAGAGATTTCTCTTAAAGCTAAAAAATTCATCGAAGTGGAGGACTTTTTAAAGTAAATGATTTTAAACTGATTTTATCGCAATGGCTACTGCTGCTCATTGAATCTCATGATCACTGAATTGCAATGTCAACAGTGATTTCTAAGGCCGCTCACTGATTTTGTTTACTTGTGGGCTCCTAACGCCACTCGACTGCTTTGAATCATTTCGACAGAGCTGGGAAGAAGGTGACTCACATCTAGAGCTGTAATTTTTTCATCATTTTAATCTACCTAGTAAACAAATTCCAGGCTGAAGAATCGAGTGGCAGAAGGAGGAACGGAGGGAGAGAGAGTTCCAGAAAAGGCATACCATGTACCGAAAGTGCAAATTTTTTTGCATAACAATGAAATAAAAGCAATCTCCATTTATCCCACCTCTCACATATGGGCGATTGAGAACAAATCAGTTAGCCACCCCTCGTTAAATTAATAGGTACCAGTGAATAATTTCGAAAAATGTAATGTGATAGTCCTCGACTTGTTGACACGTTCGAGTTTCGCCTATGAGCAAATCACCTCTGCTCTCAATTAATCGCATCAGCTTTCGCTGGCACAACATTGCCGCCGCAATAAGATTCGTAAATTTGTGTTTTACTTACATCCAGAAAGTATTTTCGTACAGATATTGTTTTTTAGTTGTTCTCATGAAGGTGCTTTTGAATTTTGATAGTGCTTGGAAGTTTTTTGAGGGTTCCCCTTCATAGCGCTACTTTAAATAAAGTTGAGGACTTGGATCGTTCAGTTTTCTTCAGCTATTAAACCTTTTTTGGAACCCTGTCAATATTTTTCAGGAAAAAGGAAGACTGTAGATGTCACAATCCACGCTCTCTTTTGTACGATCACGACGATGCTTTATACAATGAAAATATGGAACCTCTCTCGAGCGTTAGATGAATAAACTTTGCAACAGCGCTCTTTCAACCGGTTTTATTTGTCTATTTTGCCGCCCTAGCAGCTCCCTCGTCGATTATTGCGTTGATTAAAATGGCCAACAAACTTCATTTGCTATCAACTCCTATTCAGTGCTCTTTCCTGTCGAACAGATATGAATAAACCTTTGCCTATCAGATATAAATATTTGCATATTAACCTACTCGAAGAAGTCGTTATTTGGGATACTACCTTCATGCTTCAACGTTCGACATTTCTTGTGAATTAAAAAAGTAGTAAGCACTTAGTAAGTGATCTGTTTGTACTAACGAAAAGCGTTCGTTGCAAAGAAGCTGAATATCACAGGCGAAAATGAGCTAGGAAATTCTTCCTTGAGTGTGCTCCTTAAGTAGGCTGAAGGCATCGCGCGTAGTGTATCTTCAGCTGTACTACGAACGACGTCGATGAGAAATGTGTTAATATAGTTTTGCCTCAACGGCCTTATCGAGGACAGATCTTTTTGCCTCGAATAATTAAGATAGCTGACGCGGCATTTCTCAGGGAAGTGTTTGTACTCGCCACTGTTAAGGTCTTTGAAAATGTGAAACCTATATTGGACAGCAGCGCTGCAACGAAACAGTGTCGCATAGATAAGTCTAGCAGATAGCACTCAGTGCTCAATAAGAACGAACTTTGTGACATATCACAGCAACCTGTGCTTACCTGATTGTCGTTTCGTAAACTACTCTCAATGAGATATAAACTGAGCGCCAAAGTCGTCGACTTTGCAAGAGTTTAACTAAGGGCGTTCCTTCTTCCATTTTCGATCCTCTAGATGGTTTGTCATCTTCTTATCACTGACTGTTCCATTAGGTATTCTCAAGTACTTTTGTGATTTTTTCGAGAGGAATAGAAACGAAGCCGTGAAAATATGGAGATAAAATTGAACTTTTTTATAGGTGTTAAATTTCCTCATTGTTTTATTCGAATGAAAAACTCTGCCAGTAAATGAAAGCAATTCATTTCTTGAGAGATTTGTTTATTTCTTAACTTCTTATTTCTGATTTTTATTTGCATTGAAGACCTGTTCATATAACTCAATATGATTAGGGGAGATATGAAATGTTCTGTAAATTCCGTTGAGTTGCCGCATCTCAAGTTCAATTTAAACTGAGTTCTTCTCAAATTCATAATGGCTATTAATGGACTCACATTGTCTCTTCAATTGCTGACTACTGCGGTTTCTTTTCCATAGATTTTATTATATCTTCTGCTGTAGAAATGCACATCTCACGTGTTCAACTTATTTACTTCTTCGAACTTACTATGTGAAGTGAATACTTCGAGCAACTGAAAAAATCGCATTTCAAGGCAAACCATTTGAATTATTTGCTTTAAAAGTTATTTCATATGTTTTCGATTGCGTTTTAATTTGCATATTCATAATCCATTCATTAATAAATTATTCACAACAAGATCAGTTGGAAGCATCGACGATTCGTGAGCGGCATTTGGTAGACACTTGCAGATTGCTTAGTATTCGACCACGCTTTTTTGAACGCTCTGTTGCGTTCGTTCGCGAAATTCACTATATTGACGCACTTTTTGCATGAGAGCATTTTTAGAATTCGAGTAACAACGAAGCAAATAAAGTCTCGACGCCCGCCCTCAGCGGAAGATGGATGATAAATTGAAGTTGATGCAGGATCTTCTCGACGAAATTAAGCATCTGAATAATTTAACACCATCGATATGCACCAAATCTGCTGATGCACACAGTATTAGCGATGATATTATTCATGTAAGTAAGTTTAATCTCGCATTCCTTTCAGCATCGTTTATCGATGAACGTACATACGAATCGAGGAGGGTACTGTTGCACATTCTAAACGTCGGGGAATGACGATTAATGCCTCTTTCTCATTGTAACACAGTGCACAAAATCGAATCCGCAGTGCTATTAAGAGGAGATTATGTGATGCACTAGGGGATTGTTCGCACTCCCCCAGTCGTTGAATTTATTGTAGCCTAACTTTTTTCACAAAACGTTTTTTTCAGAAGCTGCTGTTGATTAAGAAGATGCTTTCCGATCCGACGACGCCTTCCCGTAACGTAATGACTACATACGCCCTCCTTAACGGTGATAGAGTACCAAACTCGCCCTTAGCATCCAGAAAATCTTCGACTGCATGTAAGTTTTACCTCACAATAAGATTTTCAAATTTTTTCTTTCAACAGTACACATATGGATTATCAATATCTTTTAGTCATTAATATCTGAAAATTGCTTCCTGATATGGAATGCCGTAATTTCGATGATTGTCAGGAAAAGTTTTGTTGCAGCAATGTCGAGATATCTCATAACACATGCCGTGCTCAATAATGAGGAGGACACGGATCCGCGCGAGGTGGCACGCTCCGCATATGACTCTGAGAACTATGCGAAATGCATCCGTACTATTGAGAAGCTAATGTCACGCGATGGCACCCCTCTTGAAAGGTGAACATCAGTTCACATATATTTGGCGGTCTGTAAATCTTCTGCTTACTTTGCAACAACTAATACTAAGAGTATTTGAACTACCTGATAATAATATTAAGACAAATTGCTTTAGGCATTTACTCACTAATGAAAGAACTTTTGATTAGTCTTTGGTCGCTTGAGAGGCGAAAATTCATTTTTGAACTAGAAATTTCATTATGCTCACCCTGGGAAACTGATGATTTCTTTTATAGGTTGCAGGCTTCACTGGTATGCTTCCAGTGAACCTATCTAATTCATTCAAAAGCCATATGGAATTCAGTGGACTGAAAGAGCAGTAAAAGCTGTAGTGTTAATGTTATTTATTTACTTATTTACTTGTTTTTTAAATGCCTATTTATTTATGGGTTATGAAAATTTCTGGAAGACCGCATCTTACTGATATCGTTAGCGTGCTCTTAGAGCATGACTTTCTAGTTTTCTCAAGACGTCGATCAAAAGTCACAGGTAATTTTGAGGAGACGCTTATGTCACAGCGATACTTTGAGCGTCATCTTTCTGAAGCATTTTAAATCAGGCGCTATATATTTTCAGTGAAATGATGAATTTGTGCCACGATTCATATAAAAAGGTCGTCGAGGCTGCAGCCACCGAGAAGGAGCGTCTGAAGTTGTGCGAATGGTGGCGGCTGTTCCTCGGTAGGTACTGGTTCTTTTCCTCGCTATTTGCTCACTGTAATTGTATTTCTACTGAAGAAAATAGAAAGCGACATATGGCAAACAGTGTGCTGCTGTGGATCACCTGAGAATTTTCAACTCCATCAGAAGCTAATTAAGCCTTTAAACGACAGGATGGACCTTTGTGCAGCATTCGTGAAGTATACGACAGAGGGGAGAAAAGGGAGAAAAAAGAGAAAGAGAGAGAGTCTGTTGGACGTTTAGGAAAACAACATTTTCGTAGAAACTCTCCATTGTAATATGAAAATGAACTTACGAGAATGTAAGGAAAATAACGTAACAAGACAGTGAATCAAAGAACCCATAAGTGAGACATGAAAAGTGTCACTAAAAGAGTTTGGCGAACACCGAATTAAAGACAGAAATCGAGTAAATATAACGCCCAAAATTGCAGTTATTTTCCATTAAAAAATTGCAAATAGTGTATATAACATTTTGCCAACTAGCTTAAGGATTTTTAATGTAATGCTTTCCGAGAATTCATTAGATAAAATTTCTATCTGGAAGCTTTTGAATAACGAGGATGAGGAAGCGACGCTGTCGCGTGTTGAACTCTATAAAAGGTCACCAAATTGGTGGATTAAGTTAGCGGCACGACGTTGTTTGTTTCTCGTCACGTTCTCCCACTTCGACGACAGGCCCGACGTTTTGTTTGCACACTTCAGATTGAGTCCTTCAGAGTTGAACGCTCCAGTGATGCGGTTTTCTTAGTAAAAAGTAAATCGCATTCATTAAAAAGACTGCGAGCATTTCACAACTTTATCGCATTGCTTTTGTTTTTTGGGTGAAATCGACGCTCATTCTTTTAATAATGAAGCCAACGCCCATCTTCGAATAGTAAAGTGAACGTGTTTTTTGATGATAAAATCAACGTCTATTTTTTTACTAACGAAACCAGCGCCGTTTATTTGAACAGTAAGATCAAAGCTTCTTTTTGAACGAGTGATCACTTGCTGTCGGAACTGACTGACTTTCATCGTTTCACTTATCCTTTCAACTGCAATGGAATCTTGCCCTAAGTAAATATAAAAATAAATATTTATCCAATAAAAACTTTCTCAGTGTTTACAGACACCGTTCATCTGAGCGAATCATCGCAAAATGCACAACTAAAGTTGATTGACTACAAAACAGAATGCCTTTGGGAACGTCAGAAATTAGCTCGAGATGAAGCTGATCGACTGCGGTATACTGAACAACTTATGAACTCAAAAATTGAGGCATACGAGGTAATCGATACCTGCAAATATCTGTAAAAAAGCTAATATACATGAGGAAAAACTAGAAAAAGACAGCGTCTTACCTTAAGCTATAGCAGCGTATTATTACTGGAATTACACAAAGTATACAAGAATTTGGGAGATTCTCATATAGTGACCGTTCGGAAATCGAATCGGCTGTGCTTGATGTACGTTTGCAAATCTAGCTAGCCCACGAAGAAGACTTAAAAGTGCGAAAAAGTTCGCTTGTAAATCCCATTTGAAATGCTGCTCGCATTCGTAAGTCCGTGTGTCCTCTTCCTCTTCACGTCCCCTCCTCACCTCTTACCATTTTGCTCCCTGCTCGCATAGTTTTTTTTATTAGGAATTCGTCAGACATCACAACGAATAAACAAAATGCATACATCCGATGAGTACTCATTGTAGCGACAGTTCCAGTAGGGTCGCGATTCACTTTTGGTGCATGAAATGCAAGAATGTTTATGACTTGCGTAATTGAGAACACTTGTTTCAGCTAAACAGATCGATTCTCATTTGTTCTAGGCAAATAAACACTCTTTTGCAGCTGGCAGCCGTTACATTCAGGCCATTCCATCTTGAATGCCTTCGAAGGATTCAGAAGATCTGCGCGTTGATCGTTGATCATTTTGAACGCTTTCCAGGTAAACGAGCTCATATTGGAAATAACTTCGAAATGCGACACCTCTTCCTTAATTGCAAAATTATTTTTCTTTGCAATTGCAATAATGAGGTTTTTTTGCAACAGCGATGAATTTCTCCAGTTTCTACAAGATCCGCAAGAGTGCCTCTTGAAATGAGCTCAGAAAAAGAGAATCTCCGCGTGATAACGTCTGAAAGATTCCCATTGCAAATGCTGCAAACGTTGCATCGTTTCTTCTAAACGAAACTTTCACGTTGCAACTTTTGCAAAAGAAGCAAAAGTCTCTTCACAAAATTATGAACATTGTTAGAAATGTTCGGTATCTGTTTGCTTAAATTCAGACGGAGTCTTCAACCCGCTTGAAAATTTATTGCACTTAAGAGGTATCTGAGGTGTCACCTCCGGCTTCAGGTTTCTATCTCCTCTGAGCGGACGGAAGTGATAAGCGATTACCTCTCCCTTTTTATCTTAAAATATCTCAACAGACTGCCGCAAGTTGCGATTGCAAACAGTGACAACCTCGGAAGTCGAGTATACCTCTTTCCCGTTCTCAAATACCGGAACTTCATAGCGTACATATCGCGTGTTCTGAACTACGGATGAGTTATTTTGAGATGATTATCTTCTTCAGTGGTTTAAGCTGAAAGATGCCAAGCTAACAGTGCTGCAGCGATGCCGATAAACATGGTGCTAATATATGCTTGTAAGGTGGTATCAGTAATTTACAAGACTTAATTTTGCAGAAAGTGAAAGTGTTCCGTTGTGTATCGATGAAGGAATTGAACTAGCAAGATACGCACTCGATGAGGCAAAGGTCGACGCAGTGCAGTATGGCAAAGAGACTAACGCCTCACTCGACGATCCCAGCTATCTTGAGGTACATCATCCTTTTTGTATGCAGATATCATTCAGATTTCTGGGAAAGACCAGATGGTATCCTTTTGAGGTTTACTAGTTCGCAGTAACTTTTAATTTCTTTAGAAATGAGAATTATGCATGTTTGATAATCTTCTTATAAAGTGGAAAATCGCTAAGAGAAAGATTTCGGAATATGAAACCAGCTCCTCCCACTGGGATATTCTTTAAGCAATGAGTTCAAGTCGCTTAGATGAGAATGTGATGAGTATCTTTTGCAGAAATCCATGGTAGCATGCAAAAGAGACGACCACATAGAAACATTACGTGTAATTTCTGGATTCAACTTAAGCAAGTGCTGGACGGCGGCCGCAAACTAACTCATGAAAATGTGGTGTGGAAACGATCAACTCTTTAAGTCACACCTCGGCGTACTGTTTATTTTTCAGCTCACTATATAGAAGTAATTAAACTATACTGCCTGCATCTGGCGCGTCTTTTTCCGGGCCGCCAAAAATTATTCGAGAGAGCTGATATGTTGCTCATCCCTTCTTGTACTGACTGTTCCCGTGTTTTCAAAGCAACAAAAATAAACAGGTATACTTGCGTTACTCGTTTAATAATCATCGAATAAAGTTCATAAAAGCGAAGTATTGTTTTCAGTGCGTCGAACTTATAAAGGAAATTGAGATGATTCTGTGCGAGAATGGTTATGCCGAGTTGACGCATTCAGATGCAGATTCGGAGGATTTATTAAGTTCTGAGGATGGTCAAGAACATGAGGCGAACAACACTCATCTGCATACCTATGCCACAATTGCACATCCAAAGAAATTCATTGTGGAAGAGGCGGCTGAAATAACCGATGCTGATGAACATTACGTCACTCATTTATGAGAAAGTTGAAGTTCCCTTCAAGAGGTTCTAGGCGTCGGGAAACATTTCTGGAATATTATTACAGCTAGAGTTTAATTGTAAGACCCCTCCGGCACATCCCGAAGAGCCTTGATGCGCTTCTTAGAGTTTCATACGTCTCACTTTTATCGATCAGTGTTTGTGAATCAGTGAGTGACTCTCATCCTGTTCGACTGTTACTATATATATATCTGCATTTCCTGTTTTAATACAGTTCTGGTGGGCGGGTATCTTATAAAGCTGATCTAGAAATGTGTGGCAACTTCCGTTTCGTTAGTTAAAGATCAAACGGCCGGTGCTTTTTGCAGCTGGTTGGCATGGCACGCGGTATTCCTTCCACGATCTTCAATGTTGTGTGTTGTAAATATATGATCGCTTTCAGGAAACTTTACTTTAATAAGTGCCGTCTGTGTTGTATTCATGTTGCGAACGCTTTACGAACGCTTCCCAACTGTTGAATGGCGTAATACTTGTCACTTTGAGTTCCCGCTGCTAATAATAAACATTGAACAAGTTTCCCTGTCTTTCATTCACAATAATAAGTTCTACCCAGCGAATATTGTACGCTTGAGGCGCCTCATTATCGAACTGAAATCGCAGATCTGAAGTCTCTGGACTTCATCATTCGGTGTCTGCGGCCAAGATGTCGGAAATATTTCTCTTCAAGTTTTGAATTCTCGGCCTCATAGATAAGGTCAGCTGACTGATCTTTTCAAAAAGCCGAGATCATGGCCTAATTTCGCCATCACGGACTGCAAAGGAGGATAATGAGAAATGACGGTAATCTGAACAATCTCCAAGTTTTCGATCCTCAATTGACGACTGGGACAAGCTACAAGCACTAAAATCAACTTTAATGCTCTGTATGCTATCGTTTTTTTGCTTTCGGATCGGACTTGCCTGCATCGGCTGTTGAATCGTTACGTAACACTGTCACAACCGACATACAAGCACTCACCGCTAACGTAAATGACACCCAGGATCATACTGCTAACCTGAAACAGTTACACAAATAAGTCTCTTTCAAAAATCTGATGCACGTCGCTCCGAAATGCGCTTTACACAACCACATTGGATATCAGAATCCTGAATGCCATCTGCTCTCATCAAATTTCAAATATGCCTCCGTCGATCTCTGCGCTATTAAAACAGTCAAATCCCGCAGAAACAAGCATTACTACGTCAAAATGAACATAACCTTTATTTACAAAGTGAGAGCCATTCACGACCAGCGAAGAATTATCAGCAAAATATCGCACGGTGACAAACAGCGATCCGATGCACAACAACGCCGTTACTAATCTACAGGGATAACAAGCGAGAGTACCTCCAAAATTCTGAAGCAAACTTGCTCCAGGAAAATAGAACTCGTCGTGTATGCATATAACAGTGGTGTCGAACAACACATCACAACTGAGAAATGAAGACAGAAACTCGAAGCCCACACTGCGATAAACAAACGAATAGTCGGACACATATTAACTCGGAGAATGACCATTAACCGATGACCAGTAAATGGTCACTGCAATGAAACTCGAAGAAAAGACCACCAATAAAGAAAAATAAGAGAATGACAATCAATTTCAAAAAAGAATATCGTGCGGTGAAACATCACTGAAAGCACGAAACTGACAGTGCGAAGCCCAATGTCCACTGCCTTCGCGAATCCAGTTGACTTCCAAACGAATGATTGCACCAACAATGAGAACCCAGAAGGCTTATATGGGAACAGTTTCTTGCCTACAGAACCTACAGAACTAGAAACGAAGCGGGAAATTCTGCAATGATCGCCGTACAGAAACTAGGCTGACCCGACATTAATTTAAGTGACTTAACAGCCCACAACCGATTTCATACTTATAATATGTATCAAATAAAAAGAATAACCCAAAAACCGATTCAATGCGAAGATCGTCCATCTGACACTGAAACAACGTTATATAACATGAAAACCTATGTTATATTCAAATTTTCGCAGCATCAGATGACAACAACCCTTAGTCTGATTTTGTGTAGAAGTTTTCCATAACCAATGGAAATTTCACCCACAGACGTTTATGAACCTGAAGTCTTTTTGCCAACCATGTGACCTACCAATAAGCTACCGCTAACCTTTTCACCAACGATCCGCGCGTTGCATGATGAGTTACAAACCCTGTTTATATAATCTACCGGAAAAGAATTTCAATAAAGTCTTGAAGGTCGTCACATTAGAAATGCGAAAGTGAATGTTACGAACAGTGCACAGTCAACTAGGATAAATAAATCAGAAAGTGACTGGCAGGGAATGCAAATGCATAGCATGATATCAAATCAAAAACTCCTCTGGATCCGATTCGGCACGTTCAACAACAAACTGAGCGGTTAGCAGCCACTCCCTCACGCAAACCCACATCCATTTCCTCTCCCTTACTTCTTCACCTTCCATCCTCCAAGCATCTCATTGCTCCAAATTTCAACTAAAGCTTTTTCAATATCCACTAAATTTGGGACCCGTGACAAAGCATGTGGTGGGAAGAGTGAGAATGAGGAAGTATACACTAAAGGAGATACAACATTATGCAAATGACGTAAACTTGTCAAGAATGATATTTTCTGCGATTTTCGAGAACCAGTTCTAAAAAATCGCCGTTTGAAATAAAAACACATCACTATTCACAAAATATCTATTAATCAAACTCCATAACAGAAATGAGAACAACTAAAGCACTGGAACAGAGAAGAATAAGGGTGAGCAAGTGCTGATGCGTCTATTATCCACATCCACTTTAGGACAACCTAATGCGGCAATGCAAAATATCAATGCACTATATTTTTAAACGCACAAATGTTCAGATGTGCATCGATTGTAGCCAAACTTCATCAGCAAATACCATTTTTCAGGACCAAAATTTCGGCTAAATCTTCCCAAATAAACCAAAAATTCTGGCTCACATAAAGGTGACCTCCAGAAACTCGTTCATAAAATTTATCCAAATATTTTTCATAAAATGGAAACATGCACCAAATCGATAACTCTAAGATTAGGACTACTGATGGTGTATGAACTTTACGTTTGATACCGGAATTTCACAGCGACCTGGACACTCAGAAAAGAGCCCCATCCATAAGACAAGACGAAACCGATAAATTGTTGTCCAGCGTCAATTTATTTCTTCAACTTTTTGGCAAGGCTGGCTCCTCTTTTTTTGAGATCTTTCTGCTTGCATTTCTCGTCGACTGCCTTCCTTTTGGTCGTAGTCGGCTCGGACTTCTTATTCGAGGAAACCGCAAAGAACGAATCAATGCGTCCTTGCTGTGCGGACTGACGTCCTTTCTCCATCCTTACCAGACTGCTCCTTACTCGTTCCTCACTGCAATATATCTGCATGAATATCTTCTCCGTTTCCTTCAACTAAGAATAACAGATTCATGTCGAGGTTGGCGACTACTAAATCCACTCACAACACCGGTTCCCAACATTTAAATTTTTTTCGCAGAGGGACGACGCAATAACACCGATTAACTTAAAAGCAATAATGACGTTAATGTTTAAGAACTGCCATTCAGATGACGAACAATAAACCCATAAATGCGAAAGTGACGTTAGTTAACTCTGCAAAAGAAAGAGAAGATCGAGAGGATCACAGATTTTCAACAATATGAAAAATAACGCGTGACTTGGAGATCAAAATTGAGGGAAAACCTCAGATGTAAACAAGAACAGTTAGAGAGAACTTTTACTGCAAACATATTGAGCCGACCACCGACTATGCAAAATGAGCGTGCATCTTCGCAACCACCGACTATGCCCAAAACACAACGCTGCGCTTATATTCAACCGCTGGGTTCATCTTAGAACTCAGCAGCAAAGGGAAATCTCAACGCACTGCACCACACTTGCCATACTTCAAATCCCAGCCGTAATAGTAAGTTGGTGCAAACAACAATGCTAAGTAGTGTTGAAAAACAATTGACAAAGCCAGCAATACAAAACTTACTTGAAATTCTTTTCACCACAGAGATATTTGACGATTTCCTCCGTATCCGGTTTACTCCATTGCAGCTGCAACGAAAATTGCACACTTTCTTCACGAGTCTCCTCTTTAGCACATTTATAGCTCCAACGGAATGCACATTACAATTTCCTATTAATTCGCTGACATACGTACCACCTGTTTCCTCGCACATAGTTATCAAGCTCTAAATAAAGGTCTAATCTAACCTTCCACCGCTAGCAACAAATAACTTCCCTCAATAAGCATCATGATATTGGAGAAGGCATCGGAGGTATCGGAGGACGGCCTTGTCTTTCGTCAAGTTTCCATAGAGAATCTCGAATATATTCTATTAAAAAAAAAAAAAAAAAAAAAAAAAAACGTGTTTCCGTTGTTTTAGCTCACGGAAACAAACCATTTACGCAGAGTGACGTTTTATTTTCTTCATGCCCGGGACTTTTATTAGAGGAATTAACGTAGAATACAGATACTCATTTAGGTGATATTATGAATATTTGGAAAGTTAGAGTTTTTGCGTCGAAATGAGCTGCAGTTTTACCGCCTTCTCCCCGAAAATGCAAACAATAAAATGCAGCATTAGATAGGAAATAAACAAGGAGAATGACACAGCATTTTCTGAAATAGCATCATCAGCAAGGAAGGGGAAAGGGAGAGATGGAAGACGAAGGAGAGTGCGAGCGGGAGGGAAGGGAAAGCAGTTTCTTTATAAACAACTACTTTTCAATTTCTCTTCAGCGAGCTCGATTTTAGAGTTTAGGAATGTGAAGGAATTGACCACTTGAAGAAAATAAAACTGTAAGTAAGATACGTTAATGTCTTCGCAGTTCGTGATCTCCGGGTTCATAAAGAGTCGACGAGCCTCTCTATACTGCCAGTTCTCAGGCACTGGATACTTCTGAAACTTTCACTTGCTGTTTGCTCAAGTCTCGAAAATTAAATGGAATAAAAAACACGAAAACTTTAGCTACAAAATAAAGGTTTCACTTGCGTCTGCAGGCATCAAATCGTGAGAAATTATTAACTGCTACCAACAACAATCACTGCCCAATTCATCTACTTGTATATAACTTGGACAGATATGCTATTTATGCTTGATCATCGAGCACATCATTTATGCTCAACAAGACTCAACCTTCGAGGTGATCCCATAGAGATCCCATAGCCTCAGACTAGTTCCTGCAGGAGCACTTCCTCATTCGGCATTTGGTTCGAAATTCTCCTCGCTATTCACAGCGAAACTGTGCACTAACTGAGCGAATTAGTACTGAGTTCAATTGAGTGCGGTACTAACATCATGTCGAATGATTACATCCCAGATGACAGATCCACCTATATGACAGGTGACGCCAATCGAAACGCCACTTCCCTTTGCATTTTGTAAAATAAATCGCAACGTTTTAAATAATTAGAATAAAGAGGAATTTACTGCAACGAAAAACCTCTAAAAGAATCATCAACCCGCGTCTATTTGTTCCCGTGTTAGCTTAAGGGAAAAGCTCATAATCTTTGGCCATTTTATTCATATTTTATTGAGCTATTCGGCAAAACGATCAATTTTTCGGCAAGTAGACATCATACTATTATGAGATAGAATCATACCGTCATTTTATGCAAACGCAACAAACGAACGGACAATGCGCATAATTTAACAGGAACTTACTTCGGTGTCAATATTGTTGAGAACGTTCTCGATGGTTTTATGCTTCTGGATCAGCTCGAACGCCTTCTTCGGGCCAATACCACGGATCGTCTTTGTGTAATCACAACCCAGCAAAATGCACAGGTCAACAAATTGTGGCATATCCATTTCGAAATCCTTGAGTACTTGCTCCAAATTGATCTCTTTGACCGGTAGCTTCTTCGCTTCACTAGATATGTACAAACATAGAAAAGAGCTTATCAATTATTTCTAAGTGAGTGACGAGAGTGGAAAAGGATGCACAAATGTGTATACCATTACAAACAATCTGTCCACTATACTGCGAGTAGTTAAAAATTTTGAGCAATGAAAACGGCACCGAAGGGCTCATGTGGCAATCAACCTTTATAATGCATAACATTATCAGCAAATCAGCGATTCAGAACTCGAACCTTGGGAAGAGCAAATCACTACCAACCGTGAAAAAGAAAACGGAAATCGCTATGAAAAGCAGATAATGAGAACTAGTTCGTGAAACATGCATCTCTTAATGATGCTTGCCAAATAATGAAAACCGAAAATGGAAGGTCTTACCTGGCCGTCAACTGCCTAAGAAGTCTTTTCGAGCCGAATGCAAGAGCATCCATATCTTCAGTTGCAGCCGCGAAGACCTTACCTGCCCGAACAAGTTCTGCACACTGCGCTTCCGCCTCGCAGGGAGCATCGAACACCGGAACACCCATTAACCTCAAAAGCCTTTTCGCCTCTTCGTTCTGATCTTTTGTCACCTTTAAAACAAAAAAGCGATGATGCTGGAGAAAAAAACAGAACAACAACACCATAACAAAAACACAACAAGCAAAACAGCAGAATTAAAAAGAATAAAAAGCTACATTCAACTTGTTTTTCGACTCCGCTCATTCTTCTCTACTGCTTAACTGCGACTTATGTTGCTTCCGACTTCCAATGCTTTCTTAACACCGTAATTTATTTAAGCCGCTGCAACGAATATGAATTCAACTAACGATGAAGGAAATAAACAAACTAAATCGGATGCAGCCAGAAATATTTTAAAAAAAGTAATAAATACTTTCACAAGCCGTCGCTCAAACTTTTCAACGGCCATTGCATCACCCTTTTCCTTTGCTTCAGCCAACTGCTTCTCGGCCTCCACTCTTCGCTCAGTTCGTTTCTCCAGTTCCTCGAATTTCATCTCTGGTGGTTTACCATCAAACACATACACCGGCTTTATCCCGTTGGTGATCATCCGAACCGTCCGATAAAACATGCCCATTAGATGGCTGCAATTTACATCTCAACACGGGAAAATTGATGGGAACGGAGCTACCATGTAATATGCAATCACAGCGCATCATTTCCGTTCACTGAGTTCAGAGAGAATTCCATCCTCTCCTCTTTCTTCTTCCTTCATCTCCCCTCCCCAACATACCAGCCATAATAATGCGAAGTCAGCAACTTACACGTATTTTTCTAATTGGGGAATAGTCTTTTCTATCAAATAAGATTTTCCTTCACGAACAGATCCTTAAGAATCACCTCAAAGACCGTAATACCTAAAGTTCCAAGCCCACTTATTATCAGTAATGAAATTCGACGTATTTTGGTCGCAGACACTGCTGCGCTATTCCATGTGCCTCATCCCTTCAAGTAACTGAGCAAGCTTCAAAGCGCTAAACGTCTGCATGCTTCGCTTCTGCTTTTCCTCTCCCAAAAGAACGTTTCAGAATTAATGCACTCTCCGAGCGCTTAACATTTTGCAACGAACAAATTATGCAAAAATTAATAGGCAAGAGGAAATGACATACAAATAACATTTCTCACTCGTGTTCAAAAATAACATACAAAATACACCTGAGACTTGTTCACGAGAAGAAAATCAATCGGAGGAATGGCCTACCTGGTCGTCTCGCCAGATTCATCCTGCAGTTGATTTCCACCCTGACGAACGGCAATGAGGAATTGATAAAGACTCATCGAGGCGTCGATCGCCACCACACGACCGAAGTAATTCTTGATGTCGTTTAATTTAACGCTGCTAGGAGAATGGTCTCCAATCACTTTTGATAGATCTTTTATTCCCATGATGTATCTGTAAGTACTTTATTTGACTGCATGAATACATAAAATCGGTGAGGCGCAATTGCCCATTATTGACAGCTTACTCGCCTATCAGTAACTGCTCTGGCCACGTTGAGAATGGAAGCATGCAATATTTGAGAAGACAGGTAAGTGCTGTTTGAAACTCACAACACACGTTTGGAACATTGAGCAAGGGGGAGAGGTCATAAAAATAAAAGAAGCCTTTCAAATGTACAGAATCAGAGTGCTGCTGCATAAAACGACACCTATCCCAGGTGGATCCCCTTCAGAGCTACAGCAGGTGTTTCTAGCGTGCATCACATGAGCACGAACTGAGACCAGTTCATTTCGAAGGAATTTTCAGGGAAACGGATTTTAACCCGAAACACTGCTTCGAGGAGAGATGCTGGAGGAGACCTGAAATATTCGAATAGATTTTGCAATCGTGGATCCCATGAATTGGGAGACGAAGGTACCCCCGAATGTGCGGCAACATCCGCTTTCCAAACTCACTGCACTGAATTTTGGAATTTGAGAGATGGACAACCACACCATCGCAGAATGTGGCGCAAGCAACATCGAGGTGTAACCCACTCCAAAATGGATTAGTGACGATAAACAACGGGGCGTTTATCATTAAAATTTGTAAGACTGTCGCCAAAATGCAGTGCATCATTCTGCGGCGCTAATGGAAAAACAACGTCGTTTTAAGATGGAACTTCAACTGGTGACTCCCTTAGTTTCACGTTAGGGCTCACTGAGGGAATGACCACCCATATTTCAACGAGGTTCCGCGGCGAGCAAATCCACAAGGAGTATGTTTAAGGAAGACGCGCATCAGAAAAGCCCTTTTTCGAGAACGCAAATTAAAAACTTTTGAGAGACTATTAGAAATTGAACCCGAGTTTTAATGCTGTGAGAGCACAAGTTTTTTCCAGTCCTCGAGATATAAAACGCGAACCTCACGGAATCTGCCAAACGAGGATTGATATAAATCTCCAATAACCCAGTACAACTTCTGCGAAACTTGAACGACGTTACATTCTCGAAGAGTGAGGATACTCCTCTAGAGATGAAGGGAAGGATTTCTGGAAGGAAATCCACAACGAATTTGTTATGAGTGCACTCATATGGTTCATTTTTTGCAAGACTTCTGTCCCTCGGCAATAACGGCCGGTAAAAAACTACAACGTGAACGAAAGCATTCTTATGAAAATCACTGTCGACTGAGCATTTCGAAAGGTGCGTGTCAAACTGCCTTCGTGGTGTATGTAGAAGAAAATGAGCGCTTTTCGCATGATTTCATCAATATGTTGCAGCCGAGTTGAAGTGAACATTGAACTGCAATTCGGTAGTAGGAGCAGTTGAGTCGGTGACAAAGGATTTATCGAATCGGCAGCAATTTAATTAATGAAGCAGCTACATTGCTGATAATAAAGTATGAGAAGCTACGTTATAATGCTGAGAAATTTTGCATAAAAACATAGCGAATTTCCACAGCCACACAACTAATGAGAGCATCAGCAATTATAACAGCCTCTCCGTGTGACTATTCTCGTGAGACCACAACCAGCGAGCTACGATACCTAACCACAAGCAGTAACCACCAAACCCTCCATCACCTCCTTCAACACCTCATCGCTGACCATTATGTGAGACCGTTTCTATTGGCGTTCATGCCGCCAAATTCATTTCGTTGAAGATTCGATCGGGTTCGCTTGCCACTCGTTCTGCGTTCGCATTATGAGTTTGGGGATGTTTATTTCCAAATAATTTACCATAAATAGGAGAACGTGCTGTGAGAGGTGGTTAAGTAGGGTGAAGTGGGGTTAGGGGCGGGAGAAGGCCAACATCCTGAGGATTAGCTTCCAGGAGGGGACATTATTTGCCGCAAATGAACGAAAGACGAGTGAGCGTTATCACATATTCAGAAAACAATCCTCATCGTAGTTTTTAGTAGTGATCAGAAACCGCTCTAGCATTTGCTCTCGTAAAACTTGTCATCAGCATCATCAACACGTGATGAGGTGGGCCGATCGTAAGAGGTGACGATCACTCCGGAACAGGTCATCAACTGGGGTCCTTCCACACACTCTGGATTCAAACCCAGCACGTGCGGCTTCCTAACTTCATATTCCCGTCTGTTCTTCTGGCGGAATATATTTTTACTTCAGAGATTTGAAAGTTGACAGGTGTGGTCCCTCTTGTGGGTGACAACTTTTTACTCGTTTGTTAATAAATAGTTTACCTCTGTGAGCGGCGTTCATCCCGAAGAAGGTTGTATTTCAGCTTCACAAACATTGACCATATATCTACAACTGATATCCCTCTAATTAATCCAGAAATAATTTCCGACAAGTAACAGTTTTATCACACATTAAGCGAAAGTTGCGTGTGGATTCGTTGAGGTGCGTCCAAAGCGGCGAGGGGAGGGAGGTGAGGAAGGACTGAGGGGGGAGGATGAGAGATCGGACTCCATCACTGCACCGCTTCTTTATCGACAGATATTTTGCAATTATAGATAGAAAAGAAATAGACCAAGAGACCCGCTGAGATGTAAATTCGCTTCCAATGAATATTCCCTCCTCTTCTCCCCTCTCTAACATTGAAAACAGCTAAATCATTGCACGTTGCAGCTGCTGGGATCGTATCCGACAGAACGCTTAAGACGCGTAAGTGAACGGTTTTCTCTGCACGAATGAAAAGAACCGATGACTGCCTGTTTCAGTGTTTCATTGGCAGTGTGATGCTCAATTAAAAACCTCTATAACATATCACTACCAGTAAGAGTAAACGCGTGGTAGAAGAGGTTAGCAGTACGACATCGGCTGAAGCAGTAGAAATCTCGAGCACAAAGTTGAGTGAATCAAAGAGAATAGTAGTATGGAACTTCTTGACTTGTGGTTTGAATGTTGTTATCTTTATCGTTCCTCGGCATGAGGCGCCTGAATAAATACGACGAACTACTCATTCCACCGGCACTCTAATCATTGTTGTCTCGTAGAAAATTTGCGGTCTAGCGGCCGACATCACCGACGTCGTGACCGTCCAGCTAAAATAAGGGAAGTATTTTGATTATGCCTTAATTCGAAGGAAGGAGATAAAATTTGTGGCAGCACTTCGCTCATTCAAAATATCGCACAAGCAAGCTAACTAACTACGCCACCACAGTTGCGAACACGGTGTATGTCGACGATTCACTTATAGAAATTCCATTGCCGCGAATAGTACCACTACAGTCTTTTCTTCTATGTAACTTTTTCTCGAGGGAAGGGGGAGGAGTCTTTCGGAATGTTAGACTATGTTGTCTAATCGTAACTGTGTCTCGAATCCAGCTAAATTCTTAGAAAAGGCTCAAATCATTAGCTTCAGATACTCGCAGTGATGTATTCATAGACAAATTTATATTGTCGCCCTATCCTCGTTTACAGTTCTACAACAATATATTCCCAAAATTAATTCCAGACTTACTAATTAGTAACGGGTGCTGCTGAGAGAACAGCGAGCATATAACCCTCGTCAAGTCGTTCGATTCCCAATGCCATCAAATTTTGTTCAGCGGACGTCCTGGAAATGAATTTTTTCAGATATTGCACTATGCTGGAAGTGTTTAATATGGATGCAGCACATTGTTGTTGCCATTATCAGGAACGGAGGAGGATAGCTGGAAACATCTCACTAAAGCAGATGTAGGCGAATATCGAAAAAAACGTCTGGAAATTTTACCCTTCAGGTGGAACATCTCGAGGACTACGACTCTTGAGGTACTTGTTCAATAATGAATGGCACCGACTGCTTAGTGAATCGTGCAGGTAACGAACAAAAGAAAACAAGAAATGGAGACCTATTTCATTTCCTCCGGCAGTTCCTACCGTCGTTGAAAACGAAAGTTTTTTAAACGTGTTCCACGGTTCTAAATTTCACCTATCTCTGCACGGCGCCAAGTGGTGATAACTTGTCGCCTGTAATGCAGAAACCGGAAACGACATTACCGACATTATGAAAACCGTCAGAAGTGAGTCAAGCGGGTGATCACAGTAGGCGACTGACGCAATTTGCTTTTTTTGCAGAATTCTCCGTCTGCAGAGAATTACATAAGAGAACTCAAAAAAGTACTTGCTCCGGAACTGAATGCATTTAATAATTTTTATCTCATTTTAGAATAGCGAAGCAGCGATATTTTATTGGCCAAGATATATATGAAAGGAGAGAGGCTACGATGATGATGGCTCCCAGTTTTGCGAGTTGTCAAGGAGTTACACACTGCGATCAGGTGATCACAGCAGCCGAAGGATGAAATTCGACGAGTTCACCTTCTTCCATCTTCGTCTTTATTCCAGTGATCGAAATTCGTTTCCACAATGAAATATCGACCTTTCTTCACGTCGAGCTCTACTACGTCATATGCCGACCACCGATTTCTTAAAATTACTAAGCGTTTCACAGGTGTCTTCATACATTATAAGTTATATAAGTATATATATGTATATAGGTTTAGAAACGATGCTGTTTAACGATAAAGAACATCAGAGAGAAAGGTTTTACATTAAGATGGCATTGGCTTAACGAAGGCGACTCGATCAGTTTAATTGATAAAGTCAGTTTCATTTGTTGTAAAAAATAGTTAACTATATTCGTGATTAAAAGTTGCACGAGAAAATAGGGCCTCTGCTTTAATAATTAGCAATAAGCTGATTCGAAACCAAAAGATGAAATAAATCATCGCTGCAGTGAACAGTTCGCATGCAATAAACCTTAGGTGCAGAGCTTGCTCCATGAAATTCTTTTTCATTCAGCACAAAGTTCCGATGCGACGGGCCAATAGCAATCCTACAGAAACGTTGTTTCTATGGGCGATACCTGTATTTCAAACAACGTCAATGTTATTTTCACCTCGTTATAAGCGCACCCTCGCCACTTTTTGTACCTCCAAGTATGAGATAAGATGGGGAGACGAAGTGCCTCTTCGTGAGATCGTGAAGTGCTTCTTCGTAGCTTTCCGCTTTCTCGAGCGTCTGCAATCCAGCTCATATTTCTTACAACACCTTAACTGCAACGTGTGCACTTACTGCTTTTGTTAAGTCTTCAAGGACAACAGATATATATTCCTGTATAGATATATTTGTTCACGCGTTTATCAGAACAGTTTTTCTCACTGTGTTTGTATGTTTCGCGATGAATACGCAGTTGAATGCATCCATCAAAAAAGTGATATCAGAGTTGAGTTTTCTGAAAATGAACCTGTCTTAAGGCGAAGCCAGTCGGCATATGAAATGATGTGTAAATCTGCATCAAGATGTTCAGAATGTACCAGCCCGTTCCTGAAAATATTTTCAATTCTTCAAAAACACTCTACGTAAGAGTATAAAAATTCGAATTTTCAGTGGAGAACTGAGGGATTTCAGCAGTCTGTTGGCGCCGTTTAAAAATATTGATGGGGATCCACACAGTGGAAAGTTTAAATTTAATTTCCATAGTGGAGAAGAAGTATCGAAAAAGACAATCCTCCTTTGTATGCATTAGCAAAAGGAAAACAAATCATACTCTGGTGCTTCTGTCTCTATAAGTCACGTAGACACTGTACTTGTGCAATAAAGCATGTAGATATAATAGAGTTAGTAATTGCTGAAACGATCAGAAAAATGGTTACTGATGTCATTAAGGAGCTTAATTATTAGCATATTACTATAAAATAAATTGGGGGTTTATCGGTTGTGAAGAACGCAGTAATTTAACTGAGAGAACTGCTGAGAAATATGCGGGAAAACAAAGAAACTTCAACAATTTCATAAAAGCAATGCATATTTTCAGTTTTCTGAGCGCAAGGAAGAAACTTTTTGGAAGATTTCACCAAAATTTCCCGTGGTTCTTAAGCGGATGAGAAGGGTGAGGTGGATCCCACTAAAGAACTCTCAGTTCCCTCCCTTCCCCAAGCTTTCCTTCTACTTCTTCTACACGATTTCGTTTTCGACCAACACTAACAGCTTTTTGTTCTGCGTAAATTACAGTTATTTAAAGAAGCAACATCAAATGAGGCATACTTCTCGCATTCAAACTTAGCGTGAACGCATTAGGTCTCTGTCCAGTAGTGACACCAGCAAAGAATGCGAACGTTATTGCCGAATAGACAACCTGCAGCGGTATTCGTTAACGCATGTCAATTCCACAAAGCAACTTTCATGTCCGCTGTTAAGAAATGAATCTTTTATAGAAGGAATTCGATTTTGCAAATAAGATGCACCGACATGCCTAAAATAGAAAGTCGATCCATATTATTTCATGTAAATTTCTAGGCTGCAAATTTTCATGGAATTCACCTAAATTATCCACCTTGCAGTGTCAACTTCCCTCCTTTGAAATTTTAGAACAGCAAGAATTACGGCACAAAAGGTCGATTCCATGTGGACATACCCAATTCCATAATTTCAGCTTTGGTGGATAGCTGAAACAACCAGACAGCAGACAGAGAGACAGACAAATATGAATTCAAATAAACGAGATTGCGAATAATTCACCTCGAACTGATAAATAAACTGAACTTATCTGCGCATTTCTAAGCGGTATTTTAACCCTTATGACCATATAAGCAAATGAGGTGTTAGTAGAATTATTCAGCTGTTCGTTGGAAGCTCGAAGCCTGTAATCAAACCTCTACTGAAGCCTGTATTAGAGGATCTAAATAGCGCCAGACTCGGGCATTTACAGTTAACCTTTTCTGAACACTGATATCATATTCCCAAGCACATCTTATTTATAATGCCCAACAAGTAACCGTTCACAGTGACCATTAAGTAACCTTCCGGTTATGCGTGAAGTCGACAATAACTGATATGTTTCTCATCAAATCATCCATCATATAGTCGAGATTACGTCCATGTAGAATATTTCCTTTCGCATCTTCAGCGATGATTGAAGAACAAGCGAACTGTGACGCCCCTCTGTATATGCAAAAACCATTCGTGATGTAATATATGAGTTACTTCATGCTGTGATTACAATATAGCGGCTAAAGTGGAATAACACAAACAGATACTTAAGAAACGGCGAATTTCTGACTGGCGATAAGAATAGATTACAAAGAACGGAAATAAACGAATGTGAGCCTTCTTCTTTTCTTTTTTTAATGAAACTCCTCTCATTCTGACATATTCTTAGCGACGTTTTCTGTCAGTTTGGTATATCGCTTGCTCTCCTGTGCAATTTGTTCGGATGATGAATTGCCATAAATGAGGGACCATTTCTACGCAATAATGCGGGATGAAGGCGTTCAAAGAATCACCTTTACTGAAAAAATGAATCAGTGGCAATCTGAATTCAATAACCTAAAACAAATTTCTCCAGAAACGGGACGTGAGGGGAGGAGGGAGCTAAGGAGTGAATGCAGTGAACGAAATCTTTGCGACGTTTCATCGATGACGACGAAGTAGTTGTAATCGTCACTCTTACCAAATAATTCAGCATTTAAATTTCTTGTGAGCACTTCAGTTAAAGTGTTTTGAGTTCTCTCCTATAATCGTAATTAAATTGTGCAAACCTTCGCCATCGATATCAAAGTGACTTCTCTCTTTTTGAAGTGATATTTGAGCAAAATAAGTTTTTTAAATCGGCTTTTGATGGTAATAGAGGAGAAAATTCATTTAGTATCCACTTTTGCAATTCCGACTCGTGGGAACGTTTCGATTCTCATTCGACTGTCAGTGCTCATATGAGTGGGCACCAAAAGCGATGAAAAGAAATTGTTGCCCACTCACATAAAATTGTTGAAATTTGTTACGTCATAAAGAATATTCAATCCAACAACGTGACAGAACTCCAAACCGGAGAGATTTGCGATTCCTGAAATACGATTATTGTGAGACCTAAAGTAGACTTTGAAATCCGGGCAAAGAGAAGTGCTGCAACTCGTTGATGACAACATTTTCTTCTAGCCAAATCCGACAATTTTAAACACTTTGGATCCCTAGGTGATAAAATAGACGTCAACAAAGGCTAGCACTTACGGAGTCAGAAAATGTAAATGGGAAAATGCACTCGGGTAAATGTAATTCTTCTCTTTTCCTCTTATCCTTATGCAATTTCATCGCGCATTCAGCTTCGCAAATACCTGTGGAGACGATGACATATGAGCGGACCGATATGAAACTTTCTTGTTTTTGAATCAGTTCACCAAACTTTCTTCTCGAGTATGAAAACGAGAATATTTGGAGACGATGAATGTCTGCGCGGCAAGGCGACCTATCATGGCGACTCGCCCATCTTTCACTCACAGCTGATCTAGGAAACTTGTTTAAATCTTCGAAAACGTTAGTGAAAACCCGTTTTTAATGTTTCACCGCTGTTTTCTTTTTTTAACAATCGGAGCTTTCAATATAGCGAACGATAAGAGATTACTGTTCGCTCTTTCCTTATTCGTTTCGCTTAGCGCTTCATTTTTTCCACTAATTCACTATTCTGAATCCCGTAATAAAAGCGAGAGACACTTTTTTGCCGAAGCTGGCTTGATGGTAACACAGCAGTAATAAGATAGAAATGCAAGGTTCATGGCGAGAAGTGTATTCGTTAAGAGCAAATATGTTGTTTTAGCAAGAGACCAAGCTCGAGCTTTTGCTCATTTCAATTAGTCGATTGATTGCAACTTTCAGAAGCAAGCAAGAATCACAAGGTTTCACTGGAAGTGGAAGCAAATGATAAGCATTGAATATCAAAAATCACATACCACTCATTTCCCTGTAATATTCTTGTGGAAACGATAAAGCAAGTTTTTCGCACAGCCAACATAATAGTTGTCCGAATGGATAAACGAAATGGTTCCTAAGAAATGTTTCATTGAAAGTATTATGGCGCCCAATCACTGTGATTAATTATTCTAAAATATAACCGAATGTCGTTTATTTTTATATCATAATTAGGCTGCAATTTGTCATTTTATTCACCTAACATATTATAATTTGGGCTGCGTCTTATCAGTTTTATCATAAACGTTCATCAATAGAACCTTTGTAGATAACTGGTGCAAAGAGGGGAGTCCTGAGAGGATTGTTCGACGAGCAATACCAATATAGTTCTATGAAATGCAGTTTTTATCACATATTCCGCCGAGCGCTCATAAAACCGGAAAATTGCATTTCGTGTTCAGTAATTCATCTGTGATCGTATTGTTCACATCGCAGAATTGAAATTTTTGCTCTTTGCAATTTTAAGTGAATTTTTGCGAAGAGAAGAAAATGAAGATGGAACACGAATTCGCTATAAATGTAGTCGATTCGCCGTCGCCGCTGTGCGCCCATTCTTCATATTTAAACAATAAATTCAACAGTTAATAAGCGCAGTCACTGAAATAATGCAATAGCAATTGGTAGAATACGTCACAGTTTCATTTCTTTAGAGAACTAAATATAACGTACTCATAGTAGCTGCACAGGCAACAAACTAATGGAATAGGGTAATAGCTTACTTTATTTCCTGGTTGAGATAGGGTATATAAGGTTTGAAATCCTCAACAACTTCTCTCCAACGTTCTTCAGGCTCTTCGTCGAGATTTACTTGATATACTTTTGGTTTGCGATTACAAGATACAAGCACAAAGCATGCACATAACAATAGTATTCTCATCTGCAAACCACATAGTAAACAAACAAAAGCGATATTAATTCACTAGTAGAAAAAATTGAGTGCTTTAACGTTCAGGTAAGTTGTGCTATCCACAGTTGTTATAGAAAACACTCTTTGCAACAGAGGCTAGTGTTCTTAGAGAACAATACAGGTGGAGAAATAATCGAAACTTCAATATATCATATTATTAAAGATATACGATCATAATTCTTCGTTGAGCTCTTCCTTATAGACATTTTATCTTCCTTAAAGTTATAAAGCAATTTGAAGCATTGTTTGAGTGTGTGAGGGAAGAAATAGTGCAATACAGTTAGTAAATCAGGTGAACGACCCTCACAAATCAGAGAGTTATGAACGTGTGAAAGGTAGAAACGAGTTGAGTGTGATGTGTGAACGCAACAATGGCAAATCAACAAACGACACGGGAATGGAACGTCCCTTTGCAACTCGATCGATGCGATCGCTGACATTCTTCTATAGGCAACAGTCGAGTCGATGGAAGTGCCCAAGTTGAAGGCATTGAATAATGTGTTTCCAGAACGATTCAGTAAAAGTCTCTAAATGGCAGAGAAACAGCCGTGGCCGAAGTGCTTCAAAGTCCTATTATATGATAAGCCATCATCCATCCATGAGATCGTTGTTGACGGAATCCTTGTGATCTTCATATCCTTGTCCGCATTCCCACGCGACCGTATAAACATCACAATATCGAACAATAAACATCAGTTAACTATCTATCACTTTAATTATATGATTCTTTCTAGCCCAATGTTGTTTGCGTAACTGGCAGCTCATCGTGAAAGATGAGGCAAAAAGATAGACCACCATATGCGGTGCTCAGTGAAAGCAATAATTGCAGCTATAAACGGTAGGTCTCTCTCTTCCCATCTCTATAGGTTTGTGTACTGTCTCTTCTCAGTTTTCGTATGACGCTGTTGAATGTGTTGAGGAGAATGTGCGCAATTTGCGATCACCGGAGTATTGCTGCTTTTGGGCATGACCTTGTGAAAGTGGAATACATTCCGGATACATAAGCTTCTGTTGTGATACTTCTGTTGTAAGCGGAGGGTTGTATTGCCATAGTCCGAGATTTCTTCGTTGTGCCGCTAGACGCTTATGTCCTCCTGTAGAAGAGAAGCCTTCCTAAAATTGTTTCAGAATTTTCTGAAGAGTGCACTTTTAATTCAAGAGCTTTTCAGCACAAAGCCTGGAGCATAATCGTTTACCTTCCGTTGCGATTTGCCACCCGCTATGAGCGTTATGTTCACCTGTGTGGTTCCCCCAATACGTATCATTCACGAATCGTTTTGAAAAAATTGAGAAAACATAACTCGCCTAACTTTCCGTAAAGTTGTTCAATCCTATCTCAATTTAATTATAATAGTTGCTTGAAGAGCATAATTAATTGAATGTGGCCATTCGAAGGCTTATCACTGCAATTCAAGACTGTACAAGAATTTTTAGACATTCCCTTCCACAGCACTTTCTTTGTTACCTTCAATTAAAAGCTATTCTAGACAAAGCCATAAGTAAATCGGAAAACATATACTTTTATTGCTTCATTTTGTTTTACTCAGAGTATATGCTCCATCAAAAGAGAATATACTCTCCTGAAATACAATTTTCTGCGGAATATTTCTGTGTTGATGTCCATATGTCTTATTTTATTCTCCTCTCCTCATTGAATAGAACACCAGTCATGTTCACTGAAGTGTCTTGGTGCAGAAATAAGCCACAAATTGTACTGATTTATTGTAGCAATGCACATTGTACTTATATGTTGCAAATATGATAATAAGTTTTTTTTTTTGATATGTTACATTCATTGGCACACCACGACTAGTGCTAATATTTGGAATTCTGAATGAAGGTTCTTGAAGGCAGTATTAGCTAACGCTGGTGCTATTCATATTCGGCAATAACTCATTTATTCTGGAACAGTTTCACGGGAATGGATACTCCCACCATGGAACCGTTCTTTTGTCTACCATTTCCTATTCACACAATCAACGCCAAACCAGTGATTCCATCGATGGTATGCATGGAAAAGATTAACAACCTCATATATTCGTTGCGGTTGGTTCATCAATTATCGTCCATATCGTCAGCGTAATAAAGATTAATGTCTCTCACTTCTAGGAGATCGGGAAAACAGTCGACGAACGAGATGAGAAAGTTGAAAAAAATTGCGCCTAAAATCGGAAATCTTACGGTATTTCGTCTTTTATCGGCATTTTACTGATCTATTCATTCACTCGCATATGTTCATTAGACCTCATAACGACCAATTTCTGATTGTGTTTGCTGATTTTCTTTGCAAATGTGCGTCATGATAATATCACGTCTGGCTGTATTTTGTGAAAGTATCTGTCTGTCTGTTGTGGGGTTTCACCTTGTGAGCTGGTAGAGGTGGAAGAACGAAAGTTCTTAGGTGTAATCTGCATCACGAGATAACCACCTATTTCTTATTTCAGACGATGATCCATCAAATCCAAAAAAGTTCCCTCTTAAAGCTGAAAAAAAAAAAAAATTCGTAGAAATTTTTTCTCACCGGTTGAATTCTCATTGTGCAATTGCCGAGATTACAGAAAAACGATTTCTTCGCAGAAAATACTCAGATCAACAAAAGTATGAAGACACTCGCCACAGTTTCGCTCTTCTCCTTAATTGGCCAATTGGGCTGAAGACAAAATCCCATATTGTGACAGCTCGCTTCGCATTTCTCTTCTCTTGTTTGATACTATTTGATGGTAAACATCTTTAATCAAAGCACGACTAATTTAGTGATGGTTGTCGAAGTCAAGAAAGTAACGTCCAATGATGAAATATATAGAAGCAAACAGTGTTAGTCTCGTGGATGAAAGGGCGCAATAGTTTAGCAACCGCTTCATTTTGAGTTTCGACTCGAAATTGAAAAAAGCCAAATTTTCCGGCAACCACTTGTTGTGAGGGGTAGGTATTTGCTCAGTGGAGAACTTAAAGGGAGGGGAAGTGATCAGATACGGGGTTGCTAAACGCGAACATTAACCCTCCAATTACATAACAGAGAAGTGAACGAAACTAAACTAGTATCTGTTGCCGAAGTGCTTTACATGAAGCACAAAGCAAACACTCGTTCGCTCGGAAATAAGTTACGAAGCTGCATATGAACTGCACTTGTCTCATAGACTCGTTAAGAAAACCTCTTGTCTTATTTAAACTTGCGGCAGTATGTAAACTTCATGAGACATTTCATCGGTCGGATCTTGTCGCTTATGTTGCTCTTGTCCTCAGCTTTGACGGATGTTGAATTGATCTGAATTATACTTTTCGAAATTTATGCTTAAAGTTGCCTTTATTCGTTTAGAGGTCTACGAAGTTTCCAACGTGATTATTCAAATATAAGTTCTAAATGTTATTTTCATTAAACCTTTAAGTATAAAGCTTCAGTAAACGCATTCAACTGCGGTTCGTACCTATTCTAATTTATGTGAAAATTATTTCAGATGAAAATAACAAATGCAGTTTCCACTCTCTTGCCTCTATAGTTGAATGCGAAAATTTCGTCGCAGAAAATGTGCTAGACGAACCGCATCGTGTAGAATACAACATCTGGTGGTGCCGCATAATGACAGCATCTTTCTTTTAGGCCGTCTTATCTTCCTCGATCGCTAAGCCTATCTTCTTTTAGGCCAGTCTTCCTCGATAAGGTTGAGGCATTCGGGTGATTAGATGAATGACTGGAAGAAAGAACCGCCTACATTATTATCTGAAACCTCTCTTAAACACAACATTTCGACTACTGTTGCCTGTATTTAGGTACTGCACACCTCTTTGATCAGCGCACCTTTTTCCTGAGACTCGTGAATAACCTAGAAAACGTCTACTTTCATGACACTTTACAAAATTTATCTAGCACCACAGCATTCGCACTATAAAAGCCTTTTCGACCTTATACCAGTAGAAAATCGTCGCCTTAAAGCTGATTCCGTTCCTCAATTAAACGAAATCTTTGACGTCTCATTCAACAATACCTTAAAATTGTTCATATGAAGGGATCGCTGTAATCACGACCTATATATATACCTCGAGTGTAAAAACCGTGTGACATAGGTCCTCAGTAATTTTGCATTTAAAACACATGAATATGATACATATTGTCCTTGAGGTGCCGAATCAAAATTCGCTTTCAAGGTGCTTCAAGTAACCTCGGTTTTCATCCCACACCAAATTCTTTGCGTTAGTCAAGGTCTCTTCATCACACATTCATCTCATATCTCTGATTATGGTAATATGCCGATTCACATAATCAAACCTCAGTGCGATGTCTTTAAAATTGGTCTATTAATGCACTGTCATATACTTAGCCCATCGTTTACTTCGTTGAACATTACTCAATCACTCATCTTTTAAATACTCCACCTCTCCCGACATATTTGGCTTATATATATCGGCTAATTCAATTGTCGCCTTTTCTTACTTTACTTATTAATATTTCTTCATAATTTTATTCCACTGCTTTAGAGCCCTTTAATCCATTCTCATATGAATAAAGAGTACACTACTACTACTTTTACTACGATATAATTACTAGGCAATCGACATGGACAGTCCTCCAGGTGGAGATTTTTTCGATGAGGGAATCCTTTCTCCTGCGCCATAAATTAGACGCAGCTTGTTCCTTTTATCATTCTTCTTCCCATTTTTATGACATCCTTCATCGGATAATGTCTGCCTCATTTGCAAACGTAACTGTTTTGTTGATAATGCTCTGCTTCAAGAACATAAACCAAAGAAGGGCACTTGCAGAATATGTGCGTTCACATTTCGACCAGTTCTTTTTGCGCTACTTTTTGAGTACATTTTGTCCTACTCTAAAGTAGCTGAAAGCATCAATTTTTGGGCAGAGGGCTACCGAGACATTTCCCCAGCAAAATTTCTCCCAACTATTTGGAATATATATACTGCAGGAATTACAACATTCCATAATTGGTAACTGAAAAGTATAGGTGTGGGATAGTCCCTCAGACGATTTGGAAAACTACCAATTCTAAGAAATTTCAGAGGTGGGCAGGTCCTTAAACAAAAGAAAGTAGACCGTACAGGCGATGAATCCGGAAAAACCACCAACAGAAACAACTGAATGTTTCAGTGGAAAATAAGAGAGGCCAAATGAGATCTGCGTGTATTTGCACCACATTTGTCTCATCGTCACTACACCGTTAACGTCGCATGAGATGATGTATGCCAAATTCTGCTACACTTAAGACAGCCGTTTGCGGCATGCAGATACGCTTGCAGGGAATAACAGTCGCTGCGCTCAATTGAACTTCTCTTCGAATCGCTCTACTTCGATTTCTCCCACTATGTTATTGTTTATCAAGGTTGGTTAATCCACCTCGCGTTAAATTCACAGCCATCTCATACTAGCTTATCAGATCATAACTAGGTCATACTACTCTTTCAAACTACACTTGGCTCACAGCACCTCAGTCAACTACGTCTAGCTCATATTACCTTACGAGATCACAGTTAGGTCACAGTACCTTACGAAGTAATAGTTAGCTGATAGGACGTTATGAGGTCGAAATTAGCCTTATCAGATTACCTGAATTCGGAGCTCTTAACTGCAAGGTAAACAAACCTCTTTATTCGTTAAAAAACAGTTAGTGCCTTGACATATCTCAGCACAGATCACAAAGGCCGTTAACATACCTCAGCAATTAAATTAACAACTAAAATGTAAATAAAGTACGTCCTAGGCACTCTGCGAAAAGCCAACAATTAAAATTCTTAAAAAACTTGTTCATCGTTCTGCATTGGTTATTGCGTTTCCATTGTAAGTAAGCTCCGGCCATACTTCTTGGTTCTGATCGACCGAGTCAGCTCACTAAGCACCATGGTCGGGACGAGGATGGCGTTACAAGTCCCGATCGTTATCCGAGAGGCGGGAGAAGAGACTAAGCCTTAATCTTCACGCAACGTAGGAATTAGATGAAGGCCTAAAGGTTGTTGGAGTCAAACGGATCAGAGGGATATTGAGTGAGAGCAGGTGGAGGCGATATGAAGAGACACTTATTCGTGACGAATGCTCCATTAACGGAAATAAATAAAAATAAACCAAATTTGCACATAATCCGACTTGTGCATCGCACGTCGTTTACCATCTGTCTAAATGTGTATGAATCATATGCCGGTTTTTGTAAATTTCTATAGAAAAGTGATGTTTAGAGCAATCGCGGAACTGCGCTCTCAATCGATGTTGAACCATCAGCAACCGTCGGGCAAGTTCTAGAAGAAATTCGAGCAGAGGAAGCGTTCAAAGATCAGGAAATCGACGCGGCTAAGCTTCTTTTCAAAGGTTTTTCTCCATCTGCTGGGTTTTCTGCGCAGTCTTCCGGCTGCATAGTTGCGTGCGTATACCCGCCGAGCAAAACCTCGAAAAATAAACGGATATAGTGATCTATAGAGTAACTGTGGGTGTTTGGAGCATCTAGTCAATGAGGCTCTAGTGGCTGCGCGTTAGGAAGACAGACACGGACGGATTTAGAGTGAGGGTAAAGGTGGTGCAGACAGCGCTGTGGTGCATTTCCACAAGGGGGATGGGATGCACGGCAGAGGTGGAAGGACAGCGAGACGCTCTGCATCAATGACTAGTACAGAAAAATCTCCTCATTGTGATAGGTGATGGAAGAGTTGGATTTAGCGACGTTGCAGGAAAGAAATCTTCACTCGAAGTTGCTTTCATTTTCAGAGAAAGAACTTCATCCGGAGATGACACTCGAATATTACGGTGTAGAAGATTGCTCTGTCCTTAAAATTGCACGATCGTGATGCAAAACACGCCTCTCTTTTCACGAATGCTTCATGGCGATAGTTGCCATGGGATCTGTGTGTCTGTGTGATATAAATAAACCATAGTTCACAAGAAGTGCAGCGACAAAATTTGTTGGGCAAAACACGAGTCGGTCATTCTATTCAAGATCGGTCCTACTGCTCCAGGTTCTATCGCTTGTAGTGAAATAGTTGTTTCGGAGCTATTATCTCACAATATAATTAGATGTCATAATAAAATTATCCTGCTTGTGTAATCAGACACCTCCGTATGATGGGTGCAGTACTTGTTCGTTTATTTCTTACTTTCTCTCCTACAGTTACAGTGATGAGCGTTGTTTTGTGATCACTGCACAGCTCCTAGGTGCCAACAATCATACATTTAGCAGTGCACTAACAGTGAAGCTGGAAAACAACATAACTCATGCGACACTGTGTTTCTAGAATAGGACGACCACTTTAGGCAGCACCGTAATCTTCAAGTCCGACATATTTGGTGAGGAATTTTTCTCTCTTCTAAGAGGAAACGGAAATTAAGACTATTCAGTCACCAACAAGACTGTACATTACACGAGTAAAACTCCACTCATTGTGTGAGAAATTTGCTTTCTTTTCGTGGAACTTTGAGAATTGTTATAGAGAGGAAATTTCACTGCACCATCATGAGGAATAACTTCTCTCCTCTTCGTACTCAGCAGTTTTTGAATATATTAATAAACGAGTTCAATGTGAGATAAGAGCGTAGCGAATTAGGAAAACGCCAAAACGCTCGCTGAACATTTCGTCTGAGTCGTATAATAAACGTGGGCTTTTTTGTTTAAGTTGCCGTCATGGCGTTGAATTGAGGCTTTTTTCAAGATATTCAAGCAACTCTCTCGGCGAGTAAGACGACGCTGCCACAGATAACGTAATTTTATGATGCTACTTCCCCAGTCAATAAATCCCACCACGTTACTGCGTTCAAGCTTGCCGACTCACTCTATCCTTTTCGTTATTTTCATATTGTGCAAGTTTATATACGAGAATTATTTTACGTGTGAGTATACCGCAGAGTGGCATCGACTTACGAAGCACTATTTATGCTATTTTATCCAACCGAATAACAGAATAAAAAACCCAACAACACAAAGCATTCATACCCATTCTTTTCTAAGCCGTACAGAGCAATTTGATGCGAATCCTCTCCACATCGCACCATCTCAACTTTGGAAATAAGGTGAAACGTCTTTTTATGTGCATACGTCATGCAGATAAGATGAAGTGAACGTCGATTCCTTATGTGGAAAACAACACTGCAAAATTAGAGTTCGCATCTCTACTTCACCGCCGTTCTTCTCTCAATGAATAGATGAGGCACACTGTTCCTCTCTTCCCATATGAGGTCGATCCTTCATTTCATAATCAAAACAACCCACCTCTGCTACCTGCCGTTGTTATATCTTCTTGAGGAGCCAATCGAGAACACTCTCAAGTTGGAAGAATGTCATGGAAAAGCATCTCATCGTACACTACTTAAGAGATCCATTATATCCCTACTATCCCTCCAGTTCAATCCTTAGCACATACAAAAAGTGTATGCCCCTTATCCTTATCTAGTCGCCATATTATGCCACACTGTCTTCAAAACCAACTGCACTGTTGATTAATAGAACATAGGAATCAATAACAACATGACTATTTTACCACCATTTCAATATTTATTTCTCTTTTATTTAAAGGCATTCTTAAAAGTAGAATTATACTTTAAAATAACTCAAGTTCTTTTAGCATTATATTTCGTCGGCGATTAGGAAGAGGCGAACGAAAGGAATAGCAGCCAAAACTGACTTTCAAAATCCCTACCGCTGTGTTTAGTAAAGTGCTAAAGGAAAACGCAAATTTTTTCGACAGCAACACTGTATTTGGAAAACTGAAGACAGGATAATATAATCCTTAGAGATGTTGTCTAGCAGGAGCAAATTCATACCCTCGCGAATTATACTCATTTCTCCCACCCACCGAAAATACTATTTTCCACTCTCATCACATTCTGTATCGAAACTGCGAAGATAACGAAGGCACCTAGACACCCGAGAGGAAACGAAGTGGCAGCAAAACAAGAAAAAAATTCAACTTTCTCGCCAGGGTTGAAGAAAGTTACGTTAAAAAATCCTTTCCCTCAATGCATCTAAGTTTATGAAATAAAACGGCGCTTAATGTAAGCTTAATGTACTGTTCATAAGGCGCTTCCCCGTCCTTACCTTTATACATTTCATTTAGCCGTCATCTCAAGCAGCTGCGTCGAAAAGGCAAGACATTGCGAATTCACTGATAGCGTATCGTCGCCGAATTGAAATGCTCTAATCTCAATTTGCAGTACGGACATTGTTAATTATAAAGAGCTTCCCTCTCCGGATACAGCAATTTCCTCTGTTGCATAAAACCATTTTATAGCAGACATCTGAAAACCGATTTCAAGTGACTGACCACATATAGAAAACCACGAAACGAAGTGGTCACTGAAGCAAAGAGTGAAACCACAATTTCACCTAATAAGAAAGTTAATCAGCAATGCAGTAGAAAGGTCTAATTTATATTCGAACAATCATCACAAAGTGACAGCTCCACGAATTTTGCGAACACAGACCGGAAGATGCACTCTTCGTTGCACAGCAACTCACTCATAATCGCAATGAAAAATGATTCCTTTTCGATCTGTACTCCGACGACAACACCATCTTCCGTCATCGTACCCGCCCTAGACTCTTTTTGGATCACCGTCTTCTAGCGTCCACCTTTCACCTATTGTCGTTCAGTTTCCTCGGGTTGCAAAACACGCCTCTTTGCTGACTTAGCCATCCGTCTATGTTTCTTTCCTCTCAAATGCCTCTCCCAGCTGTCGGTGCCGTGTACATCGATGTCACAAGTGTCACAATGATAAATCTGGAAAAACAACATCTGTAAAATAATAGCAAAACATTTGAAACACTCAACACAATCACTATTACCAACTGAGCCGGCGAAAACCCTCTGCGGTTGCAAAAGAAATACAACCATCAAATAACTAGATGGTGTTCTATGATGTGACTTCGGTATTTCACCAGACATGACTTGATGTATTAAAATTTGTTCTTAAACTCTTATCAGTACAGTGGTTTAACACTTATCACTGTTGTAAAATCAACAATCAGCGCCGTTAATGCACTCTATTCTTGGACTAAATGATAACTTCCAATATTAACAGTGCATACGCATACACGATAAATTACAGCTGCATGCAGACAATCGAGCAACCTCACCATATTTGCCTTCTCTTCGTATCCGACTGAAATCGTTGAGATGTCGGCACTTCTTTCCACAGGAGATAAATGATTATCACCATCTGAAGGATTGCGACCACTCAAGAACTCGGCCACTTTCTCGATGCCAAAGGGAACGACACGCTCAAAGAAGTCGTCTGATGTATCAAGTTGAATGATAGGAGGCACCTGAAAGTTGCAACAGTGAACCTCTTTATTGTGCGTAAACCGAATATACGACGCGATCTGTATACGGTTCCTGACTTAGCGCTACCACGAGCAGCACCAAGAACGTTTGAACGTCTCAATGCGAGGGAGTGCTACTCAAGCAGCCCTATATTATGGAGTGTCTCCGACTTCTGCATATTGTGGTGCTTGTAAAATAGAGAATACGGTATGTAGCGCACCAAATCTACAGTTTTATTATCGGCTGATATCTCTCCTACAAGTGAGGTCAGCTTCGGTCCAACTATGAAATAGCCATAAAAATCACACAAAGGTATACTTGGTTAAAGGCGCTTCCTGGATATACCATCCACTGAATCACATCTTTAGCGTACTGTCTCAGCTACTTGAAAATCTGAACTATGAATGATGACTATGAAGGAACTGGGGAAGTACCGGCTTCTTGTCTGTAACGGCGAAGCGAAAGAGGAAAAAGGTGCCTTACTGAATATGCAAACATACCTCTCTAGTTTCGGTCCTTCGGATTAGACGCTGTCTTACCCAGTTGCGTTGCCTCCTTGAATATTGTCGAGTGTGCACTTTAAGTGCTTCACATCCTTGTTCAAAAAGTTTATCACCTTCGGCAGTCATACGTCTTTCATTATCGAGTTGAAGATATGGTAGGAATTCCTTCACCGCTATCGACTGTGCCACGCCATAAGCGCCCAAACAGTTCACATACTAAACACGACTTTATTAATTGCACGGTTATGAAAATTTTTGCAATTTAAAAAGATCTTTTCATCAGTCATTCCCCTCTCCTCCCACAACTGTATGGAACATCTTTTGGGCTGAAATCCAAAATGACAACGGTTCTTGCAATTAAAAAGTCATTCTTAAACAAAACGTTTTTGAAAGCAGTATCCCTGAACCTTCGTCGTATACATCTTTTCCATTATTTTTATGTTCACTTGAGCCCATGGACTCTCTTATAAAAGCTTGAAAGTCCCACGAAAAAAATGACACCCGTGGCCAATAAAATCGTCGAATGCCAACCTCGTCGAAGAATTGCTCGATTTCAGTGCGCAACCCCCTCTCGACCATTTTGCTGACCCTCCGATCCAGCCTCTCATCCAAGATTTGCTTGGGTGCATCCAAAAAGAATACGGTCGTATTCGGAAACCTCAGCCGTCCACCCATTTCAGACCGACAGGTGGTGCGCTGATTGGCGAGGTGCTCACTCTTTCTTAGGCCAGTCGCCTCATATATCTCTACTGCCCTCTGCACTCGATAACGGTTGTTTTTATGAACCTGGAATTGACCAGCTCTTCATAACATAGCCAACACTTATCTGCAGTAGTTTCAACGTTCAGTTTGGGCACAATGCTATCCTCTTTTACCAGTTTCCCTTTTTTCCTTCAACCCTTCTATGATCCCCGAAAGTAGCAAACATCATCGTCAGAGGCTTATTGCAGTGAAAATATTGATTAGAACGGTTTCCAAGCACCACGCCTAGATTCAATACATTTCACCGCTCTCATCTTCAATTTTCAGCTGCTACTTATTTATTTATTGACATACCCTTACTCATCCCCCTTTTTAAGTAAATCGCCACCACTCAGAGGTGAATGGAATTAGCACTGCACCAAGGAAGCAAGGTATGGTGAAATCGCCATTGAGTGGTTCTTGAATAACGCCTTCGAATAAAGCAGAGACGCTGAAAGAAACGCAGAATGATTCGTCGATACCAATGTAACATTGCCTTGGCGGCATTGAAGTTTTCAAATATTAATTGCCCTTGCACCCCTCCATAAGCAATTGCACTCCAATTCGCGAACCTCACAGCGATCATTTAACGCATTTCTATCATTCAAACGAACGCATATTTAGGTAATAAATTATCACCAACCTGACTCGCAGACTTCGGATCGATAGTCTTCAATAACTCATAGAGTTCATCATTTGAAAGATTGTTAAGGTGCTCTCGTTCACCTGAAATTTGAATATTAATGAATGCAGATCGAACGATCGGATATGATACTGTTATGTTTAAAGTGAGCAGTGACAGCATGCAATGGCGCAACTGAGACAATGCACTCAACCATCGGCTAATTTAAGAGCGCCAATGATCTCTTCTTTTATTCCAGTTAGAAAAATTCTTCAATTTCGCTTCATCAGTTCAATTTTGATAGTTTAACACTTTCAGTTCAGCTGAAATGCAATTCTCTATAATTTTCTGCATTAAAAATAAAGTTGGAACTATCGCGAAAATAAAGGAAATGCGATAAAAAGAGTAAATTATGCAACTTTGCGTTGTATTCGTAGCAATAAGATTGTCGTCGTATAGGACCGATTCCACATAGTAACTCGTTCCCCCCACAATCACCGGAAGTTTGCCTTGCTCCCACATGCGTTGCATCAATCTGATTGCGTCACATCGAAATCTGTAATACTGCACTCGTGCCCAAGCGATCAAATGCAATATTGCGTAATCGAACACCTTAACAAACAACAATAACCTTGAATTTTGCATGTTTCATTGAAAGCTTTTTTGAGGAAAATATTTTCTGCAAAAGAAGCGAAAGAAATGGAAATGAGGAGGGAAGCAGCTCTTGTCCTTAACTTTAGTCAATTATGGATTCAATCTCGGGATGTGCTAAACTATTTCAACAGACCATTAATAGCCTCTCTTCAATTACTTTTTTCTCTTCAATCCGACAATATGAAAGTTCGCTCACGGCGCTGATGAGCTGCAGAATTATCGAGAGGAAAAAACGAAAGCAATCATAAAATATGAACAATTCACAAATATTCAAAGTGAACGTAGGGAGAATTGGAAAACAAAGTGTTATATCTTGGGATCAAGCGATCACATCAATCACAGGATGCTCATATTTCAATTAATGGGCACAGTCTTAAGCGACTATCGATTATGGAATGTGACATCGACGCCAAGCATGAATAAATCGACGAGGAAAATTTCAATTTCTCCCGATAATCGCTGTGTGAAAGAGAGAAAAAGAACCGGAAGACCTTATCACATCGAATGTACCATCTGCTCTCCCCTTCCAGCCGGATTTACGCAATACAAGGTTTTACTTTACAGAATCGCTTTTATGCTAGAACTACTGAACAAAACCTAAGTTAATAGATTCTGAAGTGCTAATCGTCGTCGAACTATTAAGTAATGCTCATTAAGAGTCACAGAATCAGAGCAACTGATATGAACGAAGGAAATAAAATAGTGAGTGGACATACTGATGGACGTTATATGAGGTTGTGCGAGGATCGAGGAAGCTTATCAAATGATGCGGTATGCCATCCATTTCTGCAGGTGTTACCTTATTTGTCGCGATCTCCAAACCTGTAGAGAATTTTTCTAAGTAAAATAAATAACATTTATTTTCGTTGTTGCTTATCCTAAACTATTTCAATTGTCGAGAAGAAAAAGATGAAAAAAGCAACAGTGATGCAAGTAGCAATTCGCCGATAGATGGGAGATCATTAAACTCGATTGCCTGAGGGATGAATACTCATAATGGCGAGCAAATTAAAACAAGGAACCCATTTTCAGCAATCATAAATTCAAATAATGCAATCCAAAGAAAGCTCTCGAAAAATATTTCCCTATTGCTCAGAAGGCATATAGATATAATATAAAACATTCACTCTTCAATACTAAGTGCGGATTGGTATTCTTAACTGTTTAGTCCACCTTGCTCCTTTCGCTTCCAACTCGTCGGCTCCTCAACTAAACGCACCGTCAAACGTACTTGACGATTCATTTGACGAAAAGCGCGTTCTTCAACGCCTCAAATTCTGTGCAGACTGAATGATAGATGAGCAACCTGCCTAATGCCCCAGGCATCCTTTGCCTCCACAATGATTCATTTATAGCTGCAAGGGTATCGTGAAGTATTCCAACACATGATGAGCTAAGCGTCATAGGTACCATGAATCTCCACGTTGTTCCCAATATTTCCGGCGTCGGGTACAGCCATACCACATTTTACACATTTAGGAATTAGCTGAATGAAGTACGTCAACCTTTGTATATTTGCATAGAGTCCGCTGAAATCACCTCTCCATTGAAGCGTTTTGCAATTGCGATACCCAAATCACTTTTGCCTGTGCCGGTGCATCCAAGCACAACAACGAAGGGGTTGATCCGCATCGAGCACCACCGATCAGATGCACTTGTGCTCCGAACACCTTAAACGTCCTTCTTTGCGTTACTTTTCTCTTCTATGCTTCTTTGTGCATTGCAACGCTCACTCCCAATCTTAGATTTGAATTCCTCCATTTGCCGTTCACTTTCTTGTAAAGGAACGTCTCTCTTGTTACAAGTACCGCATCTTCGTGAATAAAACCCCATGCTGCTTCCTAACTGAGGTGAACGAAGTATTGCATTGAGAGGATCTTTTATTCTTTTTTGAGGCAACGAACGCGTAGAAGATGTCCCTCGTTAAAGAATTTTATATGTTACCGAATGGAAAGCAATATCTAAAGGGAGCGTTCCTCGCCAATAATAGTCATATTTGAGGGCGGTGAAGAACTTCGACTCGTTAGTTTTGACGTCAGTAGAAAGGATGTGAATCACCGAAATCTTCCTTCTCAATTTTACGAAATCCTCCGATTCGCCATTTGGACTCCAAATTCGCAACTCCGCAAATAAAATCTGCAATCCACTTAATTTCAACGAATGCACAAAAATTCTCGATACTTTTATATCCGTTTCTTTGCAACTTCATGTCCGAACACAGCTCAAGGGCCAATCAAATCACTTCCAGCACCTCTTTGAAGTTGCACCGTTGTATGTGCAATAAATCGTCGCTTTATTTCCTATTAGTTAGCCGTCGAGTTGGCCAAACTTTCTTACATTCATAAGTGGAAGCTTCTTGCAGAGATAATGGAAAAAGGGCAGGAGGGTGGAGGACGGTGGAAGTGGAGGAAACTTCTCATCCTCCCACCCACCCGGTGCAGGGCCTTCAAATCACAAATTCTGAAGACAACCTGCAGTGCAACAAGATCAGCGTGGTTAAGAATACAGATTCACCCACTGCAGCGAAAGCGGGTAACGCCGAGTGTAATATACGGATTACGGCAACAGGCGGAAGTGGGGCTAACCTTCCGTCAGTATATTCGGGATATCGGCGAAGGATGCAAACAACCTTCTGGGGCACTGAACAACTGAATGATTCCTGGTGGATTCTTTAGGTAGCGTTTGGGGGAATATACATAAGAGAGAGCATGAAAGAGGACGATCTGAGACGCACAGCACTTCAGAGACTCGTGTTCCCAACTCCAGTTAGATACTTACTTACTGCCAAAAGAACGATTAACGAATATTTAGAGCTGAAATCGACTCACGAGAGCAGCCAACCGGGAAACTGCTTTCGTTTAACGGGATCTACCGAGGAACGATCCAATAGATTGGGATTTAAGAGAAACCGGCCCCACCCGCACTCCCGGTGGATGACAGCAACTCGCGCACCCCCTCACTCCCTCGGGCTCACCTGCACCCATCGACTACTTGAATACGTGAGCGATAAAAAGGTAAAAAAATAAAGCGCTGTTTGATTTGCCTTACGCGTCGGCTTCGAGCGAATCGGATTACGGTAATAACCTGGCACCCCGCCGCCAGATTTCCGTTCAATAAAAATTCGTTGACGTCGTTTTAATGTGCATTTTTGGAAGAGTTGTTTTGTTGCTTGAGTTGGATCTCGATGGACCTGAGTTGATGGGGATGATGGTGGTTTGGATCTTGAAGAACCTGAATTGAGAGGGGTGGGGGATGATGGTGGTTCCTATGATTGCCGCTTCAATCACGGGTTCTCTTTCTCAGCATTGCATCAATGTGTCCTCCAACGGTGATTTATAATATGATCGTGATTGTTGGATTATTGCTTGTTTCCCGGCGCTTCTCTCGTCGCCATGAATGCCCATTCATTTGGGCATCTTTCAATCGAATTATATGTCTGAATTGGCTCTTAATGCTGTTGCATCTTTTGTATGCTTTCCCCGCTCGAGTTCCCGCAGTGAATATGTCCTCCTCTCTGACGGTCAACAAATTTCTTATTTGGAAGTCTGAGAGCTCTAGAAAACCTTAAGATGGCTCACTATCGGTCACAGCTAAAATTCATTTTCGGGGCTGCAGCCGGAAGTTGGTCGCTACTTGAGTGCTTGCTTGTTTGCCCACCGTTTGACATTGAAAGCTCTAGCAAGTTAGATTTTCTACTGACGTATTGTTCATGTTGTGTTGGCGTATCGAAACTTACTTTCTAATGTTACAATATTATTGACCCATCGAGAGGGAAGAGGTGGGGAGAGAGGGAGTGCAAGGGCAGTAAGTGCAGGTGCAAGACGAGGACTATGCCACAGCTCTTCTGCCCACTTGAGGGATTTAGAGACTCCGTGCTCCAAAACTTCATTCACTCTACTGGAATTCACTCACTTCCCGTTTCAGAATGTGGCTTCTGTTGGGGAAATATTCAGTCAAGAGATACTTTCTGTGTTCGAATCGTTTCTCGAATGTACTGATAGAAGTTTTGTTGAAGAAATAAGCTGATGCAGTTTTCTTGTATCGTTGGTCGGAGCTTTATGTGCACGTAAATTAGACGGAGCTCGTGGTCACTTGAAAGAGGCGGTTAGTGCGATTTGTGAATCGTTATCCGCTCACTTGCACCCTCTCTCTAGCTTGAGGAGCACTCTTACAGTTGCACCGTCATCCGTCAAGTGATGATAACTGAACGATCACTTTCATTGAAGTTATTTTATGAAACGTTGATTAAGTCTTGATTATTGTTATGAACTAACTTTTATCCCTCGTGTTGACACCTCTATCCAGGTGAGGGAGAGGGACTGATTTAGCCATCACTTGGACACCTCTATCCAGGTGGGGGAGGGGGATTGATTTGGCCATCACTTGGACACCTCTATCCAGGTGGGGGAGGGGATTGATTTGGGACACATCCAGGTGGGGGAGGGGATTGATTTGGCCATACCCAGGTGGGGGTAGAGGTGTCCAAGTGATGGCCAAACCTCTACCCACTTCGAAAGTGCTCCCATAAATAACGTCAACGCAAAGTTCCTCTAAAATGAAGTAATTCTCTTTCCGTGACGTTTCCAAACAGTTCGCAAGCAACACAGCAAATTGTTTTTAAGTACTCATCTCGTGCATCTTCAGTCGCACTTTGTGTTTTTATATTCAGCAATTATTTAACTCATATTTAAGCAGTTGAAAATCATTTCGTTAATGCTTCTTAGTTCGCCGGTAGGAAGCTCGAAGACCTAAGACACTTGCGCCACGTCGTTGGCTGATACTGACACGGTCAGTGCGAATTTTATGAGGGGAAGGAGTGAAGTTAAGGTTCGTTGATGACGAAAATTAATGAGGAATGGGAAGGAAAGCGGACAAAAGGTGATTGATGAGCAGTGTTTCAGAGGTGGAGTTCCTAGTGTTATCGTCGAATCGGCCCTCAAGTCACCAATAACAATCAGACGCATAGAATCGAGATCGAATGGAGGAGGGTGGTGGAGGCGAGCATTCACCCAATGTAGGTCGGCCTCGCGTTCTCTTCACCACACACGAAGATAAGGTGATAAGTATTATTATTGGTGCCATTTTATTAGTAACCTTTGATTGTCGAAGATGGGTTAATTGTTGGGTTAATTGCATATATGGGAAAGTCTAGTTGGTATTTGCGAGGATGATTCCGAGTGAGTGGGTAGCTCACTTGGGAACTGAAGTGGCGGCGGTATCACTGAAATTTTACCTTCTTGATTTGCAGTAGACAGAGGTGGTGGAATTAAGTAAAGAGATGTAGCATGGTAGACATTTAATGCATAAACAATGAACGGAGTGGATGAAGGGTTTGAGAAAAATGTGCAACGATTATTGCAGAACAAATGAAATGCAGTCACTTCCACGAGGATATACTTTAATTCTCCGTCAGTTCAAAGGGGGAGAATGTCTGATTGGGGACTTGAAAAAAGGTACAGTTGTCGCCTAGTGAGGAGGCGAATCCCTAAAGACGTTCGCATTCGAACTAGATTGCTTTAGCCTTAAGGAATGGGCAGCAAAGAAATTAAATGCATCCGGAATAACGCTTTGTATTCTCCCTCCTCTCCCTCCATTTCCCTTCTCCCATACGTGCAGTATAAGTTTATTACTATAAAAAGGGAACGAGAGGTAAATTTGCGATCTGTGAGCTGAGTGAAATTTCCACTATTGCATCACAGATCATCTAGAGCGCACATGGGAACTTTCGCCTTTATTTGGACATAGGAACATCAACGAAAAGTGTGAGGTATTTTGAAGAACTGAGCCACGAAAGGACAGTGTGCAAGCAGCAGAAACGACTGAAAAGTCCCAAAGTTAAGGAACGGACAACACAGAATTTCCAACTCGTATTGCCGTCCAAAATGGATTATCGAAAGTGTTCATGAACGATCACTGGAACACTGGAATTTAATATCTGCTTGCTCGGAATGGTGTCTTACGAATCTTGTTTATGAGTCAGGTCATTTCCCTAAGAAATTGGGCAGGAAAGAGGAGGGTAAGCGTATTGTACGTGCTTTAAAGTTTACCTGGCGCTTATTCGATGTTTTCTCTCCTAAGTAGTAGTTCTCGTTGACAGTATTGTACTCGCATGTCGCAGTTACATAAATTGTGAGGAGCATATATTTATCGACTGTTTTCCGTCAATAAAGTATCACTTATTCAGCCTAGCCTTGTGGCATCATTCTTATTTGCCATGATAAAAAGTATAAAGAAGAAAGGGTTATTGAGTTGAGGGTTCTCTATTTTCAACTCTTGTGTTCTTTGTTTTATTCACTGGCGCTCATGAATGTGTTTTGAAATGTGCGCTGGACAGTTGCTGATGAGAACTTGGGATGAGTCACGGAAAGGGGTAGATACCTCTTTTGAGTTTAGGATATATTTATGTCACTTAAAACCATCCTCCCCCTCCTCCTCTCCCTACCCTCTCCCCTTCCTCCCTTCTCATGAATTTCCTCCTCCTCTCGTCCTGCCATGCCCGTCTTCCCTTTCAATAAATTTCATGGTCATAATTTCATAACAGACGGAGCCATTACTTTTTCAGTTTCTGCTATTTGCCTTCTGTTCTAAAAGTATTATAGATATCACAAATCTGCAAAATATCTACTTGAAATTTCGATCATAACTATGATGTTCGTGAGGATAATATTTGGTATAGTTGAGTTGAAACGTTGACATTTTTAATTTTTAGGCAGAAAGTCCTCCGTCAGTGAAGGAGGATAAATGTACTATGGGCAGCAATTCCCATTCATGTGGATCGAGTCCCCTCTTGGATACAGCACCCCTCCCTAACGACGATGATGTATTGTGCCCTTATTGTGGTCAGCACTTCAGAAAGGTATATTCTGTTTTGGGAAGGTTTTCACTGTTATGAGCCGCAGTAATATCTCTCTTCGCTGTATATGAATGCACGACGACTGTACTACAAAAATTATCTCAGTGGCCTTTGTTTAGTTGACGTCGATGAATACAGCAGACCTACTGGATTTGCTTGTTGGGCTAATGCCATTTAGTTCTTTATTCGTGTATATGCTGCATATCAGTCAGTGATAGGCACTATTGGCAGTAGTACTGTCGATTACAGCCGCCGTGCTTTTTCCTTATTTTGCAGCTGCAGCTGAGATAAGGGCGCCATTTATTTGATGTTGCCTACTGTTGTCAGCGTGTTATATAAGTATTGCTGGTTTACAAGTAGTGATGTTCCTCTCTGACTGGATCATTTAATTGATATATCGAGCACTGGTTATCGCCTTGAAATCGTCGATTAGTCACAGCTGAAAAGTTTAGTAATGTAACATCGGTCGGCGGTGTTGTCCACTGATAAGTAGTAAGTAACGAGAGTAACGAGTTGTGGTAACCAAAGTAAATAGTACTGATGATAGTGCCATTGTCAGTAATGGTTGTGAATTTTTGTCATTAATGGTAGTAAAAGAAGTGGTAAGCGAGCCTGTGGTATAAAATAATTGCTCAGACGTATGAAATATTCAACCGGAGGTATTAAACAGTTAGCTGAAGATATAAGGTCGCTCTTAGTAACAGTAAGAAGTGAACTAGCAGCGGTACTAGTAGGTGTACAGTCGTGAATTGCCAGTGAGTAATGCTTTTGTATTTAGTGTTGTCATTATTTTATAGACTATTTAATGATGGCTTTCATGAAGATTTTATGAATGCGATTTACGGCAAATCAATTGGCCACAGTTCAAATTTACGTTATTCGCCGATATTAATTGCGTTAATGGCCGTATGTGAGTAGGAGCTGATGAAGTTACTGGCGTATTTTCAGCCAAGAGTGTTGGACTGCTTACATTCGATGTGTGAAGATTGCATAATCGCGCAGCTAGACGGACGTCGGGATGGCGATTCAACACGAACTGGTGCGAATACGGTGGCTACAGATTTCGAACTTGAGCAGACTAGTGTTCACTTGAGACCTACTCCTCCTGGAGTTATTAGATGCCCAATATGTCATCAGGTCAGTGCACTCAGATTTTGCTGACCGATGTCCTTCTCGGCTTTCGTAGAGCGCCTTAAATAGACGTTTTGGTCTGAACAGCCGGCATACGAAGACTGAGTATCCGAGCTTTTCTCTGGTTCTTCCCTCGAAATGCATTATTTTCGACAACTCTGAAAATTACCGAAGAATAATGCAACGTCAAAAAGCATATAAGTGGACGGTCATTGGAACTTTGCAGTTTTTGCTGTTTTATCCTCGCGTTCTTCGTAGTCGAAGTGCTCGCAAAACTTCGCTGCTTAAAGAACTTTCGCAAGAAAGTCAGAGTGTGTTTTGAATAGGCTACAGTCCACTCTCTTTGTGATTAATTCGTTAGTTGTCCTTAGTTTCTCATTGCTACAGTAAGCTTATGCAAAGGCCGATAATGCTAAGGGTACAACATTTACAAAATTGTGTGGGTGCGGATGATATTTGTGGTTGGGATCATTGACGAGAAAAAGTGAGATAAACTACTTGGGAAAGTGAAGGGTTGAAACAAGGTTCAAGGAAAACCTCGACTGCATGCTTGGTAATGTACGGAGATGGCGGCACCTAAACGGTTATCACTGACGCTGTTCTTTCATTAAAGAGTTTTGATTAAAAAACATCAGCCGCTGGTTGGATGTCATGAAATTAGTTTCCTAAGAGGAAGGTAACTTTCCCAGCATCCATCTAAGTGTGTTTTACTGAGCACCATATGAGCATAAGTATGCGAATGGTAAAATTTTGCACTTTAAAAAATGCGTTGTTTTAAGGAGAGTCGAGTTGGGAACGATGTTCGCTTCGTGAACCACCTTGTGCTAGATTTTGTTCGAATCCATGAGGCGGAGAGTGCGAATGCTAGTGGCGGCGTACGTGCATGCAGAGCGTGCAAGAGTGAGCAGCCGGCCATGGCCGTGTGCAAACAGTGCGCTTCGGATTTATGCAAAAATTGTGTGCAGGCACATCGTGACATGAAGCTATTCGATGGTCATACAGTAAGTATCATCGCTTTATTGATAATTCAATGATTTTTGAGCTTTTCCTTTGCATCTATCATATTTCGTTTGTAGTACTTTTGTGTGTTCATTCACTTCTCTATTGAAACTAAATATAAAGCTGCACTAATGTTGTCGCAGTTTAATCATTTCGTCCTCGAGGTGATCACATTTCATATAATTTTCTCCAATTTTTCCGTTTTAGAATGTGCTATATCTTCTTCATAAGATATTTTGCCGTATGAAGTAGCCAACGCATAATGAAAGCTTTTTATAAAGTGACTGGCGTGCTGATAAGGCTTATGAGTTAAGGGTTATCTTTTTATCTTGTTAGACGCATGTTTGTATTTCTGTGGAATTGGCTCGATCAGCAGTACCCTATTAACCATAGTTGCTGAGAGTTCGTTTTCCTACTTCGTTGACTGTTTATATTGCAGTAGCCACCCTCCACTTATTCGGAGCGAAGTGGAGTAGGATGCGTTTGAATTTTTGAAGTAGCAGTATGGGATGGAATTTAGGTGTTGACTTATGCGGAGGTGGCCGAGAATGAGTTGGAATTGCCTCATGAGCCAGTAATGTGCATAAGTCACCCGACGGTACCTTATACCACATTGTGCACGTCTTGTGAGACTCTCGTTTGTGCGCAGTGCCAGCCAGAACACGCTGATTCACGACATCACAACATCGTGCAAGTTGATGAACGAGTAGGTCAGCTCATCGTCACCGAACTCAGAGATATCGCTGCCCATGCTGACGCAAAGGTTAGTTCATTTTGGTAGTTATCTGGACATAAGTGGGAGGGGAACATTAGACGCTAATGTACAGCAGAAATTTTTTGTGTTGGTATTGCACTGAATTGTTTAATTTTAAAAAATCAAGCGGGTTTTGTTTTGTTCGAGAAATATGCAAGCGACGCCTGTTAGAGGAAACTGAGGTTGCGATTAGTAGACTAATCCAAATTTTTTAGCTTTTCGTGGAAGGGAACCCTCAAAAAATTGGTTTCTTATATTTGAGGATCCTTCCTTCTCGCAGTTTCACCCATTGAGGTCGGCATCAGTTTCGCTTTCTGGCAGTAGTAAATTTGGCTTGCAAATTACAGGCGAAAGCAACAGAGAGCGCATGTGGTTGCATTCCTGAACGTCAGCGTTTGTTGGCGGATCAGTACGAGGCGGCGCACTCACAGATAGAGGAGGCGTTCGCCGACTACCAACATATTCTGGAAGAGGCGAAGCAGCGATTACTGAGTGAATTGGAAAAGGTTCGCGACGAGCAGGATTCGCAGCTCAACAACCTCTCGCATCGTATATCGCTCACAGCTGTCAGAATTGCAGACGCACTTGCGTAATGCATCACTTTGGTTTTATTTTATTTTTTTCACTCCTCTTAGTCCTTTCAGTTAGCATTTTTTCCGTTGTTTTTGATATTTAGAAGAGAGTTAAAATGGGCTTTTGTGATTTTTGTTCAGTGAGGTGAATATGATTGAAGGTTTTTTGGCCGATGTAATAATCTTGTTCTAGTTGAACCGTGCAGAAAAAGAATTCATTAATTATGATGTTAAAGAGCGGATCTCGATACGGGAAAGGCCAATAAAAGTTCCATTCAGTCTTTTATGTTTATTTGTTTTTCGTCGTAACCGTTCGTCGTTACACATCGTTTTATTTCGAAATGAAAAAGCAAGAGGAAGATATGGTGGATACATGAGCGCCTTTATGCGCTCAGTAATTTTCATGTAAATGAGCGGGCGTACAGTTTATGAGCAGTCGAAAAAATTCGCAATTACCAAGAATTGAGTGATTTGAAACTCGGTATATTAGGCCCGATTTCGAAGGCCACTTGTCCGATGCTCGAATCTCGTTGACGAAGTGGAAAGGGAAAGGGGATTATTGCGTAACATTTTAACGATAAATATGGTGAAAGGTAGACGGCGTTCAGGTTCACGGAAAGGTTGTTGGCGAAAGGTTCGGCGTTCGAACTTCTCGCGAGTCGTAAAAAGGTGCGTCAGCAGCTTACATCGCTAGCACATAGCATTCCAGACATGAGCAGCACTGTGGAACTGTCGTTCTCGCGTGCCTCGCATGCACAATTCGCGAAGCATCTCAACGCTATTGTTGGCAGCGTTTCTTGTTGGTTTCCGTTTCGCATTTACTCTTTGTATTTTTGCACTCTTTTCGTGGTTTTAGTCCTCCAACAACCGAATCTGGAAGCGTATTTTGAACAGACGAATCATCTTCCAACCTTTTCTGCTTTTGATGGGATTATAGATAATGGAGATAACGTGGAATTTGCATGTGCAAGCCTTGTTTAAAAACCTCCTCAGAGGGCAGAAACGAAGTTTTTTGAGGGGAGGAGAACTCATGGATGAGGATGGGATATCTGCATAACTGTTCATATTGCTCAGTGGATCAGGAAAAGCGAAATATGACCAACTTCTTTCAGCACCCTCTATTAGCCTAATACCATAATTGGAGCACCAGAGTAAATATGTATGTCGAGACTTCATGGAAAGCTTCAGGGACATAGAAGAGACATTGGGGTAATCTTTATAGGGATTTAAGCTCGTTAGGGTGCCTATGCTGCTCGTCGAATAGCTGTGTTCAATGATCTTCCGGATATCAGACCCGCAAACGTAGCACCTTACCCTATTGAAGCTCGCGGTTGTTGATTTTTCGGAAGCGGTCAAAGCATTCATTTGAATATTTGATTTTAAACTCTTAAGATTCTCATATATTTTCTGTTGCTGCTTGTTTTATTAATCATTTCATGCGGCATTTTGATTATTTTAGCGATAATCATTTGCAGGACTCATGTTTCTCACACCTGGTCAAATATGGCTTCTCCTGGAGGCAGAAATTGGAGCTGTGGTTATTTTTTATGGAGCTTTTTTGTGGACATTGCGGTACAGGTGCTGAAAGTCAGCCATCCTGCGAATCCTCTGTTGCATCATGTTGATCGATTACTAGTAGATAGAACTAATGCTTAAGGCTCGAAAATGCTCGAAAATGAATTTATTTTGGACGAAGTAATGTCGCTGCAGGTCGCCTTGTTGCGGAGGCGGTGAAGGATGACTCATTGTTGACGTCGACCCGTTCCTTCGATTTGAGTTCGCTGAGGCAGCTATCTGTGACGCGTGCTTTCCCATCAGATCCTTCTCTTACACAGGCAACATCGTCGGGTACCCCGACAACCAGAACAACCCCCTCTATCGGGAATACTCAGACCTCGGCATTCTCTACTTATAGTAAGTAGTGATCCGGATTACATAGCCTATTCATAGTGTTGGATTTTTGTTAAACTATTAACGATTCTATAATCGGGTTCAGTCGTCGTTGTTTAACATATGTAATTCACGTTCTGTCTTCGGTTCCGGGCTGCTATGGACAGAGCTTTGTCTGTTACGGTTTTTTGAACTAACTGTTGCATACCTCTTTGCATCTTAATTGATTAAGGAGGGAGGAATGATGAGAATGAGAACGCGTGAAACTGCTTATTTCATTTCGCGTTTGACTGCTGAAAGGCAGATATTTACCAGTAGTGGTTACAGCCATACCCAGCATTGTTCTGAGTAACGACATTTGATGAACCAATGGTTGCTCGTTACTGAAGCCATATCTTTGTTTTAATAGCCACCAAATGATTTACGCTGATCGCAGTTTAAGATTTCCTTTTGTATCCCCATTCTTAACCACCCTAACGTCGTTTAAATGGCAAGATTTAGATTCTTTCGTTCCTTCTGGCTTATAGTAAGAAGATTGATTTACGTTGAAGGCAGTGGTCCGGGCACGATTGGAATGGAGCGTCGCCAGAAATCCACTTCACTTTCGGCGCACAACTCGGTGGCCGACTTCAGCGATGGGTGGCCGCCCTCTAGCATCCCACCAGAACCACCTAGTCCTTCTCCACCGAGCGATTTTACTCCCGTCAGTTTTTGCTTCATTTTTTGCAGTTTGTTTCTTTGTGATTCTACTAACAACTCTTCTTTCCTCATGGTGCGCATTATTTTCCCTTAATATGATTTATCAATCACTTGAATAATGTTTCATTTCGTTCTCTCACGGTAGCTAAGCGAAAATTTTATTTGACGTCAAAGCGTACATTGCGCACTCATATGTACGTGCACAATGTATGTGTATTGAAGTTTTCAGATGCGAGGCATAGCGACCACCGAGAGTTCATTTTACAATTGGCCACCAAGTTCGAATCCCCCTCCGGTGACTGATTCACGGCCGGGTACACACGCTGTATTGCCTCAGCCAACACCAAGTAACGCTGTTCCATCGTCGATTCATGCAATGAATGCCCAACACATGTCCGCGGCAATGAACAGCATCTTGGGCATGCAGAAATCGAATAGCCTTTGGATGGTTAGTCGCCTATTTGGTTTCATTTTCGTGTATTTTTGTGCATGACATGGATGGTCGACACACTGCCTTTTTTACGTGAATGAACCGCATCGCACAAACATTTTCCTTTGCGGATTTCATTGTGAGAATTGCTGCAGATTTTCATAGAAACGATAAATTGGCAGCACAACTTCTGGGAGGAGCATCTTTGCAAATTGTGTGTAAATGCTTTTGAATTGTTTGTTCGACTGCTTTATTATCCATCAGAGATGCAGTCAGAGTGACCGTTAAGTTGAAGAAGTGCGTCAGAAGGGGGGATCGACCCCGTAAAGTTTACCCACTTGTTTCAGTTCCTTGAATTGTATGTGTTTTCCTAACTGAAATCAGTGAGTCACTCATCTTTCAAGTACCCTGCTTTGGACCACGGAGCATTGACGCGATCAGCGTGTGCTGCTTGTGCATCCTGGGCCAGACATCTCTTTGGGATGCCAATTTTAGGTGTTCACTTTTGGCATGTGGGCTTCAACGGGGGGGGGGGGGGACTCTTGGCAGCTCTTGTTTTAACCAGTGGTAGGGAGTCGGTTTATTACCCTACTTCTTGTCTTTCATTTCATCTGCTAAGCTAACATGTCCGTAATGGCCGAAACTGAGAGCGTTAATTAGAAGTGAAAGTCGATTCCTGCGTACGTAAGATGTTTCTTTAGAACGTCCCCACCTCTCCTGTCCAGATGTTCACTAATCATCCGAATTATCATAACTGTTGGTTATAGGCTCAGCAGGCAGCAGCCGCCGTGGCAGCAGCTGGTCAGCTGCCGAATGCATTCGCGATGCCTGTGCGACATCGTACCGCTACATCAATCTTTGATCCGCTCGTCGATCCATCAGCACTTCGTCTTGCCTTGAATTCGCTTGGTGCAGGTGTGGTTGATGCTGCTTCTTTGGCAGCTCTTCAATCTGCTCTTCCTCAAATTCCCCCTCCTCTGAGTAGGCAGTCTCAATGTGGTACCCCCTCGGAACAAATTGCCACATCCGCCGTTGGACTGTTAAACGATCGTCAATTTCTTGTGAGTTCTTATTTATTTTAATGAATCACTTAGTTTTTTATGACCATTGGTCATTCCAAGAGGGATGGCGTTTGTTGGACAAAAGTGAATTCCGTTTGATGCGGTGCATATTGATCAGAACGTTATTTCATGCTGTATACGGCACGGCGCTTTGAAGCACGAGGCAGTTTGAAGTGTAATCGAAAAATACGTCTTTTAACCAGTGATGCTGATGCATTACGACACTGCTAAATATTGCTGCTGCCGAAGTCGTTTTTGGAGGATTGGAAATTTTGATTCGAGCATGCATCCTCCTTCTTCCACCGTTAGCATCGATATTTCTTACTTTTTGGGAAGTACATAATTAGAGACGCCAAGCCTGAATGTACCTGTAGAAAGTTCATTGGCGGCCGGACAATTGCTGTTCGAAAGTCACATGTATTGGTTATAGTTTTAGTAGCAAAATAAATGCTTTAGGGCTTGCCACGTGGTGTAGTTCCGAAGAATATCGTTGGTGCAAGTGACCTGATTCTTCGGTGGCATATCGGAGGCATCGGTGTTGGTCCGGGCCAGTTCAACTCCCCTCATGGATTTTGTCTTGGTTGTGACGACGAAATACTTGTCGCAGATACGAACAATCATCGTATTCAGGTTCTTATTGTCTACTAAATTGCTTGCTACCGACCATTATGTCGGCAGATAGCGAAATAGAGCTCCTCATTTCTTTTGTTTGGGCATGAGGGAATCCAGGTTCCCTGCAGAGGAATCTATAAAATTTTTTTTTTTTTGAATAGTTGGCTCTTATGACGTAGGCCTTATTCCATTATTTTCATACCTATTGGCCCCCAACCTTTTTATGCAAAATCTTTGTTTCCCCCTTTTTATCTGTGAAAATACCGTGCAAAAACAGCGTCTGTAGTAGGATGTAGCGTCACCTCGCATTTTCCTTGGGGGGGGGGGGGGATTGTAAATTTCTAGAAGTTTCTTATGTTAGGAGGCAAATCTGAAACGTAGTCGGAGGCGCAGAATTTACTTCTCATTCCTCTGTCTTCTCTGAACTGCATCTACATTTTTGTTCTCATCGAGGTGCGTTTGCAGATTCTTTCAAAACAAGGCAAAATGGTGATGCAATTCGGCATTGCGGGTACCGACGACGGTCATCTGTTCTATCCAAAGAAAGTAGTTGCTCTTAGGCCGAGAGCATCATTACCCGACGGAGGTTATATTGTAGTCGATAAGGGCGATAATAAGGCTCGACTTCAGCTGTTCACTAAAGTCGGCGAATTTATTCATAAAATTGGTATGGTTTTCAGCATTATTCTAGGCGGTTTGTTTTCTTGTTATTTCGTATTATTACATGTATAAGGCTTGTACATGAAGTTCGAAAGTAAGTGGGGTAAGAATACGAATTAAAGATGAATAGTCTGTGGTTCTTGACAAGATGAAAATGAAAACATCTGTTGATGTGAAAGGACACCCAGTATCGATTAAGCATAGCGTGATGGTGAAAGTGATCTGCTACGTCCTCAGAGATAAGAGTAGAGAAGAGAAGATTCTGCATTGCTGACCCTTTTTGATGACGTTCACAATGGAAGCGGATCTGCGACTTTTTCATTGGACAGTGAGGGAAGATGGTTGCTATTTATATGTGTTCTTAAAGTCGGCAGCATTTCCTTCCTGTGATTTCTATTCTCAATATATGGTTGTTTGCAGGTGAGGTGTTGCTTCTTCTGCTGAAGTTCACTTTCACTTTACGTTAAGTGAATAGTTTTGCATCACCAAGTCGTCTGTTGTTGGTGAAGGTCGATTTGTTTGAATATGAATTAGACGACATAGGCATATTCGCATGTTCCGTACCCATCGAGACTAGGGAATTTATTGAGTTGTACAGTGCATTTTGAAGAGAATCGTTTTCAGTGGCATCTTACATCGAGTATGTATCAGCGTTAACCGTGAACGGTGCGGGCCACGTGGTCGTATTCAATAGTACTAGTGCGATGTTTGTGCTTGATGTGGACCAAGGACCCATCGCAAAGATCCTGAAATGGGCCGATTGCGGGAAGATGCTCTGCGAGGCGTCCGATGTGTCCGTCTTTGAGGGTCTATATTATGTCACCGACTATAAACAGCACTGTGTTGTTGTGCTCACTATTGACGGTATGTTGTGTTATCCCATGCTTGTTTACGAACAAAAGCAAATTGGACTGCTGCTCCTCAAGGAGCTTTCCGTGTAATTCCCAGTATGACGTCCAATATTGATCGATATTATTGAATCACGCACTTCTGCTGTATTGCTGAATTGAAGACATTCGTAAAGTGTGTGATATGTGGTAGTTCTGTTTGGGACTGGAAAGATTCGAACGAGCCAGGCATTATAACATCACGGAAAGATATTGCTGGTGATATGGAATGAGAGGATGACGTTTGCAGGCGATTTAGTGCGTCGTTTTGGTGCATTTGAGCATACGCCATATCCGATCGGAGTGGATGTCTCGAAGACAGGTGATGTACTGGTTGCAGATTCGCATGGCAATCACTTCCATATCCTGGTATGTTCGAAGACTGGCCAACGATTGCAAGATTTCGAGTGCACACAGCTGAAGGTATTTTTAAGGGGTTTTCTTTAATTTGGATGCATGTGTGTACTGGCCGCTGATAGAGGGAGTGATTCGCGAACACCACTGCACATGATTAACCTAAACTATAATTACTTTGATTGTCGTTTTTTAAAACGAAATGTTATTGTTCAAAAAGTGTTGGAAAGACTGCGGATCTTCGCCATTCTTAAGTTCGCTCATTCAGAAACGTCAGTTGAACGGATCTCGTTGCACTGCTCATTAAAGGTACATCTTTTGCAGGTGTCGCGTTGCGTTGGACTTCGCATAACGTCTGAAGGGAATATTGTGTCGATATCAAAGCATAACCATAATGTGCTCATGTTCAATACACTCTATTTGAATCACTAAGAGAGTGGAGAATGTTTTTGTTTTACACCATTTTTTTTATTTTCTTCACCCCAAAGTGCCGCATTTTGCGGTTTTTTAAAGGCGAGCTTCCTTCCGCCTTTGTTCCAGGCGGGTGCTTGCCTTCGCTTTGCTTCAATGCCCTTTTGACGCATTGAACTGATCGCATTTCAGCATATTCAACGTGAAATGTTTCTGGTCGAATCTGGGCAACTACCCGTATTTGAATTTTTCATTGTCATTAATTGGCAGTGGAGAATATTTTAAATTGGAATTCGACTTTCCTAATAATTTTCACTCGAACAAATTAGCCTGAATTTAAACAAAGTCCTGCAAGAAGACGGGCGCATTTGACCATGAGAGTGCTTGGGTTTTTTGAATCGTCCGTTGGCAGGAAGTGTTCGTCTTCACTTTTTTGAGGACGGAGTAAGAGACGTGTTTTCGCGTTTTTACTCCCAGCGATCTGATTTCATCCTCGAGCGGAAAAGAAATGTTCCATTGAAAACGTGGTTTGATGTGTTGCCATTCGATGAGTTGATTGTCGGTCTTAACTTAAGACTTCTCATTTCGCATATGCGATTCCATTAAGTTGTGCCAATTCGACCATTTTTACTTATATTCGACCCAATGTCCTAATCACTACGGTGCTATCGTGGCCTTTTAGACTCACTCACTTCGCGTTTCTCTTGTTTTCATGTATTGTTATGTATTTTTAATTTTTTTTTTCTTTACAATCACAATTTCATAATTTAATTTTCCTTTGTTTGCAGCACTCGTGAAGTGTGGGGCTGTTGTTGGGGGGAGAGATTAGGCGAGGATAAACAGCGTGGTTTGATGCTTTGGGTGGTTTCTGGCTAAAGGCCGCGTCCTTTGGAGATTATCGAGGTACAGCCGTTCCGATCAGAAGTGATGCCGTCGATGGTTTTGCTCCACATTTCCTTCGTCGTTGCAGTCGCATTAGTGGCAATAGATGTTGAGTTCTTTTAATTTTTATTTGTGCTTTTTCCTCCGTTTTACGAAGTTTTTTCGTTGTTTTGTTTTCTTTCCGATTCTTTTTGTGATGTATTCAATGCTTAACACGGGCTGCCTCTCATATTTTCGGTTTTATCATTGTTTTCTCTCGTCTCGTCTTGTTTTTTAAACATTTGTGTAGATACTGTTCTCCTCTTTGCTATGATTTCTTCGCATTTCTAAAATCAGGTCATATTTCGGGATTTGAACATTGTGGCCATTTTTGTCCGCTACCGAGCAAGTGCAAGATTTTCATCATTTTGTCAGCTTGGCCAAATTCAAAAGTGGAAATCGAAAAAAGCAAATAGAGTGCGTAGAAGCGAGCTGGTTCGAATCACTGCAGGCGTAGCGATGTTCCCGTAGTATGTGAAATGGAAATACTCCAGTGACGATGCTTATCCGTTTCAATTTAGAGGTCGTTTATGGGATGTTTGTTTTTATGAGCTGAGGATATAAGATGCTGATTTTAGAGGTGTGCTGTTGCTGAGTTTTGTGGTTGTGAGGTGAACGATGAGGACTCTTTGTTGGCGTCATCGAATTCGTTTTACTCGTTTGCTTTTAATGACGAATTATTGCTGCATTAAGAAGCATTTTACCGTTGCTTTTCTTTTTGAAGTTCCTTCCCGGCTTTTCCAATTATTTCATCGTCATACGCGTTTTCTTTTCATTCTTAGATATTACTCCTCATTGTGAGATCTATAAATGGGTCTGCAGCGAGCAGTGGCATGAAGTGAGAATGATAGTTAAGATAGTTTTGGCCTTGATCGTAGCTTAATTAGCGTCGGTCGTATCTTTGAGGATTTCGGTTGTTTTTGGGTACGTTCATAAAATAAGTGCAACTGCGGGCACTTTTAAGCTCATCGAAATTGAAAATGTTGCAGTTGAATGTGAATGCTCGTTGCGTATGTGCGATCCTCCCAACGAGAACTAATCCCGCATAGAGGAGCGAAATTCTTGCGGGAGGATTGCAGAGTATAGTCGTGGTATCCTCATCGATTTGTTCAAGTCTTGTCGTGTTTATTCGCCTTGCAAAGTGCTCATTCTCGCATATTATTATGGCGATTTTATTTGTATTCAGCTCTTTTCTTTAAAGTTTTAGTACTGTTTTCATTATTTCATTGCAATATTGCAGTTCTCTTTTCAGTTCAGATTGTGAGAGCTTTCTTTATGCATCTCTAATAGATTGCTTTTAGAGGTGCGCTTCTTTAACAAACTTCTTCACTTGTTTGAACATAGGTTGCCTAAAGATTCCTATTTTTCCATCTCTCCTTTCTTATGCCCTCTTCCTCTCTATCGTTCCCATACTCCTCATCATTTCTACACTTCCCAGATTGCTCTTTCCAACTCTTTCCTCTCGCAAAATTACTCTCCTCTGTATATGCGTGTTTACTTGTGAGTGCGACTTTCTTTATTTCATTGTTAAGTTGTTTTCTCTACGAAATATTGTGTCAGTTCCTATCAAGCAGTCGATCTCAGAATCAGCGAGTCAGTCAGTCTTTATGGTTTGTTCAATTGTTTGTTTGTTTTTTACTTTTTACTTCTTTTTTAATTTAGAGTTTCTCCCACTATGTGAATAACTGTTCGGGTTGAGTCGTCTCGTTGATATTTTATCACTGAATGCTGATATTCTGTATTTTTTGAGCAGTTCAAAGTGACGGTTGGCCAATCGTATCGATGGCCCCACTGATGTGGAAGGGGAAAGAGAGGGACGGGGGGAACTAATAATATAAAGCAATGTTCTCGGTGATTTAGGGACGTTTTGTTGTCTCCGAGAACCTGCTTGTGATGGGGAATTTGGCTTCTGTCTATAAGTGATAAGATCAGGAAACCTTTGATCTCGGCACCGCCTATGTTTTCACTTTATTTCACCTCATAGGTCGTCTTATGTAAGAGCGTACACTGAGGTGGAAATAAGCAATTGGAATAACATAGTGTATTGATGATAACATTCCCATCGATGCTATTCTATGCCCGCGGGGTTATGACTTTTCGTTAGCGAATTTGATGGGTACGCGACGATTTTAGAACCGAGTGATTTCGTCATCTTTCCTTGCGTGCTGCGATTGAATTCAGTCTTGCTGTGCCCCCCCCCCCCCTCACCCTACTTCGCACTGGAACTAGTACTGCGCTCAGTCTGCCTCCATATGATCTTTGGCAAAAGGCTACATTTAGCGCAGGCCTACCTATTGGAAGCATCTTATTAGTAGCTACTAAAGATGAATAAGTCCGCATTGGTGGATCCGATCCGTCATACATATATGACAGCATATGAAGCATTAATCCTGCGCTGTTATTGTATTACACGAAATGCTGTTAACTAAATAAGCTGAAGAAGCTTTTTAATAATGAAAGATAAGACTGAGGAATGCCGGTGTTAAAGAGTGCTCTTCTTAAATCCAGATGAAATGCGATTCTGCTCGAGGGGGGACTACCTTATTTCACTGATATCGAGGGGTTTTTTTGCATTTCAAGAAATGTGTATAGCATTGCAATGAAAATGTTTCCGTTCAGCGTTTCTAGTTTCCGAATAAGTTAGTCCTAGCACGTGGTGAGTTCACTGAAAGCAGCGTTCGCTCATTTCTTTAACTCCAATTCTCCCCCATCTTTTTTGCTCGCTTTCTGTCTCCCCTTCTCATCGCATTTCATCCTTGGGGGTGCCTCGTTGAAGTTTATCTCGACGTGACATTTCACCGGAAAGCTAGCGAAGCATAATTTCGGATGCACAGCACTTCCGACAAAGGGAATTAATTTTAAATCGCCACCATTTGATGTGCAGCGATCACTTTTATGAGGTGCTCAGTGAGATTTGTTTTTCGGAACGGAGCACCTCTCTCATCGAGCTGTTCTATTTGCTTAACATGATATTATATTTGCTCTTTCGTCGTTCCTACTGGTAAGTCGATCTGTTGCGTCGTTATCTCGATCTCACTGAAAGTTCTGAGAAGTGCGGGATGTTTCGTGAACTAAGATTTTCTTCAACAAAGCGCACTGGTGATAACTTTTATTATCATAGTACCGCTTGGTGGTGATAAGATTTAAAGTGATAGTTTGAAGAACTTGCAGTGAATATTCGCAGTTTTTTGTCCTTTTCTGGTGAGCACACTTTGCCGCCGTTTCTCCTCGATTATTCCGGATTCTTTGAAATAAAACTTTGTTGTATCACTTTATAGAGTGTAATTTTTATTTGTTGCTTATCCGTGTTATTTGATGCCCAGAGGATTTTCAATCGCTATTTGGTAATGAGGCTGATATTAACATCTGCCGCTAAGCTGATGTAAGCTCGCGCTTATGTTGCTTTTATTTCTCTTCAACGAGCTGTTTTAAAGGTTTATTTGCCGAGGCGAATTGTTGCTTTTTGTTTATTGATCTTTGAGATTCCGCAGTGAAGGTTTTCCGCCTCTCATTTGGCTTTTTGCTTTGTGTTATTTCTCATTTGAGATTAGGCTGTTCATTTTATATGCTTTCAGTTTCTAGAGGAAATTCCCATTGCATTTTATGCAGCTTATTTGTTTTCGTGGTTTTAGGTTTTTTATGCCTTTTGCTTATGATTATTGTGTTTTTGCTTTTTTTGCTTACTCGCTTGTTTGCTTTTGCAGTTCAGCTATGCAAAAAGACCTCGATTGGTATGGCGGTTTAACTCTAGCTTGATTAGCTGATACTCTCCATCCATTAATTGCTTCTTCGTCGGTTATCTCATTGCCTTTGAAAGGAAACGCCAAGTAGGATAGTGACCGCACTAGATTGCTTTCAAGACAGCCTCTGACGAGTACTATGCCTAAGCTGTTTGCCCACTTACTACTTCAAAGACGTACGCGCCACTTTTTATTTCGGAGTTATCGTTGCTGTCCCATACGAGGCTTATTTGTAATATTATTATGTAGAGTATTTATAATCTTATTGTATAGAGTATGTGCTATACTAGCTTTTTTCTGCCATTCCCTAATTTTCTTATGCGTTCCCAGCAAAGCATTTTTTCGCTTCGGAGATGAGAAGTGAAGGAGTGAGTACGATGGATAGATACCGTTTGTCGTGATGTTTCGGTGGGTATGACGAGGTAGTCTTGATTCAATGTAGTGGTGGTTAACCAGGTTAAAAATCTAGTGTTACTTGCTCTTTTTCATAGAAAGCTACCGTGACTGTGGCTTATTTGCATACGATTATATGGGAATTGTAGGCATTGATGGAATAACAGATTTGTGTTTGCATATTTCTTTCTAAGGTTTTTCTGGATATGCATATGCCATATTGTCAGTTCGGAGGTGGAGGGGAAAGGAGAAGGGTATATGAAAGTTGGGGGGAGGAGGAGGGGATTGCTGTGGTATATTCGCCGCACATTGAGCTGGACATCTGTCACGTTTTCACTCTTTCGCAATCAAATTTCTTTTTTTAAGTCGATGTCCGGATTGGTGGTTCGCTGCAAATAAAATGCGTTCATGCACAGTTCATTGGCGTTTTGCTTCTGTCTATGGGCAGCTTCTGATGTAGCTGAAGTTATTTCTACTGTTTAAAAACATGCAGAATTAGTTCTTGATTGGTTTTGCTTTTAACGCTTTCAAGAAAGGGACGTTATTTAGTTAAGCAGCACTGAGTTCCTCACGTTGAGATATCAATCTTTTTCTTAAAAATCTCGTAGTAATGCAAGTGAAGCTAAAGTAATAGCAGTCCTGTTGAAATAGTAGTGGAAGAAAGGACATACTGGGTTAAGGGGGAAGCAAGTGGGTGGCAGGTAATGTGGGAACAAATGTTCTCCGAGAGATAGTTCTCAAATTTCCTTACCATCCCCGGTATGCTATCAAATAATGGAACTAGACTTTGGCACAAGCTCAGTTTCATCTGTGGAGTGAACTTTTAGTAATCAGTGAGAGTTATTGCGTTTTCGGGGTTTCAGTGCGAGGCTTTTTTACGAGAAACATGGAGGAGGTGTAACATCCTATTCGAAAGTGAAGGCGTCTTTTTTTGTATCCAGCAGTAGATTGAGAAGTATTTGATGAGAGTGTATTTCTCCATAAAGTTTCCGTGATAGAGGGATTCGTGGCGGGTTTCCGTTCATAGGGGTTACGAAGGGCATGCGGGAAAAAGTTCGTTTTCAGCAATGGTGATATCAGTGCCCTGTGCATGTGAGTTGTCGAATATGCAGGTATGTTTATGCTCATAAGCGTTGTATTTCGTAGATGCGTTCATCTGGTATACTCGAGCAAGTGTTGCGACAACTCGACTCGAAGTTCATCGGATTCGATGCGCATATTCAGTTAGTTTTGTATTTCATGTAACACTGCTACTTATGCGATGGGAGTAGGGTGCGTGTCTGTTTATCGGAGAAGCTGTTTGTTCATTCTTCAGCTTACCGCTGAGAATTGCATAGGCGAGCTGCACGAACGTGTCAAGTCACTGACGAAAGATGCAGTAGATGGGCAACTTTACAGCAGATTGTGCTCAGACTCTCTGCTTCAAAAGCAGAACAACTTTTCAATAGCTTTTATTAGAATTGCTGTCTACAGATCGCAAAACTCGTGAGGTCGAGTTTTTCGCTTTCATCAAAGACTCGTGCTAGCTGTGTCGATTTTGCGGCTTCGGCTAGCTTTTGAACGAATTTAACTGTTAAAATAATAGCTATCTTTGCATAATCAATGCATCGCTGAGATTTCTTTTTTTGATGCAAAAATAAAATAGGTGGGTACCAAAAAACGCAAATATTGCAGATGACTATAGTTATCAATTTTCTTAATCCGCTCTTAAAAATTTCTTGAAATGGTACTGCTGGTTAGGAAGAAAAGACTCAATTGCACAACGATGATATGAGGTGTTGAATATGCAAATTTGCAAAGACGCATAAAAACGCTACCAATATGCTGTTTGAGTCTTATTTCCAGAAAACTGACAGGTATTTTGGACAGTTTTGCAAGGACGAATGAAGGCGGGTCGGCGCTGGTATTTGGACCACCTTCTTGTGGGAAATCATCAGTTGTGCGAAAGGTCTAGTCCTTATCGTTGTAATTGTTTATTTGTTAATCCTTATACGACAAATGTATTCTCTGTGGTCTGCACTGACAAAGGAAGGGGATTACCGCGGAGCAGTTTGTGTCATTTTCCAAGAAGTAGCCTATATTTAACGATGTGTATAGCTTGTTTTCTTTTCGTTTATCAATCAAAAATACAAAATAAGTTTTTCAGACTGTAATGAAATACGCGAAAGATATGGAGGTGGTATTTATCGATGGTCTCTTACATACGAGCGATGCATCGGCAGTTGGAATTGTCGATGAGCTTGAATTGCAACTCGTAAAGATATCATCTCTCCTCACCGTTATATTATAATTTTTTGTTTAGGTTACTGCTTATTTCGCCACTCATGAAAAACTTCGTTTTGAAGTAACTAGCTTAACGCTCTCTCCGTGTGTTGCTAGATATCGATGAAAGTTTGTTTGTGTAAGTAAACATCCCGAGAAAAAGGATTCATATCGCATGATTTCTTGCATACTAATGAATAAGAGGGGAACTTCCCATCCTTATCTCTTATTCTGAAGTCCTTGGTGGCTGGTGCTAATTTTGAGCTTTGATTTGCACACGCAGATTTTGAGCCTTCATTTTTTGGGATATAACGACTGTGGAAAAAACTTCCTCTCCTCCCCTTTATTCCAGGTTAAAGAGATGCGTAGTGCCAGTATCTGGAATTTCATTACCTTAGAGTTGTAGACTATTGGTGAGTTTATGAAAGGTGTTACGTCAAGCTTTATGCAGGAGTTTTTTCAGAAGAGACCATATATAGTAGTGGTCCTGAATTTGGAGCAGTTTTTGGTTCGTGCAACACAGGTGCTTCTCTACAAAGTGTTGGATGCAACTCGCACTCAACCGTTGTTTGCTCTTTGTGTCACTTCACGTCAGGTAGGCCGATTCTGTATCCGAGATAGAGAGGGAGGGAGGGAAAGGGAGCGAGAATAGGCTGTTCTAAAGATTGTTTTGCAGGATATGACGTAGACAAAAGATTTTGTCTGAAGAATCGACTTCATCTTTTGTGATATCGATGATTTATGTGGGATATCTTTTGCTGGTTCTGAGAACTTAAGGGTCTGAGAGTGTCGGTGAAGATGACTTGATTTGAGGATTGCACACAATTACTGGAGAAGCGTGTGCGCTCACGTCTTTCGAATCTATCGCTAAGTTTCGCTCAGCCGGAAATGACATTCGATGATTTCTTAGATGCTTTCTGTTGTTTCCTTCGAATGGGCGGTGATTCGAGTAATGCACGAAACCACAATTCGTCCCTTGATGTTAGTTAGTTCCGTTTTGCTTCAGCTGTGATTTGTAATGAATTGGTTGACACAGTCGAAGTGATGCAGCCCATCGAATCGACCTATCGCAACGAGTGATAAAAAAACGCCCTTAGCTGATTTTTAGAATGCATCGGAGCTAATGCTGTGCACTTGCAGCAAGCCAGTAATGTTGTACAGTCATTGGAAGTCACAACAACATTAATTATCATTAAGGAGTAAAGAAGTGGAACGCGGCATCAATTCATTAATGATTATGCCGTAAATCCCAATTCTTAGCGCTTGTCTGCTCCTCTTCAATATCTTGGAGATCGAAGAAGTTTGTAGAATTCGACCTTCAGGAGTGAATTCGTCTTATTGGAAAAAGTGATGAGGATCCAGAGTAATGATGGCTTATAGTCGAAACATAAACATGGTCATAAAAGGAGGAAAATGTAGTTGAAACTGAACATAAACCATCATATTGTGATTGAGTGCCCAGTTGAGGGACGGTGTTTAGGGAATTAGGCATTTATGTTGCTCAGTTGTGTAGCCGTCGCAGTGCTATGCAGATGAGCCTGAAAAACGCATATGCCTCGTCGGCGTTGCCGAGTGATAGTCATGTATCGTTCGAGTAACAAAGGAAGGTGGATTACTTATCGTACTAGATCTTTTATTCATTTCCATGTAAATGTTTCGTTATGAAGAAAAATAAGTGAGTATCACAATAAGAGGAAATGAACGAATTGACTTATTTTATAATTGTTTCGTACGAGGTGTATATATGTGCCAATGCAATAGAAGTAATTCTTCGATGCAGATAGTGTCGTCAAGGTTTGATAATATCCTATTCTTGAAGGAATTTGTGAACGAATGTTCGGTGGTGAACGTTTTAAAAGGAGTTTACAATGAACGACGCAGTTATAGCGTACTGAAGCAAATAGTGGCTACATTTATCGGTTTCCTGCTAGCTGACGGAATCCACTGCATCTCCAATACGCTAGAGTGCTGCTGCTTGTTGAGGAAGGCAAGAGATGCGATTGTTCCTGTAGATGATGTCAACGAATCGATCATCTCAAGTAAGCTTCATCTTCAACCGTTACTTGTGCGAGTGATGAGGTTAGATGTATTCATCTGTCGTTTGGGATCGAGGGAAGTATCGCATCTTTGGTAGTTTGAGAGTATTAGCTTGATGCAAAATATTTATGCACCGATTACGACAAGAGCGTTCATTGCAGGTCTCACTCTACGGCAATTATGTCTTCTAACGTGTTGTGCTCGTATCGTACGGAATAACCGCTGTAAAGAGTTCACCTATCGCAGTGTCGTGCAAAGTAGGTCTTTACGCGTTAGTTTTTCGTTATTTCCTCTTTAAAATTTCATCATATATGAAAACAACGATTATCGCTGTTTTGATTCGATTTTAGTTATGTAGAGTTATATTCGAATGTATATTCGATTCTCTTCTACCATAATTAGGTCATTGTTCCTTTATAAATTCTTTATGCTTACTGCAAAAGCTATAAAACTTATTCATTTTTTGTGGAATACAGAAGCAGGTAATTGAAAAGAGGGCTGAAGTACGGGGATTTGGCCCAACATCCGGTCTTTTTTCTTTGATCCACGTTGCGTTAGGAGGTTGTTTGGTGCAGTTGTGGATACCGACATTTTTTCTACTGATCCACAAACTTCAGCCATTTTCTTGTGACCAAGGTCCGCGAACTATATTGCCAAATGAAGAGGCGATTCCTCTTTTGTCGTTCACGATGGCGCCTAATAATGAAGAAAAATTATCCTAATTCGTCGCTTTTATTCCGCAGTTCGACTTCTCGGTGTTAGTATGTTGATTGGTAGTTGTAGATTCACTTATTCAGAATTTCTTGTTCTTGATTTCAGCTTAGAACTTCCTTTCACTACCATTTGGCTAATTTAATGAGTGTAAATGACACATAATAATGATGGATATGTGATGATGAAAATTCTCTTATAAATGCAGATGGGAATATTTGTTCGGATGGTTAATTCAATTTTTGCGAAACTTGAATTTCTTTATAAGTTAATTACAGATTATCGTCGTTTGACTAATTCCTATCTTGCTGCTTTATCTGTTAGTGATGATGTGATCTTATACAAGGAGCTTGACACGTTGTGTGATCTCGCTCTCCTCGAAAAGTCGCCATCGTTCACTGGGCAACTTGCCTTCAGAAAAACTTCGCTTCAGGTTGTTCTCAAATGCATTCTTCGCGCTTTCAGTTAGCGTACACGTTACTACTTTAATTTAGCATAAAGGTGATTTAAAGAAGTGAGGGGAAGGATCTTCGTAGAGGGAATATCGCAAGCAAAGTTCCCGAAAGTTCCTATTTTGTATATTTGGTGTTTCCGCAGCCTCCAGTTTCCTGTGCTCAGTGGTATATGTCCGCCGCAAACCCCAACTGACATCGATCACGCTGCACATTACGCTGAAGGTAGCTTGAGTAAGTGTTTTTGACATCTTCATTGCAGGAAATAGGTGTTTGATAGAAGTGAGCAGGGCGAATCATTATTGATGCCATTTGGTGCTGTTATATGCATACTGCGCATTGGTGCATCTGCTTGAATTGCTTTTTATTTCAGTTCTTGCAAAGTGATTTGACTGTGAGTGGGATTCGGTTATATTCATTAACCCTTTTATCTGACATTCACTTGCATTCCGTTTGCGTTCGGTTGATGAAATGTTGCAGGTGGATTGTGAGCTGGTTATAAAATGCCTCAGCGTTTTCACTCCTCTTCCGGTAGCTGTTTCGCAGTGGCTCCAGGATTTGGACAAATAATTAATCGTCGTTATTTGGTCTCCTGAACAGGATGCGTCTTCTGAAAAGAATTTCGAAGTACTGTCGCTCCGCTAATTATGACCTAAAATGTTGAACTGAAATGTGTTTTATTTTTATTTCTCACATGGCTTGTTTTCTCTTATTGAAGTCAGTTCCAGTTTTTACCGACGGATTTAAAAATCCGAAATGTTCATTCCTATCGTATTTTAATCACCAAGAGGACTTTGTCTTACATTTGGAAGTTTTTACACAATGGAATTTGAGCGCATTTAAGATTGAAAGTCAAAACGCCGTTTTCGTTTGGGAGAAGCGTGCTTTGATGGCATTTGCGGAAGAAGTTGGCCAGAAAAATGGAAGCGATCACATGGCCAGGGGAGAAATACTTGGGAGATTGGTGCATAGTTGGGACCGTTCAGAGGGAGAGAGCTGAATAATGGAATCACGTTGTTCTTATGGATACATGATTGGATTTACGTTGCGGTATTGGTGGAATGTCACGTGATATCAGCACATAAAGGTGGTTTCGCAGGTGTCCGAGTGTGTAAAGATTTGCAATTCTGTTACGTGATCGTTCACATGCTTCGAGTTCTACGTAAATACTTGGATGCATTGTAGGTGATAAATGCGGCCAAATTATTCGGGTTGAGCGGTTCGCAGTTTGATTTGGTTTCCATTGTTGGCCGTCTTGTCGTGAGAGGAGTGCGTTGGTGGTGCAGGGGGGAGTCGAGGTGTTGTTGCGCTGGTTTACCAGGTTTCGACGCCGCGTGATGCTGGATATTTGCTACTCTTGATAGCACATGATGAAAAGTACACCACAGTGGTCTGACGGCTTCATCCCGAATAGTGGGATATCTTATCGGGTGGGGAGTGTTCGAAAATTGGGATCGAAGTAGGATGGGGAGGGAGGGTAGTGCGGTGTTTTCAACTGGAGGGGTCACCACGTGTGTAGGTGTAGAAATGCGTGACGGTATTTCAGGTTCGCGTTCTGTGTTTAACATTAAATACATTGAGGGGTGCCGAAGTGGATTTCAACAACAATGTGTGTGGGACGCTTGAAGAATGTTTTCTTCGATCTCGATGATAAATTTACGTGCATCACTTTCGATGACACTACTCCGTTTGAAATGTTTGTTTATTTGCTGCTGCTGTTCTTGTGACGTCGAATGTTCGACACGGAAGACATGGAAGTGCTCAACCTATCGGCGCACTTAAGGAAATTGTGGAGGTGGGGTGGGGGGTGACTGAGCACACTGTCTGCCCGTAGGGTTGTTGAGCCGGCTTATATACCATGAGTTGTTGACGGTGGGCAGTGAGCGAGGTATGCTGCTTGTTCGGAAGGAGTGCCCATTCATTAATTAGAGGAAGCAACTTTTGAACCTATATAGTCAAACTTTCTGAACCTTTTTTTGAATTAGGAAGTTTGAATTTTCCTTGACTCACAGCTTTGAAGAGAGGGTGCGCTTTGGTGATTCAACGTCTTTGGTCTATAACAGCATTGCAGCTGTGAGGGAGCGCGGAAGCCTCAAGGTCTCCAGCATAATGCCATAATTGATCCATAATTCAAAGCTTTTATTCAGAATCCGATTCCATTCAGAAAGGTAGGGGTCGAACAAATTCCACTTCAGGCATTCTCTCCAAATTCTCCAGTTTGATGTTGTCGAGGTCGAGTTGAACTGGTAACGGGTTTTTTGGAAAATATTCGGCTCACTAAGCCTAAAATTCAGCGCTAAGGAACAGCATTGAAGGAATCTGTACGAAATTAAAGACCCACTCATGATACATCCAGTGCGGATTTTGTGGAAATTTCCGTGTGGAAAAGCACTCCATTATTTTTGCATTGTCTCCGCACTTTTTTGTCACTTTTTGCAAAAATCAATTTATGCAGTCTTTTTTGTGTTACCTGTGATTAGGTGTTGTAGCATTTATTATTTACAGTATATGTCGTCTTTATTTCTACCCAGCTTTACCGTTGATCTTTCAAGTATATTGGTGAGTGGAGGATTGTTTAAAGATGAGCTGTTGGAGCAAATTGAAGATCGAAGCAGTAGTCGTTTGTTTGAGAAGTTATGCGCTAACAGGTTATAGAAGGCTTTTAGAGAGCTTGCGAAGAGGAGGGCGCCGACTGTATCGAGATCGACGCTCATCAGCTCGTTTCTGCTCCTCTACTGCTTATATACGTTTTTCTTGTTCGATGTTTTTACGATGTAATATACAAACAGTTGCTTTTTTATTTATTTCTTTACTGTTGAGAAACGATAATCAAGAAAAACTCTTTTTAATGGCTTGATCGCATTTCAGGAAATGCCCGTGGAAACAATTTTGTGATTAAAATCACCCTCACCTCGTGTTTCCATTTCCTGTATTTTTCAATTTCAACGCCCTATCCTTTTATTAGACTCGCTGCACGACCAGCAGATGATCCGTTGCGAATTGGTTTCTTTGTTCTTTTTGAATAGATGCAAAGCGCTGAAACCATGGAATAGTCAGGTAGGGGGAGGGAGGAGGAAGGGCTGCTTCCCTCTCCCTTCCTCATCCCTCTGTTTTCAAATATGAATGGTAGTTTCTGTCTTCTGAAGATCAATGAAAAAGCCATTTGAGAGAATTTCTTCAGCCTTTGGCGTCGTAAAATGCGATGAATTTCAACATCTTTGATGCTTTTCCCTCTCTCTTCCGAAGGAATATGGAGTGCGCATCCGAAAAGTATTTCTATAGAATTCATCTTGGTAATTTCCTGTTGTTCCTTTATTGTTTAAAGGGTCTTCATATGATCGCGTCATTGTTCTTTCATTCTCTCGTCATTAATGTTTTGTCGATTTGTTCGCAGCACTCCCATCGACTACGGTTACGTCTATCATCTCTGAAGATCAGAATGCTGCATTCGATAATTGAACGTTGCCGCATCTGTACAATGCGATTGAGGGCAAATCATTTTCCTTTCGCACTTAAGCTCGCTTCGATACTGCTTCCGCCCCACTGAAATAATTTAACTGCATATTTGTAGAAGTATCAGATAAAATCTTCGTACTGACTGTGTCGATCTTTGATTATTGATCAGAGTTGGTGTGTTTCTTTGGGAATTTATACATATTTTGCATTTGTGAAATTCGAGTTAAACGTAAAAAGTATTTGTTACATTATACTTTATAACATCGTTGTGTTGTCTCTGCTTCGGGGCAAGGAGAGGGCGAGGGCACAGGGCAGGCGGAGATGCCCGCCCTCATGTCATGCATAGAACCAGCCTCCTAAATTTCACTCACGACTGTCAAGAACTGACTTCTTTGGATATTTGCAGAATATTTGATAAACTCTAACTTTTGCCAATACTCCATAAATAATACGAGGTGCTGCCGAATTAGCTAACATTATTCTGCCTTGCAATGCTTTTATGGCATATATCTTAACAGGTTAACTGTTGCGTAGTAGTAAAAGCTGTACACTGCAAGAGTACGTTGTAACGGCATGATGAAATTGGTGCATTTCATCTATCCATCCACTCATCGGTTAATTTGGTAACGCTTAACTCGTCGAGCGCGCAAATGCGTGATGCGCAAGCGTCGTTGACGCCAACAAATGCGGTCGATTTGCGCGTTGAATTAACCTACGGATCGTCGTTGAGTGCAAAACAGAGGAGAACGCTATCAGGTGTGTCCCAAACAGGGCATTCAACAATCTTGACTCCACCGTGGCCCAAAACTACTAGAAATACAAGGAGACCGGAAAATAAACTCCGGTTGGTGTGAACATCCGTCACAAAAACTCTCAGCGAACTGGAAAAGGACTAAAAATAGGGATTGTCAAATATCCTTATTTCCACCCAACGAGAGGATGTTGCTGAGACGCGTACGGCGTTGAGCAAGAAAGATACGAAGACAGCTGCACGAAAGGACTGAGCTGCGGGGAAACGGCTGCCAGGATTCGAGTCAACCGATAGAAGCCATTGCAAACGCTGAGGCAGAGAAGCGATCAACGAATTGAAGCATTGCGATGGGAGCGAGAGTTTGTTTGGGTGTCACAGAGAGCACGAGAGACATATGAATGTGGATAGGTAAACGGCAATGCAAGGCGGGGAGGTGCAGCATCGAGCGAGAATTTCAAACATTCGTCCACCACCACGTCAACGTTATATCCAAACTAGACTTTCGACGGTGACAGTGTTGCACCTGAAGTCTCTCTGCATCCACCTCCGCAGGAACACAAATACACACTGTGTGGGGTGTGACTGGTGTGACTGCATTCGGTGATTGTTGGTGAATCACGGTGCTGCTTTTGTTTGCCATCGTCGGCAACTCACAGTCTTTAAGCGATTGCTTTGTCGACCACTGTTCCCTCTCAGAGCGACGACTAAATTGAAGCGCAAGAGCAGTCGATCGTTCAGTTGAGCATTACACAGTAATGTCATCCCAGATGACTCGAACCGATTTCAAAACCACTGGTGATACGAGTCGAGTTTCGGCCACTCATAGACGTGAGGAAAGGCGCGTTATTTCCGATGGTCAAGTGGAACGAGTGGAGCTCGAAGAACGTGATCAAGAAGAATATTACTATGTCGAGTCGCGTGACGATATTACTCCACGAAGACGTTTTCCAGACGGCTCTGAAAGTATCACGATGAATTTCTCAACCGATGACCGCCTTCTCAGCAGCACGGTACTACTTTATTAGTTTACCGCTTGATCGGTCATAAAACTAATTGAAACAATTCAAAGAATTCAAGATTTTCAACTTTGACATAATTTTGAGTGGCATGCAAGGTGCGAATACCTTATGTTACATAAGAATAATGAAACCCAACAGCGGAAAGATTTCTTGGCACGATGGATGTCGGCATTTTATGAGCGACTTCAACACTTCTGCCTTACTGCCCGAAGGAGACGGATGAATTTTTTGGCTTTTCTCTCAGCGTACGTTTCGCCATGATCGCATAGGATCATATTTTTGTCGACGGGAAATGGTGCCTTCTAGTCAGAAGCACATTTGCTTGCAACTGTTTAGGAAATTGCTTGTGGCTGATTAAATAGCGGTCAGTGGCTTGAAGAAGGAAAGGGAGCACGGGAGAGGGTTAGATTCTACAGGCAATTCCAAGCTCCCTGATGATGAGAAGTTTTTTCGAGCTGTGTTCTTTCGAAATAAATGGTATTTCGTCGAAGTATTCTCGGCGTCTTTGGCTGAGGTGAGAACCATATGCGTTTTGCTAAATTTTAATACTTTAAATATCATTTCTTTTATCTGGGAGTATTATCTATTTCGAGGTAATTTTAAATGATGCCCGCCAGTGTACTCGCCTATTTACCCATTCGTGTGAAGTAATGAATTCGATATGACAGTAAGTTCCTGAGCAAGAACTTGAGTTGCTAGTTGTTATATGATTCCTTAATATCATGGATGGAGATAGGGTTTTGTGTAGGTATTATGGGTGTGTTTTGCTGGCACATATATGTGCTTTGCACTTATCGATCTCAAAATGGAAAAATCATTCTCGCAGTGACATAAAAAGAGATTTGACTAATCAGTGAGATAAAAAAAGAAGGAAATTATCGGATTCAGTGGTTTGCAGTGGAAGAAAGGCACTACCGTGCTTACCAGGTTTCATCTTCAGGTATATGCAGATCGCTTTGAAAAATCTAGTGACAATGAAATATTACTCTTAACGTTCTCTGCAAACTTTATGGATCGGTATCTGGAGCAAGTTGGTGATATTTCCCACATGTGCAGCAACACTGAATATTCTCATCCTATTTAGTGATAAATAGGAGTATCTTGCAACAGGATTTTGAAGTAATAGCAGCTTCATCAATAGACACTCGGTGATTGTTGAAGTCTAGAAAAAGTGTGCTTTATTTGTCGACATCTCTGCACCTAAACCTAAGGAGATTATTGACGCGGATGTTAAGTGCCAGTGGAAATAGGGATAGCAGCAGAGTCTCAGTGGTCGGCGTCCTCACAAGGGCGTTTTTCAAAAACCTCTTTACGTTTCACGCTTCCATTTATTCACTGGGTTGGTTGCTCGTTATGCGTTTTTCATAGGTCGGCGTCTTTAGTTTTTAATTCATTTGTGTTAAAGGTCTCAGTGTTCACTTGTGCAGTTGCATAAAAAATTTGAAGGGCTTTTTGCTTTGCTCTGCAATGAGGTGTGACGATAGTTAGCGAGAGAGCGCATAATTCTTTCATCGTTGGGTCTGCAAAAAGGCTTCCTTCGATATAAATGAACAGTGAAAAGGTGTGCATAGCGATTCCTCTATTCGCAACTATCCGTTTCCCAGGCAAATGCTTAAACCACCAAGCTTCGTTAGCATTAGTCAGCCATCCATGAAACGAGCAACGATGAATGTAGAGATAAATTTTTCATATAGTACCCCTGCAAAGAACTCAAGTGATTTGTTAGACATTTAACGAAGTTGCTTATAGAAGTTAAAGCCGTCTCGCAGTCTTATTTGAAGTCATATATTGTACTGATTTGGAATATGATGAAGCATATTTTGCATAATCTATAGAGGGCGCGTGGAAGTGCTGGAAGTAAATCCAAAAAATTTTCTTTTCAAGGTCGTAATTCAGTTCGAGGAGAAAATTCTCCTTTCTTTCGAAAGAGGTTCGAAAAGTGCCCGTTCACTTACTCTCTTTGTGCTTCATCCCGCTTGCTTGTCTGCCATTTTATGGTCTCCAGCTGAGCTCTCACGTAGTTTCGTAATTCGTTTTCTGCATCTGAGGTTAGAAATTCCTTTTCCGGTTAAAAGGCCGACTGTAGAAATGACTTCCTCATTTACTTTATTTTCCGCAACGTTGACGTTCATACTGTGGTATTAGTAGCCAAATTCTGCATTCACCGAAGCTATTATTATTTCCTCATTTTTCTTTCTACTCTCCTATTGTCTCTCCTTCTGTATTTTAATTCCTTTTTCTATTGTATGCTTTTGTGTGCTTTTATTTTTTATTTTTCAACTATTCTGCATTGAAATTTGAAAGAAAACTATCATTTAGTGCACTTTTATTGCTCCAAATTTCCATTATTGTCATAATTTTAAGGCGGTTTTATTCCCCGATAGCTGCGACGAAAGTACTAGGATGCAGCCTGAGGTGTCGTTGTTTGTTCGAGAGATGCATCGCGGATCCGCGAAGTTTTTGCGACATTTCACACTGCAAATCCATTTTCATTTATTAAATACGTTGTTCGTCGTTTATATTTCCCGAACATCTGCTGAGTTAAAGCGATTTGTAAACGTCTAAAATTCGTTTCGCTGCATCCGCCGGAAAGAATGTGATAGAATCGCGCAAAGAAACAACTAGCAAAAGCCAACGAAAAGGCTGATGCACATTTCCACTATTGGGTCATTGACCATCTCGCTTTTCCCTCTCCTCCCTCACCCCCTTACCCATTGCTGTCGAGTCGTGCCATATTGATCCATTTTTTCGACGTTGACTTGAAGCTGTATGATAGGAAGTCATGTTATGCTTTGCCTGGTTGGTTTATGCACGATCGATGCTTCGATTCACAAATTCACCGTCTCGACGAGCAACAATATGCCATTATTACGGTATGTTTTTGTGTTCTATTGAAATGATATGGCGGTATGGTTACTGTGGCTTGGTATAAGGTAGATGCATAGGTCTTGTTAGGATTTGCTTTTTAGCTTATGGATGTTTGAGTTGCTTACCGAAGTGTGTTCCCAGCGCGCAGCTGGTGCTCTTTTTTTGTAATTCAGTTCACCGCTTTGCTCAGCGTCACTTTCGTTGAGACGTTATTTGCAAACAGACCGTTTCGCATTTGTTGTGCGCATTGCATACGACTACTTAATGACTGCAAATATACGAATGCGGTGCGCCAATATACATTTCAGAGTGATTTACATCTCTTTTTAAACACATGCAATTTGCATAACTGATTAGCGATGATCGCAGTCGATGAACTGGAATCATTTACGGTCGCCGCCGATCAGTTATGCAAGTTATAACGACTTAATGACAGGCTGTATTCACTACTGTAATCGCAATTTTGTGGTAAGAATTCCGTGAATTGGATAAAAACCGGCATTGGTCAATGTATAGCTGTGAGGAAAACGAATGGAATGCCGAAGTTAACATAACTGCAAATGGCAAATCTGTTTTTAAAGAACTCTATCCATTAAACTTTTTTTTGTCATTCCAGTAATTATGACGTGCAGTAGTTATTTAGGTTTAACCCTGCCCCCTCTTAAAAGCTGAGTTGTAAGTTATTGGCAGCTTTGACCGCTTTTTCATCACTCCAACAAATCTCTTAATCAAAAATATGATCACTGCTGTTATCAGTGATATTAACCCATTTGGCGAGGTTTGGATGATGCGTTTCCCAAAAAGCAAAGAGGTGGCGATCGAAAAACGTGCCGAGGTCTTTTTTAGAGGGTAATAGTCTCCAAACCTCTTCGCAGGTGCTGCTTCAATGCACTCTGGTAATCAGGCCAAAGACATCCACCGGGATGCTGCACATATCATGAAGCGGACAAACGATGGTACACCGACAGTGCTGAAATGCCTTCTCCAAACCCTGTTGCCAAGAGTGGAGTGCATTTCTAGCTGATGGTGCAGGACATTTTCCTTCAGGACAGCGGGTGAAAGAACCAATCTGGGAAGGACTTATACCTGATCGTACGGGGAATCGATTCATCCTTGTATCATCTCGTTAACATTCTCTCACTTTTTTAATTATATGCGCATAAGCGTATATAACTGAAAAGACAAATGATATAAACTCACTGGTGCGACGTTTTACTGGACACTTCTTTGGTCATTAAATAGATTTAGAAGACATCTCTCCTGATTCACCTTTCAGTGAACAAAACTCGACACCTGAAATATCAGTTCCATTTCCGCCCTCTGAAGGACAGTTGAAGGGGTTGACGAAGAGAGGAATCGTCGTTTCTTTCAGTGGTGAGAAAGAGTGATATGATGGAGAAGAGTTGTTTCCCATTGGGAACATCTTATTACCCTCCTCTTGATGGCAGCCGTGCTTGCGCTTAATAATATGTGACAACAACGCCCACTTTCGGCTGAAGTCGAAAGCTGAAGTGAATTTTCCTGTAAGTAGCTTACCTTTTTTCGCCAAGTGGCGGAAAATTTACTTTTACTGAAACGGCAGTGTGTTTATTTTGTTTTGATAATAAATGTATATTTGCTGTCGAAAGCTCAGAGTTCTTCATGTTCTTCGTTTTTCTTAAGTAATTGTCGATTTCCTTGCGGATTGCTTATTTTCTCATAGATGATTGTTGCATAGAAATGTGAAGTACAGTTGAGCAGCTAAAAATATCAGTGTACTTATAACTGAGTAGATACAAATGTGGCTGTGAGTGTGAACAAATAAACAAACTTTTGAAATCTATTTATGTGTCCATCATTCTTCATCCATACCAACTTCACCATATTGTCATTCGCACTTTTATCGCTATTGTTTATCCGCGCCGTTTTATGAGAGCGGTATCAGTTGCTGGCTGCCACTCGAAATTTAATTAAATCCATGAAGGATGCAAACAGCTCTTCGAGCTGCCATCGCTCCTCATCACTACCAACTCTGCCAACCTATCGTATGTAACGTTGCGCTAGCGATTCGCTTTTCCGTCCCCCCATTACTTTATTTTCACTTCGTAGTTCTTAAACGATCTTTTCATATATATGTGGACGTTCACTTTCTTTCTTTCTCACTTCACATGCGAGTTGAAAAAGCCGTTATTTCGTTACGTCGTAATTCTATTGAGTGAGTGCATTTGTTTATATCCACGCTTAGGAGGGATCTTATAATCTGCAGCGAGACCTATGCATATATGTCGCTATAGCATCCCGATGTTAAATTCCACGCTTGCTAGCAGAGAAAAGCTTGCGAGTAGTTAATTCTATATTCTTTATTGTAGCGAGAGGAGGAGGGATTAGGTTTAAGCATGCGGTCTCTACGGGTATTTGAGAGAACATGGCATAAGATAACCAACGAAAGATAGCCATTAAAAAGGTCCTGGAGCCAATTTCAGTTCCCTGGACCATATCATATGGTTTTAGGTGCGAATTATGTGTCACACATCCTCCAGAGTGTTTTCGAGCAGAGTTCATAGGGATGGCAAGGTATAGGTCGTTTGTTTCTTATCGACACTCTTTTGGAGTTTAATTCTGTCATATCGTAGATCTCGTATACTTTTTCCGACGTTAACTAAACACAATGCCGGTGTTGGCCGATATTGAGAACCAACTATGGATCGTTTTAACATTTGCTCACGGAAAGGAGAGTTGAACGTTACGTTCAACTCTCCTTAGCATCGAAAATGGATTTAATCAACGTCGTTGTTTTTCTTCTGCAAGGGGAAACTCATTTATGACACTTTCAAAATACCCTTCACGTCTATATATTGCGGGGATGCGATTTGCTTTATGGAAGTTCCAAAGTGTTCTTAAATGGTTTATATTTGCTTGAGGTGTTAAATGTATTGCAGTAATTTCTGACCATCATTGCTTCATATTCGATTTCATTTCATCAATGAGACGCAAAAATTGTCACTTCGAGACTCGTAGTCATTTACGAGCATTGTCGAGCCAATGTAAATTACGCTGAACAAATTTGGCGATAACGTTCTACTCTTAAATGCCTATCATTAGATGCAGCTATATCGAGCAAACTGATAGGCTACTGCTTAGTGGTGATAAGCTGCGATTATTACTCGTTTTTATATAAATCGTATCTTATTTCACTATAAACTGTACTATTTAACTTTAACGATATTTGTGTCGTTACTAAAAATGTGTCATCTTTCACTTTATACTTTCAATTTTGCTCTTTAAATGGACGTTTCTTAATATCCAATAGAGGGATAAACAGATTTTTCGAAAGATTCATTTCGAACAATTAGCGACAGTTTGTCGCTGATAAATCTGCGTTCCTCTTTAGTGATTACAACCGAAAGGAGTAATGTGCTACGTCGTCTGTCTTCAATTCAAATGAGTCTTCCGTTCAAGCCAACAGCGAATCTCTCCCCATATTGTTCGCATTGAGTCGAATTGAAACGTCAATTTTCCTATAGCACTTTACTGTGTTGAGAGTCTCTAAATTGAATTTCCTAACGACATTCGTGGACACTACAACGAAACCGGCATGGAGGTATTTTTATGCGAAATGATTCCACTACTTGGAGATAATAATTATTGAGAGTTATAAGCCACTAAGTAATACCTCGCTTATTTTTACGGGAATTGCCACAGCAGGAAAAGTGCTCCACGTGTTGTACCACTTCGAGTGCACGCGTATCCGCTTGAAAACGAAGTAAAGCAATGAAGATGTAGTTGGTCACTTCAAAGTCCACTGGTTTCCTGATACTGCCCAGTCTTCTGCTTTCGTGCAGAATTATTCGAACTCAAAGCAAGTGGCGTATTGAATGTAATGCTAAATGTGCAGATTTAACGTGGAATATTTGCTAGTCATTCCTATTTTACATGTGCCACTTTTTTGAGAGACCGGTATGTGATTAATGCCAATCAGTCGTCATTTTTCCCTAAAGAAACGAACAGGTGAACGTCTCGTGATGATCTTCGAAAATTTTCAGTAACAATAAAAGTATAGATTTCGTATGAAGATTGGAGAACAAAGTTTGTTGAATTACAGGTGTTATGACTATAGAGGAAGTTGGTAAACTGAGCAAAATAAATGTTGCAATTGCGAAGTTTCGAAACTCTTCAGCAAAAGGGAAAAGCGTTTGAAAATTAGAATGTGGAATGGAAACGTGAGAGTAGAAAATACGGGAGATAAGGCAAGTATCGAAAACGCTTGCATTATCTGGCTGATTTCTGGATTTGGGCTAGGGAGAATGCAAATTTCACTGTTAGTAATCAAATAGCGAACGAACCAGAGCGGTGATTGCATGTAGTTATCCACATCCATTATCAAATGCATTAACTGCTTATTCATTATCGATGAGCTGTTAGAAATTCTCCAGAAAAGTTTCATCTTCATGTGACAGAATATTTAGAGCATTCATTGACCGAAACTGCTAATGCATTGAGGAATTAGACAGTTGACGGGTGAGAAACGTGGATATGCTGGTGCTGCGAAGAAGAGGCGCACGGTTGCTCATTTAGACCTTTTCGGCCTCTAGACGGCAGCTTGTGCAGCTTTCGTCGAATGCTCTAGTGCTTTGTGCTTGTGTTTTCTCTTAGCGGAAGCCTTTTTCCATCAGAAATTGAATTTTTTTCTACTCCTAGGAGGCTCATAAAGCCTTTTGCATGCCCTATGGGTAATGTACCAAATGTTCTATATAACCGTTATTTGGTTGTGGAATTTTCTATGGTATTGTTGAAAAGTTCATATTTGCCGCATATATTAAGAGTGGGGAATTTGAGAGAGAATAGAGGCGATTTATTGGGCAAACCAAATTGTAACAAGTGGAAATATAAGCTCGATTTCGCTGAATTCTTCAAATTTAGCCTCTTTCAATAGTAAATATACGCAGAGATCTTTTCACTCGTATTGATTCTTTTAAATTATTTCAGCAATTGAATTCTCTCACTGAGTTCAAACGCTTTCGCTGATTTCATTCATTTAAAGATGAATGTTATCGGCATTATTGTGAGGAGAAATTCGGGAGAATGCATCGCCGCTTTGTGCTTTAGATATGAGCAGTGTTTTTTTATTAGTTTGCTTCAAAGGCTACACTGAGGATTGTTTTCTTTGGGTCGCATCACTATCCTATCTGGTTCGACTTTGATTTCGCTTCTCAGGTAGTTCCTAGTTCTAAGAGAGAGTGCTTATGAGAACGATGCTCTTTGCCTCTAACTTTGTTCTCGCTTTGGGATGAGGCGATTATTCGGATGATTGTAATTTCATTGCGATTTTCCTCAGCGTTCTCCTTACAAGGAATTCGCCAGCATTCGTACGCTTTATTTTTGAAATCCAATTTTGCGTAACAAAATCAGAGACGCGTTCATTTATGGAAATTCCACTTTCTTTTTTTTATATTTATTGCCAAACTCTCAACGGACACATTTCGTTTCGCTTTGATTAGTTCGCTCGTCGCCTCACATTTACACTTTCAGTGCTGAAGTCGTATACGATCTCCGTCACTGATTACTCGATCTCTTCTCACTTCCACGCACTTTTTGTTTTGCTATTCTCATATCCTTATTTCGGCGCATATTTCGCTTCAAAGCTAGTGATGGTTGTCTCTGTGCAAACAGAACAGTAACAGAAAATTGCAATTTCCTTGAAAGAAATACTCTAAAGGCTAATTATAAAAACGGTATTATTAAATCCAGCTAAACCAGGTATGAGATTTGTTGTTGACGTCTTTTTCGACTAGAAGAGGCGAATGATTGAGTGGATTTAATTAAATAATCAGTCACAGTACATCACTTAGGTTATATATTTCCAGCTAGACCACTAGGTGGTGGAAAGGATGTGGCAGTAGAGAGGACGTGCAGAGGGAGGGGTATAAGTGCTGTGGCAAATGGGGCTATAAACAGAGTCGATTATTGTGTATTGAATTCAACATTCGCTGAGGAAAATTGCACTGCAGGGAAGTAATGTGTTTCGCATTTAGTCCGAATGAGCAACGCGGCTATCTTATCTTGTCCTTGCGTTTTCTCTGTAAATGTGGTGCCACTGAGGGGACAAGCTCGAGAATTTCGATTGTATCTTGATGCCACCTCATTTTATCATATTTTTCATTTCACTGTTATCCACTCATAATCTCTGATGCGGTATCAATCTGTTGCAGCCGTTCAATGCACGCGAATGCTCTCCTTTTTCCTATGCGATCTGCTGTATGTACCAATCTCGTTATCACCCATCATGGTGTTTATGGTGCAAATTGCACATAACAGTTATACGCTAAAAGTTTAATGAATTTGAGGATCTAGAACAATTAGGGCGGTTCGCCCTCTTTGCCGATTTGCTGAAACATAAAAACGCAAAGAAAGAGACGCATATTTTGAAATGCGGCAAAAGCAATTTGACTGCCACAGTGAATATGTGGATTAGGGCAAAGAGGCATCGTTGCGCCACCGGTTGCAGCTTGCATCGAGAGGATGGACCACTTCCGCCTCGTCGCAACTAATCTTTTGACGTTTCAGCGACACTTTTCTGCCTCTTTCAGTTTCCGTTAGCGACTCTTTTCATTGTTTCCTCAATATCACATTCTGTCTTCATCGAAATGTTAATTAATAAACATGTTTGGAAATAGTAAGAAATGCAAACAATTTTTTCTTATATAGGGAGGGTGGCAGGTATATATGCAATTTACAAGTTGTATACACTCAACGCATATGGCTAAAACACTGATCGTGTGCATTAAGTGTAAGTTATGAATTAATTAACAAGACGCAAGCTTTTCTGCATTAAATTATTGCATGATGAAGATGAAGGCAAAGAGGGGTGGTGAGGGATTCGTCTGAATAAATGGGGAGGGACTCGTTGCTAGCCTCGTAGCTCAGTGAGCGGCCACCGTTCACTCTTTGATGCTGTGTTCTCGTTGACACATGTTTGGGTCATTGCTCACGACGACAGTCCTCTCTCCACCTGCCGTTTGTTATGTATATGCAAATGCGTTACTGTTGTGCTTTATGCGCTCTTCCCATCGACTTATTTGCTTGCTATATAAATAATGATGTCTCACTACCTTTCCTAAATTTGCTCTCTCTAATTCTCCGTCTTTTTCTTTTAGTTTTGTTATTACATCTCATATCACCTCTTTGTTATAACGCTCAAAACCGGTAATTTCTATTTCTCTTCTTTAGTGAAAGCTTTACAGTGCATGCCATATGGAAGTGAATTGGATTTTCCAAAGCATTTGTCTCATTTTTGTTTTTAAAGCTCGTTCCTTGACTGAAATCTTTTCTTTCGCAGTTTAAATTCATCCACGATGTGTATTTATCGACCGCCATCCGTTTAATAGATTATTTTCTCATTATCAATGAAAGGTATTGCCCAGGTTTCACTGTTTCATTAAGGTGCATTAAACCTACACAGTGGTCACCACCTTGTCGCCGCAGTGAATCCACACTCGTAAAAGTGGAAAATATGCAGGTAGTGAAAGAACGAATTCAATTTGAAGATGAATTACGTAAATCGATTGTTGAGTGCTCGAATTCAATTAATTAGTTGGCGAGCGTTGCTTGCTGTAATGCTATTTTGCGAGAATTGAGTGGCGTACTCCTCCGCTTTACACTCCCATCCTAATTGGTGATCTTCAGCGGGCATTACCGCTTTATCGATTATTGATTCTTGTCGATGTTTTTCAGTAAGATCATTTTCCATCTTTGCCTAAACATTTTGTTGTATCCCTTGTTACACTTGTCTGACGGCATTTTATCAGTATATTAATAAGAACTTGCTGAATTTGTTTATTCACTGAAGTGACTTTCAGAAACTTCGAAATGAACGTCACTTCAGGAGGAGTTGCTGGTGAAGGCTAGAATGAAGTTGTGGGGCAATTCGCCGCTCGAGGTCCAGGGGAGAGCTGATGGGGAAAAATTGAAGTTTGGAAATAATAATGGAAATTTTTGAGGCAGAAATCCCTTTTATTTGTTTTAATGAAAGTTCAGAAGCATAAGACCATTTTTTGATTCGAAGAAAGACCTGAGGATGTGCTCTGTATGAGTAATTATATTTCTGCAAATGTTTTTACTTATTTGGGACCAACCCAAGGCACTCTGCACTGTTCCAAAAAGTACTTTATAAATCTCTATTGCTCTCTGATGTTCTGATGAAATAACTTCGGCGAGAATATTGAGTGAGTTGCAAGTCGAAATTTAAAAGCGCTGATATAAAGCAAGGATGTAATTTGGCGGTGTTAAAAGCATTAAATGGGTATTAGTGGTGCACTGAACCTACTGCTTGTTCCTTGTCGTTTTTGCAATGAGCGATGAGCGACTTCCGAGTTATACGGAACTCAGAATTTAGTTACCTAATTAACTGCAAATGAACCGTTCGGCCTACGGCTGTCTGCGAAAATTGGAGTGCATCTAGACACCTGATTGAGCGAATGCAGGTTAAACATCGAAACGGATTAAGTGCCAGGTGTAACTTTGGAGTTACTTACCACCAGTGGGATCTCCCACGCTACAAAATTTACGTTTAATAAATTCAGAAAAGTTCAGCAATTTTTCCTTTGAAACGGAATGAAACTTAGATTCATCATTTAAAGCGATAATTTTCGGCGCACATCTGATTTATTTGCCTGTTGTGTTACTTCTGCCTCATTCGCCTCACTCTTCACGTCTGTGAGAGTCGATTATTCGTTCTATGAGATATGAGTTATAATCACTCTTATCTGAAGAATTGTTGGATGATGGCACTGATACTGAAAGAAAAAGGAGCATTTCGTGTAGGATTTTAAAAATCCCGTCGATTAGCTGTGTAGCCAAAGGAAGAGGGATATTTGTGGGAGAAACTGGAAACGATTACGAGGGAAAACAAAAGTTCTACATTTTCGGCCAAGAGCACTGGAATGTGAGTCTGAGAGCAATGGGGGTACGATGCAACTGACACATCTTCTCTCTGAAAGTTTAAAATAATTATGTAAATATGTTGATCCTTAAAAGCCTCTACTGATTTTTCTCGTAAGTTGTGGAAAAGTGCCGGAAAATATGGAATCTTTAAGCGAGAGGGGGATTTATCGGAATTCCTAAAATGAAATTATTAGTACCATTAAGTGAAGTAAACGAGGAAATACGATTGTGCGTTCGGTGAGAATCGATACTGCATCATGGCAATTTGCCGTAAATTATACGCGTAGTGCACGCGAAAACGTTCGTTTCAGTGGGTGTATTCATAGAATGCGTTTATCTTTTTTCCATTAGCTCGTTGTTTAGGTTGACATTAAATTCAGCGTGGTGAAATTTGGATGATTTTTGGCGTCCTTTCAAGTTCGCTCTTTTCTCGTCCAGTGGTATCTCTTTGAAAAATACTCGGTTAAGTAGGAAAGCATTATAGTTTATGGAAGTATCTTTTTTCGCAACGAATTATGGCGGTTGTGGATCGCGGTGTGCTTGTTGGAGCATAGGAGTCAAGTTGAATTATGCATTCATTGACTGCGCTTTATCTTATTGATTCGTCTCGTCCACGTGCGTTTTCTGTTGTCGAGGTGAGCTTCGAGAGATTGGCCACGTTGTAGACGCTTTCCAGGCTTTTTAAACAAATTATCCAATGACCAAAATTGTTTGTCCATCTATTTGTCGGCCTGTCCGCTTGTTAGTCGGTTTCTCGCCTCATAAGAGTTGCAGGTAGAAATCTGTTTACTGCAATATGATCTGGTTGAAATCGGTATTCGAAGTGTCGCTTTTTTGATCAGCTTGCAAGTGAGCATTAAAAACTTTAAATAGACGTAATTAGTTCCATCCTTATACTCCTCATCAGCCGTAATTTTTATTAAATACCCTTTGAAGTAGGTGTATATTTCGATCATATCTATTCTGGGCGCTTCAAGAACAAAACGGTAGTGGCAGTTGTGAATATGCATATATTTCGCAGAACAGTAGTATCCTTATATCCAACCTGTAATTAGAGGAGAATGGTGACTGACTCATATTTGGAGGAGAGGATATCGGATTCACAGTTGGAGGTGGGGATTATTAAATATAAAATTGGGGGAATGGAAATCATCGAGCCTGTAGTTGGAGGGCGGTTATCTAACACTTTAAGAGTGAGATGCGAAACCTATAAAGTGAAAAGGGACGGTTAAGAAACTTATGACTATAAAGATAGAGCTGCAAGTTTATCACTGTGCTATCAAATAATGCTTATAAAATCCCACATGGCAACAGTTCGTTCGATGCTCTTTATTTTGTCTCATTAAATGCTGTGGAATGTTGAGTTTTTTGTTGTGGAATGTGTAGGGTTGCGACGGCGTTGTCTGTTTGCCTTAGATTCATGCATTAGAGTTTTATCTCCATCGGCGATCTCTCTCGTTGATATCTCAGCTTACCTTCGCGTATGAGTAGATTCTCTCGTATTATCCCTTTCATCTACTCAGAAAAATTGCATCTAGACCTAAACGTTATGAATGATTTGAAAGCAGATGAAGTTTTGTTTCGGTGTTTCCGGTTGAGAGGAATCTAGAATTTTTGGCTAATTTATCGACTCCGAAAGTATCTCTATGGAGAATTTGTCATGTTGGATGGATCGATCGGCGGACGAGTTAAATGATAATTAAAAGAGAGCTCTCTTTGCCGTTGATATGGTCGTAATCTGATGTTAGCAAGTCGGTCTGCAATTATAAATGTCACATACTGATAGCTCTAACTCGAAACTGTGTTGTTCACGTGGCAAATATTTGCACTCGCCATTATACGCATTTCGAATACCTCGTTTTAATATTATTTGTCCATGGCTGTTTCCCCACTCAAATATTCCTTCTTAAAAAATAAGCCTCGTTGTCATTAAATCATTTCTAAGTAAAACTGTTTTAGGCAAAATCCAATCTAATACTACAATCCTCTCTGTTTGTATGGTTTTATCTTGAATAATGTTCTATCCGCCTGCGATTTTTGGATAGCTGGAGAGTGCGTTGAAGGGCTAGCCATCTTTATATGAATATACTAGAGGTCAAGGAACTCCCTGCAGTCAGATGCGAGCTCCCGACCTTTCGCTTACTATGCTAATGCACCACTTTTAAACCACCGCTGATGTTTTCACTCATCGTTATTTTTTCTTAGACTTCACATTCAATTTCTGAACCGTGCACTTGTATATATAGCTGAGAGGGTTCTGTGATTATTCACCAGAAGTTGAGTGGATGTAATTATTGATAAGATGGGCAGTGTGCGGTTGATGTGATCTTTGGATACTTTTGAGGGCATATTCTGACGTAAAGGTTCTGCTGCTTATTAGGGCAGCTTAACGATCGAGTTCTGTTATCTGAGAGCATCACATCTCTTTGATGATACTTGAAAACAGATGTTATACAGTCAGCCATCCATAGTCAACCACGAAAACAGCAGCATAAAGAAATATCTTTCTTGCATCAATTTAGTATTCGGAGGATCGTTAAGATGATTCGAGTAATTTAAACAACGTCCACATTATTTTCTGGATATTCTTAAGAGTGGCCTGCAACGAACACCGTTTTGTTTTTGTGCATATGCATATACATCCTTGGTATGTCTGTAAAAGTATGGGATCTGTATATATGTCGAACGCTTCCAACTTGCAGTCCCATACACGTCGATTTCAGTTGATCATCTTGTGAATAAGTTCTATCTTTAAGTGTTTTTTTGTTTAGCAGTTCAATAAATGCGATTCGTTTATGCGCAACAGTAGGTCGGATTCTCCCTGACCTTCTCCCATCACCCTCTCCCCTCATCCGTGACGGATTTCGGAAGATCCCGCCTTAGCGATATCCACGATGGGTGATGTTGCTCGTGCGTATGGGTTGCACATAATAACTTTCGCTGTTTTAGGTGGAATGCATGGCGGTGAGTGAATTCGTTGACCAGATTAATAAGTACACTTCGATATGCATAAAGCATCGTCATTAGTCTTCTTCTGATTACCGTTGTGTGATCTCTGAGATAGAATGTGATTTGATATCCCGTGGCAGATCCCTATTAACATATCAGATTTGCTAACATACGAAAAAACATCGTATGCGTTTTGAGAGAGTCCATCTTTTAGCCGTTTGGCGATAGTCCAGCTCTAGATCTGATCTGTTCCAGCGCTGATTTTAGTTACCGTGATGGGAACTAGTTTCCATCAGAGGTCACTTCGGGTTTGGTGTTGTGAACCACCTTGCACTATGGAGGATCCAAACAGCTCGAACCCCTTCCAGAGCACTGCTGAGATTTTGGCTCCGAGCGGTAAATGTAACTGCAGATGTATTCAAATGAAAGGTTCAAGGCTGCTGTAATAATGAGTCATTGTTGGAGTTGGGAGTGTGCCTCTAAAAAGTGTGATCATATGATGATTTAAATTGCATAACTGCGTAATCGTGAAAGATTTGCGTCGTGTTTATTTTTTTGGCAGTAGGAATATAACTGGAATCGATTATGGCGAGAGGATGCCGATTCAGGTTATTGCGCCTCACTCTTAAGGGAAAAAGCTGCAATTTGGGAAAGGTGGAGAGAGGAAAGGAGGAAGTTATGGCCTCTTCTCGGTTGTTAGCAGCTGCTAATCTACCTGTGAAAGAGACACGCTTCAGCCTGATGCTGGATGAGGGATTCATGCCTTGTTGTCAGAGACAGTCCTCTGCTGAAATCCTTAAGAAACATTGCCCACTTGGCAGATGAATTTTATCATTGTTCCCGAATGCTCCGACTTCAAGGTATTAAATGAATTCGAAAGTCGTTTGTCGCCATATTTTAGTGGTTATTTTTATGAGCATAATCGAATTTTCAGGACCGCCTCAGCAATACGTCGTATTTTGGTGGTGAGCGCCGATCCGACGAATTGCGACGCTCCGACGACCGACAAAGACAATCACGATTTGAAGAATTTCGACGTGATAGTAGTGAGTTTTGCTTTATTGTACTTCCTTTTGAGAGTGTTTTATTTTATTTATCGCCCTTCTATCCACAACGTTAACGTTTTCCAATGCTTCGATGTAGACCTGTTGTCGACCTATGTTTTTGGCACAAAAACATTACATACTCCGTTACATACATCATGCAGCTGGAATAGTGGCCTTATTAGAGTTAGCATTGAATACATCGAGTGTGATGCACAGTGAGTTGTCACGGGGCTTTTTTCAGCTCGCTCATCCCCTTCCTCTCCCATTCTTCCGTGCCTCTCCCTTATCTCTTCTTTTTTCTCAGTTGATGCGTCACGACTTCACAGTCAGCAAATCCTCTTTGTGAACTTTTCGTCTACTTCTTCATCCGACCCTTTTCGTAATTCAAGGTGTTTTGGAAAGGCTTCATTATTTTTCTGCGTGATGATTTCATATATTGTTGAGCAGATGAACAAACAAATACGCTTTATAATACATAATACTCTTTTTGACATTTTGTAATGGTTCCTCAAATTTCAGGTTGCATCGTCCTCCGTACATCGTATTTTTAATGTCCACAAATTAATGGAATTTTTGAATGCTACTACCTTATTTACTCAAATAGAATCCCAGTGGCATCAGGACTCCACATTATTCCGATAGGATTTTGTGGAAAAAAGACTCTCATTTAAGGTGGTGGCCAAATTTGTATAATGTGTGAGGGGTTGATTTACTCACCAAGAGGCTAACTTCGAAAGAACTCTTGTAATAATTGCGTATAGAATAAAGGCAACAGTGACTTTCAAGAGCAAGTTTTATTTCTTTTGTTATCAGTGGTACTATTGGTGGTTATTTAAAATAAGAAAGAGAGCTTTTTAAACGATTGCGTTCTGCTGCCGAGTACTTAACGGAGAGCAGAAAAGGAGAGGTACTGGAAAACGAGTTAAGCATGCAAGCATCAAAAGATATAGGTCCTCCTTGGTTTATTCTGTTTTGCACTGCCTGTTTCACAATATGTTGGAATTTAATCCTATATTTTGGCATAAAATTGGGAAATTGCACTTTAAATATTTCTCTTCCCTCAATAGTTTTTGCTGTCATTGAAATTATTCGAAACGGTTGTGGAGGAGGGCTGATTAAAATGTTGGTTGAAAGTGGATATATGGACGCTATTTGCAAATCGCAGCGATTCGCTTCTTCTATGCATTTTTATTCCTCAGCAGTGCTTCCATTTTTCAACAGTTTATGCGTCTTTTAATGTCTCATTATGCATATTTTTTGCAGACATCTCAAGGCGTTTTTAGTGATTCGCCTTATCCTCCTTTAATCAAGTTTTCGGTTTTCTTTCATTCGATTATAGCTGAGGAAGTGGGGAAGGCCTAAGACGTTGATCGTTTGCATTCAATTTCCAACTTTGAAATGATTGCCTTTACTTTAAGCTTCAGCCCCATTCTCGCTCGCTGCCTCATCGTTTCAAAGAGCGATTTCATACCAACCGCGATTCTTAGACCAACATGAAGATCCTCAGTGGTTGATGTCACAGTGCGAAATGCTGTGGATCACTGAGGACGGGAAAGTGAAAAGAACTATGAGGGGCATATGGCTATAAAGTTATAAAGCGAACAGTGTCTTCCTGGACCCTATTCTGTTCGTTCACTGCCTCCTCATTTATTGGGATTTGTTCCTTAACCTAACGTAAAACTTTATAGATTTTTTGCATAGGATGTGAGGTAGTCATCAATAACAAAACAGACGTTTCGAGGTTGAACTAAACTCTCAGAATTTGTTCGTTTTGATGTGACCAAGTTAAGGATTTCGCGACGCTCGTAGGGAACAGGACATCCTCATTGAGGAAGAGGAAGAGGACGACGGTGACGTTGAGGAAGTGGAAGAATACACAGAGGAGCGCAATCAGAGATATCAGCGACGAGGAGCACCGACGTCGGTTGACCATACGCCTGCAGACTTCCGACAGTCATTAAGCACTATGGAAGCGGCATCTCGTGAAGGCGTAAGGGTGAGGCATCAAGGCGATACGACGATCCTCACCGAACACCGCGATCCCTACTCATTCTACTGGCAACTCGACCAAGCCAGAAAGCAGCAGGATGAACCTCGGAGGTTCGTTTTTAAAAGATACTATTTTGTGTTATTTTTTCACACCTCCAGATGGGCAAATATTGCAGATTTTGAGATGTTCGGGAGACGAGAAGTTTGATATTGACCGTACCGTCAACCGTACCGTTTTCAAGGAAATATATTGAAGTTGTTCAGATTTGGTTATCTTTTGCCGTTTTTGAATAGCCACCCTTTTTATAACACAAAATAAGCCATATGAAAGGTCATTCATTGACGGTTTCTTGAGCAGGGAGGAGTGAGATATTACAGTGGAAGCGGAGGAAGGGAGGGAAGAGGGATGTTAAAGAGTGTTTGTTTATCTATTCTAAATAATATAGATGATCGTATTTTAACAGAAGGTTGCAAAGTGGTGAACAATCGATGCACATTACTTGGAGAGGCAAACGGCCTATAAAGCAGCTTGCCTAAAAATATCATAAGCTTACTCGATTCCTCGTCTAGCGCATCGGATATGAGAATCTTATGGAACTCATAGTAGATGACATAGAAGTCGCTGATACGATGGAATAAGGGAATGGAGCATACATGACGCTGATTATATTCGCATCCAGAATTTTTTATTTCTTGGAAGAGGTGATCTACTTCCTTGCGATATTTCAAGCCATCGCTATGCGATACACAAAATGTATGTTGGTATGAGCGTGAGTGATAGGAAGTTTTTGTTGTTGTCCAAGTGGGGTATTTAGATTGAATCATTTATGACAGTTTACAGTTGGTACCAGAATGTACCGCCTGTAATTGCAGGACGAGGGAAATATGTGAAGCATTTTGAGTGGCACTGCGCTATTTGGTTCTCTTGTATGATTTATTCCTGCAGTATACAACGTTGCATTAGTTTTCCTTCCTCTCTTTGCATCTCGTTCATTTAGCAAGTCGTGTCACGTTTAACGCATAACACGCCCTTAGAACTCTTTTTATCTTCTAAGCTTCGCTGCCCACTGCCATCATTCTAAAGGATTTTTTTCTTCTCCGCGACGTTGAGCATTGCCTTCGCGAATCAGTTCATGGATTTGCTTTTACTAGGCGTCGTTAATGGTGAACATAATGAGAAGGCATATGTGCCATGTCATGAAAAGATATACTCGCTCACTTTATTGTTATTTCGACATCGCGTGACGAGGAAGTTTTCCTATTTGCTGACTTCTCTTCATTCTTTATACCGAATACATGTTACTTTAATGCCTATTTATTTCCATGTTATTTTAGTGGAATTTTTTATGACAGATATGGAACCAGTGTGGGGACTCCATATAGGGCACTAGCACTCACCTGCGTGAGGGGAGTTTGGCTTGCAGACTCATTTCTTTTTCCGTCTTCATCTCTCAATTGTTCTGAAGCATCAGATCCTGTCTCCTATTTTATTTTTTGATTGCTTTAGGTGTGTTTATCTTACATCGTCAGATATCTTCAAATTTTATTCATCCTGTCATTTACTGGCCACATCGAAATTTTTCCATCAAAGGTCTTTGTGCAGCTGCGCCAAGTGATAGGGGTATAATCTGCTTTCGTCCGCTAGAATATCCTCAATGATCCCGAGTTGTTTCCAGTAACCATTACCATGGAGTGGAAATTCCATATTTGGCGCATAATGTATTTTAATTGTTGAGTCGTAATTAGTGCTCAACGTATTTTTATCCCACTGCTTCGAAATTTGCAAAAGGTAACAGCTAATTGCTGTGTGTCATTTCCTTTTCCACTGGGAAGTTAATTCAATTTTCGCGTTAAAAAACAAAGAGCGGTACAGCACAAACGCTGAAGAGGCAGAATGTTTGAGGGCGAAACTAAGTGACAGATAACGGAAGAGAAGAAAATAGTTGAGAGGAGAAACGGTGTCAAGTGATTATTGGGTATCGCGTTAGACTTAAAAGAATGCGGCCGTATTTTTCGACTTCGCCGTCCATTGATGCGGAATGAAGGCATCGTCTCGTTGAATGATCCCTGTTTGAAGTCGTTAAAGTATTTCGCGTTCATCGATTCTTCGTTGGTCGTTTTTCAGGTGATTTCATGGGGTATTTTCTCTGTTTGATGATGCAACAACGCGTAATGCAGTAAGGCTGTTTCTTATTTCATGCTATCGTGCATTTGTTTCATGTTGATGTACTTCCATTATTTCTTTTCATTGAACTATACGAAGTCATTTTTATAGTAGTAAAAGAAGAGGATATTTAAAAAATTAATTTAATTTCGATTATTTTTTATCGCAGTACAGGTTGATTTACTGAAAAGAAGGGGGGAGGGGACAAGACATGGCCTTCTGTATTTTTTGTTTAATGATTATACATTCTGCAACTACAAACTTGAGCGGCAGTGGCAAGATGCATATCAAACAGACGATTAGGATCAATGTCTGCTTATCCTTAGTCTGCTTATCCTTAGACCTTGTTTTTAAGGCAGAAAGCAGCTAGGTAGCAGATCCAAATGGGCGGTGTTTCATTTAATTGGTCTTATTTGGCCTGTCTGCTGTTGACGATATCTCGCTTCTGAATGGCGCATATCTGTCGTGATGTTTCGAGCTGTGCCTTAGGACTTTAACGTTTAATATTTTCCGAATTCGATTGTCGCCTCTTAACGCAGATGTGACATATTGTCTTTGCTTAGCGTGACTTTAATTATCTAAGCATTTGTTAGCTTAGCGATGCATTCCATCAGCCTACAGTGCATTTTTCGTCATCGATTTACCATATGTTATCGTAACTAAAAGGCCATCGTATGCTTACAAAGGGTAGTAACTAAGTAGGAACTGCCATAATTACTCTTCTCTCTGCAGATTTAATTAATAAGTGTAAGCAGCATACGGTGGATGAAGTAATTCCGTTGTTTATTACTGCACTGTTTGATTGTGCGAGTGTTTGGCAGTGACAGTTTTTTTTTGTTTTCATCAATTAGCGGTTTGCAAAGGAAATTTGATATAAGTGGAAGCTTTCAATGAAGTTCATTAAGAGGGGGATGCGATGAAAGTTCTCCTTCACTTCTTTATAGGTTGCTATTTCAAAAGCAGTTTATTGCGAAACGATGAGGTTCCGTACTTCAGAGAGCAGCATCTTTTTTACTTACTCCTATCTGCTCTACCTCTTCCCTCTCTCCTCATTTCCAACTATATATTCCCTGGATTGTGATAAAACTTTATAGAACGAATATTAGAAGCGCATTAATTGCACACTGGTGATAAAATCGTCTAGAAGAAAGCAGTCGCTTTAATTCGATCAGTCGCATCTTTTACAGCTCGAACGCATCTCTCTTCCACTGACACATTCCCCATATTGCGAGCAGTCGACCACGATGTACAATATAAGGGCTTAAAGCTCCTGAGCTTATTAATTCGAATTGTAAAGCGCGTTTAAACTCAGAGCCGAATCCGTGCGCTAGGCTTGACTCGCATAGTTCTTGCTCTTTGCGATTGTGCTACCCTTCCCCAATGCCAATTTCAGATTTTTGAGCTATCGTCCAGTTATGAGCGTCAATTTGTTCAAGCTCTCATGATTGGATTTCAACCTGAAATGATCACTCCCGAAGCATCAACCTGCAGATGGTTACGTCTGCAGAACTTCTTTGTGCTTTCATAGGGGACATCAGATTGTCTGGCGTGATTCTTTCACGGCTCCTCACAGGCACCTCTCGTGAGCTCTTCTCCCAGCCGAATCTCTCAGTGATGTGTAGTAGTGAAAGCGAGCGCCAATTTTTGTGGATGCCTTGTCTAACTGCAGATCTGTTGTGCCGTTGACATCAGCCGCATCTTGTCAAGAAAATTTCCTTTAATCTCTTCTACTATCCAGATTTCTCGAAGCGAGCAAACAAGCAAATCGTATAGTTGATAACAAGTATTGCTTCCTTTTCGCTGTTATTTGCAACAAAGAACCATGTACCAGATGGGAAATTTCTTTCTGAGAATTATGTTCGCTCCTTTGGTCGACATATTGTTGTTATTCAGTGATCGATAGCTAATCGTAAAGGTCGGGATGGCTTTCTGCTCCTTTTTCGTCTCTCTTTTGCCGTCTGCCTTCAGCTTAGATGCAGAAGCAGAATTCATTCATCTCTTTCAAAAAGTTCTTGTAACTGTAGTTCTCTAGGCTCTCAATAGCACTGATGTTGGGTTGTGGCCGTTGCAGATACGCAATTAATAGCGTTGGGGAATGCATCTGACGCATTAAGTAATATTTGTGTTTGTTGGAGATCACCGCAGCGCACAGTGATCATTCTACTCCGTTCACTTTAAAGTGGTTAGTGGTGGTGTCGACCTAACTGCAAAGGGAACCATCGAGTGGAAAAAAGTGTCTTTGTCATTGAAATTTTATACCACTTTGCAAACGGATTATCTCCACTGAATCCGGATCTTCGTCATTGAATCCTAATCGTTGCAGTTGAATTCGTTAAATTGAGGTCGTCGCATTCGCGATATCAGTTCGTCGGCGGTCAATCTCTGAAAAGTTTTCTATTTTAGCGTAGAAAATAATTTTGAATAAATAGTGCGAATGTCAGTGCCTTATAACTGTGGTCGTGTTGACTGCTTCCTTTTTGTTTGTTTTTGTACTAGTTTGATGGAACATTCATGAGGTACTTCACAAGAACTAGCCTGGCTCTTTGATTTCTGGAAGCGTTCCGACCGCCAAGCTCTTTGATTTCTGGAAGCGTTCCGACCGCCAAGCTCTTTGATTTCTGGAAGCGTTCCGACCGCCAAGCTCTTTGATTTCTGAAAGCGTTCCGACCGCCAAGTATCCTCAACATAGTCATCCAATGATGAGAGCGTTCATTTCTTAGCGACAATGTTAACATCAGTAATTTCGTGGAATGTTTGAGCTGTTTAAGAATCGATGTCTGATGAAATATCGCCTCGTGATGTTGCTATCCCTCACTTAAAAATTAACACTTTCCCGCTATGTTTGTGACGTGTCGTTGTACCGATCGTTTTAGTGCTTTAACGTTGCGCTTCACACATATTCGCGAGCCGGCTGTCAGTTCGGTTGAAGTGCCTTTAATTTTTTCTCCCATTAATTAACGCATGCGGTTGCGCATTGCTTGTCACGCATTCGAATGCGCTCCATGGCGCAGTCGTGCAGCTGTGAACACTCACTCGCTCACAGTTGGCCTCAGTCCGCATCGAATGAGCTGTTTCCGTCAAACTACATTGTTATTGTGCTTATCGTGGTAAATATTAAATGTAATTGTTATGAATTAGGCAGCTGTTTAATGATAGAACCTTTGTTGGGAGTTCTTTGACGAATGATTTGCTCTAAGGCGTTCAACGGAATGGGGAGGTGAAGCTCAAAGTCCGACTAAGTACTTGAGCTGTAAAATCTGAGTTCTTTTCCTACAGTCTTAGTCTTTACTGCGGATGGCGGCATTTTCTTTAATGAGTACTGAAAAACTCGATGATGGTTATAAATATGCAGTGAAATCGTTGCGCAATAGAAAAAGGTGTGAGTGTGCTGAACATCTGTGCTGACGACAAGGAATCCGAACCCTGTGCAGTCTTTCAACGAATATCCGCGGAGGACTCTTTTCTTTCCTGGGCTATTTTTTGTAACCAAGTCTCTGCAGTTTCATTCAATATAATGTTCGGAAAACCTACGAAGCCTTTTCGCCCTCTTATATGCATAATGTGCAGCGAATTTTTAGCGCTTTTGTAGTGGCATGAGGAGGTGATAAGCAGACAGCGCACTGTCCATTGGCTATTCCATTGTTGGTAGAAGGTTTCCTACTTGTTTCCATCACAGTAGCTAAAAACAGTGAACAGTACAGCTGTTAATATGAGCATTTTAGAGTGTGATTAGGAGGGGTGGCAACATATTGCATATAGAGTTATTTCGATGTGAATTAGGGAAGGGTTGTGATAGGTCGCTATCCAACAAGGAGAGGAAAGAAGGGAGAGAGGGTTTTTGAGAGGTTTTGAAAGAGGAGAGATATTCACTAAATCCCGCTAATGCAGAGTACGCAGAAATTGGGCAGAGGCTTGAGGGAAATTGCAGTGGCATCAGTATCACCTAATGGAGAAAGATTTATTTTCGGAGGAGTTTCACAGTATGAGATATGCGTTGAACTGGTACACTCGAATGTTCGTTGAAGTTTCTATGAGACATCTTTGATTTATATTCGTTTTCGATATTGTTCGCAAGCGGCACGATCATGTTTCATGATTCAGTGCACAGTAAATCGTTACCAGTCCATTTTCCAAATTTGAGTGCTTAGTACACCACCACCGACCCAGAAGTATGTTGCTGGAATGGCCTTTTATCCCCGACTATAATTGAAATAAAGTGAGGAATGAAGCACATATAGTCTTGACCTGTTGGGTCATAGTGCCTTATTTATAAAATTCTTCGCTTCGGGGTCTCAAGTTGGTTCTTTCTCTTCTTTAGGTGTGGACACCTTTTGCAGTTAGATTTTTACCACTGATCTGTTTCAGCAGTGCGCTCAGGTGGCACTCATCCCTTAATATTGTTCCATAATCCTATAATCTTTCCCACTGCGGGATTTCCATGTAGGTTTCCTTCACAGAGGCGCAACTTTCAAAGTAGCTGCGACCGTCAGTTAGCAGGACTAACTGACAGCCTATAACTAATTCCCATATTCTTTCAGATGTTTGCTTTCATTTTCCGTTTAGAACTCATCGTGAGCGTATAATGAGTAAGTAAATCTCGAAGAGTACGAAAAGTTCGGCTGTTCGATTCCTTCTCAAAGAAGGAAGCATTCATTACCTATGGTATTTCAAGTGAATGGTACAAGGCGCATATCGAACTTATCATATCTCATCGTCTCATATAGGTGTTTGATTGTAAAAGACCAAAAGGATCGACGGTAACCCTTCGGCTTATGTAAATGATTTGCTTGCAGTGAGATCTTTTTACCGCTGCAGTTTTTTTCTTCTGATAAGATGTGATAAGTTGACACGTTTTATTCACAGGGGCAATTTTTAGACCAATTGATAAGATGTGGTGTGCGGTATAGGCATCTTCGATAAGAGGCAGTCTTGTGACTCGCGCTTCTTTCCTCTCTCTTTTCCTCCCTTTACTTCTCTCTAGTTCCCCCTTTCTCCCTTTCTGCCTCTTTTTGTCGCGATCTGAAATTACGCATCATTTCAAACATATTCACCTCCATTATGCAATTTGTCCCTTACTTAAGCAGAGTTTCTTTTATGTTCTTGACGTAATTATTACTGACCGCCAAATTTTGAGAGTGGCCGAGCGGGCCGAACCCGCAGAGCTCCAGTTCAGTCTCCTCGCAATTCGGATGTTACATATTTTTTTCATTTCCGCGTCACCGTCCAGCTTCCGTTCCGTTCTGACTGTTTCAAGTTCAAGTTGTTCATATTTCAGACGTCCACCACCAACCGATTACGTGATCGATGAAGAAACAGTAGCGGACACGGTTTTATCTCCAGATAGTCACGATAGTGGCATTCATGTAGAGAGTCAGTACAGTAAACCGATGCGAATAGAGGAACCACCGCCTGTGAAACCGTTACCACCTGGCTGGGAAAAACATCAAGGTTTATTTTCGACCGTTTTTGCTTGGTGGTGGTTTTCTTTTCTTTGCTTTCTTACAGATTTTCATTCTCTTCAGTGAAGTACCATAATTAATACTGGAAGTTGGATTGCTCGGTACTACAACCCAGTTTCTTTGCTAAGAAAAATTACTATCAAGAAGGGGCAAAAAATGTGCTCGAATAGTAGATTCGAAGAAACAGCCTGATAAATTTGAAGAGGATTTTTCTAAATTTATTAAGTTCATGCTGAAGGGATTTGAAAAGGAGATGAAAGAAGTCTCTTACCGAACGGAGGGGAGGATGATTAAGGAATGGTTACCTGGATGAGTTAGTGTGTAAAGAAGAGTTTGATGACGAAGGGTGAGGAGAACGGTGGAGGGAGGTTTCCATGCTGAAATGATGAAAAAAAGGCCTTTACTTGAATTTATCTTGCAGTGTGCAAAAAATACCTGTATGAATGAGTGTGTTTACAGATCCGTCTGGCTATTCCTATTATTGGCATGTCGACAGCGGTACGATACAACGTGAACCGCCGGTGAGGTTCTTTTATTCGAAATTTGAAGCAGTTATAAGTGCATTGGAAATGAGTCTTTGAAATAGCAGTCGTTTTATTTTATTTGCTCGAGTTTGGAAGATCTCATGGAATGTTTTCGCATTTATGCAGTGGTATTCTTTTCCAAAAAATTGCCTGTTTATTTCCGAATTGTACTAGTTATTTTTATGTCCAAAATTGAACAGTCGTCGAATTAGAGGAATATAGCATTTTTTCAAAGGGGTTTTTGCTTGTGGAATGCTTTTTAAGCTCTTTGAAGTGGTAGTTTTCATTGTTTTCTCCTCGGGTTATTGGAATGCGCGTTCTTATCTCGAGTCAGTCTTCATACTTATTAATTATTAGTTGCATCCTGGGGATTGATTTCATTGAGGTTCGCAGTATCGGTGTGCTGATTGAACGGTGCATAAAGTTCCAGGCGTGTATTGAAATTAATTCAAGTTTGAGGAGAGAGATGGATCTTTTTTCTTCCTGAATCTTTTAGGGCAGAGAGTATTATTCAAAAGAGGTTTATTTGAGTCAGTACAATAAATATTTCGAGGATGTAAAAACAAAAGTCTCGTTCGATGACTGGTTGCAGTGAATCGTCTAATTGTTAAGGAGCAGGCATTGCAATATTTGTACAGTTGATTCGTATGCAAAACAAATTTTTCTGGGCCACCGGTTTTGTGAGCGAGCACTTCAGTTCCTCACGTTGGCAAACAAACATTACGAAGGCGATCATGTGGTTTCTCCTTAATTTCTCGTAAGAGAGGATGCGTAGGCAGGGGTTATATTTCTAAATTGAGTGCATAAGGCTGGTTTATATTCCCGCAATGAGTTATTGTCAAAGTATTTTACGGTCGCTTGCGTTGTTTTGTTCAAATAATTTCAATGTGTGAAAAATTTCAAGAAATATTTCGAATATGTTAGCACTGACTGAGGAGAGTGCAGTATAAAAACGATTACTTCTGCTCTTTTGGGATTTTAGTAAGTGAATCGTTTTGGATGTGAAGAGAGTTAAAGGGAAGGGGAACACTGATCACCGGTAATGCGTTTCCATATCTTTTTCCTCTTTGGAGAATCTCTCCAAGTTCATCAGCAGTGGAGAATTTGCAGTTCCAATGGACTCTTCATAATTTATTTATCTGTTTTTCTTTCTTGTTTCTTTTTTTCTTCTATCGGATTCATTTTATTTCATTCGACTCGAATTTTTTAGGTTTCTGATCGTCTGTTGAATACCGCTGATTGTTATTTTGAGATAAGTGCTGCATAGTACACTTCGCAACTCCTAATATAAAACACAAAACGATCAGCCGTTAGACTGAAATCTGCTGGTGGATTGCGAATTTATTATAAATCTCTGTAAGTTCAAATATTTCTGGTGATTTCAGTACGAATGATGATGTGCTAAATGAAACGTGTGATGCGGTGCTATATGAATGGTTGAAAACAGTGGGGAATGCTTGTGTTGTTCAGATGCAGAATCGTGAGACGCAGGTTGATACGCTACCTTCACCGATACCGGCACCCCCACCCGTGCAACAGCAAATTATACAATTGCCTGCTCAACAACCAGTCATCGAGGAGCATGCCTTTAAGCAGACTACCACAAAGAGACGTATTGATAATGATGCACTCACCGATGACGATGACGACTTTATTGGAAAGGTTCGTGGCCACCATCCTTAAGAACTTGTGCTATTTACAGATTTTGCGGAGGAAGTGTTTAGGTCATAGTTCATCTGCACTTTACCGTTTTGGAATCTATAGCTAAAGGATGGTCTGTTGTTTTATTGATTATTTTTGAAAAGCTTGCGAGGAAGCCCTCATCTCACGTTCCTAAATGGTAGCAATCTGTCAGGAATGATAGACAGTTAAGTGAGCAGACGCTTGGTTAATGTCCTCTATAAAATATTCAAGTTTATACTTGTTTGCGTTCATTGCTTGATGATTTCAGTGCTTTTTTGTTGGAGACCACTTATTGTATGTTCACAAATTTCTCTGTTAATATATTCGAACCACCGTTAATCAGATAAGATGTTTTGTTGAAATCGCCCTTCGATAGCATTAGATGTGCTCTTCGCTTCCCTAGTGATAAGCGGAAAGAGGATTGTTTGATGTTTTGCGCACCTATCCTTCGATAGGAATCGTTTGCCATTTCTCGCCCTACGAAAATAGAAGAAAAAATTTTTTTGCACTGGTATCCGACAATCGCTACGAGTGGAAAGATAAGCGAAGGAATTTCACGGAACGCGAGCATTGTCTCGTTATGAAAGACTCATTTATTAAGCTCATTCGACAGCTTTTTATATATCACAGGGCGTTCGATGTAACTACCTCCTCTTATTTGAATGTCGATGTATGGTTTCAATCAAAGCTCGCAGAAAGTACTAAGTGGGTGTGAGTGGAATATTGCTAATGGAAGTGGTTTCAGATAGAGTAGGTATGTTGTGATGGTTGTGACTGGAGTAGCAGTCAGTGCTGCTGTTTTGATGTTTCGTTGTACTCACAGTATTTTCCTTCGCTTCCATAAATGCGTTGATGGGATTCTTCTTTCAAATGTAGTTGCATCTCATTAGTGTAAGAGCTGCCTAGCGGATGATTGACGTTTTATTGGACACATCAGTTTTATCGAGCACCTCGATAACAATTAGCGCCAGGAAAAAGTCTGACCCCACGAAGAGATATTTTTAGAAATTAGTGAATTTAATTAAATGTAACCGAATAAAATTATTTAAGAAAAATGTGGAATGCTCTGAGCGCGTAATATTATATTGACTGCAGTGAAGTTTGGTGTTTTGCATCGTCAGTGAATGCTTCCTCTTTCTTTTTCTGCTATGGAGGTTTTATGATGGTGCCAATAAAAGGCGAGAAGCAAGCGGGATCATATGGGAATTAAGAATTGATGAGATTTCATATTGCAGTGGGATCTGCTCTTATTCGAATCTCTCCTTTCTCAGAAAAATTTCGTGCTTCTGTACCGTTTTTCGTTCTCGCTCATTCTCTTTCTCTCCTTTGTTTTCTTTGGAACATTCTTTGAAGGCGAAATGAATTGCTAAGAAATTCTATAGACAGCTGAAATATGTGAGCTAATAAGAGCTTCTGCAGTTTAAGATCTAATGGATGTGTCCCTTGTGATATTCAACATTATCATTTTGAATGCGTCAATCTCTGGTGGCAATTTTCGCCGATATTTTTTAATGGATTTGATATTCTTTTGAATAGAGAAAGGGATTTATAAGGAGGAAGTTGAGTGCAGTGTGCGAACTCATCGATTGACGATTAAAAGAGGACGTATCTGGAGGGGTGGTGGGTTTGTCGGAGATGCGATCCATGATAGTGTTGTGGTGAAGGCTGTGTTTGGTCGGCTGCGCCGATTGCAGCCGCATTCGTCCAATCATTCGTATTGTTTGCGCTTATGTGCGTCTTGGGTATTCTCTTTCCGCTATGGGTAATGCTGACGAGCAATCTTCAATGGGTGGTTCGACATCCATCATTGGTGTGATCCTCTACCTCAGAAATTGCTTGTTGGTTAGTTGTTATTGCACATAATTTTATCAGCTAATATTTCGCTTCCTGGAGAGGCGGATGGAAGGGGGGGGGGAGGGTGACGGATGTGTGGTGCTGAATGCAGTTGCAGTCGTTCCGCGCTTCCGGGAAGGGTAACTCATTCGTTAATATATATATGCTATATGTATATATATAGCCCAGTCAGTCTTAGAAAAGCTTACTCGAAATTGTATGTGGAGCTTAAAAAAATTAAATTCTCATTGAGATTCATATTTTCTCTGCCGCTATAAGTGACAAGTGAAATACGACATCAGGCCATTTTCGATAGCAGTTCATCTGCTCGGGAACATCTTTGAATACATTCTTGCGAATCATTGTAGTGGTTTTTCAGCTAGAAGACAGATATATTGACCCGTTTCATTATGTGGTACTTGTGGTATTTTGTAGGAACCTGACGATGACGATGACGATAAAGTATAAAGACATCCACTTTACCTGTGTCCTTGTTAGCGTCAGCTCATGAGCCGCAAAGGTTCCGACATTCAGGTTTAGTGGTGTAGTTTATATTTGATGGCAGTTTAAAGCGGATTTCATCCATGTTGATATTTCCTCGTTTTTGTTTGCCTAAAAATATCCTCAAATTTTCAAATTACGGTTCAGCAGGTGTAAACAAAAGAGGCATTCTTCTGCTGAAGATGTTTTCGCATGCGGCTAATAGCGTCGAGAAAACCATATGAAACATTGCTGTATAAGTCCTTTGAGAATCGATGTCGTCGGCAGGCTTTTTGGCTGAATTTTAAAAAGCGCATAACGTGCCAGTTTATTTTAGACAGTATATTTTATAACGTTTGTTTAGTGGAGTTTTAAATGCCTAAAATCGTTTATGCGCACAGATATAGATAAAAAGAGAGGGAGGATTCCCCTGTCATCGTCTAAATATGAGTAATACAAATAGGTAACAATCGTCGAAGGAATTTCAGTCTCCGATCAGTGAATAATAGGTTGGCACACAATCGTAGATTTTTTTTATTACCTTTAGTGTTAGGAGTAAATATGCGTTGGTGCTATTGGCGTAGCGCAGAGAGTTACCTAATCGTTTATAGAGGCATCGATATCGGTTGCTTAATCCCGCTTACGGCACGATTACCTTTTTATGGGTTTGCCTCCTGCGAAATTGAGGCCGTACAGCGACTATCCGACTAGATATTCTTTTTGACTTTGTGGAAAGATCTCTTCGCCAAATATAGAGATTTTGAAAAAGAAGTTCTTCGATCGTTGTTTGTTGTTATTATTGATGTCAAATAGTCGCTCCTCCCTCCGTGCAATTCATCTGTCGAGAATGGTATTTCTAAAAGCAAAGATTGATCTCAAGCACTTCGATAACTCCACACTTCACTGCAAATTAACCGTTGCAAATGTTATTTTAGTACTCCCGTAGAGTGTAATTCTTTGCTTTAGTGAGTTGACTGTTAAGAGTATTAAGAGTAATGCATATTATTGTTGGTAGTTGTGGCCCATTATATTTGCTCTTAAGTACGATTATTTATGGAAAACACTGCAGTTGACTCTCGAGAATTAGCGTCAATATTGAGGTGGAAGATCTGTCGCGCGAAATGAAAAGTTAGTGGAATGGAGCGCATTCGAAGAAGCGATTGAATGGTCGCTCGGCCGTTCTTTCCTCGTTTCTTCATTTCTCATTGTTTTCTTTCCTATACAACAGTGCAGCATTTGTTTATTTATTCATTTTTTCGTTTCCGCCGTTTCATTCGCCTATTTCCCTTATTATATTAGAATGAATCACTCTGTATGTTTTGAAGTAAACCAACGCTTGTTGTGTCCGTGCGTACATCTTAAGTCGGAATGCGTCGCCGAAGTTGGCGAGTGAAACGCTGAACCAGATGCTCTTTTTAGGTTTAATTAGCGTTCGTTTGCAATTTTTGTAGCGGGAAGGGAACCATCGTGGTAGGTGGAAGAGGATGGTAAAAAGCGTATTGTAGGCATTCACAAAATATCACCCTTAAAGGTCTTCTCAATCCTTATTGTCACCGTCATTTTGGAGCCTTTTTTGACCTGTGGTAGCAGATGTGTTGAGGAGCAACTCCTTAGTGGAGATGTAATGATAGTAAAGTGGATGCATTAACTTCATCATCGTAGGCGTATCCATGCATGGTCACTTCATGTTCTCATATATTTCTTCGAATGTGCCGGTTCTTTATCGTCTTTGTTGCAATATACTTTATTAAATAAGTAAGTCGTAGTGTAACATCATAGATGGATTGCCTTTTTGGATTAATGGGTATTTTAGGGAGAAAGGTGGACTAAATATTTGAGATTGGGGGAATTAGGGGAACGGTATGGATTAGTATGGATTACCTCATGGTACGATTGCCGCTCTATTTCAAGCTTGTTTATGTGCTGCACCATTCAATTCTTTTGTCAACGGCGCATAAATGAGCATATTCGCTCCGCTAATTGTGTCTTGTTAGGAAGCAAATGATGCAAAACTAATTTCCGCGCCTTCACTTCAACAAATCTACTGTGTATATCCTTTGGATATTGTCGTACACCCACCAATAATAACTCAGAGTTAAGATTTCGGGATTGAGCCAGTCCTTTACCGCTATGAAATTTCAATAAATTAGGAGCTGAAATAAACAGGTTTGCCTTAGTCAGTTATTCAGCGGTAATGATTGGGCAACTAATGAAAGTATTTTCATCTGTTGAACTCGCCTATTATATTTTTCATGTTGAATGAGGTTGACAGAGCAGTTTTGTACGAGTCTGTCGCTTTAGAGTTCTTTTAGGTCACATCTTGAATCGATATCGTCAAATCGCTATTGCACCTATGGGAAACTTCTCCTAATTATGCGGTGACACAGTAATGGTTATGTTGAGTGCAGATGTGTGATATGAGGCGTGGGTGTAATTTTTATAGCTTTGGCATTGATAATGGATGGAAAACAATAGGAGGTATCTGCGTTGATAACTAAAATTTCAGTTATATCGGTATCATAAAGGCTTCACTCCAAAAGTAGCATCATTTTCAAGTACGGCAGCGTTTGCAAGAAGTGAGGTCAGAGGGGATCTCTTCCACTAAAGGAATTGCAAAGAAGACTTTCTTATTCACTGTTTAGAAGTTTGCAGTTGCATTGCTGTGGTGGGAACGATGTTTTTTCCAATCAGCTCTCATTTTATACATCTGCTGCAATCGAAACTTTGAATGCTGTCTCGTATCGCATCATAGTGCAGATTTTCGTTCACTGCTCTCGCGCAATTGAATCGACCATTGACGCCTCCTCATCAAGTCTTATAAACCCGGATATGATTATACTGTTACTATGGAATAGTCTATCGCCATATTTCACTCTGGTGGCGGAGAATCGTGTATTTGAGATGTTCGGTTCATATTCGAATTCGACGGCGCCATCGTTTGCTCACAAAGCAGTCTTATCTCAGCTATATATCAGCTTAAATTTTCTTATTTGTTTCTGCCAGGCAATTGCTAGATTCGAAATTTTCCAGTTGAACTGCTTTCTTGAGGGATCATTTCCGATCTGCTTTGCAAAGAGATATCTCGTTGAATTGCGAGTTAAATGCGGCCACTGCATTATCAAAATGTGAAATGTCAAAGAAGTTGAATAGGACGGAATATCGTAGGTATAATTACCATACAACTGTTATGAAGTGATCGCACTCTTAGGAATCGTTCACAAAAATGCTCATCAATAAAAAGAATATCACTCATAATGGTCTAATAAAGGGGATTTTTTAGCCCGTAAGGTTTGCTGTGCGTTCATTGGGATGGACAGAGATCGCCGAAGAGGAACTCACCGCAGAGAAGAGCTCGAGGGCCGTCAACAAGGCGATTGTCGACTTAAGCACCGGACGAAACGATATTATGGACAACGTTTCGAAATGGGGCGATGTGCATTTTTTCTCATCCTTTGAACCCTATACTTTAAAAAAGCTGTTGTGGTGCCTTTCTAATAAGAACCTATTTTTTATTTGGCTGAGGGAAGGAAAAATGGGCGGGGAAAAGAAAGGAAGGGGAATATGATGCAGTGAAGTTAACTTCGGAAATGGAATATTTGTGCTTCAAAATCAGGATGGAGAACTGTATTTCCATCTTTCTGTCGCATCGGCATATTATGATGTATTTTTATACTCGGGGAGAGGGGAAGAGGCTGTAAAATTATATGAAATGGACAGAAAATGAAAATCAAATTTGTAGGGGAGAGAACTGATAATGGAATTGGATGATAACGATCTTACTTTGATTGATCCGGATACGATGGCTGTTGTACACTCGGAGCGCATTCAGCAGATCAGAGTATGGGGAGTTGGCAGAGATAATGGAAGGTTCGTGAAACGATTCGTTGTTTTGCATTTATATTCGAATTATCGTTTTTAGTGTGTTTCGCAAATTGCTCACGCTTCGCTTTCGTCCTGAGTGTTTTGATCCGCTTTAGCAGTTTTCACCTTTTGCAAACATTTGATCGTATTTCTTTCCTTGGTTGGGTAGGCGTTCAAGTCATGCTGAACACACTAATTTCAACAAGAAGTTTAATTAACCCTGATTGCTTGTTATTTTAGGACTGAAGGAATATAGTATAAGGTTTGAGTGCCGTTTGAGATTTGTATATGTGAGAGGTGTCTGGAAATAGGGAAAATCATGATAACAAAATGCGCTTTTCAGGTATTCTTTGAACAGTAGGGTAGCAGTGCGTTTTTTTTTTCATACGAAGCTCTTTCGCCGCCAATTTGCCCAGTTGTCTCCACAATTTTGGTGCCTTTCTTAAAGTCTTGAAATTGCAGCTTTGGAAGGAGTGGTTCTTCTTTGGTAAAGATAAAGTAAATTAAAGGGAAGGGAAGTGTAAGAAAAATAATCTTATGGCATCTTAAATTTCACTGTCCGTGCATCCCAATTTGTTGGGTGTGAGTAGGAGTAGTCGATTAAATTGGTACGGTGTTGTGTGATCCTGGTTTTCTGATTCGATCTCTAGAGGAATCAGATGGATGTGTGAAATGATGCTGCGTGCAGAAACCTTTTTCCGAAGTACGATTCAGGGCAATTCTGATTTCTGGTTTGAAGCATTGGGATTGTCGCCGCTGAAGACTAATTACGTGGCTGTAGAGGTCTTTTATGTAATTCATTTAGTAATGGGATTGCTTTAAATGTTTTTGTTATGAGACTTGGATTTCTTTTTTGTTAGTGATGTTAATGTGTCATTTATACAAGTATTAGTAAGGTGCTGGAATTTAGGAACTGTGCTTGAAGAGGAGAAAACACAAAAAGGGGAATTATTTCGGTCGAGGTTTAAATTGGCAGCGAATTTTGGATGATGGATTTTGATTTGACAAGGGATCAAGAAGCATTTGAAATGAGAGTGTGAAGGTAAGGAAAGGATTGGAAAGGTGGTGGTGGACTACGGGATAGGTGGAGCGGGAGCGGGTGACCAAATAGTCTAAATATGATGAAGATGAAGAATGTACTAGTATGAATGGTTCACTTCTTTCATGAAGGCAACATTCCTTTTTCGAATGATTGGTCGTCTAAATCCAGGTGGCGGTGCACGGCGGATTTTGGTCACATTCCATCTCAAAATTTGACGTTCAAATGTGATATTCGCTTCGATTCATATATTAAGCTCTTCATTTAGCTTGTCTCGCGTATGCGCAAAAATTTTTGTTTCCAGAGAGTTTTCTATGAGATGGCTGTGGTGCACATTTCATCGCTTTGCTAGATTATGTCCAGCTAGTGAAGTAACATCCAACAACAACGCGTTGATCAGGATCAGCAGAGAGTTTTGTTTGAATTAAACCGTGAAGCCGACTAAATAGCTGAAATATTTCTTGCTTTTGGTTCTGAAATATATAATGTAGTTGCAGCTGGCCGTTTATTACAGTTTTGATGCCAAAATGCAGAAGTTTCTTTTATTTGTTTTTCTGAAAGCGTTCAGTCTTGTCGGGCAAACGTCAGATGCAATAGCTTTTATACGCATGAAAAGACTGAAACATTAGCGTTCCGGAAACAAACTGACGGTGATTCACAATTCCGTGAATTCTATGTTTCGTTTTATTGCAGTAATAGGGAAAAACAGAATTGCAGTGCAGTGATTATGCGCCTGAATGATCCCAACTTCTTTTTATTTAGTTGCCGAAATTGCTTACGTAGCAACTTTAATATCGACATGTGAAAAGTTTATCAAAGATAAAATTCCGTTTAACTTCACAAATTCTCTCAGGAACCTTTTTGTTCGTCATCACTATCCGAATTGCCTGTGAGATAAACCGAGGGTTTATCTCACAGGCATTCGTTTAGGAACCGATTATTTTTCTCGCTGAGTTGTGTTAATGTTGGTTTTTTTCTGATGCCAATATTGTTCATTCATTTCCTCTAATATAATTAATTGTTTGCTGTTCTTCACTTCAGAGACAGGTAATTTTATAACGTTTTGCATGCTTGCTCAGCTGGTTGGCTACTGGGCGGATATGAGGCGATAGTGGTATTTCCCTCTTTAGAGACTATGATGTAGACGTTCATATCTGCGCTGAGATTTTCTTGAACGAAGTTCTTTGAAGTGATCACAGCAGATTGTCTCATTCGCTTGATGAAGGAAAGGGAAAGGGCGCAGGATAAATTGCGTCATCGTGCTGTGCCTTAAGACAAGCTGCTGCACCAACTGAGCGACATCTATCCTGTTTTGAGATTGAGTCACGCCATCGCTTTTATTAGTTAACAGCACTAGTTGCCACGAACTCTTCATCTCATTCTGCCCATCAGCAGTTAAATTTGCATATTTGCGGGGAGCCAGTGTGAAGTCATCAAATATACTTTGCTTTAAAATACTGCTAGTCTCCTCTTCCGTTCAGGTTTAGTTGTTGTCCGCTCTCATTGGTATTGATTTGACTTTCTCACCACTGCATGTTCCCCTGCACACGTTTGTGTCGTTGTATTTTACCCGCACTGTAGTAGTGAATTTTGTTGTGCTTCGTAGAGGGAATGCAGTTTTCAAAGCTTAAAGAATTTCCGTCACTCTTAGGCTTGATGTTCATTTTTTGATTTTCAGACAGCTGTTGCCCAATTTAGTGGATTTTGTTACATCTTTGAAAGGGGTCTTTATCGACTCTTAATTCGTGCTATGCTGCACAAGTAGTTCGAATAATGGTTGCATTAGTGGTTGCAATTCGAGATAATCGGTTTTTATTGGTTTCGTTCTTTTCTCGCGACAATTCTTTTCCATTTTTTCTTCATTTTAGCTTTTTTCAAGGGTATATTTTCAGGTAATATTTCCTCCTTAATACTGACATAAGAATAATTTTTGCTTTAAGAGCAAGGAGAGGGTTTGTTTTTGAAATGGAAAATGATAGGGTATGCGTTGAGCTAAACTGCGCTATTAGAAAATAGTCTTCGGACGCACATGTTTCCTCTTTCGTTTTCTGCCTCCTTTTTTCTCATTAGAATTACTTTTTATAAGACTCATGATAATCACATCGGCATAATTTTTCTTCTAACTGTCAGAGCATTTCATCGAATTTTTTATCATTTTCTCTGTTATTTGTTCTGATGTCGGTATGTTGAATCTTTGAGTGCACCTACGTAACACGCTCTTCCGGGGACTGTCTTCTAAAAAGAGCATTGTTCGCTTTGTTCAGCTTACATCTTTCCTTTCTGTTTTCGCGCTCACAGTCTTTTTAAAGCTTTTTTCTCTTGATGGCTATTACCTGCTGAAAACAGAATAGCAGCATCTGACTTCAGTTGGTATTACGCCGACCCTCACCTCCATCTCTTCTCCTCTTTTTTATCCCTCCCACCTTAGCGCCCTTTGTTTCTGACGAGGGTGGCATGAGTATGATTGCCGCTGTAAGGACCCTTCGCTTCTCGCATATGCCACATTGACACGCATATTGTTGTAAAAACAAATGGTAGTTTTTTATATGTTCGTATGTGCACAGTGCTTTCCTTCTGTTATTTCGTAGTGACAGCCATCAGATCGTCCCAAAAGTTTGTATCAATGAATAAAGTAAATATTGTTAGCTCAATGCTCGGTTAGAACGGCGATAACTTACTTCCTCTATTCGTACCCTCTCTCTCCCGTCCCTTCTCCCCTCTCCAGACAAATAAAGTGGTACACTCTTGCGGGACGATACGAACACTGATGCGCCACTGAAGTATTTATTTTCACGCAAAGGTTCTCATGCATTTTAGAGATTTCGCTTACGTGGCACGTGACCGCAACTCTCGTCGCTTTATGTGTCACGTTTTCGATGCGATACACCAGCGAGGACTATTGCGAATACGCTTCGTGACATCTGCAAACGTCTTATGCTGCAACGAAGGCCAAATACACTTAATTCAATGGAGCTTCGAACCGAAAGGAGAGTGATTGCAAGTGAGTGCGAGCTTTTTTTATAGTAGAATATACATCCGGAATCACGAGGACAAATTAGTTTTCTATTAAGGAAGTGCCTCCCTCGCCTCTCTCCTCGTTTCCCGGTGGAGTTTTTTCGCTCTCTAGAGAAATCAATGAGGATAAAATAAGAGGTACAAATATAGAATGTCCTGAACAATGCTTAAACCTCGGCTTCTTTCTAGTTTTCCAAAATATAAAGCAAAAAATAGTTTTCTGTTTTGAGCATTGTTATTCATATTGATTCTGCAGCAATAAATGCAGGAAAAACGGCTGGTAAGCAGCATCTGAAAGGAAGTTGAAGTTGTTATGCTATTTTCTTATCCTCTTAACTACAAAGGCAAGATTTCTTTGTGAGATTCCTAAGATATCCGTGAAAGTTGCACCTAAATTTATTGCATAATTTTTTCTTTTTACCGTTTAATTTTGGTCTCCTATCTGTTATTGTAGTGGTGATCGATACATTTACGACTCTCGTATAAGTGTATATAATCGTGTATGATTCTTACTTCCTTACTTATTCAGTTCGTCTTTTTGTTCCTTTCAGATAGCTTTCCTCTTAGGTCATTATAATCCTCAAAATTGTTATGCGAGTCTGCTTACTAGTCAGACGGTATTCGGTAGGACAGAAACTTCTATCGTGATGCACCAATCCCAAATGCGACCTATCGCCGCAATTTCGATTGTATTGAGCCATGCGTTGCATCTTTGTCAGCATCACAGCAACTGATTCCGATTAGTTGATATTTCGATCTTTGGAAATGACAGTGGGAATGAAAATGTTTTAATAAACGGGTGAATATATTGATATTAAGGAGATTCCTCTTTGCCGACACCTATTGAAGAACCGAAGAAGACGTTGCGGTGTCATTTTCTTGGTGTTACACAGGTACCGCGCGCAACGGGCATCGAAATTCTCAATGAAGCTGTTGACAGACTCGTATCGCAGGTTATTACTTCCCTTCATATTCTCCTCACCACTGACTCAGCATGTGCACTTTCAAAATGAAAAACCAGTTGTCATTTCTGGATGTTTTAGATCAACGTTTGCCTTTATTGTGGTCATATGTATCCTGTAAAATAAAGTGGCGTTTATTGTTTGCTTAAGCACAAAATATCGTTTTTGCAATTAATAGTAGCTGCGATCCTGTGCATGCGTTGCATAAAACAGAATAGAGGTGAAGAAGACGAAGGATGAAGGGGAGGAAGGAGAGCTGTCATCTTTTCGATCTGGGAGTATTGCTGAAGTTTCAAGTTGCAGTAAAAAGTAATCGAGATTTATTCTGCGGCTGCACTTGTAGAAACAAATGCACTTCGAGGGCGCTGATAGTTGCTAGTTACTTTGGTCAAAATATAAAGGGAAACTTTAGTGAGGGGGAGAAAGGAAACGGAGCTGATATATACTACAGGCTTAGGTAAATCATTATGTGTTAGGTTCATGCAGATTTATAAAATTTGAGGTTCGTCAGGAGAGGTGGATTTTGGCGGATGTTTCGATAGCACCATCAACGATAACAATTTCGGAAGTGAATGGCAATCAAATCGCAGAATGCCGTGTTCGTTACCTCTCATTCCTCGGCATCGGACGTGACATCAAGTTCGTTGTGGTTTTTTTTGCGAAGTTTGTTCGGTTATGCCACTATTTAGTCCACACTTTATTTTTTAACTTATCCCAACTGTTCACCTGATTTCTCAAATCAGTTCCAATTGCGTTCCTTTCTCATATCCTATGCAAGAGTCCGTCAAGGAGTACCAATTTATGGAAGTTGAAATCTGGAGAAATCATGGAGCAGGTGGAGGACTGCATTTCATAGGGCAGGCTGAGCTGAAACCATAGGCAGAGGAGTACACTTGGTAGGGAGGCATGGTATGGATGGGGAAGGAGGTGTAGTTCGATAGAGGTGAATTGATGTTCATTGGAAACACTGGGTTTTGTACTTGTGAACAGCAAGAGGAGACCGAAGATAAAATGTCGGCGAAGTTTTGTGATCCATTTTGCATTGTGGATGCAAAAAAAGAGCATCACTGTAATATAAAATACAGTCAGATATGCTCAATTAATTAACTGATTAAACGGTATATCACATTGCTTTATTGCAGGCATTGTGCTTTCATCATGCACACATCCTCGGAGAATTTTATGTGTTATGTGTTTCACGTTGAGCCGAACGCAGGTGCGATGGCCAAAACTATAGAAGCGGCATGTAAACTACGTTACCAGAAAGTATTGGACGCGCATGCGAGTGCACGTACTCCACCTAACGGAAAGGTTTCCCTGCCGTTTATCTGTCCTTTCAGTGCACAACAAATTTTCCATCGTACTTTATCTGAAAACGCTCTTCCAGTCATTGTACATGTTCATCGGTCAGGTTGCGTGAAATAGACATATCGCCTAATTGCTTGGAGGAGGTGATTTGAGGAGCCAAAACCAAATGAAAACTGATTCGACGAAAAAAATTAATCTTGCCTTTTGAGGATTCCTCGACGTCAGTGAATTGTGCCACGTGTAGAAGAGGCTTATTGTTGCACTGTCCCGTTGATTGCGTAACGACGTTATCTATTTACACAGTCATAATAGACGACATTTCAAAGTATTTTCCTTAATGAACGAGCAGTTCTTCTCCAGTGGGAAGGAAAACGGCGGAGACAGTACCGTTGTTTACCTTTCCGATTCGCTTCTGTATGTAACCGAAACATTCCATAGATTTTCGTTCCCCCAACAAGCGATTTCAAAGCGCTGAACCCAGTAGACAAATTTTCTAGTCGGTAATAGTTAAGACCCTCTATGCGTAATCCCTCCCCGCATACGTGTGCAAATGAGCACGCGTGGTTGCTGTCGTTGATCGAGTGAAATTTCAGGGCTGGGGTGAGTCGCTGTGGGGCGCATTCGGCTCGATGCGTGAACGGTTTTCCTCCTCGTCGCGATGAAATAACACTGCGATCTTTAGCAGCCTAATACTCTGAGGGGCGCAGATCGCATTTTCTTTATGACAGAGTGCTATGCAAGTGTGGTGGATGAGGATTTAAAGTCGCATCAATAAATCATGCAATTTTTATGGAGCCACCTGAACCACCTTCCATTTTGGTGCCCGTAGTTCACCCCTGGCCAAATCTGGGAAAATCTCCGTTCTCTCCATGCATAGTTGCGGAACATATTCAGAGGTTTTTCCACATCAAGAAGGGGATTATCAATCAACATCTTGCAAAATCTTTTGAATAATACATTATTTAGCGAGTTCATATGTAAGAAGTTCATATGTAATGTTTTAATGTGTTCGATTTCCGGAAGTAGTGTATATATGGAAGTAGCGTTTTGCTTCATCTGATCTTGATGTAGTTTTTGATGAATACGCAACTTCATAATTTTCAGATCTTTCATTGTTATTTTGAAAGCACACATGAACATGAAGCTTCTGTTGCATCTGTTTCGCTCCAGTTCAGTGCGGAGAAGATGGGCCGTTGAGTGAAAATGGTGAGGTGCAGAATTATGCTCTTGTGTGCTTGCAATTGCTGAACTGCTCAACCGGTGAGGTCGACGTTGATAGTTTGACATTTATGATCCTTTTTGCTCGAGAATGGATGAGCCTTTTTTGCCTTTAATTTTTAACCTCGGCACGTGCTGGTGAGTGTTGCTGAATTTTCAAGTCGTTGCTGATCGCTGCCGACCTCTTCGAATACTGTTAAAAACTTGTCGAAATAAGACGACTCAGTACATTCGGGGAATCATTTCAGTAGGAAAATTTTAATTGCTGGCATGCGGTCTTGGAAGTTCCTGTAGTACGCGAGTGCGGGTACGTATTGCATTGACAGGAATGGCCAGGGATGGTTATACTAGCTGTCCTTGATCGTAAAGATATACGCTCATCCGTTTTGCATATCCGACGACATCGACTTTTTATGGTCGTGGATTTGGATGTTTTGTTTTCGTTGTAGTTCGAAAAGACCTATTGTTTATTCACTGGTATCAGCTAATGTCACACACAAGTCTGTTTCAGTTAAAATTGGTAGAAATGTTCGCCGAATCACTCACTGTTTTTTGTGCAATATTTTGTAGGTCGCCGACGGTTCTTGGCTTTTCACTTTGATTATACGATAAATCGGTTTTGAAGTTTGCGTAGAAGTGAATAATGCTCCACGAAAACAGTGCCGACGGGTAACCTGTTCATCGTATCCTTAAGTAACGGCGTGTTACACTGGCAATCGTCAAAATTTTTTTGATTTCTGTACTCGACCGGTGCCTAGCAAGTAGAAAGAGAAAATAGAAAATATGCAAAAAACGGTTAATATCAAAATGTTGGGCACTTGACAAAGGGGACAGCGCCGATTGCGAAACCACATGCAGGTTTTTCTGAAGGTAATATGGTTAATTTGCCGATCGGCACTACCGTCGTCGGTGTTTCAGAAACAATTTTGCAAGAATATGATGTTCCTTTTTTGATAAGAAATATGGTTCCCGAGTGTTGTTTTGTAGCACATGGTGAAGACACTAGCTCAAAAGCCGCTGAGATTGGACTTCGGTGACGCCTAGTTGTGACAACCGTTTGAAATTGCACCTCACTTTGCTTTTCCTTTCCACTCGGTGTTTTTTCTCTGTAAGCGTTCTGCCCGTGTATATTCTACCGCCTACTTCCTCGTTAGTTGAGCACAGCCCAAATTTGTGCCATCTTCTGGCTTCTAATGTGAGTCCTATTCTTTCGAACAGCTTTAAAATGTTGTCACAGATGTGCCGAGTCGTAGAATATGTCTTTTTTTAAGTCCATACGACTCCATTTTATTTGCAAGGAAGCGGCTCGTCCTTATGTTTTGACTGGTTTAGAGTTCCATAAAAGTTCAATGGGAAAAACATGTGATTATATGCCATATTATTACTGAAATGATGAGTTTTATCTGTGCGCTATGAAAAAAACTCCATTCTCCACGTCTTGCTGTTCAGCGTTCGATAGCATCGACAAGCAAGCACCAATCCGCCACCTTTGACCTTTGCAGGAACCAGACATTGGAATAGTATCACTGCATAAAATTCGGTGTTTGTTTTTGCTGATACAGTGCTGAATTTCGGCACTGCGTAAGTGTGAGTGAAATCAAAGTGCTTGTTTCATACTTCGCATTCAAACTTCTATCTGCTGTGCGATATTGCATCGAATAAACTTTATCAGAGGTTCGTCGCATTGTATACATTATCGGATGTTGGCTTGAATATATTGACAGTTAACATCAGTTGACGCATACGTGTCTCTTGCAAAAATGCATTTGATATAGACTTTTTGCAGCGTTTTTTCTTTGCAATGAGTCTACTCTTATGGGCGTTCATACAGTTTATTTAGACGTTGCAGAGCCATTTCGCGAAAGTCCTTATTTATATATTTTTATAGATGTCACCAAAAGGGGAGGGCCGGGAGGGATAGCAACTGTGCGCAGACTGTATAATTCACTGCGAGCAGAGAGGGGAAGAGGAGAGTGGATAAGTGCAGGTAACCTCTCATAATGCTGGAGAGACCGGAAGAGTAGGCATTGAGCGATGGGATGATTTCATGCAACTTCTGTGGTGATATGTGCAAGGACTAATTAAATGAGCACTTCCGCGGGTGAGAAGTATTTCAAGTAGTATTACGTGGCCGTCATTTAAAATTAAAGGGGCACGATACTACACAGAATGGTGCTCTCCTTCTAGATGTCCTTTTTCGTCAATACCGAGGGGTTTTGTCGACGCCGTTTTATTCTAACGCTTAGCAATTTGAACTTTCGGTAGATGTGAGTTTAAACCTCAAAATTCCTTCTTTCGCAGATCCACTCCAAATCTCCTACGCTCTCTGTCCCCTCACCAATAAAGCATCGAACAGACGCGGATAGAAAGAAGTGCAGTGTGGGTTCTGTCGAATCAGTTGCAACGTTCCAGTGAAGTTTTGAGACTTGTAGAGATATTTCGTCGGCTGGAAGAGCGTATCTGCGTCTGTCCACAGAAACTTTCCAGCGGCGAGTAGTCTGTTGTCAGAGTGAAATAAGCTCCCTGAGCAAAAACGTCGAAACAGAAGAAACGATGGAAAAAGATGGCCGAAAGACGGGAAACGAAGCACAACGCACCTCTCACTTCTCACTTGCAAGCTATGCCGGAACAAGACCGAAACATCGTTCACCCTACCACTTCAGCGCATGAAATCATCCAGTCACGTTCTCAGTGATCCGACAAGCTGTAAGAACTTCCTGAACAGTAGACTTATTTTCATCTGCACGCAACAGACCGTAAAAGAAACGACGATACAAGCAGGCCGATTCGTATTTCTATTACAACCTTGACAAGGCGCTATTTCAGATGAAATTCAGCTGACGACATTCACATTCTCATTGAATGCTGAACCCCCTCCGCCTTCACATTATCAAAATTTTGAGGATGACTTGCTTCAGAACGAATGACAAATTGCAAGCAACTTTACTTGTCCGTGACTCATCTGGAACCAAACTGAGTATGATAAAGCTAAGCGTGTCTTCAAATAGCGTATCCATTCTAATTTACATGCTCCCTTTTTCGGTCTAGAAGCCGAAATCACCGGCAAACAAACAAACATAGCCGAATCAGTCAGCAAACGAATGCTTGTTAAATAATAAGTCCTTTATCAGCTAAAAGCACAACTAGCGAACTACCGAAGGAGTACTAACGCTGAACAAGCAACAGTCAACATCACGAAGCTGATTTTCTGAGGGGTATCTATCGTTTACGAATGGAACTTTTGTGCTTGCCGTGTTCGACGTCTCCATCAAACATGTCAATCCACAGTTCCACTATTACAAAGTGCGGGACTGATAAACGATTGCAGCCGCATGTGAATATGTCGTATTAAGAATGAAATAACCTCCGCAAAACAAATACCGACAACCTCTATAATACCCGGCAGGTAAATTTCATTAATTACTAACTCCAGCGGTTTTTTTGCGTAGACAAATATATAGCAGTAAAGATAACTCTTCTGCCAAGATTTGATTTTTTCATATTATGTTCATATCATTTTCATATTTTCATATTTGGTTTATCATCGGAGCTTCTGTCTCCCATCAGAACTCACCCTGACCCTTTCAGAACGCCTGTTGAGATAAAGGAGTAAACATCAAATATCCGTGGAAGCTCGACAGGATGCTAAGCATGACATAGGCGTTGATTATTGCATGAAAACAATGCAGGACGTACCTTTAAATTCTACGGCATTAATATAAATTTATGTATAACTTCACACAGGATTTAAAAGAATCACTAACCAATCACAGTATGACGGTTATCAAAGATCGAAATCTGAGCAAGTAATAAACAATACATGATGCCTTCTTTTAAAGCAATTACCGCCTTAACAGCGCTAATGGAATGAGACAAACAAGGATACAACGAGATAAGTAGGGACAAGGAGAAGGGGAGGTGAGAAGGAAGGACCAATGAGGCGGATGCTTGACTCTCATCCTACATCGTGCAGCTCAGCGTAAAAAAGGCTTCCCTCATATCTGCGAGATTGAGACTATGCTACGGTTGTCCAATAAATCAGAAATTACTTGCGCTACGGTCGTCCAACAAGAATAAATAAGGCGAATATGAAAAAAGGGACTACTGTCTTTATAGATGACCGTAAATGACTAGAGGACTTATATATCTACGAATCCAATGGCAACGGAAACATCCCATAACTCATTTCTTTTCGTTGTTAAAAATTTGTTGTTACACAGCCCTGCCTCTACGATGAGAGCAACTCAAAAAACTGTCCAGATTTCTTCGAACTTCCCCATAGCATTGTTTGAACTTTAGGTAAACAGCAGCTGTTCCGTCCTGTTATTTTCTCTGAATACTTGTTAGCAGAAGCAGTCCGCAGCAAATACAGCAACACATTTGACGATGATAATATAGTTTGGGAATTGAAGATGAAAGATAACGACAGACGGAACAGTGCTTCGATTTCTGCATATTTAAGACAACACAATCAACAATATGAAAAAGTGTCGCGAAAATACGAAGAGACAATTCAAGAATTCGTTGTATGTAATAACAGACAAAAAAAAATTGCTCATCTCACAAAAATGAAGAACTTAACCTATAAGACTGAAGAATGTCCAATCAACATTGAAGAATGAACTTATAACCTATAAGCTTCCTTTTACGAATGCACCGGAAGGCGTCGCCAATAAGAAGAACATAAAAATAGGAAATATTGACGGAATTAGTTTAAATGCTCGCAATAAACTACTAATGCCATTATATATGGAAGATCGCCATCCTCTCTCAAATACAATAAAAACGCCATTTCAAGCGATATTATGCCTTAAAAAATCAACACAGTTGCATAATACATGATTACAAACTGCACTGTTGGCGTACTTCAAAAACAGCGTCGCATGAAGTAAATAAAACAGATTTTATACGAACTAAGAATTGTTCATGAACGTAACTCGTTGCTGTTACTCTGATTACTGGAAATTCCGCTGAACGACTCCTGACTCAAATGCGCTACAATTCGGTTGTTTTTCTCTTATATAAGCGAAATAAATGAATCAATAAGTTTTGGAGAGGCAGAAATTCAAATTGGCTCAATAAAAAGGAAAAAATTCTGGGAATGAACAGTCCTTGCACCCCAATCTGTAGAAGATTCATTGTAGTGGTGAACTACATGACAACGCCATACAAAACAATTCACTAAATTGCTCTACAGGTGAGCACACACAAACACCAACAGCGCTGTCTGATGGCACAAACACACAACGAGGTGAGATAGTATAGTTATCTGCGTTACGACCAACGATCAACACTGCAAAATTCTTCAGATATTGCGCGCAGTGCAAAATCGCTCACTGTAACAGACGAATACCGGAACATAGAGAAACCCTCATAGACCATGCCGGATGGGAAAATGCTACGACGATCGAATGACTACTGGGATAGCGGTAAAAGGAATGAGCGGGGTGGAGCTGTCGAGCGAAGATGCTGTCTCAAAGCATTCCAGCGCCTCATCATGACGACCGTCCTCTGCCAAAATCATGCCCAACATCTGCCATGATTCGTTGTGCAATGGATCGATGCGTACCACATCTCTACAATTTGCGACTCCGTCGCTATTTGCCTATACCAAAGGAACAAAATACCAAAAAATCAAAGGAAAAATCATATAATCACTTACGTACATTCCAAAATATTAATAGCTTTCTGAGCGTATAACTTATCACGCACAAAAAAACCTGTCTTCTTCCAAGTAACACCCTCAGCTCATTCATCCCCCCTTCTATAACATTTTCCAGTTCAAGTAATCAATCTTTTAGGTTATTTCAAATTCGGACAATTTTTGAGCCTACCAGTACTTATTTCTTCAACACATATGGATAAACGTTTACTTATCATCATAAAAACAAAACAAAATCCTTAGAATAACTACTGATAACGATGAAAAATCTTTCAAAGAATTATAAATCCTGAAAAGCATACTTGAGCATCTTCTCGGCCATCGGTATATTGCCTTCGGAGCGATATATTTCAGCCAGATGATTCAGAGAAGCGATGTGCGAAGGGGAAATAGCTAGCGCCCCCAAAAGAGAGGCCTTCGCATCCATTCGCATTCGTTCACGTGTCGTTGCATCTGTGCAACGTTCTGCTCGCAACGCCAACAGACGACCCTAAGTTACCATCAGTGATGCTTTCAACGATATAAGGCTACATTAGATTAGCAGCCTAGCTTCCCAGCCAGACTTGAATCGCTAATGCATCCCTTGTAAAATGAGTTTGTTACCACTCTATTATGACTATTTATCTGTTTTGTATTGGACAGTGCGAAAACACAATACCAGTTCCGATCACTTGTGTAATCAATTACGCATTACATTTTTTAGGCCACAAAAATACTTTTCTAATTTCCCCTCACGAGAGAGGACTCATTCACTGACCTTCACTCATGGAATAATAATTCGAATTAAAAGATATTTCCGCGATGAAATACTAAAAGTGGCTTACTGAACGTCCTAAGAGTGATGTCACACAATCATAGTCTCAAGTTGAAAAGTAGACAAAAGATGTGACCTTAAGATAAAGTGCTGGGTGAGAGTTGGGAAAGATTGAACAAGCTTCTTCAACACATGGCCGTACTTCAGCCACACGATCTAAATCGAGATACAGCTCCGCAAGTTCAAGCCATACATTCGCCTGCAACATAATAAGTGCCACCATGATTACGGTGTGGGATTCGCACTGCTTATTTACGGTTTTCCAGCTGTACACCTCAACTTAACTCATGGTAGAGCATTTCAGTAGAAACAAACAGGTTTTAACTTTAACTATAAAAAGATTTAGTAAAACCGGAGCACATTCCCAGTTCCAAAGATATATTTCGTTGCGATTACTGCAAAATTAAGCGCCTTAAATGAAAAAATACTGGCCCATCAAAACCTTTATCGATAAGCAGATGCTTGAATTTCAAGATCATGCCATTACGAGCGACCTCTGCAGAGGCAACCCTCTGCAGCTTCGTAGCTTGTCATTGAGCTATAAAAAAGGAGCCAAACAAGCTCTAGCACAGCAACGGCGGAATTAAAAATGAACAATAAGCGATAAATACTCCATTTGCTAACGGCTATGGTGCCTGTGCAGTAACACAGAACATGAGGATGACTTCTGTGGTTCCAGCGCATTGGGCAAAAGGGTGCACTGGCGACTACCATAACTTAACACAAATCCCAGCAGTTTCTGCTCTGAAAGAAGTATTAGCGGAGTTTTTTACGAGTGGAGGTTTATGTAGAAATATCCTCTCCAATGGGATCCTCACTGCAAAAAATATAGAGCATAGTACTGTAGAGCAACAAATGTTTTTGATCGACTACAACATGAAAAACTTGGAAGAAAATAAAACAAAAGCACCTGAACGTGGAATCTGGCAAGCATATTTCTGTTGGCTGCAGACGACGACCCTAAACCCTCAGAGATACTCGATGCCGTTGCACCGATCTCCGAAGCGCTCGTCATCCCACCAGTGAACATCGAATTAGCTTCTTAAAACCACCACTTCTTAAAGAACGGCTGCAAGTCCTTCTCACAGAGAAAATACCACTACTTAAAAACACAACCTTCTGCACGATCAAACAATAATCTATTTAGCAATATCACACTAAATGATCAGTTGCAATCTTTTCAAACTTTCAGCATTGGAATCCATTACCATGTTGAAAAATGAATCTGCGGGGCATACATCCTTGTCAATTTCTGAGAAGCAATGAACACCACAAGTCGTAAACGGCATTCAGGCTTCTAAAAAAATTAACCTAAGAGTTGCAGACCGTCAAAGCAAAGGCATTTAATGCAATGTAAAGAATTTCGCAAGACTCTTTTAAAATATTTTTTAATATAAAACTTAGCGAGAGATCAGAAATGACAGCCAATGCATACTGCAACAGACCTGTGAGGTCAAGGTTGCTAGTACCAGCCAGTGAAGAAGTCATTGGCGAGGGAGGAACGATTCCAAGGGGAGCAGCCAAAATCGGCGCAATGGGCGTCATCGCCTCACGACTGCTCATTGATCGCGCAACACTGCCTCGAACGTCACGTTGACTCACCTCGCTCACTGAAAATCCCGTCCTATTTGGTACATCTACTAACAGTCACGACCAGTGGATCGCCTGATATCTCTTTATTTTGAAAAATTTCTTTGAGGAGAACGTAAAGAGGAATTTCCTTGCTGAAGAATATGAACTGACCCACTAGATAAATTGTCAAAATAAATGAGAGAATATAATACTAGTGCTTCCGTAATGCCATCCTTGCCTCAAATCCAAAAACCTGCTGCATGTTGATGTTCTCAGCGGCTGTGCTACTAAGGCCTGCTCAAAAAGGCACACAGAAAGGCGGGAGAAGAATCAATATGCATATAAACACTCGAAAAATTGATGCTTCATTCAAACTGTTCCTGTAATGAAGTTCCAAACATTTAACAGCCTTGGCAACTAACCGCCTGCGCATTAAAGCTTCAGGCAAGTTAAAGAGTTAACATACCTTTTAAAGCGACCTTACCCTAGCCTCTTTCACTAAATTACTTTGTAAACATGACCCAGTTTGTGTTACTCAGTACTAAAACTTCGGTCTAGCCATACACCGCAGCAGTGCATGACTAATTTTCGTTTAAAATTGGGTTCGAGGGCTGAATTTAATTATTTCAGATCTGAATGACTGGCCACTTAATCACGAAAAAAAACCGCACTAGCAAAGGGAACATGTGAGACAACAGTACCAAGATTGGTGATGTGCGGCGCAGCTACATCACCGAAACATGACGCGTCAGCTCGACGCCAAAATTGCAGAAGATGCTTCGAAGTCGAAAGCGCCTCCTCCACACGACCTGCAAAATTTTTCGTCTATACTTAAACATCCCGATTCGCCCTCGTTGAACTTCTAAAATAAAATAGGAGAATAACAGCTTGCGTTCGTTTGCAGATATTGGAACATGCTAAAGCAACGTCGGCGAGAAAACGCAGAAGTTAGAGCTGCGCATCAGTGATTTTTTCAGCTAACTTGTTCTCTTTCTTTGTTCGTTCACCTGCTTATCTACTTCTTGGCTACTTTCCATATTCATGCAACCACTGTCACAGCAACATCAACAAAGATGTCAATGCAAATTCGCAGTACTACATCGAACAAACCCTACCTGTTCAATAAAAGCTCTCATTCAACAAATTTCCAAAAACTCCAAAAATCCACAGCGTTTCGAAAAGACTGCTATGGAGGGATTGAAACTTACCGAACTTCACATCGAGTTTCAGCTTAAGCACAAGAAGAGGGAAATTCGACGGAAAATCGTTGAGCGCCTCCACAACAAGATCAAGCGCTCCCTTATAGTCTTTTTGTGCTGTGAATATGAGAGCCATGAGCATGAGCGCAGAAGGCATCTCCGGATTTAGCTCTAACGCTCTCTCACACCATTCGCGTGCTGCTTGAATATCACGAACTGCAAATTCGGTTCGTCAACGCGTTTCATTTCATTGTCACCTCCACAACTTCGTGCACTGTTAGATGCAGCATAATAAGACAACATAGCACACTGCTCAAATTGTGTTGCGCATTTGGCAGATCATCGAATCACTCTTTTATGCTCTATTTTTCTACTTCCATTCTCACTCCCAGCTCTTCCATACGGCCTTACTCGTAGGTACAGTTTCATCTGAGCAAAGATCACTGGAAGTGTTTCTTTATTGAGAAAATGAATAGGACTGCAGCTATGAACATAACAAGCATGAATACTTCGAGACGCCTGGTACCTGCCTCTCTCCATCAGCATCACTTATATTTGATGTATCGAATTTGCATTACTGTAAGGCAATATAAATACGCGAAGCTCATAAAAAACACCAATAAAGTATCGTGTTTAACAAAAAGACTCAAAAATACCTCAATTCCCTGGTTTGTTATGCGACACTTAACAAAAAAAGATACCGAACAAAAAAATGGTTGTGAGGAAAGTAACCGATAGCATATTGCCGAGCACAATAGTAGTGTGCAACGTCGTCGTGCGGATCGAGTTGGGCAGCTTTTTCGAAGAGAGCGATCGCCTGCATAGACATCTCTTTGCGCTTCACGTAACGTACCACCCCCTCTGTTTTCAAACTGAAACAGAAATTAAAACGAGGATAAAACTAAGCAATTCATCAAAAGTACCCTTCATAATAATTCCCTTCACAATGCCTGGAAATATGGCTACAGTAAACAAGCTGAATCGTACGGATAACGTATGCAAAAAGTTTCAACACAGTGGACTGAGCCGCTAATAATTCCAGTTCCTTCGCATTATAGCACTCTCAGAGAACACCTGGGGAATATTACTGCAGAAGGACGGCAAAGCGTTCTTTCAGAACTATATTTACTCAAAAAACTGTTGGTTATGATGGTGAGGGAGGATATCACAACATAAGAGGATCAAAATTTGTATTTCCAACATAATTCTGTAGCTATAACAAAAACTGTCGCGCCGACATTAAACACAAATTCCAGCCAATGAAACTAGAATTAAATCAGTACCACCTGATTCGCTATCTGTTTCGACGAGGAAAACACACACTTCTCAACAGCACCGTTTTTTTTTTTTTTTTTTGCGTAACCGTGAAGAATTCTGCACCTGAACCAGCAAAATATTGGAAAATCATCAAAAAAAATGTGGCAATGTGGAACAACTACCTGACTTCACCAAGAGGAAAGGAAGTGAACTCAAGGAAGAGAAAACCTGAAGGCGATCGCATTTAGAAGATGACAGCGACCTGATAACCAGCTTCCCTCTGATAATTCTATCGCTTTTTCGGCATGCGAAATCGCTGTAAAATAAATCATATGAAAATGCTAAACCATAAATCTCGAAAATAGGCTGCATTCAATGTCACAATCAATACATCTCCTAATTGATGACCAAAAATTTGAAGAAATAAGACCTACCTATTGGTGATCAGATTGGCATATACGGTGAAATTTCAAAAAAATTGGTAGAGGATTAGCGCAAGAACAAATTCTTGAATATACAGAAATGGACCGGTATAAAGAAGCATCACAATTCTAGTCTCCAAAATGCTAAAATAACTCTGCCTGCAAATTACACATTGCTCTAAACTGGTTGCACAGATTATGTTGAACAACCGACAGCAATCACCATACCCATTCTCACATATATGTCTAGCAACACAAACGAAATCGGCGCAAAGTATAAAGCACACGAAGATGGAGTAAATCACAAACCCATCAGCTGATAATCGCTCTTTTAAATCCAAACAAGCAAAAGACATAACCGACAGCTTAGATCATTTAAACAACAAAATAGTTAGAAAGTGAGAGATTAAGTGAGACATAACGGACCGAAGCGCAGTTGATTTTGAATAAGGCTTCGAAACAAATAACTGACAACCTTCATCATACTGGCCAAGGTGCTCGATCTCGATTTGCGCGGCAAGCATATGCTTAACTGCCGCATTCTCCTCGAGCTTATCCATTGCAATGCACTGCGATAGAATGCGCGAGGCACGTACCCAACGACCATGACATAACAGTGTCAGCGCAAACTGGAACCTGAAGCACCCGGCCATTATTGTAAATTTTTCCATATCCGATAATACAGCACTGACCGCATCAAAATGTAAGAGGCATATCATGATCATTTTGTACAGCTTATAAAGCATACACTGTTCAACAAATTCAGTATGAACAAGTAGTTGCTCGCAACGACGGATAGCGTACATCTGAGGGATACCCAAATACTGTGTTCCAGACTTCGTTTCACAGCACGACTTCAAGTACCTCCCGCGGCACTGTCTTCTACTACAGACTGTTTTCTTCGACTGACAACTTCAACGTGACAATAACAAACATCGTTCGTTTAACAGGCATGAAAACAGGATTATGCAAATTGAAGTGTTCCATATCAGCCCGAAGAGGAAAGTCCCTCGCAGGTTTTTCATTTCAGCAGAACAATCCAAATTTTCATGCACTTAAAGTTTAAAATAAAAATATGCAGACCAAGTTAATTCCAATGTGTTAACATGATTAGACGTTGGATATAGCGCCGAAGAGGTAACTCAATACATATATTCCATTTCATTTCTGCTCTCGCAAATCGGCATCGGCGGATGGTTATCCGTTTCTTCCTTCTGCCCACAACTGTTCCCTTCGTGCCGACGTCGACAGTCACAACATCAGACCGCACAAATTAACCACCTGCCCATTCCACCCGCACTATTTTTAGCTATCTAAAATCCCTATAAGTGGCGTCAAGTCCAACGAACCAGATGTATCGGTCCTCGTTTGCAAACTTCATAGCACGCTCGTAGATACTAGCGAGAAGCTCATACTGTCGAAGCGTAGACAGCACCTGTAACAGATTACTACTACAAATGCTCGCAGCAGAGTAATCACATTTGCTCATTTGAGAGAGCTCAAACTACATGAATACCGATAATTTACACTGACTACTAAGTGATTAAACGAGGGAAGCATTCTTCATATCCATTCGAGCGTATCGGCAGGGTGAATCTGCCTTTCACATCATAGACAGATGCGATCAGTTTCCCATCAACTGAGCTCTCTACCAACCTGAGAAAGAAGGAATTTCGAATTTTTGAGTTCCGTGTAACGATTATCAGCAACTGCGCGTAAATGAAATGAATGCGATAAAAGGAATGAATCGTTGTAGCACAAAAAGACCCCATTGTGAGAACAACGACGAAAACATACCAATGTAAGAAGATTGTAAACTGATTTTGCTGCTTGTATAGACTGTGCTCGACTGGATGCGAGTTCCTCAGCACGACTCAATACCACATCTTTCGTAGCAAGCACCTAAGATAAACCCATCATCTATACTTGAGAAACAATCCGGTCATACACATTGTATCTGACAAATCGACGACTACCCATTTCTCTTTCCAATTTTCTCCGACATGAAGAAAAATTCCTTCTTGATCAGTTGGCAAAAGATGAATATCGCCATTAAAAACCAAATCTTTCAAGCAGAGAACTAAAAACTGCCATATTCAGAGTGGCGACGCCATCCATACGCATAACCAACATTGTTTCATAGAGGGTTCGGACAAAACGAATTACGCAAATAAGAGTGAAGCGAGGGTCAACGGCTTATTAATAATCTCCCACAAGAGGGCAGTCACTTCGATGGTAAACACTGATAAGCAATGACAGGGATACTTTGAATCACTCTGATGAGAGGCACTAAAACAAATGCAATTAATGACCTCGCTGATAAGCAACAAGAGAAGCACTTCTTCCATTCGCGAAGAAGGTGAGAAGTAATTCTTGTGTGATCCGGTATAGAAACTGCAACAGGAGAAAATAACTCGACATTTAATGTGAAATTTCTTATTTTATTACGAATTTTGAATAAAGGAAGTATTTGATTTCCTTAATTATAACGGAAGAAGGGAATCAAGGAGAGGATCGATGAGGGTGAAAGTGGGCAATTTCTTGGATTAGAAAGCTCCTACTTTTTACTGCACAGTCGAAAAACGAGGAAAAAACAACGAAGAAAAAGCTCAACTTTTCGAATTCTAATACGGAAGAGGAATCTACTGAGATGGTAAACGGAAAGCGGTGGTACTGCGAAGCGATTCAATTTCTTTAAAACTGCACATGTGAGCGATGAATAGTGGGGGAGTACGTTCTATTCGATGTGATAAGATATTTCCAATAAACGCACAACAGTGATGATTTTTGGTTCTGCAACAGCAGTGTAATGATTCACTCAAAAGTCCACTCATACTCACTTAAACAAGAAAAGGCTCAAATAGGTGACGAACCCGAGGCTTTGAGATTTAGAACTGACGGATTGTGATGACATATAATCGGATTCGGGCATGCCACGAATCAGCACCTCCGCCAGTTGCCTACTCAACCTGCAACGAGCTATCGATTGGCGCTGAACGACTCAAATTTGTAAACAATGCAGAGGCTGATCCGTCGATCCGCCGTAAAAGTTATGAAAACCTTGTGTCGATATGATGACTTCCTGAATGATGCGCCAAAACGTTCTACTGTCATCAAGCTGTACTCAGCATGGCGAATATAAAACAAAACATCAGATATCGCAAAGTAACAACACCGTTGAAGATAAAACGAAGACGATTACCCTTTAAAACAGACAAAAATAAAATGGAGGCGAACAAACGTGGCTAGAAACCATATGTTTCTGTGATGCCTTGCTTTCGGCTTTTGCTTTTAACACTCATCTACGTGATGCCCCTTCGATATTTCGATATGATACGAGAGATCAGTGTTCAGTATGAAAAGCTGATATAAATTAGGCTGAGTGGAGCTTATTACACTGAATCTCAAGAAAGAACAAAGACACAAACGAATAAGTTGACAAATAAAGACACCTCGGATTTTTCCACTTTTAATCACCATTATATAGCAGATTAATTTGAAATAATATATGAGAAACCTCTGTTGAAGCTTCTCACAGACGAATTTATCGCCGAGAGACGTCATGATGCGTCTGTACCACTCGACACCTTCAACATCACATGAACGATCGCAAAGATTTCTTCGTAATCGAAGCAGTGGTACACGCTCCAGTGTCGACTCCAACAAATCGCCTTAAAATCCCTTTTCAATGCTAATAATCCCCACGTGCACAAAAGAAAGAAGATATGGCTAAGGGCGAAGAAAGGAGTTACACGTCGTCCCCACCGCACGCGATGACATCAAATAGAAGCACACTGTCGATCTCCTGGTCTTTTCGTATCCAGTAAGATTCCTAGCATCCCATCGAACAATTAACTCCTTCTTATGAAAAGTTGACCTCATTGCACTCTCTTCAATTATCTCATTTTCTAGGCCACCGCAAGGATGAAACGGTTTCAAACGATTTCTGAGAACTAGACATAGTTTAAAGTTAACCGTAAACGTTTGCGAAACTATTCAGATGTTCGAGAGTTTCAACTCGCATACGAATGAAAGAATGAAATAACACTGCTCGAAATATGGTATGTAAGAGCACAAAGCATAGCGAGAAGCAGCGAGGAGCAAATGGCATCCCTACACGAATCGAGTTATTATTCCCTATGCGCACTTAGCGCGTACTTTATGTGGCTCTCTTCGACAGGGATACATAAAGCGATTTTTCGAAATGGGCAAGCATTAGGAGTAATTTTTGCAAAGTTCTGACTCTTTGCTTTTATTTCAGCGTACAAGGGTGGAGGACAGGAGTGCCAATTTTAAGAGGATCAAAGCGAGATGGGCTTAATTTGAAAGCTGCATTTTGGTACTCATAAAGCATGAACTTCAGCATATACTCGAATGTTATATTGCATGTGGAAACACATGATGAGATTTCTCCTACTTGAATAAAAAGGTGCGCTGAAATAGCATCACTCCTCGTTTGCTCATTTTTTCATATTTCATTCTTTCAAAGGCAATAATTTTTTGGACGAACCCATTTTGTCGGCGTGTCTTCCGTTTGTTCCGTTCGACTGCTGTGACGATAGTATTGATCCGGATGAGGAACCTTAAAGAAAATTACAAACAATGATGGTGATTTCCAATAACCATTTATTCATCCAACAAAACTTGCACCCGCTGCAAAGAAAAGGAGTGAACTCGTCGGAAATGACCTACACTGCCAGATGAGATGATTCCGGAGTTTCAATTTCGAGTGGATAATGCAAAGAACGAAAGGAAGTCTGTCATATTAATGAATACTACGAACGTGTGCTCGAGGTCAGCAACTTCTCGAGCTCTTGCACATAAGAAATAGTGAGTTCCGCCGATTTCTCGAAGCAAAATAATGCTCGCATTCGTGACTTCTCTTTTTGCGACTGCGGACCACGTCGGAGTGTAGCCTCAATCGAGAAGCCTAAAACTGCTTTAGCAATTAAACGGGGTGAACGGATGTGAATATTCCTAAGCAGAAAGAGGCGACGATCAGTTGATGCGGATTAATTCGCAGGCCCTAATATGCGATCAATCGGCAGGGCGTCGTGGGAAGAAAATGCATAATCTCACCTTGAGTGGTAAGAGGAGAGAGATGCTCAGATGTGAACTTCGTGTGTTAAAAATAACACCCGCACTACATCACGAGCATTCAGCCCATTCGTTTTCTAAACCGCCACTAGAGCTTATTTCAATAGAGGAACCAAACATGCAGGGAAGTAGAAACTGTTTTTTGAAAACTATAACTGACTGTTGCTCCAGCCTGTGACTCCCTTCGGCGGTGATTTAGAAGAGATACAATTAGGCTCCCTCGTGAATTCCAGACAATGTTAGGACAGACATACATGCGTGAAAACGGTACGTAATGAGTGAGTAGTGACTGTGTTTTCTAACCATCATCGTATGCTTATATCTTTTTTCTCTCTAAAATAACTACTGTATATGGCAAAAATCTGATATTAAATTCAATAAGGAACTAACCTAAACTAAACCCTCAACTACTCCGTATTTTTGCCAACCTGGCCGCTTTTGGCAGAAGCAATGACCCCAATGACAAGAATCTAATGTATTTCAAATCTTCTCCTCCTTTCCACTTAAATACCATCTGGCATGGAGAATTTCCCATGTACCCTCCGTCCACTTCCTGTATCCAATATACCTGTCACATCTTAAAGAACTGGCTCATCTGCAGTAATTAAGTGAGTTCCCTTTGTAACATTAGGCAGTCTGTACACTGCACACGGCAACTTAATTTAAGCTTCAGAAGAATTCCATCATAATGCTTCAAACAAATAATTTTCACCTAATATTCGAAAAAAAGAGAAAAGAAAAAATTAAGAAGCTTTATCTCGTGTTCCTTTAAAAAAGTTTCAGCACTGATTTCCCTTACTACATAAAAATTCTTCAATCTCATAAAGGGAAAAGCGAACATGATTACGACCGACATAGATAACATAGGCTCCATATGGTTACAAGTCCACGATCAGACTTGTTTAAATGAAGTCCTGGAGCAGAATGAGGATGGACTGGGGATCAGGAAGAGTGGAAAGAGAGAGAGAAAGACGAACAAACCTGTAAAAACAACATACCTTTTATGTATGGAAAGGGCATATGGGGCATCTCGGTGCGCTCAATTAAAATCAATGAAACCTTGGAAAAATGCGTTCCCGTAAACCGTAACTGGAACGGATCCAATGCTCAAACGACCCAAAAACACTGACATAATTTGTCTAGTCCATGCAGTTGAGTCAGAAATTCATCACCATCTGTTCCTTCGAAGCAAGGAAGCATCCTTTAAACACCACTCACCCCATCCCTTCAACTAACACTCTGACTGCGAGGTTTTAATCACGTAACCTTTGACGGCGTATGCTTCGGCCACGAGGCGTAGTGCACGTAACGTCACAAACGGGGTATCGCCCAATTCGAGACGCGATCTTTCAACGTCCTTCAGCACTTGGTCATATTCAGCACTATAAACTGTCACACTATACCTTCCACCTTGCTTAAGAAATGAGTAGAAAATACAGGATAAGTGGGACGTTATGTGCAGCCACACGACTGGCAACGTTGAAGTTGCTTTTTGATACATGAAAATAACTACCTAATACTAACTTCTAAAATTTTGCACCTTTCAAGAACGGACATTCTTTATATCACCTACTTTTACCTGTAGCAATTATATAAGATGTAGCTGTCCTTCCACGTCCTTCACATGACGAACATTTCAAAGCTATATAAAAACCTCTCACATATTTCCGACAAATGCGCTACAAAAAAAGAAGTGCCGCGACTTTTTCAGTCAGCCGATCGACTTTGCAGCAATTATATTTTCATTTGAAACAACGTTACTGAACGAGGCTGATCCATGATCAGCTTGGATTCAATAAATAACGATTCGACTATACTTAGCAACACTGTTTTCTCAATGTGGAACATATTGCCAACGGAACAACTCAATAATTGAATAAATAACTACCTAAATGAACCAGAAATGTGGTTATCAGCAAACATTTTCACTACATTGCTGAAGCAGTTCCACTGACAGCTTTACCACGTTTGACCTTGCTACAGGTGGTTATCTATTTATAGGTGCTTGGTTGAATAGGCATGCCTCCAATTAGACGAACGAATCACCCTCCAAATTTGGAGTCCCTTCATTAATACTTCAGATTATTTTCACTATTTACCTATATAAATTTACTGAGTGCAGTACTCGTTAAGAAACCTTTAACAAAGAGCAAATTACTTCATAAACAAAACAATACTGGATGACTCAGAGTGTCGCGTTATGTAATTATGCCTCCCCCATTCCACCTCGTTCCCTTACTGCTTCATATCTATCCCTCCCCTCACTAACTAAAGCTACACAATGTAATTCTGGGACGTTCATAAGTCAGATAAATATGTAAATGTATGCTGAATTAAATGCCTCATGAAAATGCACTGCTACCTTACCAATAATAATGCAGTTTGGCAAGCAGAAGGTTCGCTTCGAAAAGTGAAGAAGCCTTTTCATTGGTACTCGTCTCGACCACACTCTTCAGCAAAGTTTCACATTTTTGGAGTTCTTCTGCGTACTCTTTCTTTGGCTCAAGGAACTCTGAAATGAAACATTTATGCACCGTCCGTATAAGATTCACTTCTGGCACTCCGCTCGACCTCCCAAAATGGTGCAACTTGAAACCAGATTCTTCGTGACCACATATATTCTCCCATGCAAAAAGAAATGGTTGCAAGAATGACTCCCGGTTACAAACATAATGTAATATATGAATGCAAAGTAAGTTGTAAACTTGTAACAACAATCTTTACAAGAAACAAAATAAGATGATGAGGCTAAGCAGCGTGAAATCCAGTCCCTCAGGTCGTAATCATACACATTATGTACATTTCACTGTGAAAGGATCTCCTTCCCACCTTGCAATTAGAAATAGCCTCCCAACGGGTTCATCAACATCACTACTTGGCTCCACCTTTTTTTCATAAGAGATGGCTGTCACCTCAACGGGTAACCAAATTACTCGCATTCCCTAATGAGAGCAATGAAAGCCTTAAGGAGAAAGCGAGAAGGTGGAATAGACCAAAGGCCGGCATAATCCCGTCCCTGCTTGTCAGCTGCACAACCGACACTTAGAATATTACTTCATGAGTGCACTGCTTCCTTCATCGCAAAAGTGAGACATATATTCACACAACAGTCAAACACTAGAAAATTATAAAGGGGATCTTTCACAAAACGAGGATATCCCTGAGCAATAACAACTACACGACGAAAAACAATAAAACTGTGTAGTAAAGGAGATGGCTAGGAGAAATATGTTGAATTTTTGGCGTGCGTTCAATGACTGAAGATGACCATGCAAGCTGTGGGACTGATTACTGCCATTTACAAATTATGCACTTCAAACAGATTTTGAATAAGACACAGAAATCCCCTGTACTTAATAACTAATAATTAATCCTTAATCCTTGATAGTTAATCCCTAATAATCAGCTTACAAGGGCTGATTATTAAGGATTCAGGGTAACACAGAAAGAGAATAAGAAGCCTATGCTCGCAGGCAGTAAGCTGGGAATAACAAAGGAGTAACTGAACAAAGCTGGTTTAACCATACGGAATTGAGTTTAGATAAACCACTTACGACTATTGAGCCAAACTTCATATCTTTTCGAATCAGAAATAACCTTTAATTTGTTTCATATTTCCGAAAAATATTTTTGACGGAAATCTGCCGATTACTTAGAACATCCGATCAAAACAATGCCACTCAAAGGATGGTAGCACAAATTCATTTCGTTTCAGGGCAGACTACACCAGAACAGCAACGCTTTCATCATTCGAGTATCAAACAGACTTACCTGCTGGATAACTTTATTGCTACCTTCATATATCGAATAAAGCGACCTCAATCTGGACTAAATTTTGCATTCGAATCTATAAAAATCGACCGTTCCCTACCGAACATATCGACTCGAGTGGAACTCCATGACAAAATTCCACAGCTTTGCCTAACCCAGCTCCCTTGTTAAATCCGACCACGGAATCGTATTCAAGGACAGAATCTCCCCAAATAAAAATTGCTGTATCATCGTTTAATCGCCAACCGAACAACTATAATAAGGAAACGAGGAGAGACAAAAGAAAGATACGAACCGCTGCGTTTTTCGATGAAAGTTTCAAAGATGTACTCCGCTTCAAGCAGATCACCCAAATGTTCGATTCCACTATTCCTGGCACGAATCGACGGTAAAATCTCGCCAAGTCGCTTCCAATTACACTCCGAACGGCATCTATCAACTTCGGCCTCAAGACGACTTCCTTTCAGTTTTGATGTCATTCGTCCTCTCCTCAAACCGCATGGGAAACAATTTCCCATTAATTCACAGAACACACGACGCAAACAACGGGCAGATGCAACCCTCACCGACCACAAAATACGGCATTAAACTCATCGAGCACACGTAATGAGATGATGGCTTACTTCAACGCCAATTTCAAGCGTATATTCAAATTTATAGCGCTTAAAGATGGTGGCGAGGGCAGAGAGAGAGCTTTAATACCGCCTATTCCATTGTCGACAGCTAACGGATGAACATCCTAACTTCCTCACCTCGAGGAGATCAAAATCAAAGTGCTTCATCTCCATTCGTAAAGTGTTCCTGAAGGTGCATTAGACGTTACTAGAGATGCGAACGTTTAATTCCCTTCCCGTCCCAAATTAACAACAATCGGCGAGCAAAGTCGTCGATCGAACGGATCCGCAATGAATGACCTAAACAGTCAAAAGTATTTTCCCAGCATATCAAACAGTGACAACTTCGCAACCTCGATATTTCCGCATTTCATCTGCACGAAATTACACAAATCTGCCGCTTTCATTAAGTCAGAGGTGCTGTCATTACACTTGAAATTCTTCACTTGAAGTTTTGTGGCACTGATCGACGCGCCGATAGACTCCTCCGTCGAGGGTAAAACGACAGCATTCACTCGAAGAACATAGACTTATAAACCTATATGCGTGAGTGGATATATACATATGATTATACTTCAAGAAAGAGGGACGTGCAAACTTGTATGCTGGAAGTTATAACTCAGATATGCATAACTACCTAACAAGAGCCACCAGTTGTTGCTTCCTTCTAATTCAGATCAGCCAGTTGGCAAGGATACGGTCGAGCTTCTATTGAAAAAGGCCATGTGGACAGCCCCCCTCGGCAGGACACAACTGACTCTCTCCTTCAGGACGTGAGAAAATGATTCCCAGAGAACCTCCTGTGGCACCAGTAAAATACTGAGACTGCATGAAGTAATGAGGAAATCACCTTCCCACGATTCTAGAGGAAGGGTCTATTATACTGTTTAACGTTTCCATGTACGAAAGATGCTGCGTCAGAGGCCCGTTGATTGTACTGAGGATGTTGCGGCTATTTTTATTGAGTGTTGAGGGCAGCGATCGCCGCACCTTACTGCCCGAAGGAATGAGACTTGGATGCAATGCGGGAAACTTCATCCTCCCCGTGTCCTAAGTGAAGCACTCCCAACCACTGTTCGTGTACCAGTGCGAAATGAACTCAGGTAAGGTCACTAACACATGTCACCCTGTACCGATTTCTTTCACACAAATATTACTGCATCCCACTATTCATAAGGCCTTCGAGCCACTTGTGCCGTTCCAATTTTGCAAACCGATTTGTCTCCGATGGGTTTAATAGGGTTTCGGTGACTGGATCTGCGTTCGATTCGCAATATACGTGGACCTGAGCTACAATCGTATTTAGGTGAGGCTTACGCTATCCCTAAGACAACAGAAATGAAGGATCAGAGTGTACGGAGCAGTGCAGAATGGAGCTCTGGTCTTTCACTATCCACGTGTACGCATCTACCCTCACGCTATTCTTCACCATTCGATTCTTCCCTACTTAACAAAAAGCCTACATTACAAGTGCGATCAGCTAAAGGCGATCCCGATCGGATGATCGATTCTAACCCAACTCGAATCGTCACCAACTTCAACCATTTCCGTGAAAGCGACGTTTTACATGAGCAATATGCTAAATTAGGTTCTGACTCGAGTTTCGACTAGGACAACTGAGTGCTTCAACTCTTCTTTATATTAGCATAAATTCAACTGAGTGAACAAGCACGGCGGAGATGAAATCACCAATTTCCTAACGGAATCAATCCATCGTTCTACTTCGATTCTTAACGAGAAAAACAGCTGTGTCCTCGAGTTGCGGAGAGTGATCGCGAATAAAGTTATTTGTTTTTTAAGCAAGAAAGTGTCAATGAAGGATATAAAGACGATCATATGCACTTCAAACTGACGGACATACTCAGTGGGGAAGAACGACATGTCTCCTTGCCTACTGAGATCTGCTACACCCGCCATGAACACAGAGCATAATTCCCTTTCATTCTTAAAATACCTTCATTTCCACTATCGTCCGCACCCTTTACTTTACTATCAGCAGGAAAAGGAGACGACAAAGAGACGCCGACGCAGGTAATAATTACCGAAGCGGTCTCGAAGACGGCATGAACGCACCATGACATGAAAACGACCTCTCCGACTCATGATCGGTGCTTGACCGACTACCGCAGCGATAAAAGCGATCGGCAGAGCTCTCACACCCTCTCATGGCATCCTCCTCCCCTCCCCATCGAATCCCTTCCTTCACTAAGACAAGCACTCTCATTCCCCCTTCGCTAATGAATTATTAGATTTGCGTACCAACATTCACGGTCTGTAATCGCAGAGCAAACAACAAGTATGAAGAAAAAGGACAATCTAGCAGAGAGAAATGGCGCCCCAATTGCGAACCGCGGGCAAAATTGAGCTCGCGCACACACCGCGTACGCCTCGCTGCCGTACTCCGCACCCTCCCATCTCAGCAACTCAGATAGCAGTTTGAGACCTTTTCTTAAGGAGCATCGCTTTCTTTGCCCTGGTTGGATTTCGGGACGGCAAATGAGTTGTCCTTATAAAATTGCAGCTCACCTGAAGGGGCCGGGGTGCACCTCACCCCCTCCACTTCAGCTCGTGTCGCACCGAGAGGTTCTCAATTCGATCAGTGCAAAGAATGGCGTTTCCAAACAAGCTGCGTATTGCTGTTGGAAGTTCGCAAGTTACTCTCATAGGCGTTATTGGGAGAACGTCGGTTTATGACCTATATGACGGTGCAAATAGCAGCAACTGATTGAAGGACACCCCGAACCCACGAAGAGCCCTAACACACTGTGATGGAGACGTGACGATCTTTTCCATACAAAGATAGCAGTGGTGACAAAACCGTAAATAGAAATGCTACTTCCACGTCATCCCATCGACCTCGGTAACGGAAGGAAGCCACTCCCTACCACTAATACTCTCTTACCTAGCAGAACTCTGTTTTCTCCCTTCCCCTCCCCTCTCCCTTCTGCCTTGCAACAAACGAAAGCATTCTACCAAGTTGTTCTCACTGTCTTTTCGGGGACAGGGGTGCTTTATAACCCTTAACACCATACAAGAGACGTTGCACCACAGACATGGGGAGCGCTGATAGTGTTATTCTTCAAAGAAAACATTTACCTGCGCTACTCACATTTGAATCCGCATCCACTCGGTTGAGGTAGGGAATAGGATCGAAGGAGCGTAGCCCTTTCTTTTCCAGCTGCGCCTCTTCCTTTTAACGTCTGATCGCGAGGATGGCCATCCGGCATGAGCATTCTCAGACAGCGATAGATACCAACGATTTAGACGTGGTGTTCTTCAGGACAACTATTTTGAATTGCCGGTTGAGAAGGCAAAACGCAACACCAATACCCCCCCCCCCCCCAAGCCACACTCATTTCCAGGTTTATGACCCCAATTTCCCATCCGCCTATCATTTAACACAATATGATGAACACACAACACTAAAAACCCGACCTTTACCAGTATTCCCTCACTGGTAAAACGTTATGGCGAACACGCCGTTATATTTCAGATATTGCGTGTGTCATTCTTACGCAACACTGGAGAATCACTGCAATGAAATATGCATGTTCGGAGAATCTGGCTTGTCTCCGCGAACGCTTCCTTCGAGTCGTGCGTTGGAACATTGTGAACCTTAAGGGACTTCATTATTACGTAATGTTATAATCCAAAGCAATTCTTTAATTACGTCCCCACCCCTTCCCCCAACATATGACGATAAACAGTTGCTACACCCAACTTTACAATACGACATGAAGAAAACAAACGAATTGGAGGAGTAGATAAAAAGATAAAAACAATTATATCATTCGTTACAAATGGAAGGAAACCCCAAGTACAACGAACTCTTTGCCACATTTCAACTCGTCGACGTCAAAACAATAAAAGCGTCGACGACTCAGTCCCATAATCCATCTCCTAGCTACGATGCGTTGCGGATTAAGTCGACGGTGACAGCGGGAACTTTCACGCGACACCACCATACGCAGCGGGTGGAAAAAAGAGTCTGGAGGCGAGATGCGAAAGCGAAGGGAGTGGCAATAACCGTTCGCCCTCAGATGTCGCAACCAAGAAACAACGCATGCTTAAATGCAGGTTCTTTGCTAACCCTTTAAAGCTCCACAACAATAAAACTTTTTTCATTCGCACGAAAGGAACCGATGTAACAATAAAACCGATAAAAGTTTATTCGAAAGCATCAGTAAATTATAACAATACCACGAATACCACCATATCACTTTCACTATTCGCTTTTCAAAGGGTGAAATGACTCGAAAACATCTAACCGTCGATCATATCTTCTGATGTTTTGTTGTAGCAGATACGAGGAGGACAATGCTAAAATTCCGTAGACTAAAGTCGCATTTCGTTTCCGGCACCACACACAAAAGTACCGTTAGGTAGAACAGGAATTCGCACAATAAATCCACCTCCCGACTCCGACACACTGCTTCCGTGTACCCGAATCATATTCTCTAAGCAAGCTCCCACTGGGCGCCACTTTTTCCACTTACTCCAATGGCTGACAGCAACCAACTGAACGAGCATCCGGCCTAATTTACAACATAGAACACGTTCACTCAGTGAAAAGCGGTGAAGCGATGGTCTCACTCATTCCTAAGACCGGGAAAATTGGATTAGAGGAGGGGAAGGATGTGCTACCATCAAATACACTAAAACAGTTGTAATTTTTGTGATACAACCACCATTTCGATTATAAATTGTGAACTCCCTTTCCGACGCTATGAGCATCACATCCACATTACGACAACGCCTCAAGTTTGCTTCAAGTTCCTCCCTTTGTCATCTTGTTCCCGAGATATGGCATTGTTCCTTGTGTCACGCTCATAAATAAGGACAAATAATTGGAATCTCATTTTATGAAAAACAAACAATTCCACCGAGAATCTTCAATTTGTTTTCTACAAAAACACTTCCTTTCAACAAGGCCAGGAGCGCAAAGGGCACCAAATCCCATTTCCGCCTTCAACAAAAGACAATGGAGACAGAACCACCAATACACTCTCGAATGCACACCATCATAATAAGTCAACAAGGAACACCTGGAAATGTAGCGTTCAACAGATTATCTGGACTTTTCGAAACGACCATGCGATGATGTTTTTCGACCTGCAACACCGACCCCTCCGTTGATGTTCACTGCTCCTGTTCCCGCTCTTGCTCCTTCTTCAACAAGGCCTTCCGATTCAGTGAGCGGGTGCGTCTGTCTACGACCATATAGGTCATAAAGCGAGGCGAGAAACGCATTGCCTCAACCTAAACTTGTACCATTTTACATCCATTTATCACAAAGGCGAACAGTACTTTCAAGCATCTACTGCTAATGATCTAAAAAATATTAAACGCCAGCTTTGGCTGCACTCTAAGCATATGTAAATAATGCTGATAATTACATAATGTACCCTGGAGACCGGTAGACGCACTCCTTTAATCCAGTCGAATGAAGGAAAGTAACAATTAAGTTGCATCACTGACCTGTATTTGATGAGAGAAATAACCACTTGTTTCAGGTGCGATTCCGATCGTTCTCACAGCACTCTTCGCAAACTGCTCTGGAGAAGGGATGTAAAAAGATGGGCATCGAACCTGCAGACATAAGACATCATGTCACACTATGCTCAAATAATGCTGCAGAATCGACATATTCACATCGTGACTGCATCACAAATGGTTAGCTTACTGCTCTCAGTGATCCTTTGAAATTTCAAAACAAACAACCACGGAAGACTAAGGCAAGCATGACCTTAACATAACCAGCATCTGCCACCTACATTACCCATAACACGTTGTTCATCAGTAAAACATCAGTAACATGTGTTTTGACAGCGAAGTTTTCCATGGCCACTTTCGTCCAAGAATGAAGAGAGGATAATCAGCCAACAAGGATATCAAAAAGTGCCGGCCGTGTCCTGTGAGGAAGTTGCAAACATTAGGTGCACGAACTTTTTCGACACCACTCATACAACGACGAAGGAGCACAAATTAACATGAGATAAATCAAGAATAAACAACGCTACCTTGCAGAATGATAAACTCATGAAGCTGCATATGGCTGATCAGACCGCGCCTTAACTGCAGCTGAACTCAGCGTTGAACATCGGATGCGCTCCTATCACTGCTCACATCACTTCAAGTTTTTTTTTGCATAATCGACTCTGATTCACTGAATAAAACAGTAGAAATTCGATCGGTTCACCTTTGACATTTTGGTAGTGACGACCATTGGACAGAGGCACTGAATGATGAGATCCGTCCTCGAGTACTCTCTACGCATTACGTTCGTCAGTCGAATAACGTACTTCTGCAACGACAACCTCATCCCATAAAACTCTTCGAAGCAATAAAAAACAGCGTCAACGGTGGGAAAAGTTAGTCGCCATTTTCTACAGCCATCACTTTTTCTTAAGCGACCATAAGAAAGAAATGCAATTTGGGGTGATGACTCAGCGAGTATAAGAAATCGGAGCTCCAATCCAAGCTATTCGCCACCCTTTTCCCTTTTGGGAACTACCGCCTTTTTAAATTGCACCATGCTCTTAAATTCCAGTGAACTGCACCCACAGTACAAAAAGACATATTGGATCTATCAGCCAAAGAGTTCCTTTTTGTGGGCAATGTCAAAAATATTTTATTTCACGGATTTTGCACAACCCATTTTGAGCGTATTGAAGAAATACATTTCGCTATCGCTAAACTTTTTGACTCTTACCTACCAAACATGGAATCTGAAATTTCTTATGGCAAACGATATTGTTCATCGATGAAAATAGCATGAGTAGAAGTTTAAATCCAGCGCGTCAAGTGCAAAAAGCTTTTGGAAATAATATTAGGGAGCAGAAGTTATGTACGCTGCAGTGACAAGTGGGGAATTCCAATTACAGGTTATTGAATCGATTAAGAAAAGAAGATGCCGACTTCACAGATAGGATCACTTCCCTCTAACGAGTGATAATCCAATTCCAATACAAATTGAAGCGAACTTATTATAACGACTGCCATGCCAAAGGATTTAAATGTTGACTTGCTTTTCATGAAATAGTGGATTCATGCATCCAATTATGAAAGCATTCTCGCACTCCCAATTCAAAATGTAGCATTCTACAAAGTCCGTGACTTCGTCCCTTCAAGTTCACGACTTCGCCTCTTCAATTAATTTCACTTCTGGCCTAAGGACAAACAAAAAGATTAAGACCTTTGCGGCACAGTATGCAGCCCACATTTGCATTTGGTTGTAAGCGGCGGCCGATGCGATATTCACAATGATACCTGAATTACGATCCACCATCTGAGGAAGAACAGCCGCACATAGCTGAAAACAAACTTCTGCTTAATCTCCGAACGAATATCGAGGGTAGGAAGTTTCAAACACTCCTCCCTCCCCATCCTTACCACACCTTCATCAATAATCGTCAATTGGGGCTTTTATAAGGAACGCAATTTGTATTGTGTTCTATAATATCACTGAAGTAAATCCATGTCAACTAGTTGCGGAATTACAATAAAACAAAGACAGTTTGTTCTCCAAGTGCTGCAACATTTCAAACAATTATGCAGCCGCAGACATATGTGTTATTTACAAAAATCCGTTCCTTTGATATTTCTTCCATTTATAATCTGCGCTCGAAGAAAACGACAGAAACGACTTAAGTCGACATCGTCGGAAAATTTCGGTGGTCCAAATTTATGAAGCAATCCAACGACCTTCAACACTTCATTTTCTATGCTCAGTTACATTGGTCGCCTAAGCAGAATGACGAGCTTGTGGACGCGATTGCAGTGTCGGCGGAAGGAAAACAAAAAATAAAAAGGACAATCTTCAACTTTCTCAACTCATGATGCGAACTGAACAGCGCAAAAACCGAAAAAAGTGTCAAAGTGAACATCAACGATACTTCCTTGTTGACGACTGCAACCTCTAATAAAACTCTCACTTACATCAAAGAAGTTCGGATTAGCGAGAACTTCGCAGCGAAACGACCACAAAAAGTATCTCTTTGTAGGCGCATACAACTCAGAAACAAATTTCACATAACGTCTTTCTTCTAGGCATGTTAAAACACTCCCCGGGAAATAGACACCCACCAAAAAATCAAGCAGAGTCGGCATTTCTTCTCATTAGGCGCTTACAATACAAGAACAACGAACATACCAATGTTACCGGCAATATATTGATGATGCCTATATCGGTAAGTCGTTTCAATCCACCGTCAACCTTGTGCAACACATCCGGATACTCGTAACTTCTTCCAACATTATTCACTAAACAAATAAGTGCACTGCAAAATTCTTCCAAAAACAGCGATACTTATCTATTGAGGCAGAGAAATGATTTCTGTACTTTCAGCGCTAAGAATTCGCAATGTTCGCAGGAATTCGACGCAGGCGAATGATAATTAGTGATAGAATGATTGATATTCCGATGGCTTCCTCTATAAAAACAGCATTCTTCAGGTCGTTCCACCGACCTGGGCCTCTTATTGACCTTCGAACATCCCCTTCGTGGTATAACCTAGTTCAGTAGAATTCTCTCAATAATATAAATCGTTATTCGCATCGATAATCAGAGCAGGTCGTTTTTCTAAGGATAAATGGGTGAAAACAGTGAATTATTAAGTTGCAATATTCAGAAGCAACTTCATCGATGACTTCAGAGCTCGCATCTAGACTCTATCAAAGTGGTTCAACCCACTACGCAAATAATAAAATTCCACGCTTCACAGTCTAATCAGACAACTGATCCTATGTAAACATTGCCAATGAATATGCGTATCTCTCTGCATGACAACGTCCTTCAATGCAACAGAAATTGAACAAAAAACCTCACTGCGATGCTTACTGCATCAGCAAAGTAAATACAACGAATTAAAGAAATAATTAAATTAGTGCAAAATGAAAAAGCCGATAACGACTTCAACACCTTGGCTTAATCCATCAACATTTAACTTTGTCACTCATAATAAAGAATACCTCTGCAGTTATACCAAAATGCGAACATATGTAACTAACCAAGCATTCCAATCGGCATCGACTGAAGTACCGGCACTACATCCCTTTCATATGCTTCCACATTCCCCACAGTAAAATCGAATGCCAATGTCTTCACCTTCAATGAAACGCTGCTATCAAATCTGAAGTTCGACAATCACTCCAAATCAAAAAATTCATTGTGGCAATTGACGTATATGATACTGTGAGGGAATTACTCATCTCTTTTTGTGCACTTCGAAGTTATAAAAGAGAAGGTAAAAAGTACAAAACATAAATCTATGCAGCTCAGGCTAGCAGACATTCGACCAAAAGCATCGGCCTAAGTAATGGTTTTCAACATGAACATCCCCTATGTTCCAAGCCACATTTCTACTAATAAACAGTCTAACGTCCCCTACGCCAAAAACTCGGCTTCTAATGTTTATCTGCTCAGCGAGAAATGTTAACTGATAGTGAATGAGACAAAATTTGCGAAGATGTATCACGGATGTGGGTGTGAATACGAATATTTGCAGCGGTCTCTTTAAAATAACCATATCCGAAAAGGGAAAAAATTAACACAACACGCTTCAGAAGTTCAGTCGAGAAGGCAATTACTTAAGAAAAACTGACTACCACGTTCACGTTGTCTTTCAGGTACTTTCAAGTGTCGAACTGAGGCCATGACGCAGAAAAACACAGAATACGAAAAAGGCGGACCTCAGAACGCAGCTTTGTGACAGATGCCGTTTTATGCAACATCCCTCACCGACATATATGCGGCGGTCACATTCAACAAAAGAAGGTTCGACGTGGAAAAGTGCCTTATCTGTTACTTTGCTAAAGCAATTAATCCACAAGCTTTTCACTACTGCAATCTTTCTGATCCCAATAACTTTGCAAATCCGATAATACGAAAAGACCCAGGTCATTCGGAGGAACAGCTGGAGATAAGTTCTTCTGCCTCTACGGAGGAAGAGGAGCCCGTTCGAGTGGCATTATTTAAAAGTCCGATGTGGAATCTGGGTGGCATTTTAACGTTAACCAATCTGATCAACTAAGACGGATCTAATCGATCTTTCTAGTAAATCGGCAACAGAACCTGATAAACGCGATTGTGCGAAAAACAAAAGAACAACAAATACATTTCTATGCAGAAAAAGGTTTGCAATTTCAACGCGCTCGCTCACCTCCACCTTAAATTTACTCTCAATTTCTGTTTTTACTTCATCGAGTCTCGACTGCGTCCTTGAAATCAACAATATATTAAAACCCCTTTCGGCCAGTTCACTTGCATACGCACGACCGATTCCATCTGTACTTCCTGTCACCACTGCAACAATGAGATTTCATCAAATCGCAGTTAACGGAAAAGAAGCATTCCCGACGTTTCCATCCCCAACTGACTCATAACTTCCAAGAGGACCGTCACTACGCATCCACAGAGAATCGCGTATTCACGTTTGAGCGTCGATGAGAATCCCCCGTGGTATGGTACCACTCGCTGACAAAACGTTCCATATCTATTTCAGGGTGAAAATCAACTTCCCGTTAGTCATCGTTGTCCGATAAAACATTGGTAATTTGATAAGAATGGATCACATTTCAATTAATTATGTGAAAAAATCCATGACAACAACAGGTTCGATACGTACCAGCCCAATTAGCTCCAGCCCTTTCGAGTAGATTTAATGGCCTCGCAATGAAATACGGGTAGATAATCTTGTAGAGAATGATGAAGATACGATAGCTGAAATATGCAAGTGATAGCCATCCAAATGCACAGATGCCTTCATCACAAAAGACCATGACTTACCCCCTGCAAAATAAAGGTGATTTATTTTCATTAACTGCGGAAGACACTGATTAGTCGACAATTAGAAATATACGAGCGACTCACCGAAAATAAACTACACGGAGCTAAGCAACTGTTAAAGCCTAGGAGACTAAACAAACCCTCACACCAAACAATTGCGAGCATCACTTCTGACAATAGAGCTAACGCTTACGCTGTTCAGCTGTATGCAAGAAAAAAGGTAAACAAAGAACTACGGAAACGTTAGGACAGAGAGATTGGAATCGACGAAACGCTTCAAATAATTCTTCGTGAACTCTTAAATATGGCCTTCGAACGACAAATATTCAGTGAAGATTCGCAGTTGGCGCATCGACCGCGAAAGTGGAATCAAGAGTGCAACTCACACACGAGTTGTCACCGTTGTTCGTTATTACACAAGGGTGAAGTTTAGTTACACATTTGACGCTCTTCCGACAATTCACTTCAACTAATGTCTCTAGCTGCCTTCCAACCGTTCCCAGGCGCTTTAACGGCACCCTCTAGTTCAAACTCAGAGAGCCGAAACGGGGCGACGAATCGTTCCTGTACGCCGATCCATCCACCGTTATAGTCACTAACGCATAAATATATCCATTTATTGGCTTACTTTCTGAATAATTTCATTTAGAACGATGAAAGCTTTCGAGGAGAAAGAATTCGCTCATTATCGCTAACCTCTACGACCAACAACGCCACAACACACAAAAAGATGGACGGACGGCTAATCGCCACATAAAGTGGAAAGTGAAGTTTCCCCCTCCAACACAAATGTCCACTAATGTTGCGAGTGGAAATCACCGATCGCAAATGGAAAACAGAACAAATGAATACACAAAAGCAAGGCGTTACAGGTGCCATGCAGAATCACTCGTCGAAGGAAAATGTAGAAGGGAAATCAAACAACGTTTCCGATCGATGAACAGTGATGACGTCGATGAATGGAACGCAGATTCCTCAGAAAATCCAAATCACATTTTGGCTTTGTTGATCGCACCTCAGTAGATGCAATGTTAATACATTCACTTCATCACTCCCTTTCATGTACACGGTGGACGGTAGAGGGGAAAGAGAGAGGAGGGATGGGCGAGAAGGAAAGAAAGTAGACGGGTTCGTGCTCAAGCCGTTATTAACCCTCGTAGCATCACGGGACCACGAACCGAAATACTCGCTCGACGCACACTTCCAAGAAAAACTCTTCGTCAAATTGAAGTTGAAATTGACGGTGACATCACATCTCAGCAATTTACGGTACTCTGATCGATCGAGTTCCCAAAAAACGGGAAAACGCGGAAGCAACACGACAGAACGGACCGAAGTTGCAACTGATAGCACACACTCTTCAAGTCTACAGAAATGAAACGAAAACGATACGAATGAAATTCAAAGTCACCTCAGCTCTCGTCTCGCTATGTTTCGAGAAATATCCTCATCGATCCTCGACCACAACGTAATAAACGAACGAAAAAACAACACAAAACGGCTCTTCACAATAAAAATTAAAAAACGATCTGCAATATCGACTCATTGCGACCTTCTCGATTCAGCCCGATACCGATGTGAACCGTATCGAAGAGACGGCTCCGTTTCCGATGAAATCACTACTCTGATCCAATAGCGGTTGAAAACGCAAAAAATAGCGCAGCAGCAGAGCAGTCAAGGGTCTTCGCAGCCGTTTTTTAAGATGAATGAATTCTGGTGTCGAGTTTTTTGTCCAAAAACACCTTCAACGGAGGATCAACACTATAAAAGTTCAAGTGACGTCGAGCAGTGTCCTCGAAACACCAATAAACCGACATTTCTTGGTTTTTTGTAACTTCTTGTGGAGAACGATACAGGTACTAGCGCCAGTGCCGACCCCCATTCACCGCGGTGGCATCTGTCGCGTACCTCGGCTAGTATCCGAGGTACGCGACAGATGCCACCGCCATACGCAGTTAGCTCTGTCGCCATCTGCGAGTAAAGATCGATCGTCGATGCGACCAAACGTTTCTCACTGACGCGTTGCATTAAAGACATCAAAAAACAGTGTGAAAACCCACAACAACACTACCTTTGTCTCCCTCATCGAACTTCGCTATTTCGTCGAGCAAAAATTGGCGATCTCAGTGATACTGCAAAGCAGAGGCGAGGCGAGATGAAACGGTAGGAGAAATAAAGTCAGAGAGAGGAAGAAACGAAACGGAATGAGGAAAAGAAACTGAAGAAAGAGAATGAGGGGAGAAAAGAGCTCCCAGAATTCGGTACTTTGAAGCAGTGGCGGAAAACCTTCAGTGACCGCATTCATGAACGGGGATTGCAGTCGCCCTCAGAGGCGAATGGGTGCAATTAACGACATTCGCGGCGCACCACTATGAAGTAATGTGTCGACCGCAAAAACGCTTGCATCAATTCGAAATTTCATTGACATCTGTCCGGCAATTCGACATTTTAAAGGGCCCATTTTTAAGTGTTCAAAATTCCTCCACTTCAGCCGAACCCTTATGCAAACAGCATTCGGCATGTTTAAACTGTTGAACTTACTTCGACGAAGCGTTCAACAACTTGGCAGATTTGATCAACCAGCCTGGGGGCCCCAAGACGATCCTTCCAACACAATATGATGCTCCCTCCCCCAAATGGCTCAAACCAATTTCATGCAGATCGAGAGGTTGACGAGGGGAAAGATGTTTGTCCTTATCTCCTCCTAAACCACAAACTATGGCCTCAAAGGGCGGGCTGAATTCAATCCCGGCACCGTGCTTAACCCATAGCCCAGAACAGATGATTTATATGTGTCCCTGATAGGGCGACCACTTTGCGCCCCAACGGATCAACATTGGCACCTAACTCACCTCGACCGTCAACGGCAGAAAATCGGATCGTGGTCTTCGTGGCGACCTAACCGCAGTTTGTGGGTGCATGGGTCGCTACATCCCTCAGAATTTATTGAAAACCTACCCCCTACCCCATCTCCGACCTTTGATTCCATCAGGCTTGGTGATTGGAGTGAATCTTCCGATTGTTAGGGAGCTCCTAATAGAAAAACAAAACACCTAACTGTGGAATCATTAACAAAGGAATTTTTTCAGTGCATGTGCATTTTAAGTAATAGTGTGCTTCACTTCATGTCATGCGATGCGAGTCGTTATCGGCTTCATTTCTTGCGGATGAAAGATTAATTCGGCGAATGGGCACGTTGAATCTCACCGACGAAAAGCAAAGCCTGCCCATAACAGAGGCAACGTATCTGTTTACTTGTTTCTTTGGATATCTTGAGGCAGACAAGTTGCAAAATTAGGCGAATAAACGGGTAAACGGAGAAAAACGTTTGCATGGCAAGAATTTAGACAAACAGGCATAAGAAGATAGCAAGAGGAATAGAGCTAAAGAATGGATGTAGGAACGATGTCGACGGGAGACGGATTCCCTACTCATTCAACGCGAAATTGGGAAATATTTCTTCTAGTGGATATTATAATTAAGGAGCAATTAAAAGTTGAGCTTGCGATAATACAGTGCTTTCTAGTTAAAGATCTTTCGCCTGATAGTGCAATTCCGTTGGTACGGAGCATGAGGGATTTTTTGAAAAGCACTAACGGCGAGACGTTTCTGGATACTGCCTTGCCAGCAGAAACCAATTTAAGGAGACAAAAATGGATGGGGACAAGCAATGACGGCATTCTGGCAGTCCCGCTCAATAGATCTTTGTTCTAAACGTGGAGACTGCGTTTGCAAATCGTAACGATTTTTCGGCAACTGTGCAACACTGAGAGCCCCGATGAATTTTCGAATCGTAGCTTCCGAAGTGGAGAGGAGCTCTCTTGCTTGCCTCAGAAAACATTCACACCGACAGTCGACATGAAAGACGTTTGTCCCCATAGGACACATTTCACCGCCATAATTTCAACCTCTTAGCGAATACAGCAACGTCCCTCTGCAGAATATCGGTCGTCAGCAAACAGCTTAGTCCAGCTCAAAATCTAATCGGAGACATGTAGTGAACACGATATGATCCAGGACGTTTACATGTGGCACACTACTAGGAACTAGAAGAGGAGCGAACTGCCTCGAACTCTCACTTGAAAACTAGTAACTGCCTTTCGTGACTAGCAGAATCACCATCATGCTTATATATAAGATGTGCACCTCGAGAACTGGAGATTTAACCGCAAGGTTGGATCGATGATAGTCTTATAAGAAATCTTTTCCCTGACGATCCAAAAATCAGTATTGAGTCTACATTCAATCACTAAGAGCATTCATCTGCAACACAGCAATGATAGTAAGCGACGAATCGAGTTCAGGTCGGACGCTACTGAGCACAGCCGAATCTTAACCTTCTTTCTCCGTCGGTTGCCGTCGAGATTCGGTTTTCACTAAGCCCTTCTGGCCAGTAAACAACCAGTGCTCTCGAGGTTGGCACTATGCGGTATTATATGTTACCAGTATACTCTATACCAGTACACCGCATCATATATAATCAGTTATACTTGGCCGGCTTACCACATTGCACGTACACTAATGCATTATATACAAGCAATGTAACGGCCACGTTGCTGAGTGCTGGGACATAAAGTGGAGAAGGTTACATTTGTCTTTGCTTTGAATGGTATGGAGGATGCTCTCACTGTTCGAGCGGTTATTTAGAAATGGAGTCCACTGAATTCTGGAGATGGCAGTGCATCATCGCCAGTCATTGGTAGCACAAACACTTCACCCTTGGCTAAATAATATCCCTCTTAACCCATACTATAATACAAGAGCTAATACTCCTCTCATCTTATCATATCACTGTTCCTAGCACACGACTCTCCACAACAACACAGAAAGCAAGGTCAGCACACCAGACGAGAAAGCATGGCATGATGGTTGAATGCAGAGAGCAAAATACAGAATAAATATCACCCGATCCGATGGTCGAATGATCGCTGATAAGATAATTACGAAACACGAGTGCACGCTCGCGCACACTGAAGACGATCTTCATTGAAGTAATGTGGGCGAGAGTGGAAAGAAAACATTCGATTCGCATTAGCCGTTACGCTCCAGTGGGCAGCAAGTATTTTCAACGACTCAACAATCCCCATCGCCTATCACAAACGATATCAACGGAAACACCACTAAAGCGCAAAAACTGTACTCTACGGGCACCACTGTTACACCTGTCCCGCAGTGCACGCATCTAAATAGCAACGTCTTCACTGAGAATTCTGCTCGAACCTATCAAGCTCTTCTCCTCGCTTCACGAACGTTCACCGTTAATCGATGAACTGACTGCGATCACACATGTAAACCTTCGACTTTCATGTTCATGTATATAGGACTTTCATGTATACGAACACTTTCATGCTCCCCATATCGTGAATACAGCATCCCCGCATTTCACGGTCTTATCCTCGAGACACAGGACGGAGCGAAAGCTTTATGCGCTTTATGCATCCTTTTTTGTTTCAAGTGGAAAATGCCCTTGGAAATGCTCAATTTTTCTCGCTTTCAATTTAAAAGTGCAAACGTGCCCGCCTCTTCCAAAGCCATTGCAGAAATACTTTTCATAGCCATCCTCTAAGCTTACACTACCTTCCTTCAATGCAACCTGCATTTCAACGAGAATTATTTCTCGACATTGTTTGAAGGCGAATTCTCCTAAGGCATGCAGCATGACACGATTTCCTACAGCATCACGACGTCGATGAGAGTTTGAGAAGGTGACAGATACGCACGAATAGGTACCCAAAAATTAAAAGGCAAACGGTCTGCCTTTAACAGAGTCCAGCGAACCCCTCCATCCCTTCAAAGAACTGGGTCATTGTCGATTGAGGTGTCATTAGGTAACTGACAGCTTCTCGCACCATCTTTCCGCACAGCTACTGCATCTTACCGTAGATGCTCATCTCCTACTCTTCGGCCCTAAATTCACCTTTCACGCCTACTGACCTGTGGCAAGATTGCACCCGCATCGAGCTTCTCTTAGGAGATGAACCTGCTCTGTACTTCTCCATCAAAGCTTTTAATTCCCCGTTCAAACCAACAACTGTACTTGTTGCCTAAATCAACAGTACTGCGAGTCGACTACGAGCAATTCTATAGCTATATGCAGCAACGTGACCACTCCAACCTAAACATATATGCGACAACCTTCTTTCGTTGCGAGCCCTTTCAACCAAACTTAGAGGACGCTTCAGGCGGCTCATGAACAACATCGCATTTGAAGGAGCTAAGGAAAAATCACCTACAGAATGCAGTATGGCTGTCTTCAAATTGCAGGAATCTAATGTTCGCCACTACTATCAGAGTGTTTGCTTGCCAACGACATTCAAAGCAATTCTTTTGAGAATGAACGCCCTACTATGGCACGAATTTGTATAGTTCAAAAAACCGACGAATGTGCAATTAAAGTGGTACAACGTATAACAGTGCTGACTGTACAAAAGCACTGCGTTGTGCACTGCAGTTGTAATAGCCTACTGGTAGCTTCAATAGCACAGAGATATTTGCATGCAAAGGACGAATAAAGTGGAACTGCAATAAGTATGTCGTTCAGGAGACATAAATCACCACACTCCCTCCCTCTTCCCCCATGGACAGTCTTCTTGGCCTACGATCGATTAACCAATTCCAACGAGTAGCGAAGACATTAAAACGTCTGATGCATTACTACCTAAATCAGCAACTTAGTAACAGTCACCTCGGAGAAACCACTCCCACTCATAAAAACCATTCCATCAAATAATCTCTCCACTCATCTGAAATATATTTGACCACTTTACGTCAGTTCATATTTTCCGCTAACATCAGAAAAAAGCGGAGTGTCCATTAACTGCTACGAGTAGCGAGACCCATACCCTCTACTAGGAACATATTCGCAGTGCTCCTTCGGACACACCAAAAGCCTTTCTTTAGCCAAACTACCCTATTTCCAATCCACACCAGAGAAACGCAATGTGCACGAATCACAAAAGATTTATCTCTTTTGGGGGGTGAGGAAGTACATCAACAGGTCGCTGCATCAGACCGCAAATAAGCATAGAAAAGAAGACGAACTCGGCAAACGACTTTTTTTGATCGCGCCAGTTTGCTTGCAAAATACCACATGTAAAGAGCGGCGACAGAACACAACCAAACACGCAAAATGGATGATCGCTTCGTGATAACGCCACGACGGTTAATCGAGGTCCATACTGTCGTCCTCGTCCGGTTTACCTCTTTTCGGTTGTGGTTCGCGCACTGCCGACTCGTTGGTTTCCTCTGCCGCTGCTTCTTTCGCGATCTCAGCATCCACTTCTTAATATACAAAGAAAAATGCACTCAATCACCGCTAACGAAAGCGATTCCCTTCCTCGCATTTCGACGCTTCGATTCCCTACTACACCCTTATCAATACGTCTCTCCTCATACATTCAGTGCTCAAAACAACGACTGAAAACACACCTCGCTATTTTTTCAAAATCGTCACAATCGCTTCATTAAACATCATACTAATGAAACGTTGTTAGGTTCCAGTCCGTTTTTCCTAAATACGATTGAAGTGATTACCGATTCACAGCGATTAACAACGATGTCGATTGTGGGGAACGTTTCGTATCACAACCTCAACTTTTCACATCCACAACATTACCGCCTTATCATTCCCCTCTACCAATTCCACACCGATAAACTCGCGGAAAGCCATTTCAAGCACCAACCGTTATCAGATTTTTTTCCATGAACACGATGCGTTGCCCTGTAAAAAGTTTCCTACCCACCCAATCCTTCATTTACAAACAGCACCACCTCTTTCACAGATCTACTTGAACGGTGGCAATGGAATAACCGGGTAGAGAATTTTAGCCAATCTTTTCACACGTCATTTTCTGAGACTAATTGATGGCTCATGAAAAGCACCATTCCTGAAGTCTCACTCAATTATTCATGTGGTGTTGTCCTTGAATTTTAGTGAGATGAACCATAAAGCGTATCATTTCATACTGTAACCTCGCGTAAAGCGACACCTTGACAAAATAACTGAAGCAGATAACCAACACACTTTAAATATAGGGTCCCGTCACCGCCGAAGCACCATCTTCAAACGTTTCCGGATTGTAGTGCACCAACCCGTCCCTTGCTGCAGCACAGTGATCCAACAAAATTAACAATCAGCTACAGATTCGGTAGCCGAGATGAACTGGTAAGAAATCAGAAACTCAAGCTATTTAGAGCAGTGCTTTTCGTAAAACATCCGACGCAGCCATTGCTAACTTTGCCCCAGAATTCAGTAACAGATGCCATTCAACAACGCAACAATACAGAAAAGGGATGACTAACGTGGATTTCGAGGTGGCTGCGATGCGGATGTACTCTCTGTGTGCGTCTCATTCTCGGCATCGGTTAATTTCTGCGCAAAATTAACCAAATCTGCAACCACAATAATCTTTAAAAAGTTCGGACACCACCAATTTTACCACTGTAACTATCCCAGTACTAAATAAGACTGTCCAAATGAATAAATTTCGATTCTTGCGGTAAACAATAAAAAATGAAAATATACCTCTACAGAAATTTCTCGGGAAGATGAACAAGAGTAGTTCAAGTCGCTGAATTACTGCATTTGAGCAATGAAACCAATATATGAAATTACACTGCTCACATCTGCATCAAAACGTAAACTCTTTAATAACGCAAACCTCCAGATTGTGCAGCTGTAGCTACTTCCGGTGTCACACCGAACTGTTGCAACACGGGAGCAAGCTGCCCAGTTTGAAGAGCATGCCCGAACATATCCACTGCCTGACGATACTGAGGTGCACGCACTGTCTGCTCGAGCTCTTCTTGTGGAGTGTGGATTGGTTCCTATAAATTACAAATAAAAAAGAACACCTGTAAATTGATCCGATGATCACAGGTGATTCGTCTTACCCGTCTGCACAGATCTTTATAGACCCTTTCACATATCTCCAATCTCAGACCACCGAACAAATTTTTTTCCGTCAGTCACTGCAAATATCCAAAGTATAAAGACCTGTCATATATGGCAGCAGTGATGCTATCTGCGAATGATTATCTTCGGCTGTCACAGAAACGACAAAACTGAAGCCTCTTAAATAATTTCTGAAGTTTTACGAGACACCCAAGCGTGACACAAGTAACAAAAACATCACCTGATTCGGGATGTGAGGAAGCAAGCGTTCTTCGTTATTGCGTACCGATTCAATAACATTGTCACCGGTCAGCACATCAGCTAAATCGACTGCCTCTGTAATTACAACACCTACAACCACCATACAACTAGCGATGACAGTGATGCCAGCATATGAATATGAACATGACACACATTTTAGTGGAACAACATTCAAATGTTGGATTCCACAGCTTGAAAATCACACTGAGCTGTTTCGTAATTCATTGCGATAAGTTCTGCAGGAAACAAAAGCAATACAGAATTCCGCCAACAAACTTCAATAATTGTGCCCTCTATCAAGTAAAAATAAGAAGCAGAATGCAAATAAAAACTATAGATTGACAATCGGTGAGAAGTGAAGTGAGAGCCATGTCTTTGAGGGTAAAACTTCCGGTAAAATCTCTAGGATCAAGTTGCACTGCACTGCCTAACATTACTCGACTGCGCTACATTGCACAATATTGGTCGCTTGCAAAAGACAACTGATTTGTGAGCAACTATGATCCTATCAGGGTGCACCTATGCACTTCACTTATGCAGTAATCGTATTTGCATTCCTTAACGAAATGTCAAATAAATAATAGAACGCCTCTATGCACTTTATCTTTAGGAAAGATTCCACGTTTCAACAAGCGTTCAATCACACAATTCAAAATTTCTGAGGTCACAACTACAAACACGTTAACTTCCCTTCTTCTCTCACCACTTCCTCCGCTACTGTTTCCTTAACATATAGCGTAAGATCAACACTTTCTGGGCAGTAAACGGTGAAGTGCTCAAATTGAAAGAACAAATAGAGAAAGCGTAGCGCACTAAATAAACTCAAAGCTTACTGCTCGCTTTTTACGATTACAGAAACGATATCAGTGCACGGATCAGATCGACATCATTGTAGGGATCATCAGTATGCAAGCAAAGAATATAGAGATTAAATTGTTCTGACGCTGAACTTTAATCGAATGGGTACGAAACCAATAAAGCGTTAAGGCATCAGCTCATACCCCATTTCTTTGAGAGAAATAACGCTCACTGTTTATTGTCTCATAATCTATAACGACATCTGTTTCAAAACTACTCAAAGTGTAGAAAGGAGATCAAACAAACGTCTTCTGTGTGCTGCGGTCGACGGCGCAATGCTTGCTATGATATCCTTCAGCTGTGACAGCTGCACTGCGTTTGTACTTGATCCACCCGCCACAGTTCCGTTCGCTGGTGTATTCGAAGGAGTGGCCACTTGCGCCGATGCTGTTCCGCTATCCACCGCCCTCAACCAGCAATACTCTCACTTCACAGATGAGAATCAACAAACACGTATACCACTTTTGAGAAAAAACAGGATTTAGCCGAATTACTGCAGACTGCGCTAAACGAAACCGCAAGTGTCAGTCGATCTGTTCCATCTGTGTTATAAGCAAGCCAACTGCTCGCCTACTACTGAAATTTCCCCCACATCGGCAAAAATCATCATTGATTTCTTTTAATGGGTAACAGCAGTGGTACGCCCACATCCAAATCAAAAAGAAAAATGATATTGAAAACACACTGCCAACTGCAGTTCACATGTAAAATTTATATATACAAAAAGTAGCTATTCAAGGTTCATGAATAAGCCAAACGGTAAACGTTTCGGCCCAAATATTCTAGGCAAGAACGAAGACAAGATTTTTCCCATAAATGAGTTTCAAATTCGCAGTGATGCCCCTAACGGTGCTAGCGAACATGCACTTTATTCACATTAACTTTACTTTCCAAACATGAAAACTCTCCCGGAAAGGAAAATTTTTCTTGTTCAGTCAATTCTAAGTCAATACCATGAAGAAATAATAAAAACTAACGGTTGCGCAGCGTCTGATGCTACTGATAGTTGTGGAAGAAGGCTCGCAGTATCGCTTCCGGTCCCTGTGTTTGAATGGTTCATCAGTGAAAGAAGCTGCATCAGCTGGCTCTGGTCGAGGTTACTTAATGGTCCTAGTTCACCATCTGCACCTGTTCCACCAAGTGCGGCCAACCCACCGAAAGATGACCCACCCACACGATCGGCGCTACCTCGAGCACCGGCTCGTGGTGTCGGTGGATTGTTTAACAGATCATTCACCTGAAAACGCTACAATTAATTAAAACGTAGGTTACAAAACATGCACATAAAATTTTATATGTCTCGAGGTTGTTTTCTTAAAGGAAGACGTTCCTTTAGTCAGTATTTTCAGCAATAACCCTACTCCTCATTAATTAATAAAATAAATGAAATAAAACAAATAATGACCGTTAGCGTACTATGAAACTAGTCAACTTCCCTGAACACCTAATTATAAATTGCAAAGAAATCCCCAATAGAAACCTTCTTGCAGTAATCTTCATCCTTGTCGCTTTTCCCATCTTGCATCCAGAACAAACGTCGCTCATCAGTACTCTTGAATTTCAGCATGTAAACACGTCCGTCGGTGCATTCCTTCACACGCACGAATTCCGTATCGCCGGGAAATATAATCAAATCCTTAAAAGTTTTCCACTCTTCAGAAATCATGAAATAATTAGGCGCTACTTACTTTCGAAATACCGCAGTATTGCTGCTCTCCTACATGCAGTCACGAATACATACAATCAGCTAAACAGATTTCATCTGCTTATAAAAATAACTCCACGAATATTGGAGGAAAAATAAAAAGAGGCGAAAAGAAAGATGAGAACCTTTCACAACCCAATCCGCCAGACCGAGTAACTGCAGTAATATTCAAAAAACAAAAATAATGCCCAGCGACATGAAAATTAATCAGTGATTAGACTAATTATTTGATGGATCACAGAGATAAGCCCTCATCTACAAATATGTTCTCCTCACATCGACCTAACTCCAAGAAACGCATGAACATCATATTCCTTGCAAGCTTTCAAATGACCACAACTTATGACCGAAACGAATATGTTTGAGCCAGAAGGCTTCCTTGAAATGTGGATTATAGCAACCGGAATTCTGCGAGATGGACGTGCACGCAATACACCATGAAAGCTGCAAGACCATAGTGCGAGAGGTCCAGCACACTCGCTAAAATAAAGCAATGGGCCCATTTGCATGACGGAAACGAAAATGAACGAACATTCGCATATTATCCATCCCGAATTTTAAGCAAAATAACGACCGGAGAAAGATCTGAACGAAATCAATAATCCGCAAATTACGGCACCGCCAACATAGAAACCGCATATCGAAAGCGTAACGAGGGTTCTATTTGCTGAAAATTCATACTGAAGAATAACTGCAAAACGAATTTCAGTTCCCACTTAACAATCTGCAACCAACTATCTCTTCATGAATGCTCCATAGTGCAAACATATACCAAAAGCACAACCTATAATAATAAAAAACATACATCTGCAACGGCACCCGTTTCGCGATTTTTCCAGCAAAAATGCATCAGCTGATCATTGGACTGCTTTATAAAGACAGTGCCTTTGGTCTTGTCAGCGACCACCTTTCTCTTCTCGGCGGTCGATCCAGCCTGTAGGTGCGATCGACCGGCCTTAATAATCATATGTCTATTTCAAGGAATAAGAACTAATAACAACCCCACTTCAGCGGAAGGTTTCACTACTTGGTTATTTCAAGGCGGATCAAATAACGGGAATAAGGTAAAAGTTATGACAACGCAACGAATAGAACTTCAATGGTTGCTTTAGAGCATAACCTTTGATTAAGGATGCAAGTGACGCAAGCGCGTGCAAAGATTTTTTTAAGACCTCAGATGACCTACAAATGCGAGATCAAAGTGCAGTATGAATCAGAGAGAAATAAGATGCTCAGATATCCAACCGAGAATTTTATTTGGTTCGGGTAAGCCGTACCCGAAATCAGAACCCCAATACCGAGTTGCAACGATGAGTGGTTTTTGAACAACATAAAAATCCAACAAATATTAGCCACACCATTCATGAACTGCTTCCACAAATGAGAACTAACAAAGAGCGCATAGACATGGAAAAAAAGCGAAATTATCACCCATTAAATAAACTCGGCTTTCCATACGCTAATTCCGTCATACCGGTAAACATGCGTTTTGCCCTTACCAGTAAATGTCGATAAATACGGAAAATTCCAAATAAGCACATTTAAAAGGGCGGAAATGATTCATAACCGAATGGCTGTTCAAACAAAGATACAACAGCAATTCCCCTATACTGAGTTTTCCCATGCAGGCGCCCGACTTCACAAATCATTGGACAAGAAGCTATCTGTCCGGCTATCTTAGGACTTTTTGCCACCCTCCCTCTCCTTCCTTTTCTTTCTTGAGACAACTCGTTGCGATGATCATTCGAGACCAAACGAGGAGCAAGGGGCCACCCTTAATGTATAGAACATATCTATCAAATTTCATAAACACGACCCTTGTATTCTCACGAAATTGAAGTACACGAAGAGGTCAACATTCAACATTATTTGAAATGGGCAAAAATGCGAAAGCAAAACCACCTCTGAGTTGAGTGACTTAATCATATCGAGAGAAGTGAGTGAGCATCAGAATAAAAGCAAAAATTCCACTCGGAAGTTCAATGAAAAATGGACGCTACAATAACACGTCCTATTTGCACTAAAATCTCGTAAGAAGCTCAAGTCTCAGCTCCTCCTTTGTGCCACAAATCCCCACCGAAGACATGATAACAAAACACAATCCTCTCTAAGATTCTCAGAGATATGAAATATGTAAATCACCACCAGAATACAACTCGATTTTTTATGAAGCACTCGGTCCACTCAATTAGAGGCTTCTTTCGAGATCATAAAGATGTTTTATGCATTTTCGGAAAAAACAAACTGAGCGAACTCCTCCTTCACTTTGGATCTCGTCATGTGATATTTAGCAGCTGCTAAGACCCACTTCAGATCCCGAACTACTTTATTCTCGTGTCTTCAAGCAAATCTTTTATTAATCGTACACAGATCGGAAACTGCAAAACAGTCACCTTGAATTCCACAAGATAGCCGCTACTGCCCTGACTTGGACGTGTGTTCGCGAACATAACACTCATCTTTGCAACTGTTTAACACCTGCAAATTAACACAACAGAAAAATGAACAAAGAATTCCTTAGAAGTGCGAAAACAAAGTGAGATATACCAGAACGATAAGAAAGGATATACGGTTCTCTGACGAGATAGGGGCTCTCTACACGGATAATCAAATGGCAAACTGATCGCCATATCCTAAAAAATATAGCGAAATGGTGCCTTACCATGAAGATGCACGAGTACACATAACACACAACAAGTACTCTCTTGCTTCATGAAAGAAACGGATAATACAGTGTTTTTAAGCGTCTATCCTTATGCGACAATGAGGTAGCCTCTCTACAGGATGGGGACTGCCGAAGTACAACTCAGCAATGGCACTGGCTCACTGCCGGACCATGAAATAGGCGAATTAATGCATTTTGCCCGACAGAGTAGACAAACTGATAAGAGCCCGAAGGAGTGAAGCTCTCAGAGGAACGAGCCTGGAGAATGCACATCCTGCGCATTTTGAAGTGCAGTTGCTGCACTGGCACCAACCTCATGCTCAATGTTTCACAAACAAGCGAGGTGATTTTTAAGTGATCGATTTTAGCGAGTATGTGCTTTGGACGTCTCACGTTTTGTGGACAATGACTTCGTTAATTCGTTTCTGGGCGACAAAGGACATGGATCCCATCTTGCTTGGCATGGCCACAGGTACTCTTCCCTCTCCTGGACGGGCAATCAGGGGCTTCCCTTCCTGCGATCATGCACAAATTCTTCTAAGCGGTATCGGCTGAAGTGTTCTTCTGCGTTTCGTGCTCCTGTCGTAGGACCACGACCTGGCATCTTTAGGGATTGCTCCATCTCTCACACAATCTCGTGAACACATATTACTGACTGCCCTCAATTGTCGGTAACAAACGACGCTTCAAATAAACTTGCAATTGGAAGATTGGAGTAAACATATCAGCACCGCTACCATCAAGCGGTCCATCGCTAACACAACAACTCACTTGAAGGTGGGAAAACGTCAGAGAAGCCCCGCTCGAGAATCACATTCGGCGAAAAAGTTCCACAAGTCGGAAAACATTCGCCTTCCGCCGCGGTCAATAACAACACTTCATTAATAAACAAATTAAAATGAGTGAGAACGATTCCGTATCTGTGCTTACTGCCTATGACTGGCTTACTGATTTAACGGGAGAATGGCGGAATCGAAGGCTATGAAGTTCGCTTGCTGTGAAGTACATTGCAAGCTGATTTCACTGGCGGTTTCCACATCGACCTATCAACTTCGTAAAGAGGCGTAACTATTTGAAAATAAATAAAAATTCTCGAGCCCTTCGCTACGAGATGCGGTTTCCGCTTTATATCGATGTGATCAGAATGAGGAGATCCTTCGCAGAACGACTCAACGAACGTCTCATCAGTTCAAATATTGACGCATCAGTTGGAATATTTTATTTTCAGTCGGTAAAGCGTAAAGATTGTGAGAACGAGTTGACTTGTTAAGCGCAGCTGCGAAAAATACGCGTCCTACTAAGTCAAATTGTGCGCTTCTACACTCATCGATACGGAAATTGGCACTTCTTCCAATAACGACGAATATCCTGCAGACCTTATGGCAGCTGACTTGCTCACGATCAGAACAATGCGCTAAGTTCCTCCCAACGACGTATGTGAGTGCCCACTACTCTTTCCCATCATTTCTTGCAAACTCTCGTTCGCATTTAAGGTCGAGCTCAGCTCATCGAACGACTCGAGTCCCATTTCAGCTCGCATCCCGGAAAAACCTAACCAAATGCCACCACTGCTATCATAACCGACTTCACAACAATTATAATCCCATTTCTTGCGAGAAATTACCACGTGCTTGAACACGAGAACTCCTCATTCCATACTACCCACAGCATTCACCTGGCTGCTGACAACACCTCCGCACCCACCAACCACGCATTACAAGAAAAACCTTACCAACTCAAGCAGCCCTCACCGCCGTCGAAACCCTCTTTGATGACAATAATTCGCGAACTTTTGCACGAATCAATGATTTCTTCCGATTGCCTTTTCTCTATGAGACCCAATGCAACTTTTGCAACCATATAGCCTAAACATGTCTACGAATCAAGTCGCCGACTAACGGAATTATGAGGGATCCGAGAATCACACATGATGAGGGGTTTTGCAGAAGTCCGGATGATTTGTCGGATTCACCACTGATGGTAGACACGCGGATGTGTGGTCATTAAAAAGCGGCACCATGACTATCCCCATGTGTCGGAAGTGCCCCAGGTCGACAATTGAGCATCTGCAATCGTGCAAGCAGCTTCTTTTTCAGGACGATCCTTCAGGGAACAACTGAAACCTGCTGTTACCGACGATGTCACGAATTAAGCCAAATAACAGCGCACCTACTAAATGCGACGGAAGCTATCGTGCAACTCGTGTATGATGCCCGGAACAAAGTGCGAAGCAATGGGATCAGTTTGAACGACGCGCCTTTGCTTGGGTCATTGTGCCTTCTAGATTCGAGTGCACGTAGCAGCAGTCGTCATGGGAGACTTCAAAAACCCTTTCTGCAGATCGGCATGGAGGAGAACGATCGTCGTCTCATGGCTAAGTGATCTAAGCGACCAAGCGACCGGCTAATTATAAATAACTTTGAGAGTCCTCTTCGACATTACTGTCCCCATTTCTTCGTGCAACAACAATTCGGAATCATCCCCGCCTCTAGGGTAATTCACTTGCGGCAAATGAACTGATTTGCAATATATATGCGGACACTACCTTAATGAGAGTGTGAAGGGAAGGAGTGGGACGACGAAAATGAACACACTGTGAAGCGATGAAGCTCTAGCCCTGTCGAGGTCTGTTTATATAGCCCTCAAAACGTAATAGACACGTCCACATACATTCACTGTCTTCTTTTCGCTGTACTTGGTCGTCACCGGAAACTCGGGCAATTCATCAATCACGACGAATATCTATCGTGAGCGGCGCCTTCTTGGCACAGGAAGTCCGGCCGATTCATCGTCGATGTTTTCTTCGCTTTCACGACAAAGAGCAACGAACGCTGGCGAGGCAGTGCAGAAAAGCGCAGAGAGCAGGAAGTAGCTTCAGTTAGCATGGATGTACCTTCGCTAATTCAATTCAAATTCAACATTGGAACGCTTCGGAGATAGATGCCAGAAGGAAACAGAAAGAGAAATTCTCAAGTCACATGGAACGCAAGAACTGACCGAATGTCATTCGTTTTCAAGAAATTCAAGTTCGAACACTTGACTTTCCTTGGTGGCCGGCATGTACGACCAACTAGAATTTCTCCCACGAGCAACGCTGCCGACCAAGATTCTCATTCAAAAGCTCTGACAGTTGGAGAATGAATGGAACAATTTGTTCCGACGAGGTGAACCTCGTCAAGCAACCTCGCAGCATGAAGGGTGGCAGAGTCAGTCTGTGGATTTTAGTCGAAGAATGGAACAACTGGAGCTCTAGGTTTTTTGTGGAGGCGTCCAAGGCCACCTACGTTAATGCGGCATTCGCTGTGTGCAGGATTGCTGCATGTCTTCATTTGCATTGCGAAAAATCGTTTAGCGCCTATCAAAGCCATGATATTTGCATTTCGTAAGCTTCTTGCGATTTTCAAAGGTGCCCCTCTCTTACGTTAATTAGCCATGGAATGTGTATATTCCACTCCTTCTCTGGTCGGATAACCAAATCGCAGTGCCTTCAATTTTACTTAACAAAGAGCCCATCAGATATATGAGAAATTAGGTGGAGGAAATTCACCGCATGAAGAATATCAGGTTCGTTTTGTGCCGGATAAACTAAAAGCAGCAGATTTGGCGACATCGATCTTCTACCCTAGAAAGCCGTAGAAAATTAAAGATGATGGCAAGGAGCCTTTTCGAAATCACCTGACTGTTGGCTCAGCCGACGAGCGTTTTCGATCACTCAACGGTTTGCGAGTCTAGACTGCTTGGTGTACAGGGAAATAACCCACATGTGTGCACTTTCTCCACGAGATCTACGCTTGTGCGAGATGCATTTTTGAACGAAATAAAGAGAACGACACTGCAAAAGGTGTCCGTCGAGGACAACATCTGTCCGCACCCAGCGAATCACCCTTGGTCGTTATGGAAGTATTTCAGGGGTTGTTGAGTGCAGTTGTAACTTGTGCGCTTCTGTCTGAATGAGTGATCTTCTGTGTGCAAAAAACTCGTTGACGAAGGTGACATGGAGTCGGCCGGATGGATACTTAATTCGCATTCAGCCTTCATCACCGAACTAGTGAAAGTAAATGTGTGCCGCGTTAAAAATCAGGTATCGTAAGTAGTGGTGTGCGGGTTGTAACTGCGGCCGCCGGATAGTTGCTGCATCGTTTTTCCTCACTGCAAAGTTAATATCGATATGAGTGCATCAATCGACATCCAACGTTAGCTTCTCGACGCTTATTGGCTCACGTATTTTATTGCTTCTCGAGTATAGCCGCCGTTCAAATATTTGTATTTCTTTAAGTGTGTAAATGTAGATGTGCTTACTGCTGCATACCGCTAGGGAATATTTTTTTAGCATAAAAGCACTAAATGAGAGTATTTCACGGCATGTTCACGCACAGATGAGAGAAGCGGCGCGAAATATTCCGGGAAGGCACCTATGGTGGGGTCTTTGCTGATCGGCGGTTGTAAATCAGTTCGAAGTCCTTCGTAGAGTTTGCTGCCGTTGTTTCGCTGCGATTTTACAGAAGTCTCAATGTCGCCCACTTCATTCGTCTACATTCCACTGTAAAGCGTTCATTTTTAAGTTTATCGCATAATCGGGTAAGCAGAAAATTCTTAGTGAACACTGGGAAATACTATATGCACTGTATGCTTAGCGGAATTCACGAAGTCCTACTAACTTCTGCATACTGTATGCCTTGTTTGTAATCCCATGGCTTGTGAGTGTGTATACGCTATGGTACCTCAAAGCGATGGCCTTATCGAAGTGGAGTTTCGCAAAACTCTAAGTTAGCCGTATATTCGATCCGAAATTCGAAAACGGTCATTTTGCTCGTCAGTAAAGAAGCGCTCATATTCGGAGGTGGGCGAGTTTTCATTCCAAAATTGTTTATGAGGAAGGAGAGAGCGAGACGCTGCAGCTTTTCTACAGCACAGATCAAAACCGACCAGTCATAAGATTCTACTGTTTACTGCTGTGGACGGTATGAAGACTCGGAAGCAGTCACTTCCCATATGTTGTCGCTCTAATTTTATTTTGCTGACCCTTAGGAACTTCTTTCTCTCGAGAAATAGTGTATCATAAACGCACCTCAGATTTTGTAGACTGGACATCCGCTGTCACTTCTGTCACCTCAGACACCACCGGTTCACCCGTGTGATCTCAGACATCATCGATTTCTCCTGCTCGGGTCGAAGAGCTGGCAAAAGTAGCAACCGAATGTTACCAACTTTCTTTCAATTTATCAGTCCATATATGAGCGATCAAGAAGTCAATTCCCACTCCAGACCCTATCATCGAAAGGACGCATGACCCCAAAATGACGGTGAATGTTGAGGCTAATAGGCAGTCTAAGAGTCAGTTCAGGACATTGGTTCTGATAAGCGATTGCGTCCTTCATGGCCAGCAATACAGTGTGGATGAAATAGTTGAGTGAACGAGGGAGGGGGAGGGAGAATCTCCGACGTCTTTGAATTTGATTTCCGTGGAGGCTTTATATTTCAGTAATCCCCACCGTTTTGATATTTACAGCAGATTTATGGAAAGTTGACTCGGATTATCATCTGTGATGGACACAACGAATTTTATTGCTGATTCGTACTCGGTGAAAATGCACAACTTAAATGCGTCAGTAAAGTCGAATCACAGAAATCAACAAGCGGCACTGAAATACACTGTAAAACATCTCGGTCGAGTCCCGACACCGTCAACGGCGTTACAATCCAGAATGCAACAAAGGCGGAAAGCAATTTCCTTCATGTTGCACAGCTAAGGTGATGGAACAGCAAACAAGTTCGGCCGCCTAAAAATACTCGAAGGACTGACTATCTTGCCGATAAAACGTCACTCCGAAAACGGGCGCTTTCCTTTTATGGAGACTTGGAGCCAAATATCACAGCATGTGCTATGTCATTTCCTCGATCCCCGGACCTCTTTCCCAGCGCGTCTACTCAATGAGACGCACAAAACTGAGAAAAATGTTGAACCAACTTCTAGACATCGAAAGATGCGGACGGCACACCTTAGAGAAGAACATCATAAAACGCAAAATACATTAGTTCTGAGATGTGACCTTATGAAGGTGGGCAAAACTTCTATCAGTGATGCTGAGATTAGGCATAGGATGAGGTTCCACATCAAAACGTAACAACCACCTGTAATAATGCAATTATATGCCTGATCTTAGCGCATCCTCATCTCAACCATCAGCGTCTATACCTCAGCGATAGCAATATCGCTTTACAAATATTACACAACGAAAGCGCAGAAGGCATCGCAGTACTGAAATAGATCAATTCCAAGCAGTGGAAGATTTTTCGGGAAGTGGGAACAATGCAGCATCACAAATGGCCACAATGTCAGATATGGGGTCACATCGCAGCACCTTACTAACTACAACTATAAATCCATTTCTTGAGAAAAATATTCGAATAAATGCATTGGTAATGAAACGCTGAGATATTATTATAAATTCATTTTTAAAGTAACGACTGAAATTATAGTAACACCAAAAATGAACGAAATCATTTTATATGAATAAAAGTCGGAATAAGCCGAAGATAAGAGAATACTGCCAAAATTACAAGGCGGCGAACTCATTACACAACAATTTAGTTGAAAGGGTGAATATTTTCATGAAAAGAGCCTTTTTGTTATGACTCGAGCTCGATGAAAATGATATCAACGTTTTCCTCGTTATGAAAAGAGTCTGACAACCCAATAATCTTTTAAAACCTCAATTTTATGACCAGCGGTTGGCTTCCACCAATTGTGTTTTCGGATGCCGAACCAATGCAGGATTTCTTCAGACCCATACTCTGGCTTCTTAAAACTTTCAACTATGAACGAAAAGTGAAGTCGGAATGTCAATAATCACATTTGGATACATTAAATATTCGGTACAAACTTAAAATTATCGACGGGCATCGTAGAATAAATATACTTCGGCCTACTTCCGAAGTGACAACTTTATTTAATCAACACAACAAATAAAGTGAGATGGAGAAATATGACCGGTATGGGGAGAAGATTCGGAGCTCGGTGCGGGAACACCGAGTGTTCGCTCAAAAAGTGTAATCCTTCGATTTCTTCGGTGCGTTTGAAGGACAATCTGCCGTGTCGTGCAAAAATGCTGAAACTCGAAGTTTTCAACATTTTTTCTATCGAGCAAACATTAGTTTACTGATACTGCCCAGTCTCTGTGAGTATTTATTTAGAGGACGAAATTGGAACTCGAAATTTATGTAAAGAGAAAAGTGGTAATGCGTCTACACACTGATGTTCTGTCACTAAAAAAATTCGGACAAGAGCACCTGGAAAAGGGTGGACGGCAGAATTTCAGTTTGGGACAATACTGCGAACTGATATCTTTCGAAAGCATCGTTAAAACGATTAGAATAGTTGTACAATCCTATCACTGTGGCCAGGAAGGCACTGTCGACGGAGTGATCTCCGAGACCTTAAAGCCACAGCTTAACTTATAAGCCCACCGATGCTGTAATGGTGTGATGTTACGCAAACAACTGAGATTTGACCATATAATGTCGACGGAGTGATCTCCGAGACCGAAATTTGACCATATAATAATACAAGAGGTGGTCAGAGAGCTCACTCAATGCAAAGCACGCACAATGAATTGGTGAGAATCAACAACGACCACACCCAGTGTCTACTTGTATACAGAAGAGCACTAACTATTCTTTGCTTTATGCTACGATAACTCTTCAACGAATTGATTTTTCTGGCCAATGAAAATAATTCAACAAAACAATGATAACTCTCGAACCCTATTAAGAGATCTGCATTTTACTCTTCGAAAAATTAGAAAAAAACGGCGATACCTTCGCAATTCTCGCAATAAGGTCTCGATATCGTTTTCTTCTTATCACGACCGTAATGCGAATGACGCTCATACTCAACAGTCTCCATCTCTTGTGTTGGACATTCGGTTGTATCGTGCAAGTCGAACTGCTCACAAATGTCACAGAATGGCCGCGTCTGACGTGCCCCGTCTCCCGATGTCGCTAGTGACGATAACCTACATTTTATCAAAATTGAGGGCTGTCATTAGGGATGACAGACTGGGAGCACCTCCTCGAATTAATTCTTCGTAAGTGCGTTGCACGTTTTAACCCTTTAACGTTCCCATCAAAGTCGAGTTGAAAATGCCAACTTTGCATGCGTTTCCGCTTGTGCAAACGGCCATGCGAATTATGTTCCACGCTTGCGAACGACGCTCATTCAGAAGCTTGAATGAAAATTTGCCGATGTTTTCAATTTCGCTTTGATGGAAGAATGTGAGGGAGAGCGATCAGAAGGAAGGGAACAAATAAAAGTATTTGATGAAATATATATATGTATCATGGCGTCACTTTTATCTACAAGCACTCACAAGTTGGGGTTAGGAAGAAAGCCCTCATGGATGGTGGCCCTCGCCACATGATGTGGTGAGGCAGGGAAAGTTGCAGGCGCCCGGCGGAGGTTAGTACAGTTCAAAATCTCTAGCAGAGCGAAGAATGCCTAGAGCCTCTTAGAGTGTTATTGCAATGCGTAGAAGATTAAGATGACTCTTGCCCTTACACAGAGAGCGTCTCCACATTGTTCGCACTACTGCGCTGTACCTTTTTCGTACAGAACTGAGGCGGATTAGCGGCTGTTACAAGTAGTCGCTTTGGAACATGAAGCTTATTTAATACAGCGCAGCCGCACCTGGCATGCAAAAGGCATACTTGGGCCGGACATAATGGCGTGCTTGGTCTGGCCTATGAAGAAAAGATCACGGATTTCTTGTACGTTGTAGCTTTCGCTGCGAAGGGAAATCTGAGAAATGTGAGCTATCTATTCCGGTTACTACCTATTCGAGAAACATCCGTACCCGTGGAATGTTGTCTGCACTGAAAATTCAGATTTAATTATATGCAGGCAAGTGATCTGAACAGCCAGTTCTTGCTAATAATTAAGGACCGCTGTACAAAAAAATTTTCAAATATTTCCCGTGGTGCACTGTAAACTATGTGGCTGCTTAGTACGTCAAACAGAGGGTGCAATGACGCCAGTGCAATCAGCATAAAAGCATATGGGCCCTACCCTTCTCGAAAACGTTTGCTTCTGTTAGAGGACCGTTCCCTCTCCATTTTTTGCTGCCCCACGTTATTGCACTGTATCATGCTCATGTCGAAGTGATATGGAGAATTTCTGTGAATGTGGCTTTTTCTCACTGCGAGGCTCACATTTCCTGTCTGGTCTTGTTGTGTCTTTCCTTTGTGCTCCCTTAGCTCTACATTTTTTCTACATCTTTTAGCATTGCCCAACAGCTGTTTAATCGCATACGCAGCCCCTTGAAGTGGTGTATTCTATGCACGTGTGGATTTCCTTGTGAGAACTGCTTTCCAGTCCGGGCAAATTGTAAAATTAAACAACCCATCGCTCCTCCACTGTACACTTTCTCTCAACTTTACTTTCTAGGAGTCTCGTCCCAATCTGCTTTTTCAGGGATCGTCCATCCAATTATGGATCTGCCAACAGCCCATTCAATTACTGCCGAGATATTGTTTTAACTTCATTTTGCTTTAATCCTCGTCAGCTGCTCTGAAGAGGTTATTCATTTGTTATTTTTATTCTAACAAAGTCGCATGAGATATCCCATGCTTCCCTTTTCATAAACATCTAGCAGAAGAAATTCGGTTGGAAATCAGAATCCCAATCGCTTATTGATGACTAGGAAATATCATTTGGTCAAACTTAGCTCTCGCCTACTGTTTTCAGTCGACACATTTGGTTCCGAACGAATTTCGGTCGCCAGCAAAAGTTTTCAGCTTACATTATTGACTGCAAAAATCCGATCGATTACCACCGCCCAAAAACAAACATTTTCGGTTTCCGCGATGAAAAATTGCAACAAAAAAAGCCGAAGAATGGAAATGTTTTCCCCGAAAATTGCGCAATGCAGGAAAAATTCCCTCAAGCAGAGTGGAGATGGGCGCTCACACAAAACAACACCATAAATCTCACATCTCATGAGAAATAAATCGAAAGAACGAGCAACTTTCTTCTGCATCTGCAATACTTACATCTGACAGCTCTGATAAAAAAGCTTTGTAAGCGAAGCAATCAAAAACCAACGTTTCGAGTGCGGGTATATTAGTTAATATATCGATGTGCTCCTGCATCTCTTTTTGCTTCTTCTGTTGGGTCGCGATAATCGAATTTAGAAACGCCACCTGAACTCATTAGTTGTTTTCTATCAGTAGATATACGGTCTCATCGGCCACGTCCCGACAGTGGCCACCGTTTTGACGCTAACGTTTGCAGATCTTTCAACCGCCTCAAACAATGACAGCAATGACCTCGGAGACTTACATTAGCATCGGAACGAGAATACTACGCGAGAGGAACGGTCCTAAACGAAGTTCTATTAAATGAGGCCAAATGAGGTCACACATCGCACATATGCAGCAAATGAATCTTGAAGGATTTTCTCTAAGATTTCATAGACGACACCACCGATGAGCACAAAGAGTAGCATTCAAAGATCACTTACCCTCTATATCCACTTAAGGCCAAAAATAATGCATAAAACTGCGTAGCAACAATCTTTCTACTTCGTATTCTATAAACATAAAGAAAGAGAGATGGACAGAGGGACGCAAACAATCCTCACCACTTCAGTGCGGGGAACTCGAAGACATAAATACACGTAACACTTCTTAGAGAGAGATATTTCCCTTCTATAAAAGCTTTCTGCAAGCCTCCCTTTTAACAGCATATAAAATGATGTGAAACGAAGAGAAATCTCGTGAAACGAAGAAAACGAACCTCATTACGAAGCTCCTCTATTTTCTCGCCCTCAGGTTTCGCGTTCGCAATCTGCAACTGTTTGATATTCTCCACATAGTCTGCCTCTTTCTTCTTCCACTCTTCATCCCACTCCAAGAAGAGCGCACTAAAATTCTTATTTCCTCTCTTAATTGATGCTGATTAGCTAACAGCTACAACACATGAAACGTAACTGCATAATAAAAGCTGAAGGCTACTAGGTCAGTCAATCTAAAAGATGGGTTAATCAACAACCTTCTATGGATTTCAGTGAATTTCATCGTTTAAAACAACGATTATTATCACAATAATCAAATAAATAAAATATAAACAATAATTGAGGTTCTCCAACAAATACAACGCTGTCCTGCATTTGAGTGCAAATATTGCAAATTATGGTGTTTTAACAAAGATATTGTGAAATAATCTACACAAATTGTGACAGTATCAGAAGATGGTGACTCTGTTTAAGAATGCTGTAATTTCCAAGAAAATGCAGCTAGCAGCGATCTTTCTCTCTCAGCCTTCCCTCTTCCTTGCACCCTACCAATCCAAACGCACAACTCAACGAGCGGTCTCAGAAGAATAAAACCGGAGACATACTTGCGTTGTTTAGCTTCTGACACCTCGATTTCATTCTGCAATCTTTCCTTCTCCATTGTGAATATCTAAAAAATGATATCGCAACAGCATTTTTCTTCAATATTCTTTGTAACGATTTCTACAGGCATTTTTTGAAAAGTACAGCAACTCTATGTAATAATTCGAAGTAAAATGTGGAAAACTGGCAAGGAGCTAGGTATTCGATGACTTAGCAGAGGCATATAAACCACTGAAAAGCTTTTGAAAATGGAATCTACAATAAAGGAACCATGATAGAGAGAGAGAACTTCTCGATACCCCTAACTTTTATCCCTCATCCAATGTTTCAGAAAAATTACCTCATTCCAATGCAACTATCCTTTTTTGTTTGGCAGTTGTTATAAGGTGATATTTGAACACCATCTTCCAGGCAATAGTATGGTATATTTTATGCATCAATTAGCCGTTTTATGCACATGATGAGTGGGAAGGTTTTTGCCACAAATCTGTCGGGAATGCTTTGCACTTGACGGAAACGCATTTAGGAGTTTGCATTTTCAGTGCGCAACGCAATCTTAATTTTTGTCTCGCAACGCTTCCCGCTTGGCAGTCCTCATCCGACACCCTTAAACCACCTAATGCCTGATCAAAAACGTACTTGATCTTTGAGGGAATTAAGCTCGTTCTCAACACGCTCCTTCTCATCTTTCAAGTCTCTATTCTCCGACGACAATTTAGCCAACTCCACTTCCAGTGTCACCTGCGTCCCCTGCAAAATTGATATCATTATAACCCTGTACGCTATTCGTTGCAGATTCATAAGGAACATACCATAACTCATAATAAGTTGCCAGCTACTTTCACCAGCGAATCAATTTCCGTCATTCTACAAAGAAACTATGCGAGAAGTGATAGGCAGATGGCCAGTCAAGTGAACAGCGTTGTTACATTTCTCCTCGCACTCGAATATCGAACACTTCGAAGCACCCATGAAAATCATTTTCAGCGAACAGAATTACGCAGCGATAAACTGGCACTTGCACAAACGCGCTCTCAACGAATTCTCATGAAATCGAAATAAAAATGCCTACATCCATATACCTTTCACCATTAAAATAGGAATTCGAAGACATTTGTGATGTATAAAAGTCCACATGCATATCATAGAGAAAGGCTGCTTATGAATAAGAACACTGCAAAGAAAGAAGAAAACTTATTCCAAACGAAATATCACGGCAAAAAAACATGGCATCGTCGCATTTCGATATCAACAAGGTCGGATCAAACAAAACGGCATTTTAATCAACACTGGCCGATGGATTCCGTCTCGGTCAACAATCATTTTGATTGATCGTTTTCTTCAGTCATACATAATCACAAACCTTGGCATCAGCGCTGCTTGACATATCTGTTATGATCGACTGTACCGTCACTGCCGTCTCGACCCTCGATCGCAACTCATCGCTCTCCTTTTTCATCTCCGATATTACTTTATGTAACATCAATATTTCGGCTTCACGACTCTGTATCTGAATATTTCTCTCAGCGCATTAATAATCGCATTTTTTTCGACTACTTAAAGAAAATAACAAACTCGACGAACTGTGGGGTCGATTAGAAAAACTAAACACTAAAAAGCCATTTCAAAGGAAAGCTATATTCATATGGCAGAGGATTCGAAAAATCTATAAACACATGTCGCATACTAAAGGTAAATAAATACGCTCAGGTGACAAAAAGCGAGGTGACTCTGCAATTCAGCTTCAATATAAAAAGGAAACTGGGCAAACAGATCAAAGGCAAGGAAACAAAAAAGGCAAAAAGATAGACGCTAGACGCCGACTAAAATAATACCTGCGGGACGGGGATCGTCTTCGGGAGCACAGCAACCGGAGATAAAATCACAGGACGGTGAAGCAAGAAAATTTCAAACCTCTTCTCGGCTCCTCAAATTCTCAGCAGTCGCCTTCTCAAGCTGACACTGAACGATCGCACTCTCCTTCTGCAGGACACTCATCGCATTCTCCGTATCTCCCTTTTCTTCTTGTAATCTATGATACAAAGACATTGGAAAGCTATCGATCCATCCAACGCAACGGCATTATAAAAGACAATAAAACAGCAGGCAAGTAACGCATTAAAATAAGGACGGTTATCTTCCTTACTGCAAATTAACATATTGTGAGCGTCTACAAAACAAACAGATCAGTGCCAATAGTTTATCACCATTCGTGCCAATCTATTCTTTCCGGTATTATGCTGAATTCATATTCGTGATTTCCAAAACTTCCACACTAGAAAATGTCTCCGATCACCTAGATGACGGTCGCAGATATGGTTAACGGCCAGTGCACAAATTCATAAAACCAGTAATATTACTTTGCTAAGGCTGCCGAATGATGCACTCCTGCAGCCTCCGCTTCCGCCAGTTTATCAGTCACATCTTTCAATTTCTGCTCACTATCGGCATTCGCTTCCTTCAACCTTGTCACCTGAAAAGATGACAAATCACCACACTCTATCTCTGCAACGAAAGTAACCCTCCAATGCCCTCTCCCTTCCACGGTTTGAAAGAGAGACAACCCAGCATGTCTATCTAGAAGAAAACTAAAGCAAAGATGATCATGATTATAAAGTTACCTCCGCCTGGACAATGGCACTGTTTGCTCGCAGCTCCGCAAGTTCGGCGATCGTCTTTTCCAGCTCGTTTTTCATGCTGTAAGCGATCAATTAGGGAAAAGTTACATCTCTATGTGTCCTATAAAGCAGGAAGAGATTTGCGCATCGTAGGGAACTTAAAGGCTAAGTTCATAAATTCTGATGGTGATGGTTGAATGTTGTGGTGCTTCGAAGAGAAAGGATCCGTGCCGAGAAGAATGATTTTAACCACAAGTGTGATAGCAAAAATTTCACTGAAACTGTCGGATAATTCAGAAATTTACATTCAATCAAAAAGCAACTGCGAAATTTCCGGCCATCAACTCGAATAGTTTTCCCCAAGATAACTACACCCTCGGTATGCAAAGAAAAGTATTGTATGAGGTGTGACTGAAGGAAAAGAACTATTTCCAAAGAACGAGTGAGCACTGAAAGCGCGGTACTACTTCGTAGAAAACGGTAGGCAACATAAAAAACAAACAAAGCGAAAGCATCATTACATTAAAATCAGTGCAAAAATAGTGCAATTTGGGCGCAGAGAACGGAAATTGGAGCGTTAAAAATTTGAACGACCGATTCAGATGTTTGAAAAAACGACTCAATACACTAATAATTTAAAATCAATTAAAGAAAAGAAGAAAACAAGCTCAATGCTCATATAACTGTCCATCAATGTCACATTTATTCACGTTATTATATGGCTATTACTCCACAATGACCGTTGAACAAAGGTGCAATTTTCATCTATCGCTTCTGAAACGAAAAGCAAGAAGCAAACCTTTGCAGAGAGGATCCAATGAGCCTCGATCGCTCTCAACGGTGCCGAGTTTATCGACGGCTAGAATCAATTCCTTTGAGACTTGATCCTTCGATGACGACAATTCCTCCACCTACAAATGCTAACTATTTTACGCTCTGAACAACCATGGTATCACTTAAATTAACTGTCAGAAGTATACTACTTGACGATACTCCTTCATATTCTCTTTTTCATCCACGTAAACAATATTTTTACTTACCATTCTCTCTCTTCAACCCCCCTGTCCAGTCTACTATCATAAAACTTGACTGTTGAAGACGACAATGGATGAAAAATAACTGCAGCATAAACCTGACTTGTACAAAGAAGATTAAGGCTGAAAGAGTAGAGATTCGATGGTAACATGTATCAAGGAGTACGCTTTGTACAATCAAGTTCAGCGTGCGTTCTACTTCTTCTCACATATCTGCCCTATTCCATGTCTATAATTCTTAAGTCAAGACGTATCCTTCATCGATACAACTGATCCGTCTAGACAACGGACATACGCGCTCACCTTCAACTGGCTCTCCGTCTGCAGTTGTAAATATGCCTCCTTTGCAGCCTTCAACTCTTCTTTCAACGTTTCGGTTTCAGTGCTCATCGATGACAACGAACCCTCCAAACTGCAACAACAAATTCCACAAATAACGCAACGGTAATTCAGTCAGCACTCCATCGACATTGAATTTTATTCCGCTGTGAAGTGCCTCAGATCTACGACGACTGCTGACGAAAGCGGAAAGAGGACGGAGGAAGAGAAATGAGAGAAAAACGTAGACGGAGATAAGCAAAGAGTATTGGATGTTCCACACTGATCAGAAAACAATAACTGAGTCCTCCCTCTTGCTTCAGCCTTTAACAACGGTGCGAGGGAGCAGCAGAAAAGTACCTCAGTCAATCTCCCCCAGGGCGAGTGAAAGAAGACTTTCTTAAACAATATGCAAGAACCCCTGCAAAGCAGTCCAAATCCTCTTGCTTGATGCAAAGAATGAAGAAAGGCTTCATATGAAGCGACCAAACAGTCTCACTTTAGTGTCAAACGGTAGTCTTGCATTTTTGGGAAAATAAAAGCCAATGTTAACAGTAATAAACATTAAACCTCTGTACTCGCTCTGACAACCTTCTCATTGCAACTTCCTTCGCACTCAATTCCTCCTCTTTCAATTTGACAGCAGTCGTCGTCACTTCACGCTGCTTCTCCAACTCGGAACACTTAAACATAGTCATTACTAATAACGACAAGGTGACACGAAACGTTAAAGCACAATCAAAAAGAACCGTTCAACATAATTTGCTGCCTTCATAATCAGAAGCATGCACATATTTTAAAAACCGTTATTCAACCAACTTCCTAAATAACCATCAGCACCCGTCTCACCCTCTAGTGAGGCAATCATTGCACTACTATAATCATGAAGACGTATTCATGCTGTAGCCGTAACAGTGGCAACATTCCTCGAGATATGAGTAAAGATGACGGCACCGAATTCGGCGTCCTCCCCGCTTCCCACATGACAATAACGCACCCCATTCTTCAATAACCTATCCGTTATTCACTCGCTGTAAATAACTCGTATCCCCTTTGAATGCACAAAAAGGACGTCGGAAGCAATACTCATTAACGGAACGCTACAAACCTTCGCTCGCAGCTGTTCGTTGGTTGAGTTTGACTGCTGAAGTGCGGACTCGAGAGTGCTTCTTAACTCTTCTGCAATCTTCGTCGAATCGACTGCTTCAGAATGCCTTTCTGTTGCGCTGAAAAATTGAATTACTTGCAGAGAACTTCTAAAAAGATGACACTCTATAATGAATAAGCAAATACACAACAAATTAAACAATTATGCACTTGAAATTACCAAAGGGTATGTGAAAGAGTCAAAAGACAGTTAAAGGTCAAAAGTGCACATTTCCGGCTTGAAGGGATCATAAACAATACCCTCACTGAATAGCTGCTCAAACTGGTATAAAGAAGCAATCGCCAGTCACAGCCCGTCCCACAGCATCTACACCTTTGCAGCATTTACCCATCACAAGAATGTTTCTTCACACCTTACGAAATATTTTTAGATAACGTTCAACATCGAGTAGAAAATTTCGAACATGAAACAGCCAATGAACGAATCGTCCAGCGCTCGACGGGCACTTTCCGTTTGTTGACTTAGGTCCAATTATGTCATCGAGAAAGGATATAAGAAGATAAATTACATGCACCAGAAATGCTGAGTGAGGGTACATGGATTACCATGAACAGGATTAGGATGAACAAGAGAAGCATCGAGCAGAATTTTAGAAGAAGCCACATTTTCCTCTTTCTTTGAGACCTTCCAAACGACCTGTTCCCCTCCGTTAATTTATAACCGCCCAAATCGACTTTTCTGCACACTTCTGCTAGCAACTGAGAGCACATGTGGGCGGACATTTACGTTGTCGATTAACTTTAAACTTCACCTAACTTATTTATTAACGAGTGACAATGGTGAGAGATGGCTAAGCTTACATTTGCAATGCTGCTCTCAGCTCTTCAACTTGCTTCGATTTCTCGGAAACATCGTTTAATGCGGCCGCATGTTCCGCTTTCAATTTATCCACCGCCTCGACCAGACTGCCAACCTGAGACAGGAATTTTTCAGTGTGAGGACCGGCCTGGTTGATTAAAGCGGAGAAAGACTAAGGATAAATTCTTTGCGGGAAATTTTTTTTAAAGAGACTATTAACGTCCAAAAGTACTAAAATAAACTTGAAAAGAAAGGAAAGGATAATCAGTACTGCAGTGGAGAATTCAGATGTCGTTTAGAAGAAAAGTTCTAAAATTCCACAAAAGCTTTTAGTAAAAAACTGAAATTCTCGAAGGAACTAAAACCCTCACCTCCTTCTCCAATTCCGCTTTTTCAGAAAGCTTTTGCTCCACGGACAAATTAGCTGAAATCAACGAACTGTTCAATGATTTCCTTTCAGCTTCCATCCTGCAAACAAATATGACATCCTAAGCAATTCTTTCATCGACACAGCTGGTATACGGCCTTCTCATTTACTAATATCCGCGTATTCTGCCGACAAGCAAAAAGTTCGGAAATGATCTGCCAAATCAGAGATCCAGTTCAATTACTTTTAGAAAACACTCCTTATTCGGGGTAAAAAGAAAGAAAAGATGCACGGTGCCATTAAAATATAACAAAGCTACTCAGAAGCAACAACCAATGCCTTATTATCAGCGTCAATGAATCACTACAATATAACTCAGCTTTATGCGGCTTAAAATCTCATGCTGCCTTGTCTAAAACCAGTCCACCCAACCAGCACCATCTCGCATCAACGGGCAAAAGAAGTCTTACAGCATGCCGTGGTAGACAGTAAGTCAAACGGTGCCCTTAGGTAACATCGAGTTCTTAGAAAACTGCGCCTTATAAACAGTGGGGTTTCGAAATTGGAAAATTGTTGAGTTTCTTAAGTTCACATATCACTCAACGGTAGGGACAATAGTGCAAGGTTGTAAGGAGCCTACTCTTCGCCTCGAAAGACATTCATATATGTTAAGGACAGCTGAGGAATTGAATAAAATACTGTAAGGGACCTACCTTTTATTATGAAAAATAAATACGACACCAAGATAAATTCTTATGCATAAGGATGCAATTCAATGAATTAAACTCCAAAGCTTGTAGGATGATCGGCACTTCCTCAACTCGAGATGAACCCAACGTATGCCTACCTGCCTTTACAGATAGATCATCGAACAAAGTCAGATGGTCGCCACATGCATTCACAGATGCATCGACACACGAAAAAAAGATAAACGTTGGGACCTTCCTGTATGTAACAAAGCATAAAATTCTTTCCTGCATTTTGCTGTCTCGGCTGAGAAGACCACTGTCTATGTATGGAAGTCGCAAGGACTGTCTTTAATAGAAAGAAAAGTTAAGTTAAAATTGAATTTTCGGAGCGTAAGTGAAGATGAAGGCTAAATCGTCATAGTGATAGAGCAGGAAATAAGCTCACTCGAAAATATGCCAAACATAAATATTAGAATCCAATTACTTAAATCTGTTTCCTCCTCTTCTACTATTCATTTCTTTTAAAACCGATCAGTAATTGAACAAAGTGAGAGTATTCAACTTACTCAGCAACGGTCAACTTCAATTTGTCAACTATTTCCAACTGTACCGAGTGCTCTTTTGCTGCAAGTGACGCTTCTTCTCTACAGGTTTTTACACTTTCGGACAGTGCATCGACCTGAAATATTCAGCCCTTTACTGATCCACAGTGAAATAAACAGAAAGTACCACGTGCTGCTGAAACCCAAAAATAAAAGGTAGAGCAGGAAAAGATATAGGAGCGGGGAAGGAAAAGAAAATAAACAAAAGAGATATGAAAGAAATTATAATTAAAGTGGAGGGAAATTACAATTACGACGCAAACAAAACAATTCAAGCGACGAAGCAATTTAACTCGAAAGTAATACGTCAGAATAACGAAAAAGAGCGTTTCGCTCTAACAACTGCTAAGAGCTCCGCCTACCGATGAAGCGCTTCTCCATCGCCACTCTACTTCAGGCATACCTGGATACGTCGACTGGCAATCATCAGGGTCATTGCCACAGGCAAATTATGAACCACTTTCGATAGAATTAATCCAAAATTTCACTACTGTTTCACTATCACTGTTGAGTGTTCCACACTTCTTTTTATGATTTCCCTATAATCGCGATTGGAATTAATCTTGTCCTTACAAAAATTCGGCTGTCATATTATAACGATGCCTTCTTCATTCGATGGTAAACGTCAGATCCTTCAATGTTTATTTAGCAGTATTTCGGGCAGATGGTTTTAGATCAGCGGGATAAGAATGCATGGAAAGAAAAAGGCAGCGCCTATCGAGTAATGAAGCCGACAGGGAACGGTTTATGTGATGATGTAACCACGATGATTCTATTGCGCGACTTGTTGAGAGAGACTCCTTAGAACGACGTTGGTAGGGATATGGACGACAAGAGTTGGGAACGCCTTTCCGACACCATTTCCACATCGCATAGAATAATGCGATTCTGTTGCATTCAGGATCCTCTCCCTCATTAAACAGCTGCAATTCCCAAAGAGAAACCCACTTTGATGTTTCCGGTTGGCTAGGTACCCTTAGATTGGTGCATAAGATTATGAAAACTCGAATCACCATATAACATTTTGGCATTAACGATAATATTTTAAATCATTTCTTGTAATAAACCCGAGTTCCGATTTCAAGAGATTTTTAGAAAGTAGAACATGCCGAGAAATACATCACTACTATTCTAGTGAAATGAAACAAAACATGGACGTTGAAATATGCAAACGACTGAAGAAAAAACTTACTTCTTTTTGCAGCTCCAATTTATCAGATATTATTTGTTGCTTATCGGCCTCTAAACAACGCAATGAATCCCTTAACTCGACTTGCTCTCTCTCCATCCTATAAAAGACGCAACAATATTCAGTGCAAAGCAACAGCTAATTCAGTTTGATCCAATTCAGTCCTTTCCATCTCCCTTCAGCCATCTGTCAAGAACAGCGGTCGTCTCAGCATATGGCTGATTTACTGAGCAACGAGCACAACTGAGAATAACGAACGCTCGAACACCACACACTTAATCAAACAGCATGTGCCCACTGAACACAAGAAGCAGATGTCTACCTCGATCTCGTCAACCGTTTAATGCTGCGTTACAATTTAAAGTATGTCTGAGGGCGGCAGCATAGCAGCTTCTAGGTCACCTATCATGCAACAACCGAACTGCCTCACAACGCTTCCTCCACTGTCCCCTCACGCCATCTCAAGGCCTTGATTTGATTCGCTGCTTTAGTATACACAAAAACATAATGCATTTTTTGGGCCAGCAAGATAGCAATTCTCCAGACGTCAGGTACTTTTCAGAAAATAGTCTCGGCACAGCAGAACAAAACGGCTACTGTGATAGACGAGTGCCCATGGTTTATCGTTCTCATGCAAGCACGTTAAAAGTCATCGTCCAATTTTGATTGTTCTTACGCACTCTTTGAGAATATCTCGCGAATTCCCGTTTGGCCAATCCGAGGAACACGAGACAATAATATTACAGGCGGCTCTTAATAGCAAAAAGGATCATCCATCAAAAGGTTCTGTACCTTGCTGTTTCCGTCTGATGAGCTTCTCTCAAAGTCATTTCCATTTCTTTAGCGTTATCTTCACACTGTTTCAATTCAGCGGTCAATTTTGCCTTCTCATCTTCTAACTGCGATATCTGAAATATCCTAAGTTACTGCAACGGAAGCAGACAAGTTGTAACGAAACAAGCATGATAACTGCCTCAATTGGGTGCTCATTATTCCAAAATACTCTACATGAGCAGAAGCTCGGCTTCTCTAAACCACAAAAAATATATTCCTGTCGAGATGGAGACAATGTTTCACCCCTCCCTCCCTCCCCCGATTGATGCAATAAAATACGAGAGAGACAGCGACATAACGAGGGGAAATAGTCAAGAAGGGTATTAGCGCATTATGTACACGAAAGGAAATACTACGAAAGGAAAGGTGAAATGTGTTCACATAATATGTTTGTTTCTTCAAGAGAAGCGCATAGGAGAAATTCTTCAAACGCTAAACGTCTTCCGTTTTCCTTTTCACAACTCACTTATTCACTCCGCATTCATCAGTCTCGCCTTCGTTTCACTTGACATCCTCTCTCTCATCGACCACCTAATAATCAAAAATCGTGAGGCGAAACAAAAAATACAAGTGCTCAAAGTACCCTCAATGAAGTGACTGCTGCATCGTCGCGTGCAGTTGCAAGCTCGGCATTCGCGCTCTCCAAATCCGCCTTCGCCCTGAAAGTACACTTCAAGCTGACCTCAAATAAAATCCGCCGAGATTGCTCTGTCATCTCTCTCGTTTGCTCGTTTTTGTAGCTAACAGATGGGATGGATGTTGCCGAATGACTCGTCGTATTTCGCTTATTTCTTTTGAGTCATCACTGAGATGACAGCCAAATATATCGTAGTTGTGAACAATCTCTGCATTGCATTCAAAACAAACAAATAATTAAATCGCAAATAAATGAAACACTGAAAAAAGAGCTCTTCAACAAGCATATGTGCCAATATTTCAAAGATATATGTGACCGCAATCGACCACTTCTGCACATAAGCTCTACTGCTCACTGTTCAAAGTTCCTAGCGACAAGCTCTCAGCTCAGTTTGCTGATTATTAAGTGCAAGTGATAACTTTCGACCACACTGTACAAACCATAAGATTTGGATTCTCACATAGGTCATTGGATGAAAAGAAAAAACAAATTCGAAGAACTCGTGACGGTGATCTTATGATAATCGAGGAGGAACTGAGAAGAATCACCAACATTCAAAATATTACTTAGAGAAACCTAAATTCTAATCAGAGATCTCTAAGCGTTGCACAGATAATAATCAGAAGCATAAAATATAAAATTTACATTTGAAGCGACGATTCGAGTACCGAATATGTTGACTGCATAGCATTCAGTTCATTCTTGGCGACACTTAGTTCTTTAAGAACTCTCTCATTTCCAGTGCTCAGCACTTCTATCTGAAACCAAACTAGACTGCTACGTAGCCCCTGATAGCTCTATGTTTTACCTCTTCCATCCTGTTCATATATACCTATAATCATCTCGAACGAATTATATGTGCCATACTACATCGTAGAAGCAAATCGATGGTCACACTTCCAGCGACCGAATCTATACACACATATAAACATCCCGTTCAAATATTCCCTCGCATCATTTCGAAAGGAAAGAAGTGCGGCTCTTTTTTTCAGAGTTTCACGAAAGACTTCTCCTTTCTTCGGAAGCAAAGTAATTCAACGAGTACCCTCACTGAATACATTTCAGTGAGCCGAGCATTCTCCTCACGTAGCATCTCCACTTCCTTCTTCAACAGCTCGTCCGCAGAACTCGAGTCGCATAATGACTCTTGCAACCTAAACACATTTCGTAAGAAACTTTAAGTAACGAAATGAATTCCTCGGCACCCACCTCCCACCAATATTGAATGCCGTTGCAGCAGACATTAGTTGAGCAGCTTTCGCTACTAATACCTTCTGTAAGGAAGTAAAAGGAAACGCAAAGCAAACAAAAGAACGCGTGCGGTGCTTTTTGGCTCTAAATCCTATATAAAATGACTATGCTTCTAAATGCCATTTTTGCCCGAACTATTTATCGAAGACAACCGGAGAAACGGAAAATTTAAGGCTAAACTCGAGGTTATTCACCAGCTGAACTTACATGCCTGCAACCGCAGTTCTACGGGTTCGCGATCCTGTTCAACACCACACTAACACATTATCAACGTCTGTGTATCTGCTGATCATGAGCGCTTGTTAATCAATCCAACACTTGTTCAATTATTGAAATCTGCGCTTAAAACCAAATCGAAACAACACAGAACACTGAAATAGCAATTTGAGCTTCTCTAGATGCACCTTCAGTCTGGATGCCTCTGCAAGTTCAAAGACGAATTAAAAGGAAGGAAAAGTCTCTCAAACATAAAGGCAATGTAATAAAGAATAGGCTGATGAAGTGGCTTTTTTGAAAATTCAGCCGCAGCGGAAAACTGTCTGAGGGGGTGAGCGAAAGGCGAACTTTTCACTTAAATGCGCTCAATTTCCTCAAAAAATAATCCGATTATCAAAACCTATTGTCCTCTACTATAAGGGAGGAAGGGATAGTACTTATTGGTTAGCAGCATGTGAAGGAAGAGATGGGGAGGGTGGATCCAATACTCCGTAATGTCAAACACCAAGAGTGCCGTGCAGAGCGCTTGGCTCGGAGGTGTGGGCATAGAGAAAATTACAACCATCGAAGAAAAAATCTGCCGATTAGCATCCTCCTTGATAAGGAATGAATCTCAAAACTACAAGCAACCGACCAAGCAGAGTCAACAGCTCTACTGCAGCGACAAAAGAGGTTAAAAGCATCGAGATGCATAACAGAAATATCACCTCTGAATCTGCTGATAAAGTTTGGTGTTTTTCGCTTCGGCGCTCCGCAGATCCAGTTCGCCTTGCTTCTTCGCTTCTGCGATCGTCTTCTTTTCTATTTCGCATGCGCTTATCTATAACTAAATGGAATCAAAAATCAATATTTCCCATCCAAGCATAACCAAAACTTCATCCACCTCCTCAAGAATAATACTCATCTAGGAAATGCAAAAACCTGCCTTGTATCCACTGACTAGACAATTAAAGCGCCGTCAACCATCTTTTCCTGCCAGTCCATTCCGTTGTTAAACGTCTCCCTTCCTTGTTCCCTCTACATCCTTCCTCCTCCTCTTAACTCCACTGAACTCTCCTTGGCATCAGAACAACTGCAGAACGCAGACACTGACAGGGACTTAAATTACAGGTGGCAATTGCAATTCAGCATTCTACGGGGAATTAAAATGAATATATTTTAAAGTGGATTTACAAATGATGAAGAGATTAAATAAGTAGGCAATGTGATATGCTGAAGTAAATGAACTCATCAAAGACACCCTTTCAGCCTCGCAAACTTCCCTCCCCTTCCTTCTCGAACAAAAGATGGTGTGTACCTTTGCCTCTAAATCGACCCTGAGGATTATCGCTTCGTTCAATTTCATCTCAACGTCTCTCTTAGCCACCTCTAGCGTTTGCACTGACATCTCTAATTCATCGTTTCTACTTTGTATTCTGAAATATTTCATTAATCAAGACTAAAACATTCGGGGCAATAGTTAATTCGTCCATGTATTGCTCGAAAACAACGAAAATGACATAAACGAACGAAATTATATATGGATGGGCCTAAACGTTGTTTTAAAGAACAATAGCACAAAATCAGGCCGCCTATCAAAATATATTCAAAACTTCACACCTGCACTCTTCACCGATACTGGTTGTTCAGATGAAGCAGAAAAAGATACGGGACCAAGTTCGATTAATCCGGCCTATAGGACACTAGACTGAGTTCGTGTTCTGGATGTATGTGAAGAAATGAACTGTTACGCTCGTTGATTTATCAAAAATCAACTGGCAATAACAGCTTCATGGCCGAATTCGAGTGGCTTATGAGTTCAACAGTTAAAAATTCAATCAGAGTAAAATCCTTCAACAACACGATATAACGAAAGATTCTCAAAGAATGCGGGAACCTTTCACGGAAAGTACCTTTACTTATAAGAACTGCGGTCATAGAAGACACTTCTAAATGCAAATTCTGAAACTATCGACACGTCGACAGGATTGGAGTCAAGTTTCATTATTTAGTGAGTGTTTTCAGTGCTTTCAGAATCTGAATTGCTGGCAACAACTCATTAGGAATCCTCAAAGAGATTCAATTAAAAACGAACCTGCTGATATTATCTGAAAGCTTATTAATGGTCGCAGTCGCATTGTTCAACTCATTTTCGCTATGCTCCATCCTATCGGTGATTTCGTCCTTCTCTTTTTCAAGCAATTCCACCTGCAACTAACGGTGAGAAATTTTTCTATATTCAGATCGAGTGCAACTAAGTGAACTGCTTTCTTATCAAGCCAAAAAACCCAGTGAACATCGAAAATAGGCAAAGGCTAACAGGCATAATAATATAATCAAATTAACTAACCTGATGCCTATTTACCCTATGAGGGATTCACTGCCCATCCAATCGCTCTAAGATATGACCCGATCGCTTTGAAAGCACATAATTTTTAAGTACACTGAAGCATTTCCGACTCAACGAATGAGAAGCTGACAGAGGCGGTGATCGCCACATAGTGCACACAATGAAATTCATTGAATTTTTTCTTCCAGCAGTTTCCAAAATGGAATTATGGGACGGAGAGATAACTATGCACGGATTCATCAGGGGGCTCATCCGCACAAACAAAGACCAACGTGGAGGGCTTTGCAAATGCAAATCTGCAAGAACTTAAATCCACAAGCCTTCGCTTCCATCTGCTTGGCTCGTTCGAGCGCTTCGTCTAACAACTTCGCCGAGTTACCTCCTCTTTCCTTCAGTATTTTCATCTCATCGTCTAGCTGCGCATTCTTATCTTTCAGCCTGAAATCACGCCTCTAACACATCGCCATCAAGCATCCCTCAAATAACAAACTTCGTGGAGAGTTTATCATAGTAACTATTTCCCCTCATTGAAAAATGTCTCTCGTATAGCTACGATCGAAATTGCAGTCAATTCCACGTCTATAAAATCACTGCCGGTTGAGAAATCCTTCACCTCAAATCTGCTGGAAATGATGACACTGCTGCTAGGAAAACAATCCTCTATATGATCCATATCATGCTACAGTTTATTTCTGCAATGAAAAAAGTTAAAGCAACAATCAAAATAACAGAGCTTAGAACCTGTCCAGCACGACTTAGGAGGGAGGGGAGGGGGGAGGGGGAAAGGCAAAATAGCTGTAGTAAATATCCAAGACATCTTCCCGATCTCCAATGCACCAGTTAAATAGGCATGCTATCACTCTGTTAACGCACATTTCTAATTCCTCTCAAGCTCAGGGCAAACGACAATAGGACAAAATGCACAATAAACTACACATTTACAGCCACTGAGCATAAGATCAAGCAATTAGCAATCCTTTTATGCCCCTTTTCCCCGCTTCACCTCAAAAACACTCCCCAGTGCTGTGATAGTTTCAACAGTCAAAGACTAGGCAAGCGAAAGGGCGGACGAGGACCTAGTGACCTTCCTGACTGCTGCAGACCGTAAGCCGCAATTGCCTTTTTTGCTGAAGAAAGGGTGATCAAAAAGCAAAAAAGAGAAAACAGGTACCCGACAGTTTCTCCTTGAGCTAAACCTGAATAAGAAAATCACATTCCGTCAGCTTCAAACAGAACACAATGACATACGTGGCGACATCCGATTGCAGTTGTGCAGAAAATCTATCTTTTTCGAAGATTAGACGGTCCTTTGAAGCGTTCTCCTCCGATGATTTGGTGAGTGACTCCTTCAGACTCTCCACCTTCAATTATCACCCCAAAATAACTTCATTAATTCGCTTCTGAATGCACAACAAATGAGGTTGCCAAACGCTGCTTGCGCTGATACACAAACGGAAAACCTCTGAGAGATTAGAATAAGAACGGATTCGGGGACGGAAGTAATTCAGTGATATCTACTGCATCTATTTTTCTGCGGACATCGACATTACAACGACAGAAATTGCAAACTTTTTACATTAGAGTAATAAATCAGAACAAACCATTAAAACATTAAACTATCTAGTTAAATTGTACAGACACCCTCAGCTAATGTGATGTGGGAATTCTGCTTTTCGAGCGGTTACCGCCGGCGACTTCACGAAGTAATTCCTCGAGTTTCCCGTCGAGAACCTCGCTTAGGTAAAAGTCGCCCACCACATTTGGTCGGCAGTCACTTCCAACTTTGAAACATTCATTAAAGTAAACATTTAGGGGAAATGAGACACTACACACAACGATATGAAAAACCTGTGCGAGGAGTTGTTCGTATCGTTGTGATTCTTCTTCCAACTTCTTTTCCGCTTCATTTTTTAAGATTTCCACAGCTGAGGATGTCTTACTTAGTTCATTCTTCTCGCTTTCCACCCTGCAATTAGGTCTCATTCCTTTAAAAGCTCCTCGGAAGTTGTTTCAGACTTAAAATGATTAGTGCAAAAATTTACGGAAGATATCCAAAAACTTGGAATATAAATCAATCCCACGCCGATATCTCCTCTTATAACACACGAACACAGTTACGATCGTGACATCGCATCCGCTACTATTTTTAAATGGATAAAAGGGTCTAAAACCGCACAAATCTGCACATCCCTTCCGTACGGCCCTTCTTAGCCTCTCCCTCTGTCCATGTGGTGCGACATTCGAAAATGCACGTCGCTTCTCTTTCCAGCATTATTCTACAGTCTAAACTCTGATATTTTATATGATAAATCAGCCAGTGACATAGATCCCGCACTTCATCAAATAAAGCCCATGTCTCACAGCGCACTGTTTTATCGGGCCAGCAAGCTTAGCCAGTAGCCCTCACTATTTGAGTAGAGCTTCAGATGGTGCTTATATTATGGATTTTGTGGAACGATAACCTTGCTACCTCGAGAGCTGCTCATTGAGTTCGTCGACTTTCCTCATTAACGAGCGCAACTCATCGCTTTGTTTGTCAGCTTCTGTTAAGTTACTCGCCAACAATTTTTTCTCCTCTTCGACCTGAATGATATTCTAGACAAACCGTAATCAAAGTTATACTTCTATAGCTTTCGATTCATTCACAACAATCGCGATTCATTCATACCTCCTTACCGAAATCCGGTTCATCCCACTTCACCTCCTCCCCTCCCCTTCCCCTCCCCGGGTATCATTTCCCTTCCCCGTCATTCATCGCCGAAACTCTGGTGTCGTGTTAACAGAACCAACTGTCACAGCGATTATAATATTTCTAATAATGGTGAGATCGTTCCTTGCCTCCCTTCTCAAAAACAATACTGAAAACGCTAATCATCAAAAAGCTTCGAGTCGTATATTTATGGTGGCTTCCCCTTCCACCGCCGCCGTTCCATCTTCACTCACAGAATGCCAATAAAAACCACTCACTTCCCTAAAGAAATATTAAAACGTGCACAGTGAGCAAATCAGATGCATTCAAATTCTAGTCGAGCCGAATCCCTAATGCTAAATCTATTCTGTTTCCAACAACGGACGAACTTAACTGTTGCGGAGGTCGCGTCCTCGACGTCAAAAGCAACACTCATAACCTAACCATCAGTGGTCCGTAAATAAAACTGCAGGATGGGGATACCCCCGGGTAGGCAGATATACAGGCATAGACAACACAGCAAAATAAGATCTTTTGCAGGCGCGAAGAAACGATCGCCAATCATTCAAAACACTAAGTACGACCAACATTTCGACAATGCCATTACACACTTATTTTCTAATGGCGACACTTCAAATCACCAACATAACGGGAGATATTGCGAACTATTTATACAGTCAGTGAAGGTAGATATGCTTGAGCAAGCCACATAAAAGGAAAAAGGCATATAAAACGAGAAACCTTTAGAAGAGATTCATTCAGCTGCGCGGCCACTTCATCGCGCTCATTTTGTAATGACACCAAGCGAGTCGACATCTCTTTAATTGAAGGAAATTAATTATCCAACTTGAATAACACATACCACATTTCGTTACCTTCATTTTACAAATAACCTCACGATAGCCGTCCCCTCCTTTATTCCCATTAATCGCTAAAATCCCGACTTCGTGCCTGCTCCACACTCCTCGTGATAGGAGAAGAAAGAATTAAAAAATCAACTGCTCAGGGAGGAATTCATCGTGAGAAGAAAATTGTGAGTGAAGAATAACGGAACGAAGTGGGAGGCGTATCACTGCAATATAATAAAACCTCCTATAAGCACTTAAAAACCCACGGCACCGTTCTTATACGATAGCCTGAAGAGCACTATTAGCAGCAACAATACTACATGCATAATCTGTATGCAATGCTCGGACACTTAACTTTCCCGGGATCTCTTCAAGAACTCATCAAGTGCAACATATTGCTGGTGCTACCCTTTCAGCTATAGCCCCTATCTGGCAATAAGGTTCTTACGAAGAAATCCTAAAATAAATAAAACAAGTTCTCAACATCGCGTAAAATAGAATTAATATTATCATTTCCAGCGGATCCCCTTTACATTATTACATGCATATGTTGAATTAATTATTCCTTGACGACCTCTGAAAGATATCCGATCATGTAGATCACCACTTTGGGTTACCGTAGACTAAAATAAAATGCAGCTTCAACCTCTCAACCTGACAGCGCCAATAATATCGTCCTTCTTTGCCTTCTACATTAGCGGTATCCCCTTGTCCACTTTTCCACCTCTCTGAGGACAATCTGCAAACGATAGCCAATCGAAAAAATGTAAGAAAACAATACTGACCTTCACAACGTTTTTGAAGCAATTGCTTCTCTTCGGCGAATCTCATCTGCGACTCTTCGACTAATTTTCGGCTATCTGCTAACTGTTGCTTGAGGCGATCGACCTGAAAGGGATACATGTAACTGTATGACGATAAGGATAGGCAAAGGCATATATGACACTCAATTCAGAGCAGCCAACTTATCCTTCAAATGCATCGACTAAATAGGACGCTGAACAATTTGCCTTAAAAACTATCCACTAATGGCAAAACATCAGCAATGACTTCATTCAGCAGAATCGCATTAAATCTCCATATCAGTGAAAGTCATAATCTGTAAAACTAACTTCAGAGGCGTTTACTGCAGCAGACTTCTCCAACTCCTCTAGTCGTTCCCTCAATTCGGCGTTCAATATTGTCTCTTCGTCGTATCGGAAAGCGAGATCACTCAACTGCTGAAAATGGCAAAGATAATTTTGGAAAGAAGACTGCATCGAAAAAACAGGTACGGAAGGGTTCGCCAGATGAGGGTAGATGAGAAAGAGAAAGAAAACATAAAGGAGAAAGACTGAGAACAAGAGTTCATCAAGATCCCTGGTTCGATCTTTACAAGCTGCACAATTTAAGGAGATTTTCGCATTTAGATGAAAAAGATGACTGAAACCCACGTTCTGCCTAGTACCTCTAAGATTTAACAGCTGTGAAACGTCTAGCCCTATCTTCATGCTCGCGCCGCAGTGGACCATCTAGTATGGGAAAGGAGATTTCTGCAGAAGAAGAAAGGAAAGGGAAGCGAGAGATTCCAACAAGAGCCGAACTTTCCAGGCGCAGACCTCGGCCACTAAATATGGGATTTAAAAAAAACAGCTGAATCGCTTACAGTGAAGGCCCCACTTGTGAACCTGCTTGCTGTACAATCCGAGGAATTAATGCCATCGGTATAAATGAACATAGTTGACAACTGCACAGGTGGAGAAATGTAGATGAGACTTCAAGAGTGGTAACTGGCAGTCCAATTCCGAACTCAGCCAGAAAGCCCGAAAAATGCTCTCATGAACAGGAGAAAAAAGGTACTGCTGATACGCTTAGTCTTATCTTTTACTGACAAGAGAGCGAATAACTAAGCACTGCAACGTATGATACTCTACTGCTTCTTTCCAACGAGAAGTACACAAAAACTGTTTATGAAGTGAATGACGCACCTCTACTGTTTCATCGAGCTTGACCTTCATCTCAGCATTGGCAGTTTCTTTTTCTTCGACCTTTCTTTTGAGTTCGAGCACTTCTGTGCTCAGGCCTGAAACGGCTGCGTCTGAAGAGGAAGCAGAGACAGCTTGAAGCTGTGACAGCTTGCTCTCTGCCTCTTCACATCGACTTGTCAAACGTGCCATCTCGTTGCGTTCAATATCTCTCTCCTTGATCATCTGCTCGAGGTGTTTGTCACGTTCCCTTAACGACTCCTGTAGGGTACTAACGAGCTCGCTTTGGCCCCGAGACGACGACAGCACGATCGGTCGCTAAAAGTATTACGTTAACAAGCCAAAACACATCTCCAAACACTCGAAAATATTCACTGAAAATCATGCATGTTAGAGTCCGGCATCTTCTATGGATTAAACAGCCCATTCGTCAGCTCATGAACAGATCCAAGCCATCTTCTCTAGACACTAGCACTTCCGAGCATGACCTCTCCTCAACATTTCATGTGCACTTCGTGAACCGTAACATTATGTTACTGAATCCTCAACTGCGGAATGGGTGATGACCTGATGATTTCTTACAACAACCTCACAGTGGAATGAAAAGAAATCTTTCTGTCGAATTCGTTTAAAAGAATACTCGGGGTTTCTTCTAGTCGAAGACCCTTTATTTACGAAGCTTTTAGCTGACATCATGTTCAGGCCAATCACAGAACACCATCAGAAGGCATCTTCCCGAATTCCTCTTTTCCTCTCCCCATCTCAGCACATTTTTCTCTGGACTATTCAGATCGCTATGGTTCTCTTTTCAGAACACGTTGAATTTGGAAAGATGTTATGGCGTGATATGGGGCGACAACTTACCACGTATCAATTTAAAACCTGGCACACTTTTCCCCACCGATGCTCCCAAGACACCTTTACTCAGTTCATCTAAGTATCAACAGGTTCCCTATAGCTAATAAGAACGCAAACTATATCGGAAAGAATAAAAATTACTTGGATGGGTCTGAGTGCGAAGTTGGAGCGTGAAATACGAGAGGATGTTATTGACGACGCACCAAGAGAAGTTAACGATTCCTGACTTCCGGAACGTTGACGCAATGCAGATGTCCGAGTGTGCCGAATCTGCAAATCATCTCCGTCATTCGTCACTCACTGAGTGCATAGCGCGAAAGTAAGATGATAAAATATCTCTTAAAAGAAAAAAGGAGAGTGCACATTTCCGGAAGAACGGATGAGAAAAGCGTAAAATCGACGCGGCTCTTTTCTAATTTGATTTCTTTGACGTCGGTGTTTTCCTCGATTAAAATAGGATTTGTAGGCGACGCCGACCGCAAACGTTTTTCACTTCCTGCCTCACCCTTTCGGGCACTTATTCCGTCGATTTTCTTCTTTTACGAAAACAAACAAACAAAATTACGTGAAATTCACTTGCCGCTTTCATTTCACGGAAAAATACACCTAAAAACTGACGAAAAGGCCATCAGATAATCCTTAACCTGAAAAAAAACCTACGGTGATACACGAAAGAAACATACTTTAATCTTTGAAGGTGTTTGCAAAGGTGCCCGGATGACTTTCGACGCCATTGCGAATAATCCATAGGGCGCCTTACAAGTGAAATATCTTTTACCCTGAAAATGCAAAAAATGTACTTCGAGGACGCGCAATATGTAACAAAAGTAATTGAGGCATTCATGGAAGTGAGAGGCCTCCAAAACATAACCCAATTTTCTGATTTACAGGTATGCAGAAACCTGGAATTCATAGACTCGATCAGTTCGCACTTCGAATTACCACTTCTCTGGGCGCAAGTGCGTAGGAATGTCCCTGAAGTTTCGAGTTCTAATGGCAACGCTCTAAGCTGAATTCGTTTCCTTATTCAGAACCTTAAGAGGTAATAACCTTATCCGAATGACAAAAAACAACAATAAAATCACCATCTCCGGTGGATCACTTTTATCTTATACAAACATAATGTGAAGACAGTTTTATCGAACGAACGGTCGAAGGAAGTGCAAGAGGCATAGGCATAAAAATCAAATTCGATGTAATCAGCTTTTCAGGAATAAGAAGGAAGGGCAAAGAGGTCTTTCCAGCACTCAATTGGCAACCGGAGAGACGATTACACACCACACTGTCGAGCCAGATTTTGTTTCGAAGAAATGGAGCGTGAACACAGTGTTATTCTCTTCTCACTCTTTCCGAATCGCTCAATTCAATATTACGGTCAAAAGCACGTTAAGTATGCGACTGCTCCAACTATCTATCGAGCGCCAAATAATGAAGAGGTAGGCGATTTTTGGACGATCCAGCTAATTGTCAGTGAAGAACGCTTAACGCTCACGTTGTAATGCACGATTTTAATGTTTTAGTTGGAGTAGAAGCAAAGGAACTTAGAGAGTATGGAATTCTGGAATGAGAACACGAAGGTCGCAAGGACTGACCTCTGCGAAAACAACGTAACGAAAACCACCAACACCTCTTTAAGAAGGTGAGGTAAGAACATGGATTTGTAGAAACCCCACTGGGGACTCAAAAGAGATAAACAACATCCTCGTGGATACGACAGTGACTGTCGAAGACACTCAAATATTATAGTGGTTTCACAGAAGTGGCGACCGTCGTCTCCTTAGGGCAAATTTAAGCTGAGGCATATAGGTGGACGGCAAAGAAAGGAAAGCACTGAAAAATTATTCGATACAACTTTGTATAGACACACACTTCAAGTAACACATCTAATGGAGAGTCACGCAAATTAGCCAAGTTGCACGAATCGCCACGACAACGATGCCTCCTAGGGAAGAGAAAGAAACGCAAGAAGTGCCTGAATTAGGAAAGGAGAGCGAAGAGGGACGACAACTAAAGAGATAAGCAAAAGCCTATAAAAAAGCATGCTCCGGACACGATAACTGAAGCGGGCAAGAAGATCGCTAACCGACAACAAAAAAACGAGAAATTGACCACTCCACTTAGGGGCTCCATTCCAGACTTTACCGAGAGACTGCCACGCGTCCGTTGCACGAAAATGCTATGCGCCCTTCTCGCAAGCCGTCGACTCAACGAAAAGACACGTGATCCAAAATGAGGAGGCAACAATAGTTCAAGTGACATCAGAAATTATTCCCAAATATCACTGTCACCAACATTTCAAAGTGCTTCTCCAAAGTTTTCGGCAAGAAGAGAAGCAAGGCGCCGAAAGGGTACGGTTTAGACCGTCAAGTCAACAACCGACCAAATTCAAATGCCGATTATACTCGTCGAGAAAATCAGAGTGTACAACTTGCGCTTTACTTGCAGTTTGCAGGCGACGAAAAGCCATCCCTCCTATCGAACATATCGACCTCTGGAGATCTAAGGGAAGCGCTGCGACACATCATTCAATAATCTTCATCGTCCAAGAAATCTAACACAGATGAGTTACTACAATTTTCATCCATAAAAGGCAAACATCCGTAGAAGTTTAAAAGAAAAGTAAAAAGGGAGACTGCATGTCACTGCTGCTATTCAAGACTAGTTTACAGCTGGTGTTCAATGAACTAGACTGGCACAACAAGGCCGTGCGGATGGATGGGGAATGATCTTCACATCTGAGGTTCGCAGATGATGTGGTCAGGATATATAACCCCTTCAACCAGATTTAAAAAAATGATACATGAATTTGCGATGAAAATTGCGACTATAAGTTCGCGATTAAACACTCCCAAAGGAACTGATAAGCAAACGAGAATTGAAGCCGATAACAGTTATAAGAGCCATGGGGAATAAAAGCATAAAAGAATTCATTTATCTGGGCCGACGTGAAGAAATGCAGGAAAAGACGGAAGCAGATATACGATGTAGGAGCAAAGACCTACCATGAGAGAAAAGTAACACTCACTCTCAAATGGAGACTTTAAAACGCGGCAGTTCTCTCATCCAGCAGTTCTCTAAAACAAACTGGTCGACAGGAAAGCCAGCAAATGGCTCCGAGGACTATTAAAATTAAATTTCCGGTGGAAACGACCACAACGATGAGATTCAGATCGGCGGTGGAAATATCCAAAATGAAAAATGATTAGACGAAAAGAATAACGGAATGGACGCTGCGAACTGCTAAAAAAGATTACAGACCGAAAGGCAATGAGATGGAGTATTGTTTAAAAACAGAACCGCAGGAACCAAACTGACCAAAACGGAACTGAATCGATACAAGCACATTTATTCCTAATGAATGTTTTACTAACTGAAACAAATAAGATAAACTGCGAGAAGCAAAAGTCAATATCTCTGTTCTAATCAGCACTCTGAATACTTCACATTTCCGTTTCCTGAATGCTGTTGTATACTTTAACGCTGGCGATTCAGATGCAACAGTACCTAGCTCATATTTTTGTTTACCCAATGAAAAGGATGGAAAACAAAAGGTAGCGGCACGTTCATGCTACGATCCCTCCCTCCGACATCTACGCACTCTCAAAAGAATTGAATTGTGGATGTGCACTTCGGCCTGAGTGAACAAAAAACTACGAGTCTTTTGAACTATCTTAGTTTTCTTTCAAAAATCACCCGTCAACTACAAAGTACTCGGGGAAGTGAAACGTGAAGAGGAAATCCGCTGACTTCAAATAGCAATCGGTTTACAGCACCACTAAAAATAATAATTTTCGAAACCATAAAGCACCTATCTCCTCAATTCTATTTCTTCTCCGGTTATACGCCTTATTCCGTCCTTCATCAGGTCTCCGTTTGTTCCTTCCTCTGATGTTACGAAACACTAATCACGCCATCAAGTTATTAAGCGAAGCAACGGACGATGGCGGTCAGAAAACGATAGAAGGCGAAGCTCACTTGTACACTGCCGTCATTTTTACCAAAGGGTTGATCGAGTTCCACACCTGCCCAGATGCCCTCTTTGAATTCAGTTTCGCCGAGGAACTTTAGCGTTCCAATTTTGCCTCCTGGCACTAAAACACGATCGCCGATATCGAACCTTCAATACTGCCATTCAGCGAGCATCAGCAGATTCGCAACAGAACAACAACGGCTATTAAGAGCAAATCTTCCGAATATATCTTCCTTAAGTTTACCACATAAAAACACTGCAACGGACTATCAAGAAAACTCTTTTAAACAGTGTCCAAGCGCAGTGATGAAAAACACGAAGGAATTCCGAAGAAATTTTACCTCAACTCACAGAGTGTAAACGAAAACTTTACAACTTAACGCCTTGAGAGCCTAATTACGTTGCCTAATACACCTGATATGCAATGTACGGAATATGAGTAAGTAAACGGACATCCTCAACAATAAAAGGGATGAACATTTCATGAAATAAAAGCAAATGAGCATTTCACTTTCAAAGATATCGATATTCCACAGATATCTCTTCTAATGTGAAACAGTGGCAGTTACTGCTACACGGGAATAAGGAAAAAACACAAATTACCCATATTCGGCGGCGAACGGATTTGGCGCGATCGCCTCCGAACCAACCGCATTGGAAGCCGGTGATGCGATCACACGCTCCAACTTACTTGCCTTGCAAAATAACCCATGATTCGGCTCACACTATAATCATTACTTACAACCGCTGATTGCTTGCTCGCATAGTCGGACATCAACAAAACACCGGGGAACATAAAAGGACAGCTGGCACGACACGTGTTTCAGCAATCTTACTCATAAGCACAGCCCTTCTCATACACTGGCAATAATACACACTTGACCTTGCAAGGCTCGAAAACCAATCTATTTTGTTTTTTTCCACTCTGAATTAACGAAGACGAGAAGGAAGCAGGATAGAAGTTGTGATACTCAATCACTTAAGGCAACAACAAGATATCACCTCAACGATTAGCGAATAACGTCACGTCGCAAAATTAGATGAACTTATCATGTTGCACAACGCCATAGGGAACAGATCCCTTGGAGCAGTTATTAGCAGTCTTATCACGGATGGAGTTTGAAAGGAAAACTGTCACAATTAGCGTAAAATAAAAAAAGAACACGCTCTGATCGACCCAAACCTTACTTTCACCTCTGCATATGCCACAGCTCAGTTGATCAGAAAATGGTTTTGGTTAACAACTAAGGTCTGTTAACAAATGAGGTGATCAGAAAATGGTTTTGACAGAGCACTGGGAACTGAGCTGGCCCGCAAGCGATCGGCTTCAATCTGCAAACGCAGTTCAGCCTCGCTTCCTGTTGCGGCTATCCCTTCAAATACGCACACTACATCAAGCAAACCTCTTCTTGCAAAATTAGTGATTCCCAGCTTATTAACTATGAAGGTCTGTTAACAAAAAAGCACGAAAACACGACGGCAGAATTTTCAAAGAAAAGCGAAAAAAGAGGAAGCACTTGCCTGGAAGTATCGGTGCCCATCAACTGAACCGTCGTTTTTGCCGAGTGCTTCATCCAGCACAACGCCGATCCATTCTCCAGGTGCGAACCGAGTTGGTCCGATGAACACCACATTACCCACTCGGGAACCGATCTGACATCGATCTCCTATTTCCCAATCACCTACACGACTTATAGCCGAGATTATCGATTCTCGACCTATAAATTAAGACGTTCAAATACTTACGGGAAGAAGTATAAATTGGTTGAAATAAATAAGGAAAATGAAACCGGAAATGGGTGAGTGAAACACATCGGTGAAGCACGAATTACGCCAACACCTGTGCAGTTTCGTTGTGAATTAACAATTGAAAGCAGGTGTGCAGTTTAGCTTTGTTGAAGTGGTTGTGTCTAACAACTAAATGAAGCGAAGTCAGCCTTCTAATCGAGACCGCTCCTCGACGCCGAATGAACGTTTCCAATAAAAAACACCGGAAATTAATGAAGCAAGCATTTAAAAAAATACCGAATGAATATATAATGCCCACTCCCTCGTCAACTCCCATAGCCTAAATTAAACGCTGCATCTAGTCTTTTCGAAAATTTCATCATAACATTAATTAATCAGATGTTAATTAGAGAAACTAGGAAAAATTCTAGGTAAGTGAGAGGAGCTTACTAGTTGAGCGTTGGAGTCTATCGGCCATGATTTATGAGATATCGCTGAGCATATTGCCCTTCTGCAAAAACCATCTCCAAATATACGACAGCAAAACGAACGCATCGGACAGCGATTATATCTTAATGGGAACTATCATAACGACACAACACGACGTTCATTAACACCATCAAGTACAAAAGAACCCCGCACCGACACAACTTCACTCGTCAAACCGTTACGTATTCTTGGAAAAATTGCCTAACGCAGAAGAAAATTCGTTAGAGTTTTACTTCCACTATAACATGAAGAATGTGACGATATATCTCAACACTCCATTTTATCCACTCTATAATTTCAGGACGGCTTCGTTGGGGAATTTCAGGTTTATTTGCTGTTTCAGGACTTCTTCGAACAATCTGCCCTCCCATATTTCAGGACAAAGTGTTTGGCAACGACCCTCCCATAACAGAAACTTTTCAACCTTTTCACATAGTGGGCAAATTGCAATAGACGTGGCATATATCACTCAGTGAGTTTTCAACGTTCTCAAAAGCGTAAGGAATTTAGCAATGAATAGGCGCTGAGGAAAATCAACCCACCCAAGCCATAGAGGCTGCTCGATCGAATAGGAAAGTAACTGAAGTATCTTTCGCTGAAAGGTTGGCGGGATATTCGCCTATATTGGAAAGACACCTTTGACATGAGGGCGCAATGTGCATTTCCCCTCCACTCAATTCACTTCAAAGAGTCACGTCAAAGGCAATGATCGGTGATCGGTGACAAAGTCTCACAATATGTTTTCCCGATTATAAGAATGCCGCACTGCAACCATCACCTCGAATTTATGAATTAATCAGTCAGAGAAGAAATTCGGCTTACAAATCTTACAACGCTTTTGAGCACTACCAACAATTCAATTCAAAAAACAAACAGCGAGATTAATCAGCATCAACGAGGTCACTCATAACCACTAGAATTCCTCAGTGTCATTTTCCTCATTGCACGATTTTAATTACGGTTTCCTTTTGGCTAGGATAAAACAGCTTTGAATGAGAAATTACGACTGTCGAAACGTCGAAACGATCAGACGATGCTACCGGAGAAAAACCTATTGCAAGACGCTGAATCCGCGGTGTAGACCTGCAGCCATTCCGCATCCATACAAACAATCCATCGGTCTTTCATCCTCTGCTGTATTCCACATCTACCAAATACTGCAAACAATGAGAAATACGCCGATGACGATCAACACCTATTGGCATATCAGCGCTGCATAGCATTTTCAACAAACAGAGAACTTTTCGAAGGTCAACAACGTGAACGAAGAACGCGCCGATCGACGAGTTCAGATCAACAGAAGCGACCAAAGATTTAAGCAGCATTAACCTTATATATTACTTTTCAGGAGATGTTTACCCATTTCTACTTCAAACATCGCTTCTATTTAATGAACGAAAAATAGCGAAATTCATCAATTCGTACTGCTTCTGATCTACATGTCGCAATTTCAACGACGATTCAGAGCGGTGAGTTTCCCTCCGATCGGCAGATCCTTGCCGATCCGCTAACTCATTATGATGAAAGGATGCAAAAGAAATGCATATAACCAAAAATGCGGCATTTATATATTAGCACACAAAAGAGAACACAACCAAAAGCACCACAAAACGAGGCACAAAAGAGAAGGAGAGAGGCAAGAGAGAGGGAGAGAGAGAAAGGAAGCGGTATTGTACACACACCTTCCTTCAACGGTTTTTTGTGATGCACAGCAGATGGGGATTAGCCGTTATAGAACACATGGGAGATGCGAAAGCAGCTGCTAAGCAAGCATGCCTCCTTTAAACAATCATTCCACTAATACACTACGTGAGCACTTCAAAAAGGTGGATCTGCGCACCGCTACCCGATCGATCAATAAACATCGAACTAAAAAATTTGATGACAAGTTGCCATCACAGATGATACTGAGGTGAAATCCCATATTTTCAGGAATCACCAATCAGAGGCGAAGAACGCTTAAGCGTCACTATCCTCGCCGTGATCGAAAAAATCAGGGGAAAAACGAATGGAGCGAATCTGACTCTTGCGCCGATCGACGCGCAACCTGCAGTGATCAATACGAAGTGTTTCGATATGATATTTACTATGACACGCCTCTCACGAGGAAATTTAATTCAGAAATAAAGAAATCCCAACGATGATGCTCAGAGTATTGCATCGTGATGAGCCATTCCTCTGCTTGTTGTCGTGTGATTTCAAGGCAAGACGTTGAAACAGCAGCTGATGGCTGAAATATTATCAAGAAGTCTTCCCTCCATCTTCCACCACTAAAAATAATTTCGGATACTCACTGAAATGGTAGCTGGTCGATTCACGCGGTGAGTTCTGGAATGCGAAGACCTAGCGAAATCCAGCGTTCTTCGAAATTAATGAGGTGATCTGCGAGAAAAGCAGACTTCGTGGCGTACGAGTATGCCAAATAAGGATCAGTACTAATTCATCGTTTCATTTATCAATTATATATGAACGCAGGAAGTGGAGGAGATGGCGCATAGCGAACGCAACCTCTAGAATGAGAACGAATACATCGCGACAATTCACCTCGCTCGAGAAGGACAACTTGTCGCCAACCTTGAGCCATTTGTAATTTCTCGGATAGTCCCACGTTTTTCGGACGCAGCTCTACTTTCTCTCTGGAAAATATATTTGCCAAATATATCGGAATTTCTCACTCTAGTCGTTAAAAAACTTCAAACTCGATGCAGTGGAGTGCTAAAAAGTTCTTCGACGAAATGTCTCCTCAATGAAGTGGAATTCGCACATCGATGTCGACCGGCCTCTCAACTATCACTGATACCTTCTAAAATGTAATATAATACAAAAGCGCCTCGATCAACTGCCGCAAACCCTTTTCAAAAACTCAAAATTAGTAAACGTCTGTTCATCGCCCACCTGCTAACGACTTATTTCAATCGAGCGGCAAATATCGCCACCACAACTCCCTCGCCTCCTAACTATGAGAGCGCATCGCTCAGATCCCTGAGTCGCCTTACTGACGCATTCAACGATATATTTGACTTCATTGTTGAAAAGTTTGCGGGGGGAGAGGGTGGAAGCGGTGGATGTTTCCAGAAATAATTCGAAGAGTTTACGGGCTCAGGAGGATTCAGAACCAAATCCCCGAGAAAAGCGAATAAACCTTTTTTTTACAAAGGATAACAGGCATTAAACAATATCGATTTTTCCCCCATTTTAATAAAATCGTTTCGTTGAATCGATAAGCCAGCAAGAGGCTCATTCCAACAATCGACGAGGTGCGCTTCTCATTTATCAAATTGCAGATGAATCTGCACAGCACATGCGCTCACTGCTGGACATAGGATTGTAGAAGAGTGGAAATGTTTCATTCTGAGAGTCCGATACGGAGCTTTGGGCAATTAATGGGAAACTCATTAAGAAAATCGAACGAAATAAATGTTAGACGTTGCAGGTGACTGCGGAAGTGGGGCAAATTCCCTAGCAAATTCCTTTGTCCGTAACTTCTAGCTGAAGATTCCAGAAGTCCTCATCACTCGCTCCCATTCCCTTCAGCACACTAATGATTATGCTTAAGGACATGCCTCAACAAATAAATGCATAAAGCAGAAGTAATTACAATTAAGTAGACCAGTACTAGTATTAGGAACCAATACGGATTTGTGCGGTGAGTCTTCGCCCACCGACACGGACAAGCACGTATACGGGGATATGCGCACAACAGTGGACATTCACATAATGCAATATGAACAAAAAGGAGCACAAGCGGGAGCTTTACTTCACTCTCGTTTAAGCTGTCAAGCTGACACTCACTCATATTTTACACTTTACAGCCTATAAGCAATCACGCTTCTCAACTCGTTCTTAGGAATCCTATGCCGCGTTTCGTATATCGCTGCAACGATGATACTAAAGACAATGGGAGATCCTAGGACGTTTCCTGGCTTGAAAGATCCCTCCCTGTGGCCAGTTTTCTCAACCTTCCTCCTCTTCTGCTAAGGCAAAAAGTTTTTTCGTCAAGTCCGACCCTGCGATAGCTCTTCCCAGCGGAGTGTACCGCGACAGAAAAATGCTCCCACGCAGCTTTCGCTAAAAGAAACCTTATTACCTCTTGCGTCTAGCGAATCTTGACAGCTGCAGCACCCTCACCCAACCACTGGTCCCATCCGATATGCAGTCGCCTTGGATTCTGATGATTTCTGAGGCTTCTTGAGAAAAAACTCTATTCCGCGAAAGGGGAACATTCAATCCCTGTAAATAAACATTTGCATAACATCAATGAAATATGTGAAAATGACTCTTCCAAGATGCAATTTGCACAGATAAATACACACAAGAACAATGCAGAACATGCACTCGTTTTGTTTGGCATAAGACGAAACGGCTGTGCAGTCAATATCGAGTAACTGGAAGATCACCTCCATCACCCTCGCCACTCGAACTCGGCAGTCTCCCGGCCGCTCTCTCCTCGTCAGCGAACGACGAAAGCACTTCATTCACGATGGAGCCATGGTGAAAAAAGAACGCGTTTCAATGCACCGCCCGCCAATATTATGCAACCCTCGGGAAACGTCATTCCATAACCTCACAACTAGGCTAAAACAGCCCCACCCAACTGTCCACCTCCCCCACCACCCCGATTCTTCTATTCTGTAAACAAGTTGTACCCGCCTTCAGAACTTTTGAAGTTTTGATTTCCCTCGCCCATTCTATGCAAAGTTCGTCGAGCGAAGAATTCCACAGAACACCTCAGCGCCAAAAGCGGAATATCTTCCTGCGCGTGGAAAGAGTAGTGGAGGAGGAGGGTTGCTTTCTCGGAAATTCTGACGTCCCTCCACGGGGCTATATGAACTTCGGCAATCATCCCATCAATATTTGTTGTTACTCACTCGTCCTTGCACAAATCGTACGCCCAAATACCTACGCCGACCACCCGCTCATAGGCTTATCGATTCATCCAACTTACCAAAAAAGGAGCTCGAAAACCTAAACCGTAATGGCGGAAGATCCCGCTTGCTCCTCACTTAAAGCAGCAACAAATCATTTCGTTCAATCCTAGAGGTCGAGCAGGAAATCGAGGTCGTCTGCAGACGAGGAAGTTGGTGTCTTCGAATTTTTGAGCCTTTAAAGGGTCATATCAGGACTGTGGAAATTTGTAAAACTTCTTACGAAATCATCTGTTTATCAGTGTGGATCTGCGCAGTCTTAGCTCACACAAAGGCAGACTCCGCTCACTACGTTGAATCAAATAGGTGGCTCAATTTACAACAAGTGAAACATAGGTGGCAAGTGCAATGTACGTATTCTTCCCCATCTATGTCAGCTCTCAACGTAGCCGTTGGGATTATTTGCTTATAAGTGGAAGAGCCAGTTGCTATTCAATGTTTGCAGAAACACAACAGCAGATTAAAACGCTTTAATGACGCTAAACGAGCAGCAATCTCTCTGAATATTGAGACCATCCATCAGTGTGATACGGGGGGGAAGGGAGGGCTGATTCTTAGAAATATGTTTATCCTCATCCCATATGAAAGCAAACTACAAAATGATCTCACAAGAAAATTTCGCTATATTGAATAATAAATGTTCCTCTCTGATCGCTCATTTAATCATCACCTCAGTCGATGCGAGGAGAGTTGGCACGGCATGCGCTTTTTGTAGCTCTTCTATTTCCACAGTTTTACAACCAAGCAACAAAAATGGAATGCGTCAAGTAACTTCTCAGCCGTACAAACGTTGATTCGACTCGTTTTTTTCAATTTTTCTATTGGCTTAGTATGGAGGATTTCGACGGCTTCTAAAAAGGAGTAATTGGCAAGTGAAGGTGGTGGGAGGTTTGCAGGAATTTGCAGCAGTGGGGATAGAAAGCGATGAGTGTTTTATGGAGTGATGCATTCAGCAAAAATAGAAAGTCCTGCACGCTGACAGTTTAGAAATTTGGTTAATCAGGATGAACGAAATGCAAAGGTATTTGCCAAAAATTGCCTCTCAACGATGGGAATTTATCATTGGTCGTCTCGATACTAGTCGGGGGTGGGCGGTCATTTGTCGTTCTTCTCATTGGGTCGAGTGAAGATGATCGCGTTGTGCATGGAATTGCTACTCGACGTAATGGTGCACGTGGCTGTCTTGTGTGTTATATGCACTATGTGCGGTTCGGGACAGCGTCCTGAGGTGCGAGGATCCGCAAGTTTTTTTTAATTAAGCAATCATTATTGCATAATGCCGTACAGGTGTTTGTAAATCTTTCCTATGGCGCTGTTCGCTCGATCTTTTGTAAATATTGAAGGTAATCTTGAAATGGTACGAAGTATTATTTCTATGTCGATCGTGCGGGAATGCTTCCAGGAGATGGAATGCGACTACGACTCAAAAATCTTCTAAGGATTTTCTCCACGCCCCGATGTCCTTATATAATAAGTCGTTTAGAACGTAGCAGTGTTCACCGTCAGGAAGTTTCCAAATTTCGTGCGGATGTTTGGAGTGAGAATGTTTCCATGCGTTGTCAGAATCCTCTGAAAGCAAGAACACACATCGACGAGTTTCAAACCATTCCGAACTGAGAGATGTCGCTAATCAACTGCAAGTTCTCCTCTCTTTTCCATGCTAAAGGGGAACTAAAGGCAAAACATTACGATAGAAAGTGCACTGATGAGAAATTAGCGTAATTTTCATATTTCGATGGAAAAACAGATAAGAGAGCATCGGAAATTCACCTCATGTGCCTCATTTAACTGATATTTTCGACGATAGCAAAAACACAAACGTGGAACACGTGCGCATTTGAACATATGTAATTATGGAATTGTCGAGCAGCAAACAATGAGAAGTCTCAATGCTCGTTCGAGAGTAGAAGAACGCTCGTCGATATCGAATAGGACACCGACCGATTCGAGTGTCATGCACACTTAGCGATACACTGACAGCGGCATCTGTTAGCGATTTCAATGATTTCTTACTGTCAGCTCGATGTTAGCAGTTTCCACAGTATATCCACTCATACCGGAAAAGGTGTGACATGCTTGCCACGCCGGATTTTCCTGTTCAGGTGTTCCATCTTGTATCTCTTTTAGTCCATATCGAAAAAACACAAAAAGGGCGCAAAGCAAGTTGCAAGCAGTCGTAGCTCCAGATTTGCGAAACTCGAGCGAGGAAGCTCGAAATCGGCGAAGCGAAGACACTCCAATAGATCCATCGATAAGGACAACCTCGCTGAACCTCCTCCTGCTGAAGTAGACGTGAGCATTTGATTTAAAGCAAATCCCGTGACATTTTTTCTGTTTATGAACATTCCAGGCATAAAAACAACTTTAGTAAGTGCTTGAGACACTGTCTATGGGTCGCGCGGTTCATAAGTTGTTCACAGATCGTTTTATACTACAAAAAGTCTTCATATGAGACAATCTTGGGGAAGTAAGACAGCGGGGAGAAGGTATTGCAGGGATGGGAACAGTCATGTCGACCGATAGGTTACTGAAGGAAAGAGAATGATATATTGCAGGCGACGCAGTCTAGCACATCCTCAAAGAAGCGCGATTCGCAGTGTTTTGCAAAGTCGCCGCGCAGCTTGAAGGCTCTTAAATGTGTACCGGGTAAGCATGACTCTAGATATTGAGTAGATGCATTTATTCGCATGTGCAGAAGTGCCCTTGAAGGGCAACTAACATAGTACCAATTCTCGTGACGAATGAAGCAGTAACTTTCCGGTTGGGCATGAATCGTCGAACTGCAACTGTCAATTTTCGATGTTTATGCTAAAGTTAGGCTGAAAAGGCATTACTCCCTTATTGCCTCTCCGCGGCACTCTCTATTCACAGGATCTTCCTCTCCCCTTTAAATCCCTTCGAAACTGCCCACCGATCCGTCTCCTCAAAACTTCTCGAAAAATTGACTGCTTTCAATAATTTGCTGATGTGCTTAGCGGCGCTACCCACACTTGCCGTGGAGCCATCGGATCTACGTTGGACAGAGGAAGGCGGCACGCGGACTATCCACATCTCCAACCTTACCAACGAACGTCAGGCGATGAAGGTTCGTTGTCCCTCGATAAGGGCTTTTTGTTTCAATGGCGAGAAAAGATACTCCCTCAAATAGCGAGATAAGAATTCGGTTTTCTTTCGAGGCAGCCGGGCCGCCTAGATTCCTGTTCTGATTAAGCCAGCTGCTTCTAACGAATAAGGGGATCGTATTTTCGGGTGATTATAGAACACGCTGGTGATATCTGAGCGATTGTCATTTGTGAATTTGCAGGTGAAATGTTCCGATAACTACTTGTACAGCGTGGATCCAGTCTACACGTTTGTTGAACCGGGCAGTCGAATAAGCGTTGAGGTGGTTCGAAACAATGGCGCGCTGAAGCTCGACGAGATGGTGTTCGTCACAACTAAGGTGCTTTTCGAATCCCCTAGTATTTCTGCCAGCGAAATCTTCGCAAGTTCGACCTTCATCAGTATTATCTAATCATCATAAGAAATCTTCGGGAACATTTTTTAGCACCTTAGACCCTTTGAAAGCTTGCTCACAAGCTATAGTTTATATGTGATTCGAAGAAAGGAACGAGTGGTCAACTCGTATATATTTCAGGCAAAGGCAGATGACCAGCATGCGAAGTCGCTCTTCACGGGCAAAACGGGCAACCTTGCGGCAATCGTACCTCTACTGTCCGCCACAGCTTGAATTTCAGAACTGATACGCTCAAATACCTTCATTGACCGACACTCATACTTATTTTGATCGTAGCATAAACGTGGGATGAATCTAGTGATTCTCAAAACGCGAACATTTGAAGTCTCGATCTCCATCCCTACTCGAAGTCCTCATCGGCTTCACCGCTATTGATTGATTTCAACCACATCACTGCACAATAAATCATATGTAAATGATGAAATCATTGATAACTGAGAATTTTTTCAACCGCAATGATGCGATCGATGACATATGAGTAAATCTGCGGAAGAGGCAACGTAGAAGTTAGACAATAGCTCATATATCCCCTTCCGTTAAATCTCTTCCAGTCAAGCAAACTTCCTTTTGTGAAATTCGATAATATGTAAACGAAACCTATCGTTAAATATGTTCTAACAACGTCTAACAATCGATCTCTTTAATGATATAAACTGCATATTCAAAGATGACCATCGATGTGATTCGACCGACACTCTTGCGTTGGTGTGCTTTCAACGATGTTCCTCACGATCGCTTCTTTCATTCACATTCGCCTCCAGCCGCCTAAATGTTTTTGTGGGCTCTTACCAAAGACTAGCGCTAGATTCAATCTGGAAAATCACCTAGAAACAATTACCTTCCGCCACAGTTGAAGGGTGACTGCTGTTGATAGCACCTCTCAGCAGCCTTAATGAAGCAACCAAATCAAATGAATTTCCTTTCGAATTAGCGTACCCCTCATCTCCTTCGTGCTGGATGTAACAGAAACGAGTGAGCACCATGATTTGGGCACATAAGTGAGGATTCATTGGTCGCTCTCGAAGATTTTATCAAAAATACAATAAAAACATAGCAAAGTAAAACATCAACAAATAATTGAGGTAATTATTACGGAACTGTTCTAGAGCAAAAATGGCTCTGCAATGCGCACGTTATTCAGACCGTATGTCGAAAGCACAGCCCAAAAAACGATGGAGGTATTTTATCAAGAGAGAGGAGACGGGAGCTATTTCAAATTCCCTTCTTTATTCGGATATATTTCGGGTTTTAATGCAGAAGCCAAGTCCCACATTATATCCCGTCTCGAAATATGCCTGCTATCTTCGTATATACCACCTTCGTCACATCCTAAATAACGAAATAAAGCGGACGTCGGTGATGGGTATGGTCGTCAATAAAATATTTGTCAAGTGACTACCAATGAAAGCACTGTAATTATCTAAGAGTGCGACGTGTTCTTTTGGTCACTATAAATAAAATAATTCTCCACTGACCTATCAAGAAGTCGTTGTTGTTGAACGCGAGCGAAATCAAATGATGTGGAGGTTTCACTTTTAGATCGTTGCGGCAATGGAGAGATCAAAGAGGTGACAACGGCCGAAATAAGAAATCAATTAAATGGGCAAAACAGAACATAAAGCTAATAAAAACGAGGAGTCGTAGATGAGTATTGGCTCAAGCACTTCAGATCTTTTACAGTAAGCTAATATACAATGCCCACAAAACAATTCATTGTTTTCCCAAGCGTCATTCACGTTTCGAATATTTCGGCGTTAACACCGATACTTGATGACGAAAACGTTAAGCTACTTCTGTGGACTCAAAACTTCTGTGGCTATAAACATAAAACGTCAGCGTTTCGAAAAAGACCTCAGAGGACGCTTAGCTGAAGGTACAATATAACGCACAGATACTTCCAAGTTGTGACTTCTCAATGAGTAGATCAAGAATATAAACAAATGTGCTGAAGTCGGATACTGCTATCAGGTACTGACGTCAGTTACTTCAAAAGAAAGATGAAAGAGTTACTGAGAAGTCGACGCCTCTCTCAGAGAGACAAACACAACCGACAACTACATTTCAGATTAAAACCGCTTATTAAACGTTTTAACGTAATAATTAGCATTTGACCAGCTCAACCAAAACCACACGAAACCCCTCTATTTTTTAACTTCTTTGCACCATGCCACTCACACACCTATTTGCACGGCGCACTCTCATTAATTAATAATAGCGTTCACAACTGACCGATATTGATTTTATATGAAAGAACGGGCGACAATAAAAATATCTTAAAGCAGCAGGTACGAAAGGTATGAATATATATGGTTCGTAAGTGGAAATGAATGTCTGTCAGAATACAACAATAAAATTGCTAGCGCTTACAGATTCAGAAGTTTTCTGCACCATAGCATGCTGGTGAGAACGATTCGAACTCGGAATGTTCTAAAAATCTCCAGCCCAAAGTGCTTTTCCTGAGATCTCTTTCACGTGAAAAAACTCAAATAAAACACTATGGGCTCTGCTGTAAGATTCCTACGCACTTCCTCCAAGATGATGAATTGTTTGAAGCGAAAATATTCAGAGATCAGGTGGCATTACATAATAGGATATATGCAATCATATAAGTTATTCATAAAGGCAGAACAAGAGTAAACATTTCAAAGGGAGAAGTATTTCATGACGCAACAGAACAGTGTAAATAAAACTGCCTCTAGGTCAAGAACCTTCTTCGATAGCACTGTCTTGATCGTTCCAGCACACTACAACCTCCCAGTTATAACGGTTTCTTAACTCTTGCTGGACAAGTGAACACCGAACAACCGAACCAACCGACCCCATATATTATTAACTGCGGAAATCAATGTTGTGGTGCAAATTGCTTAAGAAGAGTCAAGCCGCTCGACATCACCTTCATGAGCGTAATAATTTCTTCAGCATCCGTCGACGATGTCATCTTGGCGGCAGCCCATTCGAGCTTCTCCTTGATTGTCTGAAGGACATGATTGGTTTCTTGTGAAAGTGGCACTGAGCAGTGCGAATCACTCGATGTTCGTGAATGCGATGCCAGGCAAGCATTCTGTAATTTCCACATCAATAACAAACCTGTTCAAAAAAACTTCATATATACTTAACTCTTCTGCAAAGAATTCATTGAAATTTTGGCTAAGGAGCTGGGCAATGGCTGCAATGAGTCGATACGACGTATACACTGAACAAATAAAATAGAACACCTATCTACTGTATTTTTTGAACTCCAGTGGAAAGTCCAACCCTACCGCCATAAATAAACGTCGCTTTTTATTTTTCGCTTCTGATAATCGGAAAGCCAAAACTACCTATTCCCCAAATCCACTGGTTCTGCTGGCTTCTACCTCCTTAAAAAAAAAAATTCCTCACTGAGAATGACCTACATGTACTGTTCGATGTGAGACAAACCTCTTAGCTGAAATTTTCAACCAAACTTCCACTAACTTTCGGAAGACTAATTTATTTGAAACCACAGCCAATTTCACAACAAATTATTAAAATCGTCATTAAGAGAAGCGTTCATTTAGAGCACAACTCCCTCTCACAAAAAACCCTCTCTATATAACCTTGGAAAACTCACAACCGAAACGATTTTATTGAGGATAATATGCTCCTAATTGCGCCATCGATCATAACATATCAATTAACTGCTCGCAAATATCATGCAAAAAATGGCTCACCGAGGAAACTTCCGCATCATCCTTCCCCGATTTCATTTTCTTCTGAATTTCGGTGTTTTTCGCTTCCTGGAATTGTTGGGAATATTATGTTGGAACACCAACAAATTTATTATGAGGCTTGAATTCGCTTTCAGAGCAATTTTGTACGGCTATATCCATTTTATAATGAACTACATTCCCCAAATCAGTGCAACAAATTCCCCACTGATTGCAACAACAAAGCTGATAATAGCTTCGGCTTCCCTTAAGCTGGTACACGGCTGAAAGAAGGAGTAAGCTCTTTTTCCAGCTGGGCAATTAAATCAGCGGTGGGTAAACAGAGCCCATTGCAAGTATAAATTCAGCTGAAAAGGCAATTATGTTCAGTACGATCGCTGGAATGCTACTACATACAGAGAAAAGCAAGCAAACTGCTGCATAAATGCGTTGGTGAATATCGACATCTATTCTGTAGCAGAAATGTGGACAGCAACTGATGAGAACCACCGCTATCGGCACACAGATGTGTGTTTGTTTATTTGGTTTAAAGTGCAGTTCCCCGAAGCCGAAGGGAACTTCGTTGATGTGCAATTACTCGATATCGCCTTTGCAACTCTTTTGTCGGCGTCTTCTCCCCCCTTTCAAAACATAAATAAAAATACGCAAAAGCTGATGAGTCGTGCGCATTTGAATGTGTAAACGCGTAGGAAAACTGCAAAATCACTTGGAGAAAAAAGCTCAAGACTTCTACGAAGCTCTGGAAAGTTTCTGCCAGTAGGTGGGCTGATATGATGTCGAGTCTGCCATAAGAACCCGAATAAAAGAATTCAACTGAAATTTGCGGATAATAACAACGAGAAGTGGCTGGCTGCAAACTGTGCTAAGCTTTCCCTTGCAGATTTCCACTGTAGATTCAGCTCTTTTAAAGCAACTGCATTCATCAGTGCAATGTCTAAGGGAATCAAAAAAAGGTGTTACTGAGTCGAAACAAACACGGAAGAGGAACGCAATTCAACATACCTGAAACTTCTCAGGATGACGCATTTTTAGGTGTTGTGAGATGTTCCACGCGTTCGGAGATTGCATCTCCAGTCCACATATTATGCACTGATAGATATTGGGACGGTTAGTCGGCATTATGAATGCCCATGAAACACTTTGCTTTGGCTTACGACGGCGTTCCTCGGCTACAATCTCGAACTAATTTCTACAGATGTACGTATAGCGCGTGCACATGTAATTAGTAAAGGAATCAAGCTCTCGAATCTTTACATTATTCCTTGCTAACAAAGGAAATAACTCCGGCAATAGCATGAATTAGGATGCAAATACTGACCAATGGTCATGGCTCCGATCAGTCAGTCTTCGGATTCACCAATCTCTACAGGAAAATAAAAGTGTGTACTTCAACTGATATCGCAGAGGCACAACGCCCAAAACCAGCGAGCGGCAATACGAAACGGCTCACTGATAATTTCTTTAATGGCTCATTTCTTTGAAATGAGTACCATTCCCGCTTCAGAGCTGCTATGATGAAGTTCTAAGAGGCTGAAGCGGTGTGCATTAGACCGATCGACAGAACCACTATAAACATCAAACTCGCCTATCACCTGATTCATTTCGCTTCTATAACTGCCCTCTTCAAGCAATATATTAAAATGCTTGCCAAAAAAGTTTCATGTGACTTCTCATTCACGAGAGTGTCCGCTTTAGCAGGGGAATTTTTTAACGCGTTTATCGCGTCAAATTTAATATCAGCCACTAGCTATATGATTCTTTTCTTGACGTTCCCAGATTTCTTCTCCATTCTGGTGGAGTTTTCAACTCCACTCTTCTCCCACTTTCCACATATAGCAAATCACTTCCATGATACTACTCTGATGAATTTCACATTTTGAATTTTGCCTATATTCTTGCAAACTTTCTGAACTAAAAAGTATTGAAAGTGCTTTGAGGCAGTTTTTTATCTATACGCTAAATCGATAGGAGAAGGAGAGGAATGATGTGTGCATCATTTTGAATAAAAATGAAGGGGAGGTGGGAACTGTCAGGAAGAGGGGCCATCATTGAAAAGCGGTCGAAGGGAACTTGCGATGATTTCACTCTACTCTGCAACCAGATACTGTCTTAAACACGCTTAATCGTCTGTATATTTAAAAGATAAGAGAAACCGAATAACTAACACAAGAACTCCTGCACGGTCGTTTCGGAGTTCTGAACTGAAGAATGTGCACTAGCAGTCCGTTCGGGCTGAGCCGCAGATGAGTTCCCATTCGATGTCGATGGCAAGTTGCTCTAAAATCATGTTATCAGTCGTCAATTATATCGAATTAAAGAAGTCTCATCCAGAGGTGCTTAGACCATCCTTAACTTCCCACATTGACATTTTCGAACATAAAGGTACGTAAAATTCTGAGAAAAAAATTTCTGATCCATAACCGAATTCAATTCGCCAATGATGCGCTCGAAATTCATTTTTCTATAAGCATTTAATTAGGCTGCGAAAATAAGGTCAAAGAAAATGCAGTATCCTCGAATGTACACGGCACTGACTCTAATATTATATTCTACTCTTTCAAAAGAAATGAGGAACTGATACGATAGAATGAAATATGCAAATCTGTTGGCGTTTGTCAATTTACCTTCAATCACATAAGCACATGTTTGTCTTTTTGATATGCAAATGACTATAGAATGAAATGTAAGCAAGAGTCGTCTGAAACCCAATTCAATATGAATATAATCGGATCGAACTAAATAGAGTAATGCAACGGCCCTAGATCGCATGATTTGGAATATGGAATACGCTCCATATAGTGTGTCGCATATGATTTTTCCAAACTTTTTTTCCGCACAGGTGTTGTTCCGACAAACTAGGTCATCAGCAGGTAACTTTTAAGTAGCAAACAACGTGTGCTGATTTAATCATCACTGATTTAATCAGTCTGATTCTAAGACTAAGCTGAAATTACGTCAGAGTGAAAGTAAAAAGAAAACGTACCATAGACGCGTTGACCATACCGAGAAGAAGTTCCGAAGTGGATTTAGTAAGTGTTCGATTATCCTCAAGCACTGGTTCGACCACAGTTGTGGCTGTCACATCACCTGTCACACCGTTCTCTGCACCCATTATTAGATTGGCCTTCTGCGATACTTGGTAGCGTTTCATTGCACGGTAACATGACGACATTGGCATCTTAATCGATATAAATACTCATTTCAATTGGGTTTTTAAATTTGCAAATGAATAACAACATCTCTGTTAAAGATGGGGGATGGGGAAATGGAGGTGAGATATTAATGAACAGAAAAGAGGGAATCACACTATCATAAATAACAATGACATGAATCCCCAATATCTTGCAGCGATTAAATGTTTTTTTAACATCCGGTCATTATATCTCACTCGCGAGTAGACACGCCGTCAACTAATTTACGCTCACTTCGCTGAATGCAGGAATGAGGGTATTCGATCGTTGAGATCTTCGAGATGGATCAAATCGATCACGGGAGTGAAGGAAGAATTTAGAAAAATTCTTCAAACGATCACACTTCAGTTTCTTCTATTGCCCTCTACTAGTCTTGTCTGTACGACAAGTTTAAATCTGCTTCCCGTATAGCCTCAGTCCTAATCTCCAAGAAATAAGACAGAAAACAAGACTGTAGCCGGTACTCGACTAAGCAGCGTTATCAAGGAGCGATCATGCTTGAAACAATACCCGCGAGGAAACTATGATTTTCAGGCCGAATTTAAAAAAGCCTGCGTGAAATCATACGAATTCTGCAGCCACGAAAGCAAAGAACGCTGAAAGGGTTTTAACAACACTTTGAAGCAGACCAGGCTGAATTCAACATAAAATAAGAAGGCCGATCGACAGTCGATGACAGCAAAAACTGCCTTCTGGAGGGCATTGCTGCCACCAATGTTTCACAATTATAATTGAATAACGACCGCTGCCACTTTTAATTATCATTAACCTATCGAAATTGCAATTCAACAGAAGAAAATTCCATCGTTTACAAAAGTACGGATCAACAGAAGGTATCTGTTTGAACTCCGCCCAGACACAGCTGATGGGAAGACCGAAATGATTAAAATCAAGTATCGACAACGACATAAAAATACCTTTAAAAAGGTAAAAATAGTACGAACGAAAGAATTACCTGTAATTTCTCAGCGATCTTCTGCAATGTGAGTCCCTTATCCCTCCAGTATTGTACCATTTTACCATCCTCCAATGTCAAGTGCTTCCGTCCACTTAGGGGCATATTCTCTGAGAAAAATGGTGCCGGAGTTTGTGCTAAAAACATATTCCCCTTAGCACCCTTAATTTCCTCATAAATCACCTCTATATGCGTTCTCACTTCAAACGCCAACTCCCCTTTACAAAGTATCATTTGAGAGAGCATTACTAAGCATAAAATCTTTATATGATAGTAACTGACGAGAGGCGTTTAAATTTACTTTCTGAGAGTGATTTTGAAAGTCTAATCTGCTGATAAAACATGATAAACTTCAACAGTTGAACCAAGTGTCGAAGATGAATTTTTCCACTGACAACGACAGAGAAAAAACGATGAAGCTTTGCAGCCAACAAAGTTAATAATCTCGTAGAGTTGCATGGTTGTTTTGTTTTAACTACGCCACATCTTCCTATCTAAGGAAAAAGCGCTTCCATTACGCGATATTGTCCTCTTAATTGCCCTGCTGATGATGCTTCTGCATGAAAGAGACAAATGTAAAACTCCTGTCTTCGCTGCACTACAACCGTCTAAATTGCGTTTACAGGTGGGCCTGCACTGAAAATTCCGGAATTTATCAGCAGCAATGCGCGCGAGCTCACTTGTCCTATTTCTGCTTTCAATCCACAAAACACTTGTTCGCTCTTATCACGTCGCACAGCATCAAAAACTGGCAGACATATCAACAAAACGGACTGCATCCAAAATTTGACAGCATTTTAGCGCTATGAAGCCGTGAACTTCATTCATTCCCCCTTTCTTTCCTTAACAGGAAGAGATGGAAGGAAAGAGGAGTCGAAAGAGGGATTCCCTTCCCAACAATCTGTCCAACAAGTAGCAAATTAAACACAACTCGACTGCCTTCTTCCTCGACTAAAACTAAACATTGGAAATGCAACTAAAAATCTTCAGTAGGACGCTTACAAATGCATTTAATAGGACATCGGTTGAATTTCGACTCTAAGAGCTCACCTAAATTCATTGCGGTATGGTCAACATGGAAACGTGGCATGCGATCCGATGACTGCTTGCCAACGACGCCATTGAACAATGAGGGCATTTTCGACGGCGATGGAGTAAGCTCTAACTCTCGACCGAAATCTTGTTGTAACTCCTCTTGATGCCTTTTTCCTGAAGAGGATTTCTGAATGGAACTTCAAAAAATGCTTAAAATTTATCGATTTTATCTGAAAAAATTCAATTTTTGAATACTTTCAAAGTCGGATATTCGAGCAAAAAGATAACTGCGGAAATTATACCAATCGAAGCAAGATTTTCCAAGAGAAGTAACTTACCTTCAGCAATTCCTAAGCTCGTCTCCTATTGTTTCTTGTCTCACATCTCATTCACTGCCCATAAACAATTATGTTATCGCTAACTGAATCACGAGCGATTTCGAAACGACACCTCACTTCATCTGTGAAACTCATTCTACAGAGGAATTTATGCCACTGAAAGGTAAAAATGAAGTAAACGAGGCTTCTCAACGACGAATATTGTACGGTAAACTGACTGGGATTCCGACAGTCTTCTAAACAATCAAAGACTTACGGAGCACGAATCGAAACAACAACAATAAACGCATAAGTCATTCACCATTAATACATAATAATGCTTACTTGAATGAACAGCCGTACTCAAAAACGTTCGGTGACCATCTGATGCATTACCGATCTGAAGAAAAGGACAATACAGCACTTCAACATAAAATTTTGAAGCGCAGTTTGAGTTCCACGAGTCCGCAGCTTTGTTTACGGCTGAACACTCCATCAAAAATATAGTAACGTAATACTAAAATTTTAGATTATTTAAAAAAGTTAGGAACCAGTATCTTCAATATATCAAAATGAGAACAAAACCTAATATTGGGCTCGGAAAGGTTAACGTTAGAGAGAAGAAAACCTAGAATTCTAAAGGGGAATAAAGATGATCCGACAAAATATCGAGGGGGTCCAGAAAATCGAGCAAAATTCGTAATGCCAACAGAAGAAACTTCAAAAACGTGACCACCACGACCATACGCGAAACTTTAAACCGCAAAATAAAAACGGATCCAAGAGACATGCACTAAAAATAACAGTTACGTCTTACTGCAGTAGTAATCATTAAGCAAATGAAACAAAATCAGCTAATTTATTCGCCATGTTTTATCCGTTCGTCTAAACCGATACAATCAACGTGAAACAAATGGAAGCATTCCGAACTCCGGATCGGATAAGGAAAAGCGCTGTGACTTCAAAAATCAATTTACATGCTCCATATGTACTTACCGTTATTTCCTTTGCTTTTCTTCTCATCCGAACTTCGGCCTTCACTTTTTCCCAATATTCGCTCGGCAGACCTAACTTCTTGATCGCGGTATGGCAGTTCGTAATCGGCACCTCAAAATCATCAATTCAAACGGAAAGAAGCACAAAAAATAAGTGCCTCTCTTCTTTCTTTGAGAATATTTTCACTAGCAGCGCGATTTCTGATCGATTTGCCGACAGAATGGTAAGTTGTTCGACATTCAATTAGAATCCAATTACTGTTGAACTATTTTAAGCATGCAGCTCACTGAGGCCTCAAACAATAACAGCAGACCTCCTCAAAGATGGCTCCTTCATCGATATGAAACTTTCTGAGAAAAATGAAATGCTCCCCTGCAAACAACGGTGAACACAACTATACGCGATTTCTGAACAGCAAAAAAGAAAGAAACTAATTCCGCCGATGGCAATGACAACCTACTGTTTCAATGTTCACCTCTGGAACAACTCTCTGACAGCGGATCAACTTCCAGAAACTCATCACCTATTATTAAGATCCCCTTTTGAAGACTTCATAGAGCGACCACTAAGCATTTCATGTTGCCTTTATTGCTGAATCGCGAAATCGCCAACATCAAATGATCACACATCATGGATTCACCGAATATTCTGGATTCTTGAACCTCAATGGGCGGATCTGAATTTGCAAAGCCTCTCCGCAAACCGCAATTTATGCGAGGAAAGCCAGTTGAAGTTGTTAAACGTGCTATGGGACGGTGTTGTAAGTTTTGTGCTCCGACTTCTGTTCGGCAGCTCCGACGCATCACCTACCGAGTTCACGACTCAGTTCATCTTTTGGGTTCCTGTGCTAGGAAGTGAAGGTGGGACGAGTCCACGATGTCCGATTAAGCTTAAAAACTTCACAACCGTCAACTCTCGGGTTATGTTCAACCTCTAAAGATGGGCGTTCGTTCGACAGAAGCAACAGACATTTCCCGTAACTTGAAATGAACTTCTCATTTATGAAAAAAAGTACAATCAGTAATTTTTTAACCTTTAGGAGGAAATTTAAAAATAAATGCAATACTAACAATCATAATTTGTTGGAGGCAATTCATCTGTCATAATAAAAAACAAGGAAAGTACTCTCCGACTTGAGAAATTCGATCGTTCAAAAACGCGAACAGCAGAAGAATATAAATGACCTCAAAATATTGATCTAAACGATTCGGCAAATGTAAAGTTATATATAAAATATAAATGGTCTCATAGTGATCTAAACAAACATTTGGCAAATACAAGAACGATCTCAAAATGAGAATTATTAACGCACATTAAGGCGCTCGGAGATTGTGCGAAACGTTAAACCTTGTTCCTTCAGAAATTTCACTTGCTCTGTAAAGTTCTTCCCTGAAAAGAACGCAAATTACTGCTTCGCTGAGTCCACTTTTGAGTAGATCTGCACTTTAGATCGAAGAACATTGAAAAGCAAACACAAAGAGAAGTGACAAAACAAACGATACAAAAATAAAAGGGACGACGTGGAGTTTTACTTCCGAGTTGCTACTTAGGAACTCTTTATACCATTCCCTCCACCGATTCCTAGATAATGGTGGGCTCGTTTGCTCAATGAAGTCAAAGAGTTCCGTTCAAAAAATCAACAACATAATCACCTTTCAACTCTTCCACAAATGCATCCGGTTCGATGGTGACATCAGGTTCTGTCGAATCACCAGGTGCATGGCTGCTATCGAGTGAATCGGTCTGCGAATCACTTTTTTCATCGTCAGATGATCCCATATAATTTTCTTCCTCCTTTATCACCTTAATTTGAATAAAATTAAACAGCAGCCATCGGCCTCTGTAGAATAAGATTTAGCAAGTCAGACTGCTACGTGATTTAGACAATATGAGGTATCTGAACAGGTTTCTCTATCAGTACCAATTATACTAGTTCAATATTCCCCTGAAACGCATCATTCTCAAAATACTAAATGATTTGAATGAACCAGTTATCAGCACTCGCAACGTAATTATGCACAACGTTCGTTAGCGAGAATTTTATGTGAAATGGGAGACCTGATGGCGGCAAATTTCAAAGCCCATACCTTTACACCGAATGCGTCCTTACAGGTTCATTAGGTTATTGAGCTTGCATATAATTAACGCTTCTCTTGTTTCATTTTTGCTTACTTGAAAAATCGCCCACTTGAACGTTCCCTCTCACTCCACTATTCAGCCCCTCCCTCCTCTCCCACTGATAGCCAGTGTCAATGAGATCGACCAAATATTCCAGGTAGAGAATGGCAAAGGGGAATGACGGAGGGAAACGAATGACCTTGAAGTTTCTAAGAGACTTGAAAAGGTGGAAAAGACATAGGCTACTTTGAAGACCTCTATGCGATAACAGCTTCCACTAACTTTTGCATCATCCACAACGCTATCGATGAGCTCTCCTTCGGTGTGCTGGCCAGCAAGCGATTCATCCCTATCCGCAACACCCGATAAAAGAGCTGTGCCGTGAACACCGTTGTTGAGCTCGTTCATTTGCTTCAAGCAAGTCTGCATTTCGACCACATATTACGTTCAACTTCACTCTTTCATCTGCATAAGAGCACGAAAATGAACTCGTACAACCTAATTCTTCGCACATAAGTTCACTTTACAAGCCTATTACATAATGCTTTAAGTCCCTCGACTACAAGCATTCCCCCTTTCCTAAGCTCACAAAACAGCTCTAAACTCCTCTTCCAAGCACAAACTGCTTTGTTTCAAATTTTGAAAACGTCATAGATTGCCTGTTTCTTCACAAACCCCGCCGTGGAGAGACATATTTCTTGAAGAATAAACCCATGGCTTAAAGAACTAGAAACACGATATAGCGTGATCTTTCTCGACAGACGCTTCTTTATTAAATCAGATCACCCTGCAAAAGTTCACGATCGCCGCAAATTACCTCAGAAATGGTCGATGTGGTAATTAAGCAGCAAAGAAAACTGAAGAGATCTTCAGAAGCTATCAATCTGATTATGCCATTGCCAGTCATTTTGTATTCATTCGTCGACAAAACTTTTTTGGCCTACCAGCAGTTGTTTATTTAGACATTCTATATAAAAATATAACAAATTTCTCCAAAAACCGTAAAACGGTAACAGTTTTTCAGGATTTTTCTTCATTCACCTTCTTCTTGCGCCCTCCCTATCCCCTCCTTAAAGCTCATCCATTCTCCTCTCCATTCGACTAGAAGTCTTTCAGTAGTTTTTCCTTAAACTGGATGACGCTGAATACTTCCGTTGATCGTTCACTGGGGTTCCAGACGATCCCTATCCCCTCCTCCCCCTTCTTCAACCTTTCAATAAGTAGACGGAAGACTCGGCGAAGGAACTACTACCGGCTCGACGAACTAATCCAGTGACGAATGAAAAACCCACTGTCATATTTATTTGAAAACCCAGTTCGATTTATACAATGCCAGTTCGCGAGAGCGCTGCCTTTTTCACATAGAGCGTGCAAATAATATGAAAAAACAAATGAGTCGACGAGGAAACGGAACCTAAAGAAAGAATTGAAGGCATTTACGTTATTCCAATAGGCACATTTTAAGAGGAAAACGGGACCGCAAGATGCGCCTTCGCATTTGCACTCAATAAACTAAACGGTGTAACGGAACGCCAACGAATTATGAAATATGCCCCACTGCCCATTCACATTATCGCCGAACAAACCGCTTTCAAAATAATTCCCCTAATTCAGTCGATCATCTGCGCTTTGCGCAATCAAAAAATCCACCTAATATATCAGTCGCGCTTAGGCGTCTACTATCCCCCATGGAACAGTGCCTCAACTTGGAATGTGACACACGGGATCAGATCGAATTCATGAAACTTCTCGGCTATTGCCGTCTGCAGTTCCAGATCCGCAATTACCGAATCCCTCGACTGAACCGATAACAGTGTTACAATTCTATGAACGGTTTACGGTTCTAAAATCACAAGTACTGGAACCGCTAATAGCAAATACACCATGGGATATATGTATGAACACATACGATACCAGCATTGTACTAAACCTTCTGAAAACTTTCATGGAATTAAAAAAACCAGTAACTATCAACGTCAATGAAACGCAGCAAAGAGATGATTGCATACAGCTGGAAGGTTGAATGTACTAGGTGATCGCAATGAATCTCCACCTTATATCAGAAAACGCATCTCGGAGGGCGCATTATTCGCCAAAGGAAATCACTCGAGGACTTTTTCAAGTCGGAAACCGCAGGATCTTTTTTTGCTCTCGTGGCGAGCACCACTCACTAATTTTTCATTTTAGAATCGTTGTCTATAAAAACTTCAAACTAAGGCAGATGAAGTTGGGAGAGAATATAAAGGAGGGACGGAAAAGTAAAAAATTCAGAAAACTTTTCTGCTGACTATATCCAGAAAAATCCCGCTTTTCACTGAAAAATTCATAACCGCTCATCGAAATCAAAAAAGATGCAATATGTATTTTCCTAAGCCACGTCGGTAAGGGTTCTAAACCGATGACAGTCACACAAACAGCAGCTCCACTAATACTGCCTTTTAAATATGCGCCTCAAGTCATCGGAATCGGGTTATGTTCGCCGAGTGCGCTACCTGCACTATAAGTAAACATGTTTCTTTCACATTCAGCTTTCATTTCAGAACGCCAACAGAATTATTACATCAGATATTATTGGCCTTCTGAATAGAACAGTACGTAAAAATCAGAAATTCGTCCAATCCGGGAAGCAGAAAAGGTTTCCATGAATTCAAAAAATATTTCCCAACTTCCGCAGAAATTTTCCAACTTCAGAATTTCGAGAAGAAATCAAAAAATAGTTGAATGCAAAGAAGCTGTCGCATAAATGAGTGCTAAAGGTACGACACTACGTATCTCTTCTGCCTTCCCATCGGAAGGCAGAAGAGATATCTGACATCGTCGTGCTGTTGTTTGCAGTCATAGTAGCTTCTCTCAAAGTGTCACCGCTTCACAGCACCTGCAGATTTCAGCATTCTGAATGGCCACCACCTTTTCCCCTCTCTTTGATGACTCTGCATCTCCGTGCTTGTACGAGGATTTCGGAATCGAAACGCGATAAGGTGGGAAAAAGTCTCCTCCAAGAACGATGGAAACATTTCAGGAGAGTTTTTCGACTCGTGCCATTGCAAATGCCAAACGGATGAGAATGTATTATTTGAATATAATTATCCCATCGGAAACAATATGGCAGTGAAATTATATTCTCAGAAAGAAAAACGAATTCTCCGCTATAATATTGCAGTGGAATTTTTCACAATCACGCGGTCGTCGAAATAACTGAAAAGGCATCTCAGTTGATGATCATCATCCTTGTCGCTAAAAACCTTTATATTTACCTTATGAAGACTAAATTTTATAAAGTTATGCATTATTCATATGCTAATCGAATGAATCGCTCGCACACAAATTCCACTGAAAGTATACTCGCTTGATGTCTCTGCCACCCGAGGACTCCTCTCTCGCCAACTCACCCACTTTTGAAAGTTACGGCCAACGACATCTTTCAAACTGACGGATCAATACGAAGCCGGTTTAGGCAATCAGTGATGGTTTAGACCTACACTCCACAAATTCCATAATCCTAGCTCGAGTGCACCAAGTTCAAACTGTTCGAGAGACAGACAGACGGCCACATGTTCATGCATAAATAAGATGTGTCCTGGAGAGGATTTGCAGAAAGCGCATAAAAATATCAGTGATAATTTCCAAGTGCAAATATCGACATTAACTTGATCACTTTTAATGTCCAAAATTATTTGAAAAACCTTCATAAACACAAAGAGAAAAGCAATAGAGAGTGAGGAAAATACAACTGCTTTCCAAACAACATCAGCAAAAGACATCTTTCAACCTGCTCGCGGAAATGATGTCATGAGGCGATTGATGTCCTCTTTGTGGAAAGCCTCCAAGAGGTGCAATAAGAGCAAAGATCCCTCAGTGGGAAAAGCAAAGAGAACTTGTGTGCTACGAAATATAATGCAATGTGACAAAACGGGAGAGAGTCGGAGACGCAAATAGAGCGGACGGGGGTGGACAGGCGAGCATGAATTTTCCTTGCATTAATTTTCACCATAATCCCTGGCGAACATCACTCAACGAGGTTATGTCTGCATAGAACGATATTTCATGAAAGAAACTGAAAGTTCTGAAAAGATGCCAACATTATGTGAGCAATCCATGCACGGTTTATAGCTAGCTCTCAAGCATCTCTGAAAGCGCTCAAGGCATCGAATATAAATAAATGAATTGACAGAACTGAAACGCTCTCTCGTCGCACCCTACTGCCGATCACCCTCCATCGAAAATGCTCAAATATCAGGTGTTCCTTCATCGAACTGGTCTGTGTTCCTCATTTATCACAACGCTTACAAGAGAGACTAAGAGAGCGGAAGAGAACATTTAATGAAAACATGCAGTGAAACGTGGAAATGAAAAATCTTTCTGCTCGAAAAGAGTATATTTACCCATCGTGCAACAAAGACTCGTCTGAATGACGACGAATTTAACAAACACTTCAAATATGCGTTCTTAATAATGGATGCAAATCATCGAAGGAGTTAACAAAGAAAGCAGCAAATGTGCCACATAGACTGGCGCAATATGTGTTTTTTGTAACTCCCATCATCGGACCAACTAGCCTTATTCATATTTTCAGCGACTCGACCGCTCGCAATTAATATTCCACAAATGGTTTTTTTACAGACCGAGAAACTTTCTTGCTATTCAAGTAAATTTCCAGGCTTATTCTAGTGAGGGCAAGTAGCTTCTAGTTAACAAATTCAGTCGATTCGAAGACGTAGCACTTATTTTACTATCAAATTCTTCCTTCCAATTTCAGTGACTGTAGAGTTGGAAGTGTCCAACAGACGGACACAAACACGTTCATAGAGTGCACACATCACTTCGTCACTATTCACTAGCGAAAGACAAATTAACTGCCTAAATCATGCTAACGACGAAGAGCGCAAAATAAGGAGAGTACGTTCACAGAAAAAGGGAAAAGGACATCCTGGACAACAAACGCTTTCGGATGCAGTGCGACGGAAGTGCGATCACCACTCACACATTGCATCAATTCTCATCTACAAAATAACAACACACCTCAACATATGAACCATGAAAATATTGTGACAATTAAAGTAGTTTACTTAAAGATCACAGCAACGAGAACAATAGGTTCGAAAAGTAAGCATCAGGAGAAGGTCGACTGGATCGGGTATTCCATAAGCAGTTAACGGCTATCGATCGCCCACAGCGGAAAAGCGCATTCACCTCAGCTCAGTACTTCCCAACTATCTTCACTGAGCAGCAAAGACTCCACCACCTACAGTTTTTTCTCCGACGAAAGTCTAAGAGACAATCGATCACGATGGAACTGAAGCCTCTCTGGTCGCCGTTTCACTCCAAAGTCCATTGGAATATTTAACCACACAGTTGCTGAATACTTCAGAATCGGTCCAGAAAAGAAAACTCGTGAATGTAGTGAGAGGGAAATGCGGTCGTAGAGTTCTTCAAATCCCTCACCTCCGGCGGTGGTTCACATTCCTTAGGTCACATTAATTGAACGAACTCGACAATAAGTTTTTATCACCATCGACTTCTTCAAACTTCCTCTTATGCAATGAGAACCATGCTCTCTCAAAAAGTCCCTCAACAAATGAGTAAATCAATGTGGCATTGGCAAGAGAGAACGATATCGCCGATCATTTCTGCAAAAATCAATGGCGCATCCCCGCCTCATACAGATGTCGAATTAACTTTTACGCGCATTCTCGCAGCACTGTCGTTGCTCTAAGTTCGTTCATATGTATGCGTGCCTATCCAACAACCTCAACTCGGGGGTTGCTCGGATCAAACCTAGAAAGTCAATGGCTGACCTCCTTCAAGGCTACAGGTGGCCAACCTCCTAATGTGAAATTCGCAACTAGTTATACCCTTCTAAAAGTAACAGAAATCTGGCATGCATTCTGCAAATGGTTCAAATTCATTTAAAAAACACTAAAATAACGGTGTTTTGTTATTTGCTGCTAACTGAAGAAACCGGTCGACCGATATGGTGGGAACGAAAAAGCGCATATCGTGCCAATTCCTACGGCACCGTTTAATTGAAACAGAGGGAAAAGCGACGAAGTTGGGGAAATATTTTTCCCGGAAAATGAGGACATATCATAGTCGCGGAGCAGGACACTAAGCGGCGAGCAAGAGAATAATTAACCATCCACTGAGATCGTTGCCCTATAGCATGTGAAGAGCTCTCATGAAGGCGCATAAATAGAAAGGAAAGGAGAGGAAGCAGGACGAGAGGGGAGCGCAAGCTGCACAAGAACGCTTCCATATTTCGGGGTCGCAATCTTCGGGAAAATAAAGCCGAACGCTTTGCTTTGGGGCTCGTGCCCATTCCTCTCCACCACTGTTTTCCTCTCTATTTCTTTCAGCTCTCCGCTCCATCAATACACTCTACAGCGCCTACAGCGGGAAAGCATTTTCGCGCCCGGAAAATTGATTTTTCATCTTTATCTCTGCGTACTCCACCGACAACGAACTCTCTCTGATGTGTATGCCTCACTCATATCGATTTTCACCATCAACAAATCGCCTCTGCCTAATGGATTTTTGCGGAAATATTCCACACCCGTCGGCCCCGCATATCTATCCCTCTTTCCTTCTATTGATATCTCTCGCGAGAGCGTCCTCCCTCCACTCTCTTCGCAATTTTCATATCCTTCCTTCTCCACCGCAACGCACACATATCGACACGCACGCATGCGTGCCCTCATGGAAAACACGAGCTACGCGCGTGCGGCAAAACAACAACACCCACTGCTTGTGGGGTGCTACCCAGTTTACAAGGAACTGCGATGCTGCGTTGCAAGGGGGGTTGCTCGAACTGACCGCCTCTGCAATGTGCAGGGCGGCGGTGCGTCGCTATAGCCGGTTGGCGTATTTATTTGGATGGAAGCATTCTCGTGGAGGTGAGAACCCTCCCAGCCAGCTTCTGGCAGAGAGCTCACATCATGGCGTTGTGAAGAACGGCCACTCACCCGTCCACATCTTTCTATAAAACATTGCATTCTTGCACAGGAGCCACTAATCAAGAACAACGCTTAGTGAATTCTCACAGTGAGAATGCTCCGCTTCAAAAGCTCGCTTTTTAGCGATGGATGAGAGGTTGCGACAAATAAGGAAGATAAAGCTACAGGATGTTCGGATCAGAAAGTTGTTCTCTTGCTTAGCAGGCTCGGCTCGCCTGCCGCGGAGTTGCTTTCAGAATAGAATCAACAATACGAGTAAAAATTTAAGCACGCGAACGGCACTTTTGAAGGGAAATAGTGGAGCTTTGAATTTGTCGCCTACAACGCGCATAAGCGGTGATCGGGAATTCGTCTCATTCCGTAAGCGTCCCTCCTTATTCCGCCTCACCTGGATCGTTCTAGTCACTTAGGAGGCGAGTTCTCACGCAGTGGCAGTCAAAGCCTTCAAGTTTTGATGACTTCATTGAACAGCATTAAGGAGCAGAAGAAGGTGCAGACTTCTCGGGTTTAAACTGCTCTTCGAAATTAGTTCTTCCTCGTACATGACTATTATGCTTGTACGGCGCTTTAAATCGCTTATCTGAGGAGCGGTGCATATGTTGTCTGCAGACAGGTTTCAACTCCTACTACCCGCTCGCTGGGTAGACGCTCTACAGCTACACAACTGCACACGATCCCTTTCATTGTTATTTTGTAGTGTACTAGTAGGATCTTTATGAAGAAAGTTACATTAAAGACTGAAATGCATGAAGCATTGCAGCAGCAAGAGAGCATGACGCCGACAATTACAATTCAACAACGAAGCGCACATGAGAGTAACACGCGTAGAATGTGTACAAAGAACGGTAATAATAGGGAATAATGTAAACGGAAGTTAGAAATCACAATGAGAACGGATATAAAGAGCCGAGACAAAGGAGTGCGATATTCGATAAATCAGTGCTGTCGTTTGAATATCGGAGAGGCTACGTGCTTCAGGTATTTCGCAGAGGTGCGCATTCCAAATACAAATTACTTCAACTTGGAAGATATAAAAAAGAAGCTATTCACGGATTATATTTCGCGAGCTGACTGTTAACTACGGGATCGATATTGACGGTGATAGAGAAGTAAGGACAGACCTTTCTCGATTATATTAGAAAAACTCGTGGCACTTTTGAAGCGATCAGAGTCGAATCGAAGCTGTTCCAGTCGTTCGAAATCGAGAAGTTCTTAGCCTTTCTTCGAAACTAAGAACCCTTCTTAGCCTATTTTACGGAATGTGAAGCAAGTGTGATATTCTTGCATGTTTTTAACAGTGTGAATAACATGGCTGTCTATATTCGCATTGAATTTTCCGCAGTGAGGCGGAATTACGCGCGTTAACGTCGAGTAAACCTGTCGCGTTCAACAACTTCGTATCAAATACGTTACGTTCGGTGTTGCAAAGCTATTGAATGTATCTTCTTAGCATTTTCATATTTGAACGTAGATTGAGGACAACTCGCGCCTCGACCGCGGTGGAGGTCATCATCCGCACATGGCAAAATTTTATTGTGCCGCCACAGAAAGCATTTCTGACAGCGATTAGCAGGAAGGAGCAGTTCGTTCTCGCAGGAAACACCAACTTCCTCATGTTCTCACCACTTACGAGAAGCGTTCACGTTCATTTACAGTTTATGAAAATCAGTGCACTTTTATTTATTATCATTTAAATTTATCCCACGTAAAGGGTTTGGGTTACTCCAAGAAGTCAGCTGTTAACAATTTCACCAAACATTAAAATACATCTCTCTGACATGGAAGAGAGTATAAGAAACACTGTTATTTCTTTCAAACTTTGTAGGAGTGCATTTTGTGATCCGTGCAGTTGACAAACTTCCATTCTTGGCTGAAACACCACTTCCCTCTCCAATTTCTTTCTTTTCTCAGTTGCTCAACTCTCTTAAGAGCGTAATAATTTAGGTGATTTTCGGCTGTTCGAAAATGAAATTTTTGAAATTAGTATGCCTTGAAACGCACCCCGATAATGCTTATTAGTAATCTGGCACCTTTCATTGATGGGCAACGCAGAGAGTCAAAAAACTGTAAGCGGACCACAAGTAGTCAGAAGCAACTTTTGGGGACGTTGCATCTCGTCGGGATCATATAAGATGTGACCAGCCGCACCAGTACTACTGCATCTCCCGTTCATCGATTTTTAGTTCTTCTAATGGATCACGATAGGGCACACAATTGCACCGGCAGAAGTGGTTCGGAATTACACCAGCGGAATGGTCGCCTACACAGAAACGATCGCTTTCCTTTTTCTGTCATATTCGAAAAACGGAGCTGATGCGTTGTCGCTTCTATTTAAGGAACATTTCAAATTTACAGAGGATCATAATGTAATGCAGAAAATGAAGTCATTTTGACTGTATAGATTAAGCTCAAGTGTGCTGGTTAAATGACTGCACAGTCGAGGCCCTAGATTTAAATGCGCAGCAAGACTACGCAGCGTGTCGAATAAGCACTTGAGGACAGCCGTATATCGTAATGTTGATATTTGCTCGGCCCTCTATCATTGTCAAGAAATTGGTTAACGGTCTGCGGTTATCAGAACATTGAACCACCGTCTGTCATCGCGGGAACATTGGAAAGGTATGTGTATATTGTACAATCGTCTCTCCCACTGACGGCATGGTTGCCTTGACTTGTTTTGGTGTGAATATTTCGTAGAACGAACTGCAAGAAGAACAAGTTCATTTGCATAATAACCTCACAACTGAGAGTATAAGTTTGTTTTGTACATAGCAGCCACTGGAGTCAAGATTACGGCGTAGAAAAGCGCGAGAAGCAACGAATGCAAACATCAATCATTACTTCAAATTAGACGAGTAATATAATTAATGAGGTGCGAACTTCTCTTCATTTTTTATAGGTCATTGCCCGTACTAATCGAATCGTCAAGAAATAAATCATTAAACAACACAAAAAATTAAGGATAACACCGACAAGTTTGATTTACAATTACTTCGCAGGATGATGTGAAATATTACCTGAGCGACCATGCAATATCAGATTACAATCACAGCGACGATAGGGCGGGATGCGTTAGGGAGAGAGGGTGGATAGCGGGAAGATGAGAGACTGCTTCTGGCGACAGAACTTCGCATCAACGAGTCTTTGCTCGACTAGTGTAACCCCATCCTCATTTCGATAATGCTGCATTCTTTAGTGACCATAACGTCATAGCTTTAAAATGTGGAGATTTCTTTCGCTTATCCCTGTGTCCACCTTCTCCCCTCCCGCCCCTTCCTTCCCTCAAAGAAGCCCATTCCTCTGGAATTATACGTGGGACTACTGTGCTCATACTAGCCAAGACAAGGACCTGACTCAACTCAGTTCATTTGCGGCCTTGCATTTTACAGCAGAACATCGACGTGATCGATGATTGAGCTCAATCAAAAGTGAGCAATGATGTTTATCGATAACTTCATATCACCATCACAACATTTTTACGTCAATAGTGAAACATAATAAAACAACAATAAACGAAATATATATCGAACAATTGCTTGAATTGTTCATTCTGTCCTGTTGAGGTGCATGGCGACCGTCTCCACTGTTTCGATCACCATAGTAGACATGTTCAACATCGGGAGTTTGTGTTGCAGGATTCCAATGCTCGGACCGTCGATTCGATTTCTCTCGCCCTTGTGGATTCGGTTTTTCTCGTCCCTGTGAATTCGGTTTAATCGTTCCTGGTCGTTCTCCTACAGACTCATCCTCCTATAAGTAAGCTGATCATTTCTAACCCATAGTTTAGCATCAAAATAGCTCAAAAAATACGTGTCATACAAAATACATTTGCGTTGAATGTCGAAAATGAAAAAAAAAACGTCTTTTTGATAGGGATTTCCAATGCTTTTAAGACGGGATTTTGAAGGATTGAAAGTTTTCAAAGTGTGAAGAATGCTATTAATAGAAAAAACAATAAAAACGAAGTCAAGCAGTAAAATTCATTTCTCCACTCCGGTCCTACTCCGTTCCCGAGAGCTGCGACCACTCGAGTTCTTTGCTGTAGGATGAGCTTAAAATATGAAATCCTTTCACCCCTGGTCGTAAGAGGTGGAGCTTATTCGCCTCTAATTATTTAAATTGTGCCGAATGAGACTACTGAAAAGTCATGTGTCGGTGACTTCCGAGAAAGGAAATGCAGAGTTGCGTACTGCACCGTTAAAATTACCATTTTATCTGCAACGATCGCAGCGATTCACACAAAAGATATAAGGAAATGTTTATACCTGGAAATATACATGTCCCTGCTGCATACGTATGGATGGGGCCCTGTTGATGGTACTAGCCGTTGTTGGATGGGACGTACTTGTACGACGACGTGATGACTGTCCGGTGAATTGACAGCCCGGCATAAGTGTGTTTGTTGTATCTCTGAGTACTCGAAAAATCACCGACCACGCAGACACACCACAGTTATGTCTGATTGGAAGACGTACGCAACCCGAAAAGAAATTCAGTGCCCTATAAATGTTCTATTGCACGCAACATTGCTCGCAACATCCGGTCTATTCCGAAAGAGAACACATTTAAGAGTTGGAGAAAAGTGAAGTCGTTCGAGCAGTGCTTTACCGTTTAACTTCTACCTTCAAGTTACCCTCAACAAAAAGAATTAAATTTGAAATACCTTCTGAAGTCTATATATGAATATTTGAACCACTGATAGGAAACTTTTTTATACTCCAGAATGCAGTAATACTTCATGAAAGAGTTGAGAATTGAGTTGAGAGTTGAGAGTTGAGAAATGAAAGAAGACGAGGCGTAAAAAGAGTAGAGAAATCCTACTCGCACATACGATCCAACTTGAGTGGCATTGTGATCCCGAACTCGTGATTTGCCCTCTCAATATCTGCGAGTGTTTCATCGTGACAGTACTTCACCGACGGCTGCTGATCCAATTCCATGAGGCAATCTGCGCTCGACATAAATGCTATAAAACACGCAACTACTGTATACATCTATTGCTAGAAATGCGCCAGAACAACGTTGTATCTCATTGCGTCTTGTCTTTTCGATAATTTCAAATTGGAAACCACGGCCGCTAACAGTGCAGAATTTGCAGGATGAAATGAACTCGGATAAAATGCACGGTGAACTCTCATTCTTGCTTGCAGATTGATTCATCAGCCTCGAACGGAGCTGGGGCATTTAAAGGAGAATAAATTTTGCAGGCATTTTTACACCGGTCGGTGAAATCTTTCGCAGAGGATTCGAATGAGCCAAAACATTGAGTATTATTTCTGATATAATATTATTTGTTGGTGATTTACGCAAACATTTAGCCAGGAAAGCAGGACGCAAAAGCGCATACCGTGCCATCAGTTTGGGAGCGATTCCCTGCTTGTCTGGCTTACTTTAGTCACTCGACTGCACATCTCCCAAATCTTCATCTTTGATGGACTAAACTGCTAAGAAGCTTCAACTTCGTAAATGGTGACAGAAAGAACACTTTGTTGCTGTGTGAAAAAACTGTGAAAAAATTATTTTTACTGCAAAGTTTTTTGTACACATACTCTGCAGTAAACGAATATCTGAAAGTGAGTCGAGGAAAAAATGTGAACTGCAGAATGAAGTGATGAACATGATATGAGATATGGTTGATTTGCACCGAACGCATAGACCAAAGAATCAAAATGCTATTCGCAGTACAGGTGGAGGCTCTCCGATACGCCTCTGATGGAAATCATATGTGCCACGCTGATGGATACGCTCTTATATGGCTCTGCACCAGAAAATAACACCGATTTTCCATTGCTTCCCAATTGCACGAGCAATTTATGGAAAATAAAACGTCAGCCTTCAAAATCAAGGATAATTTTGAAGTGCCAGCCTATCTAAGCGGATGACGGTCGAAAGGGAGCAGACGCTTGAAGTAATCATTTCTTAAATGAGACTTCACACGTCAAACAATTGAAATGAAAGTGATGAAATTCAGTTATGAATAAAAACGGAAATAACAAACAACTAAAAACAAAGTATTGAAAAGATAGCTTAAACTATTGGGGTTCATAACGTAAAGGACTAATATCAAGCTGTCATTATTTCACTGACGACGTGTGGTATTTGTTATTCAAGTTCATTTGCTTATTTCAACGAGATTCAACTTACCCTCATATCCTTCGTTACAAAGAAATCCATAAGAGGCATCAATAAGGTTGATTGTAATATGTTTAGGACATGAGTTCCGATATTCAAAGACGCAGTTATCGAAATCCCGTATCAATCTGAACGTAGTGTTATTAGCAAACTGTCTTGGAAAACAGATTTCTATAACTTAGGGCCCACATTAGTCATGGAATTTCTGCACCTTTTAAGGCAACCAGGAGTAGTTAAAGAACCAAGGTGAGGCGAGTCTCTAAATCAATGCTGAGATGACTTGAGGGTTCAGTTATGCGTAATATAAAACATTATGCACGATCCCGCTAATTTAGAAAAACACTATTAAGCACTTTTTACGTGCATAATTCTTTGTGCATACAGCATCCTTGCGATGTAGATGAAGTTGGCGCAGGGCTTCTTTCAACTAGCCATCTTTGGCCGTAATCGTTTTTTAGTTCACCATAGGCATTTTTTTCATAGAACAAGCACGGTGTCTGATATGACTGCTATGCGTTAAAAACTTTTTAAAAACTCTGCCCCCATCCACAGTCCTTTGCACTCATCTTCGTCGAAGAGACGATTTTTTAACGGCAGAACTAAGCGATAAACTAAGAAACTTTAAATCTGAGCACGTCCATCGAGGTGAGCGCTTAAATCAATAAACAAATATCAGAAACTTGAGATTTTAAGTGCAGCACTAACCCATGATATCATCTTTATGTGATCGCTTGAAGTCTTTTTCCTACATCCATTCAAAGAAATTTGACTCTTAACTAATTCCTCTCAACTTAAAATCTGCAGAGAAGGGACCACAAGACTTTTTTCTTTTCTATTTCCCTTTCCTCACCATTACCACCTCAACCTCTAATGCACAACGCAGCGCCACTCCTTTCATATCAATTGCAAGCTTTGAAGGCATAAAGTGTCTCGACTCTGCGAGGACAACAAGGGTCGAGGCAATGGGTAGTGGTATGTAGAGAGTCGTGGTTGTGAACTTTGTCATTTATAAAATATTCGTGTTTTGGAGATTCCGATTACTTCTGGCGACACTCTAAACATAGGTGAAGATATAAGCCAACGTTCTCGGACACTTTCTGGAAGGTGTTTACGACGAGAAGCAGTCCACTCTCTGTGTACACAATTTGTAGTGAACGATTAATAAGCTAATTACCGAATATGGAATAACTTTTATGTAATTATGTGATTTAATTGAGCTTCAATGCTCGTTTTTTTGCAGTGAGGGTTTTTGGTGGGATTTTTCAGTGCAGTTACTGAAAATATGGTTGTATTGAATGATGCTTTAAATTTGCACCAAAACTTCTGCTGCAAGGATTCAACTTTTCCCTATGATGCTCGATCCTATAATTTTCCTGAATTAGATTTTCTTAAGCTCAGGTTTGTGGGAATTTTATTATGGAGAGGAAATGAACACTAGTAAGATGAGGAAAAGCAACGAATAACCATTCAATGAAACAAACCTGCAGAGCTCCTTAAAGACATCGCCACCTAATTTGGGTAGTGAAACTGCTTGTCCAAATTCACTTTGAGTGGCGCGTGAAATGTTTATACTTTCCTGAAATTGGTCGCTTTAAAAATATTCATTTTTTAGTGAACAATTTGATTTTTTAGGGAATATTTCTGTTAAAATCTCTCAGAAATTTACTTTTCTTTTCTCCAAGCATTTTCGCTTCCAACAATCTCAAATCGGCGATGAGCGATGCTTTTCCAAAATCATCTCTCATTTACACTGTCAATAGTTGCCCTCCAGACGGATATTAGCATGCGAGGGAGGCATGTCTCTGATGCAGTTATCCACCAGAATATGTGACGAACGATAACATTAACCTGACAGGCGATGATATGCAGTAAGGTGAAATCTGATAAGCAGTGATATGTAACCAATACCATCACTTACTGGAAGCATAGGTACAGAGCACACAAATTCCTTCAAAAATTGACTGTTTCTACATGAAGAATTAAGCAGTCTTTAATGTGTCTAATTGTGCTACCGCGATACTGTGTAAATAGCCCCACGAGGGTTTATTTCCAATCCACTCACAGCTAAAGCTTGCCCAGACTGTAGTCTAAAATCGTGTATACATGACGATAACCTGTTGATTGAGTATTTTGGCGTACTGTGCAACGGGTTGCACGCATTGCTGAATCCTTTCACTGTTCCTGTGAGTGCAGTGATGAGAAGGGAAGACCGCTTTCACAAAGAGTACTGAAATAATCGTCATCACTCGAAGAAAATAACTTTTCACTAACGGTCAGACTGATTGCAATAATAGGAAAAAGTGCTCCTTTGAAAATTAAACGCTGAAAAATCTTCCATTTATTCATTTAAGTTCAAATATTGGCCAAAAATGCGAACATTTCTACAAGAAACTTCCTCTATTACTGAAATCAATAACTCCACTCAACAGTAAGACGGAGCTTTCATCAGATTAAACCAACCTTTGCCGTACTTTCTAAAATAAAGCCCCACTGACCACATCATTAAGGAATGCAGAAAGTGAAATCGAAGTGGACAAAATAATTTGCGTAAACATTTTGAGGATATTAATACTGTATGCAGAGAACGTGGCAAATACCTAAAAAGAATAGCATTCGAAGATTAGCCATTATATTTTTGTGAACGTCCATCGAATTATTCCTCTCATTTTGCCATCGCGAAGCCTCTCTGAAGAATTTTTAGTATTGTCAACGCAGTTCCAACTGAAGCGAATGAGGCGAGCATAGAGGTTGGAACTTCTCCATCGAGCATTCAAAATTCAGCCTTCTTTCCCTTCATTGTCATACATAAGAAAAGCTGATTTGCACAGAAATATCCTCGGAAGCAAATTGGCGACTTTTGAAATATCGTTGTTTTCAACGGTTCATAGACTTTAGAATTTAATTTCTTTATACTTATCATAGAATTAACTGCTTAGATATATCACGGAAATACAACTTAAAAATTGGAAGCAATACAGAGCCGATATCATGACCGAGAAAGTAGATTGGCTGTGAGCATGAATTTTCGACCAGCGCATAGCAATTTGGAAGGAATTTCTCATTTATATTTCAGTCTTTTTTCTTTTGCTACAGCCTCAGGATGAATGTACCTTAATTACTGCCAATGAATAAGTGTAACTCATTATTGCAGCCATCAAATGATATCGCTGAAAATACTTTTGAGGATATCGTTATGTTGAAAGCATAGCGCCGCATTCGCACGCTATTCTGCAGAAGTGCCGCACAATCATAAAACAATATTGAAAAGCTCTGAAGGACAACAATTCGATTCCCATCCGCTGCAGTATTCAAACATGTCCAAACAATACCCCTCCCCTTATGGTAAACAAGGATTATAATATGTGAAGAATGAAATCGGCGTCACAAAGAGTACCGATAACTTCCACTTGCTATGATTACCTTCACTGAAGAAACTCACAGATACTATCAAAGTATCTCTTCATTGTCGATCGAAATAAACAAAGTTGCCGGGTACAGTATAGGACGCAAGCAGCAAAACAGTCAGCTTCTCATCAAAAGTGACAATTTGCTGCAGAAATGACCAAACAGAGATCTCATACTTTGAAAGGTAAGGTAACAATGAAGGTCAAATAACAGCAGTGATCGAGGTGATTGTCATACTTGAGAAACTATCTCAGAGATTCTGTATTGTTCCAGCCGCTGAGTTATGGGTCTCTTGGATGGTAGATGTTTGTGAGCAAAACATCCAGAAAATAAACCATTTGATTCTTCAATGTCATAAGAAGGCTGCGACGCAATACAATAAAATATGTATACATGCAGTGAAAATGTAGAAATCATTTATAGTCGCAAAAGAATACATAAATACGCAAAAAGACGGAAATTTCACATCTTTCTTTTTATGCGCGGTCACATAAAGTTTCACTCCGTTCTTCAATGTATAAATTCCAGCTGGCAGATTTTATGAATGAATGGATTAGCGCTCTCAGGTGGACAAATACATCACAGTAAGTGAAGCTAACGAAATTATAGGTACACAGAAGGAGAATGCTAGGATAGCACAAAATGCTGCTGCCACAGCAGCAACCCCAAAACAAACAAGCAGGGCGAGGGACACAAACAGCACGGATCACGGTATAGCGCTAACGACCATGGACGCAATCGTCACTTGTGCTCAATTGTCCGGTGGGGCAATACCCTGAAATTCGATACCCCATTCTCTCCTATCAGGTTTATATGAACCTTTAATTAAGTCGCTCGGACAATGGCTTCATAGCGCTTCGAACGACTCTTGGTCTCAATATCGATACCTGAAAGAGCTTAACCTTTGAACTTCATCAACTCCTGACTGATGCATCATAACCGGTGAAGGGATGCATTTATGCACATTTTACTCAATGTAATGAAGCATTCAATAAGATTTTCCGAAGGTTTCTCGAAATTCCGTTTTTGAGAGTTTTATCTGCGCATTTCATATATTTCATCTACTAGGCAACACTCCTAAGGCAATTACAGAAAATGAAGCATTCAATTTTCTCCACGGTTAACGTTAAGAATGCAGTTCCAATTGTTTCATTCCATTATTCTTAACGCTTTCAGCTCAGCATCTCATATAGTGTTGAGGAACGATTATCTGCCTCAGCAGTTGAAAAAATTCAACACTCTCAGCCAGGAACGTCCTCAACATAAAGATTCAGAATCTTACAAGCGCATGGAGCAGCAACAAAAATGCGATCGCAACTCTCTACAGCGATTTCTCTATCGATCCACCAGTGAAGTTCTCCTGATGATCACTGAAGTCCCTCATTTTAAGTGTTCAACTGGTTACGAGACCACTGACTTCATCAGAAGATATACTTACTTCAGCAGTCTTCGATGAACTTAACTGTAGAATATTATATCAAAGCTTACGCATCTCGTGAAATTAATATCACTATATTTGTGCTGTTTTCAGCAAAAAATGCACTTTTTATGCAGCGCATTATTGCAACAGTATCTCGTTTCTATTTGCCCTTAAGCATGTCATCAAAAGCAGAAAAAATAGAGATAAAATTTCGCTGATTTCAAAATTATTCGATCGCTCACAAATTCCTATCTCAGTGACAACGATAAGAACTTATGCACTTCTTGCCACCTATATAAAGAGTTCCTCATGAACTGCTTGTCGTCTCATAAATGAAGGCAATCAACGCCCTGTTAACACTGATCTCCCCATTGCAAGAGAGGCATGTATTTGAAGAATCTTCCTCGAAACGTGCATGTTATGAGCGTTATTGCTACTTTTAAATATCCATATATGGATATCGTCAGACTGAGGCAGATTTTCGTTGTTAAGACATTCAGAATGACCTCCATTGTTGACTAAAGAAAGCAGAGAATCGTGCAAAAGTTACGGTTAAGCACATGTGAACAATTGGAGAGTTGCAAAAGCGGTGAAAATCAGAAAGGGACCTAAATGGGAGCTATTCTCTTCAGTCAATAATATAAAAATATTTGATATTTGAATACCAGTTTTGCTTCTAGGTTTTATAAAATGGCCTCTTTATTATTGACTGCAATAAGGCTTGCACAAAATCTCGTCTTTAAGTCCCCTCTCCCTCGTTAATCTTACAGCTCGATAAAGCATAAAACTTCCTTATCTTCGTTTTAGCTCAGCACTGTAGTTCACGAAAAATAACATTCAGATTAACTGTACGGATAAATTTTGAATGAAAAATTGCTCCCATCCAGCAATGTGAGATTCAGTATCCCGAAGAAAAAGATCTTCAAAGAGCTACCAGTCCTTTTTAGGATAGGATGTGATGGAAGTGTGGTGAGGGGTAAGCATGGAAGGACGACTGCCTGAAATGAGATACCGTCGAGAGGGCAAGCACCCGTATGAATGAGAGAAGGATACCTTCAAGGAACACAAACATCGGTTGTCGTCCTTGTATTTAGCGGTAGTAGTTATGCGAATGGGAGAGTAAAGTGGCAATTTTGGTGGGTGCGATCATGCTTTGCTCGATTTCACACTCAAATTGCTCTCAATGCCACAATCAATTCAATGCATCATTTACGAACGATTTAAGCCAATGGAGACATACACCATAAAATGCTACTCAATTTTGCAAATTGCTCCACAAAATTTTTGAGTTATCACTCTCCTCTCTCTCTCCTTCATCTCCAGTACTCCCTTCCTATCATTCCCTTTTCCTTCAAAAAGAACTCCCCAAGGAGAATATTCAAATATATCACCACCCAGACGAAGTTGTTACATTTAGCAATGTTAGGGACCAAATATTATATGGCAAAATGATGTCGCTGATCACGACTTTTCTGCTGACAAGATGGAAATGAAGTATGAGCTCATCTTTTCGTAAATTGTTCGAACTTATCGACCGCACTTTTTAACAATCGACGATTTGAATTACTGTGGCGTGCACAAAAGGAATAGTCAAAATGAAATTTGAAGGTAACGATTGTGATCAATTGCGATCGTACACTGCTAATTAATTAGAGGAGAAGGAACTTCTCTGGAAGTTGGCAAGAAAATCCTTGCTGAACAGCGAGCTCTCCCAGAAAAGCGACATTTTTTGAGGGATAAATGTGCAAACTGAGAAATTAAATCCCTCAGCACGTTATAGACAGAACTGTTTAACTGTACTGAAAAATGAGATAATATTGAAAAACTGCAAAATGTTTCGCAATAAACACAATTTACTGCACTACTACTAATAAACATGAATTAAGTGGACGCAGTTTTCCTTTATTCTTCGAGATTATCCGAAAATGTATCAGTAGCAGTGTAGGTGCTTTTTTCTATTATGGCACTGTTTTACTGAAACTGTTTCACTCTGAGGCAATCACCAACGATCTACATAAGCATATTCTCGATCACGGAATGTTACAGAAACGTTCTCTCTGGAGACAATGCAAGTGTGCTGAGCGAAATGAAAGTTGAGGTGAGAGCGCCAATTTCAGATGAAGCACTGAAATGACAGCATTAGGGCGCAAACGAATACTGCCGTGCAACCGTCTTCATAGACGGTGCACTGTTTCCACATTCTCAACGCGCTCTCGAATTTGCTTCAAATGAGGCGTAAAAAAACATAGCTTTAGTATATATACATGTGCCATAGGTTTACATATCTCAGTCTCCATTAATATCTCTTGTATAAACTCTTTTTCTATGGTTTAAGAATCCCGTCACAAGTAAAGCCTACTGATAAGATGATCTGATGAGAACTCTTAAGTAATAGTTGTCATGATTCCAGTATGAAAAGGATTAATCTGAAGGAACTTATAGAAATTATTACTGTCCACTCTATGGATTCTATACCAGCTAACTATTGAATATTCGAAAAGACTAAGTATAAAACAATGGAAAAGATTAGCCAATAACTGATGCAGAGAGCGATATGAGGGGAGTCTCAGAAAGGTGAACGAACGAATTTAGTAATGAATTATTTAAAATGTAGTACTGGGATATATCACGGTGGAATAAGAAATATGCTCACAACTAATGCAAATCGAGACAATTGCGTATGCCACACAATGGCAAACAGATGCTCTAAATATTGATAGCTGAATGCAACTAAAAGCCTTAAAAAATGCTCTTATAGTGCTTCAAGACGTCTTTCGAATATGTAGGATCACAAGATGCCCCCTAACATTTGCATACGATTAGGGACGAACGAAGGAAGGAAAAGGAAGTGCACGAAGCGGGACGCGAGGAAGGAGTCTTAACGTTGCAATTCCTTGAACTTGCTCGATTTGATCTGCTGACAAATTTGCCGCATGTATCGGGACAATGCATTTAAAGCGTTTGTTGTTTCTAAATTTTATTTAGGCCCGCTGCTTTCAAAGACTATGAAAGCACGCTGAAGCAGTTCAAAAAGTAGAATAGTGCTTTTGAATCAATTACTTCATGACTATATTACAGTACCATCTATGCATAAACTATAGTCAATTGAACGGCTTCACTATTACTTTATGCAGCCATGTGTTTACTGACCTGAACTTCCATTTCTTAACTAAATCCTTAAATCTCTTTGGACAAGGGGCTCAGTCATAAAGGGAATCGCCTAATTTTCTCATTCTTTAGCATAAAAATGAACACTTGCTTCTTTTGCGACTGGGAAAAACTGAGTACTTCCTCATGAAAATAAGCAACGATGTAAAGTTCCGCTGATGGCCAATCGTCGACTTCCTTTAGAGCCGAGGTTAATTTTGCGCTTCATTGCAGCTATTCCATACTCTATATTCGACGTTTTTTGGCATTCCTTTTGCAGTGAAATTATTCTGCGTCGTTTGTGACGTCGTAACAAAAATGACGTCCTATAAAACGTTAGTGTTCTCGTTCGGAAGCCACTAAACCGACGATTACATTAAGAAGTCGCAGCAATCAAACAAATAAATTATAAAAACTGAAGTAATTCTAAGGTGTCGTAACAGTAATAGCATTTGTGCCCATTACTTGAGCAAGTACAAGCACTGGAAACAACTCTGCAATAAAATCGTTATTTCTAAAAACCTGGTAGAAATACGTTTGTTTCTTGAATTCTAGATGGAATTAAGTCCTTTATAGAGAAATACGTGTGTTAAATACAGTGTTCAACAGTGTGTAGGTGCTGTATACATATGTCTGTGTGCCTTTTCGTTATCTGCATAATTTGATAGCATTCTCCTGATGGAGTGTTATTGCCACATAAATCTCCATATTTAATGGTATTTCAAGTGTCGGTCGCTGACCTAATCGCTGCTTGGCTGGCGTACGAAATTTTATGCAACGTGAGATACCTACCTGCCATAATCGTATTTTTCCTCTATATTTCAGTCCACCTTTAAATAACAGTGTTATTTAAATATTACTACTTAAATCATCAAATACTGACTAAACAACGCCTTGAAAGAATATAAGGGAATAAAGAAATTAGAAGGAAAGAATGAAAAAAGCAGTAACTGCTGGAAATATTTGAGCAGTGGCTATGGATTCCTCCGAGATGGTTCGTTCGCATCGTTAGAAATATATGCGAAGGAAGAGAATCCGTCGTTGGATGCCACCTGCCTCAATCAACTATACTTAAAAAATGGAGAGGTGGGCTGTGAGGTGAAGGGTACATCGGCTGATTGAGCGATGAGACAATGTGGGTGAGCTTGTTCGCATACCGCCCTATCATTTTCTTCATTAGGCATCACGGTGGGAATCATCGTGTCGCACTCAAGAAACACTTGACATCTACCATACCGCCCCCCTCCCTCTCCAAATACGATATCTCTATCACTCCGTCACTTAATAAAGATGGGTCATTGGCGAGGGGAGAGAGGAGGGAAGGAGGGAGAGATGGGAACAGAGAAGAGGTTTATTGGATTTCTAAGTTCATTTCAATGGAAGACCGGCCATAATATCTAGAAAAATTTAGGCTTAAGTGGGGAAGTGAACTTGCTCACTCTAGTGTCTCCGTTGCAACAACAGAAGCACTCTTCATATGAAGTGATTTTATGGTAGAGAGAAGCAGTTGTTGTTTGAGTATAGCTGAAGATTACGGGTGCATTGTGTTATTAAGGACATAATATGAAAAAAGGTGATTTTGATAAGGAATCTTTAAAGCGTGTCATCCATACGCATATTTCCTGTCAGCGGAAGTCTTCTTCATCAGCTTTCGATTATTAATTTTGAGGGAAGATTGGAGAATCTTCAGTGAATGGTAAATGGAGAATTGTTACATAATTTCTGCTTTGAGGGATAAATCAGCTCTCATAGATTGTTGGCCTGAAGGCTTCATAAGTAGAGGCGATAATTTTGGATTCATTAAAGAGCTCAGTGAAATTGCACAGTAGTAAGTGCTAAAGTGGAATAAAAATTACAAATGTTTTTTGAGATAGCGGCTACAAATTTCCCTCCACCATGCTCGTGCAGTAAAGTAAAAACCCAGTAAGAGCGTTCACGTTGCAACTTCCTACTGCCCGTCGCCTCCTGCTCTATGATCGCCTCAGGTAAGAAAAATAATGTTTTTTGTGGCGGAAAAAAGATTCAGCTGGTTTCCGTGGAAAATTGGTTGCTAGAAGCGAAGCCGTGTTTGAGTAGACTATGTAGTCAACAGCCGATTGGTCGGAAGCACTCTTTCTTGATCTGCTTTATTGCTTCCTGTGATCCCAACAATTTTCATGCGCCGTTCACTGGGCCTCTAAAATGCCATTCATTAGAGCTGATTTCGATATTGATATGAGCAGTATTTCAAGTTGGTTTTATTGCCTAAGTTCACTTTACTTTAATTTAAGTTAACTTGTTAAAATAAGTGACTTTTTTAAAACAGAATTAAATAAAGTCGAAGAGAGTTAGCATGATGCCAAGTACTGTTAAACGATGAAGCCAATCATGACGACGTTTCTGAGACATCCCAATAATGCAGCTAATGACACGATAAATGCTCTCTATTTACTGCATCTTACCGACATGCAGTGCCCTTTGGAGTATTTGAGCGTTTCTCCACTTTCTTTCAAATGATGTAGAAAATATGGGAAGTTTTTCACTCAACCTTTCCTTTTCTTCAGTAAGAAAACAACGGCAAATTATATTCGCTTCATAGAGTAGAAACTTCAATATGGCGATAATTGGTTACAGGCCATTGCTCTAACTTCTGAATAACAGCCACTTATCCTTCTGAAATATCGAGAAAAATATAGATAACCTAAATCTGTAACTTTAAACGATTCGAAAACATTTCGTCGTTAAATTCAGCTTTTGCATTTGAATTTTTTAGAGAATTAGGAAATTTCTAATTCGGGCTAGTCAAAGTTTCGGATCTTGAACCAAAGATTTATGTAGCAAAGAGAAAACTCGTTGATCTCCTATACCGTTAATCACTTCAAGTAGCGATTAGAGTAATCCTAAGTAGCAGCGAATGATACCTGAATCGAAGAGGAATAGAATGATTTCGATTTGCTATTAAACAGATTTTTTATACTTTTTCGTTTCTCAAATTCCCATAGTCCATCTGAAAAAGACTCGCGTCAACTTATGACACCTCAAACGGTATCGTTTTTCCACTTTGTTAAACAAAAGTTTTCAACGTGATGATGCAGTGAGAATTCCCCTCACTCTCTCTTGCTCAAACCTTACCTTCCGTTATACCCGTTTCCGTCTGTGGAGAATAAAAGTCTTAGTAGAAAATGTGAAATTGTGAATATTTTCGCAAATGTTTACGTGGAAAGTAAACTTACTCTAAAAAGTGCAATAAATGTCGGAATAAATATATATAAATGTTAAAGAAATTCCTGTTGTGAAAAGCAATTAAAGCGAATAAACGATACAGATATTAAGCGCAATATCTCAAGCCTTCTACGGGAAGGCGATCGACACAGAATACAACAGGTGAGGCGAAATGTTGCAACTGCGCCTTAACTACAGAGGTATTGGCAGACGGAGATTTCAACAAAGCACAAAGAGGGGATATTTGTGGCTGTCGGATTTTGCATCTCGACAGCTGAATAATCTTCCGAAGGCAAATAAAATCGTTTTTTAACGATTTTATTGTCCCGTAAAGTCCCGTGAAAAACCATTCTTGAATACATCAGAGGTCAGGTTAACTTTTTTGGTTCGAACTTAGGTTATAGATCAACTCATGTTATTCCTCCTGCTCGTTCTGCTGAGTGCACTCGTGCGTCAACGTTTTATACTCCATTTCCCTCAGCAGAAAATAAGCCAATTCTCGTATCACAGCGAATTGACAAGAGAAAAATCTGCAAAATTATATTTAGGAAATTATAAGCAGGAATATACCTGGACCGTTTCACTTTCATTCCCTATTTCTTCCTGAATTTTATCCTTCTCATCATTTATTAGCCTAAAACGAATTCTAACGCTCAGTGGTTTGTCTGCTTTATAAATTTCATGCAAATATCCTTCTATGAGCATTCCTTCAATATTTGCGCTCTAAATTATTATATTTCTTCATCTCACCAAAACATAATATTACTTTAATAGACAACTCTCTACAGGTTCTTTATATTATCCGGAGTGACGTGCAGAACAACAAATTTTATATATTTCTAAGACTACGTAGTACACACTGGAGGTAGTTTCCTGTTACCTCAAGCGTGCAAAGGATAGTTTTTTGACCACTCCAACACCACACTTTCGGTTACACAACAACGCATTATTCAACACCTAAAGATTAAAGGCCCTGTTATTAGATACCGATCGCATAAAACTGGAGATATTTAAATGTGACCTGCTAATATTTCAGACACGCTTTACTTTCACCAGTTTGCCTTATAAGAGTACTCACGGACTGTAGGCGGACAACGGTTATACTTTATAATAACGTGGCCTCGATTTCCGAATCAACCACCACTAATTTACTACAATTATGATTAGAAAACGTCCACACTCGAAGATAATTAAACATACTGTCACGAATGCCACACACGAGATTTTCATTTATGGTCACAAGGAATTCCCAGAGGGCTTTACTTAAAGAAACGGACCACAGGTAACAGATTAAATTAATGATTTCTTTACTGCGAGCTAATACAGCCGACAAACTGGGCAACAGTTCTGCTCGGCCATATCGACGCAGGCGCAATGGTGTGTTTGGCACTTCTTTGTATGCCAGATACACCGACCCTACCCAGCTTACTTCCTTTATCAATAAAATACATTTTAACTAACAGGCCAGCTAGTCTAATGGCGGTGGCCGTGAATGGAGCATACCTGCCTCCCCGACCACTAATCATGTAACCACTACCTGACACGTACCACATCGGATGCATTAAGTAATCAGATATCTGGTGAAAGATGACACTACAGCACACTAGTTTTCAAGAACATTTAATGATAGCGATAACAATAAAATTGTAATCACTACTGTTTGTGGAAAAAGCTGTAAAATTTGCGGTCTAATCCCAAACAACAAATGGACACTTTCAAGCATTACTCAACGAAATTAGGATAGTGAACAACATCAATTAAACTGCAACACTAAGGGCATAATATACGGCCCAGAGGTTCCATATTTTGAAAACTATGAATTAAGCACGAAGATGGGAAAGGAAGGAGGAACAGCAAATCAATTAATCGCCGTTTCATTCAACAGTTAGCAGCCAGCACTTTCCCTTCAAATATTACTGAAAATATTTGTCATTTTGCGAGGAATTTGCAACAACGAAGCAATCTACACATTTCACCATACTAAACCACAACAAATCATTAGCTTTTTTTGTGTAAAATGTACGCAGTTATTGAAATGTTTTCAGTACTAATCATAATGGTAGAACAGAGAATAAATGTTACAGTTTTCTTATGCATTCTCTCGGACATTTTCCGAGTTGAAGAGTGGCATAGGTAGCAAGTGGTTATAAATTTTGGTGTACATATGGCGATACCTAGCGGTGCTGATCTCAACAGAGATCTTTTTGCGTATAGAAAATGCGTAATTATTGAAATGTTGGGTTTACATTGCGCATTCGGACGATTGAAATACGAAGGACTTGCTTTTATTCCATTTTGATCTTCTTTCATAGCTGTGGACATATTCTTTCCCTCCTACATTTCGACGTACTAGAGTGATTAAGACTACCTGCATTTCTGAACACTTAGCTGTAGGCTTAACTTTCATTGAAGCTTTCAGGTTGTAATCTCTCATTTACGCAGTTACGTACGATGTTCTCCGCTTATTGTACCTAGTGTTTTCAGCGAAAAGTTTTGTTAGAAACGTTCAAATAGGTTTCTTTCGGTGCGAGGTAGGCCCCATATTTGAGATCTTCCTCTTCATTACACAGTCATAACAAACACTCCATCTGCACACTTGTTTACTACTTCACTTCTTCATCCTCTCCACAGCTCATGCTTACAATCTTTCTCTCTAACAGGGTTATGCGTTTCGTTCCGAGGAAGGCCCGCGTACATACACATCAGTGGATAGGGGAAGAAACGTGTTTACCTCTTATTTTCACATCTACTTCATTCATATCTATAATCTACTTTGTTAACACTTTATCTTCTAACGTCGGTCTATTAAGGCTAACTTCATGTTTCAGACTTCTGATATTATCATCCCTCTCTCTAAAACTATAAAGATGCATTATTGATCAGATCGCTTATTGACTCTGTGTTTCGATTTCTCATAAAACAAATGAATCCAATGCTAAAAGTGATAGGAATATTATCTTAGACCAAAATTAAATGACAACGTGAACGAAGAGAATAGATAGCCAAAGGTGGAGAAGGGCCATATTAGTGACCACGTGTTAGTGACCAGCGAGAAGGTCAATTGCGGCTAGAGGCACAAAGGTGTCGGTCTTTATTGGGCGAACAATGGAACGCGATAATAATATAGTGTGGCAACATCCGAGCAACTTAATTCTCTCGCAACATCCGCATCTCCTACAGAACAAATTGCTTTGATTTACCGCTCATAACTATAGTAAACAAGTCTTCTTCTGACAACCACTTAGCAGTCACAAATCCTCGAACTTGTGAAATAGCATCAAGTGAGGCAAAGCAGTATTATCGGTGTCTTCATTAGTGTTATCACTGTAGCCACCACGAGCATTACTCAATCTGTGGTTCAAATCTGTTCGCTGTAAACAGTTTTTTAGCTGGTCGTTTTACTAGTATAGGTAAATTATTCGGTACCTTTTTCTTTCCAACATTAAACAGACAGAAAAACCTAATTTTATAGCTGTTTCGATGATTCACCTTATAGCAGCAAATAAATAAACCTGTGAAAACTCCAATCAGAAAATTGAAACATCTATCCAAAAACCCATGAAAATGCTAATGTTCATTCGTCTCGAACTACTGATTATTTTAGCCTTAAAGAGTTATTGAGTACTTTGGCGATAAGTGGTTTAACAACCGATTTAATGGTATCGGCATTTCGCATTTACTTCGCACATTCGAACGATAAGATAGTATGAGGACGTAATTAGGTGGCATCTTGAACTACGATGGTACAATCCTGCCTTCTTTATTAGATGCCCTCATCAGTGCAGGCCTTTTGCTTCGAAGCGGTGATGGAATAGTATCTTACAGCTTAGTTTATAGTCCTTGCTCTTTTGAGCAAGGCTGGAATGGGAAACCCCCGCCCTCCTATCCGCCTACCAAATTAGAGGAGTAGTGATCTTCAGAGGATTCCATATGTTTCCGACAGATTGTTCGGCGATTATTCTAATTCCCAAACGTGATAGGGATCGCGCTTCATCACCTGATGAAGCTTTTTTTTGAGATGGGAGCCCATTAATTCGAATATTAAAGAACGCCTTGATAATTCTTGGAAATGTAATGCAGAACTAGAATATTATCGAATCGCATTATGTGGCAGCTGATGTCAATTGCTAATTGTCGTTGAGCTTTCGAATGTAGTATGCAACCTATACTGGAACGGAATGAATCAACGCTTTTGTACCTTCATAGAATGTATGCAAAGCAAAAAAATTCATTCCAACTAATGCGACCGCTAATTAATGCCAACATTTGCTTGCAGATTTGCATCACAACAATCTATTCAATTTCGACTCTCACTTCGAAGATAGCAGCAGTAGATGCAATATTATGAGTCCAACTTCAGAAAATCGAGCCTGCCGCCAGGGCACTTTAACACGTTTTATTTTAAGCAACGGTTTTCTCGGTAAGCGATTATCTGTACAGCAAAGTTCGCCCTGTAAAAGTAAGAAGTAAACATGAAAGCACTTAAACAGTGGAACCCAATTATAAAACAGAATAGAAGGCAATGAAAACAAATAGGCCCAGAAACCAACTCCGCCGCTCCGAAAATTGTTATATTTCCTCTCAAATACTATATTGCGGTGTTGATACATCAGTGTTTTATGGTGTAGGAATATGACAAATAAGTGATTCGTGAATGCAATAGTCGATCGTATAAACGCAATCATAAATTCATACAACAAGTGGTTTTAGTTATGATCATTCTCAATGATAAGGGAACCATGATTGATTAGGGATACGGGCAGTGATTGATGAATCGCTAGTGGGTGAAGGCTGAATCGATTGCGCTCGAAGTCGATCAATTCAGAGCAATAATACCCATTCATCACAGGCATCTTCCATTATTCATTTGCAAAAAATAATTTTATGAAGGCATTTGACTAAGGAAAGCAATCAACATTCGAGGGTTTCATTAACCCAAGTTTGAGGTTGGTGTCACTGGTGACTATGACTGAAGGAGGCGAAACGTCAGCACTAAGTATTATTCGATCTCTATTCAACGCATTATATGGTCGCAACCATAAACTATGTTATGGTTACAATGTTGAAGCAACAAACAAAGAGAGAGGAAATGGTCTATCATCCGGGATTACGATAATATTGCAATGTATATAATATAATGTGTTGCATTTAACAAGTTCTTGGCATATGAAATAGGGAAATAAGCATTAAAAAGTTCACTTGCAGGTTTGTTCGAAAAATTGCATTCACGATCACAGTTTACTTACGCAAATATGCAACTTATTCTGGAAAAATTGTTTACATTTTCTGAAAATTTTTTCCGATCTTTAAGAAAAGTACCAATGAAGGCTGTCATTGAATGATTACTGAATCACGGACAGATGAAGATGAAGGCGAGCAAAGAGTTAACCCCGATGGAAAGGTAGAAACCTTCTCATAATCGTTTGTTGCCCTTCTCTCCACTCCTCCAACTTTTGCGGTGGACAGCAAACTTCTAAAGATAAAAAATTGAATGCAAGTACCAAAGAAGTACGAAGCAGCTTTATTTTGAAGGTAGCAAATCCTCCCAAGGAATTAATAGGAAGAAAGACGCGAAAAACTGAAAGGAGGAATGAGATCATGAGTTCAGAGAAACAAGGAAATACCGTCGCCGTGATTACACTCAGGATAGGAAGCGAGCGTTGCGAATGGGTTCGTCGCTTAAATACTTGGAATCTGAATGTAATAAACATGGTCATCGACGCTCAATAATCATGCACTATATTGTTAACATTTATGTAAAATGGTGTAGTAAACTGTGTAAATAAAACGGCAGTGCAGTCGCAGCTGTTAACCTAAAGTGGATGGGCAATGTAATTTAGTTTCCTCCGTGCTAGAACATTGGTTCGCATCAACAAAGCTCTTCTTTTCTGATCACTACAAGAAGTATTCATTTCATTTTACTTATAATATTCAGATCACCGTTTAACGTCCTTCTACTTCGCTTTTGCGCTTTCTACTTACCAACTCCCTAATCTTACGAAATATTCTACATAAACAGAGTAAATAAGGATGCTCGGGTATTTTTGAGTTTTCCGGTTCTAGTAATGCATTCCGATATCTCTCTAATATAGCCTATGAATGCGAGAGCAAGTGGTCGAATCATTACGGAGAAACGGCTGGATTGTTGCTTCAAAGATATACGAGCGATTGCTTCAGTGAGGCGACGCACCCACTGTAAGCTCGTTAGTTGTGTGGCGACTGCACTAATCGGCCAGCAGATGTGTCTCCACTAATGAAGTGTTCAAGCGACCGTTTCTATTCATTTCCAAACAATAAGCACAAAACAACTGTTGGAAATATCTGTATGAATGTTTTGCGCAATAAAATTATCTCATCATCTTTGTTAAATGACTTCAACGCTATTGTTTCATTGTTTCATCTACGAACGTTCGATACACAACCTGTGTTTGAGAGTCAGTCATTTAAGGACGACGGACGAATCGAAGATATATAAAATGCGTCGATTGGCATCACCGTCGTGGACGAGGGTTCCTCTAACAACTGGCAGTCATTTACGTACTCAGATTTGATGCGAGATGTTTACTACTATCGGCACATGTTCATTTGTTATTTAACAAGCATATTTTCATTCAATGAACGTTTTGAGGAGAACAAGGCAAGTGGAATGAACCACACTCAATCCTCACAAACTCTCCCTCTCCATCCCTCTTGCACCTATCGTTTCAGGTAATCCGAAGGTAAGTAATCCAACGATACTGATCGGAAGGGTGAATTAGTCAGAAACCTGCGCAGGAACTTGGAAAATAGTCCTAAAATGCAAATTGGTCCCAGAAACTGGCGTTCATTCATATTTGGAGCTAACAATTTATTTGATATTTCATTCCTCACCTTCTGATAACCTTCTCTTTAAGGTCATAGGCGATAATACCTTATTATAAGGTGATATGCTCCAAAAAGTCGCTGCACTTCAGCATAAACATTTCAGCCTTTTCACATGTTCTTTTTGCGGGATGGCCCTTTAATTACGTCAGCACTCATTTACATCGTTGAAACAACGTTTAACAGCGGTTATCTGAAATAAAATTGCATTATAATTTTAATTATGGACAAATGTCTGAAGCGCAAATAATTATGTGGTTAAGATTAGTCTCCAATAATTAAGACTCGCAGCTGAAGAGACAAAAATGCATCAACAAAACAAGATATATCTCCTGAAGAAGCCGTTAACTTTAATGATGACCAGTAACTGGCACTTCAGACATGGGAATCTGATAAGAAATAGCCGATATTATTCGAATTATTTCAAGACTTTCTTAACAATTCAGATGCCATTGGTTGCAGTCAATAGGTTGCAGTTTAAAAATGAATCACATCTGTAAGCAACCACGATGAGCAAATGCATTTATAGTAGCTGTCCCTCGCACGTAAAAAATACCTGAACAAAGCGGAATGGATCAGACGCAAGAGAGTGCACCCATGAAATTCCTTTTCTCATTTTCCTTCACCCATCGCCCTTCCCGGTCTCTCTTTCCCCTTCTCCAGTCCACCACCAGCTAAAACCTTTCGATTTTTTGAAGTGAACGCTGCTTAGTGAAAACACTGAAAACAGATGAATTAAAAAAGATGAAACTTTGCAAAAATGGGTGAAAAATAATGCACAAATAAAAGAATGCAGAAGAAATTTGGTTGATCAAATCCTCAGCCATAGAAGCAATAAACAAGCTAGTATGGATGCTCAACATTGATATGTATGAACAGGTTATCACTAAATTTTCTCTACCTATGCGTCTGTGGTGCTAACACTTCAATACTAAAAACCGGTAGAAAGAACTTAGCATTAGCGGTTTAGCTAGTTTCAGTGCTTGACATAACATGATTACAGAACGCAGTGAGTCCAATGATCAATGACTGAGGGGTACGAGAGGAACCCTCAGTGTAAAGACAGAACGCTTCAAAGAGGCAATCTTAGAGAAGTATAAAAGCGAATGCAAAGGGTAGTAATCAGAGAAGGATGTGCAAGGAATCGAAAGACGTGTGGAGTGCAACTAGTCCACCCAAGCAAACCATACGGAACGGCTTCGCTTTGCAAAGTCATAATGCGTGAATCGTCAAGTAATTAGCCGAACGAGCAGCTATTTCGCTTGCGGCCGGCAATCTCCACTCTCTTCAAGTTTCTAGGCTCATTTGAACCGCTCCTATTCACATGTCAGTAGCATCGCCCCATTCTTCATTCATCTTGTTGTTCATCCCATATATGAAGTACTTTAATTAACAAAATTTGGCATCATAAGAACCTCTTAACGCGTTTATAGCTATGGTCGATCAAATGTGTTAAACTTTCTGCTTGTTTTTGAACCTCATCAATCCAATACCAACTAAATTTACGTTCGAAGAAATCCGGGAGAGAAATTAGTGAAAAATTCATAATCGCTGATATATTTCTGGAACGGAATGTGCATACTTCACTATTATACTCCTTGTATATAACACCCTCCTCAACGCAATTCCAAGAATGCAATCCCGTTGCCAGGATATTTTGAAACCACAGTCGGAGGCTCATAGGAAAAAAGCATAGTTGCCCATCCGTCGATCCTCCAGCTTAGGCGAAATAGTTTTCAGTAAATTTATGGCTCTACTTTGCTTGTCTTCATCGCAACGATCTAACATCTCAACAACTAAATGAGGAGTTCTGAAAGATGACATGATGTAATTACTGATGGTGATCGAGTGGCTAGGATCCGCCGTAAGGAAATGATGAATATATGTTGAATGTGGGAGTACAATCTATAAAAGTCGAATGGATATCGATGAAGTTTCGAAGAGAAATGAAATGACGAAAAGTGAAATGAAATGTTGCAAAGTTGTTGATTATGGATTTGCGATATATGGGGTGCAGAAAGGCTGAACGGTGGGATATATTTCAGGGTGGCACGAGCGGTTAGCCGATAGCGGAAACGCATGTAAAGGGCATCTTTACAACGGCTGTCCATCAAGTGGGGTTATATTATTTGAAGGCGTATAATTGGTGAATGCAGATTGACAGCTCACTGCTAATTAATTCCACTCTATGCATTGCAGCAGCAACGCATCGTCAAGCTAACATTGACGCATCACCATCACAACCTCGTAAACCGTTCCAAAATATCTACGGCTTAGAGATGAAGAAGTATGGAGATATAAAAATGAGGCAGAGGAAAAATACTTAATGGAATATAGAGAAAAGAACTATAGAAACGATGCTTTATTACCAGAAAAGCGCTCTCCTATCACTCAAAAATTAACCGATTACGAATGTCATTTACCGATATCGCATTGCAACAACGAGCATAATTTGCTCCATATGACGACAAATCAGAAATTAAATGAACGTTCAAATGTAAGAGAATAATTTTTTTCAGATTCAAACAAATAAACGATCAGATATTTGAAATTTGGGGATTCCTTCGATCTGACCTGCGATAAACAGCGCTCTTCTCAAAATTTTTGTGCATTTTATGGTTCTTTGAATTTATTTTCCACAAAATAAACAACTTTATTAAACAAGAGAACCCAATATGGAAAATTTGAGTGTGAAGATCATCAAATGAACCACTCAGCGAAACATCTTCGATGCATCCAACTCCATCGGTAGGACATCAGATACGCGTGAGGTTGCTGAAAAACACTTCCGCACAATTGCTCATATATAAATCATCAGTGAAAGGGCAATAAAATCATAAAATCTCACGGGCACTTGTGTCCAATATAAAGAACGTAATAAGCAGAAGCGGATCGCCTCATGTGCAACTGACGAATCCCTTTCGTTTAAAATTGAAGAAAATAAGAGCAAAAAGGTGCTAGAAGGAAGTGACAAGACCTGCATATTCTGGAACGTCGACAATTAATCCACCCGGTTGCATTCAAATTTTAAAGCAATCTTGCAAAAGGCAGGAAAAAACTTTAAGAAGTGTCAGCCCAGAGGGGTTTTACAAGACTATGCGGTGTCATTAATAGACGGCAAATAATGAAGCAAGCGCTATAATGCAGGGTGGTATAATGACCTGACTGCTTGCACCAGTGGTGGAGAAGTTTGCGACAGTAAATGCACATTCTTTCATTAACTAATTTAAAAAGGATTAATTCAAAGTTTGCATTATGTTGTACGAATTTATTAGCCCATAATTAGGTGTTTCCTAAGTTGGTAGAGGCTAAGAGAAATGGGCACACCATTCTGAAGTTTATTTGTGCACGAGAATTTGCCCATATAAAAAGATATTAGAAAGAGAAACAAAATAAAATTGCGTGGATTCTGCGACAATGAAAAAACTTATGGATGAGGAAGTTAGAACGTACAGAAATTGATGAAACAAAGCAGAATGTTCATTTTGAGGCGATCCTTTTCGGGGCCGTCTGCTATTTTAGCTAATTTCGCACCGATCGATTGCGCAAAAAGAACATCCTCGGTAACAGATCCATAATTAGGTACTCCAAAAGTGACCACTTCGTTAGAGTGCTGCAATTTTTGACTTTCTTCGAACTGTAATCTCCCTCACTGTAACGCAAATTTAAGGAAATCTTCCAGGAAACTGATGCAACATCGTCTAGGACGACTGCAAAATCTTTACGGATGCTCCAATTTCGATACTTTCAGGTGTACATGATAGCTCTCATATCTGAATAACAGAGATAAGAGATTTTGGCTCATCCTACATTTGGGAACATACCGTGGAAATCTTTCCAACAAAATATCACTAATGACTTGCATCATTGATAACGGTCTTTTTGTTATTCTTTTTGGCACGTTGATAAGAACGGAATTTGATTCACCAATGGAATTTCTCGGTATGTTGGATCGCTTTTCTAAAAACTTCTTTTCCACTGCCACTAATATATTCTTCCGTAACTTATTAAGTTAGATAATAAATTTCGAAAGAATTCGATAACGGTGAATAAAGAATTATGTGGTGAGGAAGTGCAAATAAATGAGGCGAAACGAATGAGGAATGAATCAACGGAAGTCTTCTTCCTCTTCTCCGTACTTCAGTGATAATGAGTTTGACGATAGAAGAAAAACGTGAAGGCGAGTTTAGTAAACAGTCATCCTCTCTTTATTATGCTGCTTATGAAGTAGCAGTCGCGACACTGAGTGAGACCTGTTCTTGCAGCAGAAGAGCACTATCAAAAACCGCTCGACTGCCTTCCACCCAAATATCTCCCCCTCACCGAGCGTTCTTCGTATATTCTAATTTTTCGTGCTGCACCTTTCTAGGTAACCGCTGCACTCTATCGTTGAAATCTTCTTCCGATGCTGTATTATTCCTCGTTTAGATGTTTTATATACGCTATCGAGAGATTTTATTCGATAATTGCGGCGAATCGCTAACCCATCCAACTTTTCTTAAAACTGTCGGCATTACTGATAACGACCATTTGGGATGCAAAAGAAAAAACAACTGTAATATGCAAACAAATCAAAGCCCAGAGAATGAAAATGAAAGTGAAGGAAAAAACGAATCCAACGCGCCATGTTCGGGAATTTCTCATTTGTGATGGACTGATTGTTTTGCTTTCGTTTTCGTAAAGTTCGACCACCTCGTCCTCGTATATTTTCATCTGCTCTCGTCTCGACACTGTTGATGGACATTTCACTAAAGCAAATAAATCGCTTAACTCACTGACTGTGATAACTGCATTTTGCAATAAATGTACTTAACATGAATAATCGAAATCAGAGAAGAATTCAAAGCAAACATGCGTCAGACATTTGCAGTGAAATCTTCCAACGTAACTCTACTCCTACTACGACCGACCATGCACGTGTTACGCAAGATCAAACGTAAGTTATGCTTTCTAATTAGTGGAATCTTCGCCAATATACGAAGATGAACCTGCCCCCTCCCGATCACAGAGAGAAAGCATTTCCACTCATCCATCGGTGACGCACAAAATCGCCCATATATTGCGGGACGGAAAAATATGCACGTTGCAATATAAAAAACGTTGAAATTCTTTTACAACAGCACCACTTACATATATCTTAGCTAAGCATTAAGCATGAAAAACGTCTGCTATCGCCTAGACAGCTTGCTTAAAGGGTGCTACTGCAAAGTAAAGACATACGTTTTTTGCTGCATCATCTTGAACCGTTCGCCCGGCAGCTCGACTTGCTGTGCCGTTTTATCTTGTTGTAGACGCTGCACTGTAATCGCGCACTGCGCTGATGGATGCTGTGACTGTATCGCCACATGTTCCACTGGTGGTAAATTTTGTTGTAGCGGAACAACGAACGGCAGTGGAGCCGCACTGTGTGTAAATGGAGTTTGCCTGGTGGACAACTGTGGTCGTATACTGGCCTCAGGAAGTGCAGGCGCGAACGAGGTCGATGGAACGCAATCTTCGGAGGAAGCTTGCTTCTTATGCTCATTCTCCGCATCCTTGATATTCGCCACCTGGTCGTCGCAGATGTCACTGAATATATTTTGAGCGTTTTCATTTAGGCGGTGATCAATGAATGGTCACTACTTTGCAATTATGGTCATTTGAGAAGTCTTACATGCATATGTTTTTTTACCAAATTCCTTCCAGCGCATCCTGTGTTTCATTCATGAATATATTGACACAGATGTTGGCGATAAAGCAGGCATCGTCCGCCAGCTCATAGGCGATACTTTCGCCATTGACAATATCAGTAACCCGCGAACTTTGAGTAACTTTCCATAACATAATTTAAAAAAGCAGTGTACTAGACGGCTCAACCAAACAGTAATTTCTAAAATATGAGCAGTTCAAAGCATGATAGCAAAAAGTTAAAAAGTTAAAATCTGGAAAAGATTACATTTTATTTTGAATAATGGCGAAAGTACTTTCATTGAGCTGACTTTCGCTGCGCATATTTCCTTCCAGTGAAGACCTGTCCTTTCGTTGTTTATTGGAATTCGGTGAGATCGGAGCTGGGTTTGTTGGCGCTAAGTCTGCAACTCGTTTCGTTCTTGCACTGCAATAAAATTTAAATTTATGCGCTCTTAATGAGCTAATCTTTGCACCTTATTCTCTACCAGTGCTCTCTCACATCCATAATCCCTCAATACGCTTCAGATGACGGCCTAAAAAAAGAAATGAAATTCAAAAACTTAATCACATCCTAATTGATTCGATTCATACGCTCAGTTATTATCAGTTATAATTTCGAGTTCTAAACCGTAAAGTTCATACTCATAGTGCTATTAATTGCAGTCTCACTTCCAATCCCAATTAAGATTAATATCCCAACTCGAATATGCAATTATCATCAATTCACAAAAGACAGTCGTCGAAGCTAGACTTTGAGCGATACTTCAAAGGAAAGAAATTTTATGGACATCAGAAGAAACGCATTTAAGATCATAATGTGATGCTCGTAGAACTCGTAAAACAAAGTTTCCTTGACGCTGTTCCTTTAACGAAAGAAATAGGAATTTTCTGCATTTGATCCGCTGCACAGATCCACTGTCAACTGGGAACACCGATGAAATAAGAACGCTCAGACGGTCATCATGATGTGTATTACCCGCTACCTATGGAGGTATTAAACCTCATTTACATGTTCACCTATACAGATGGACTGTTCTCTCAGACTGGTCAGAAGAAAAAACAACAAGATGTTTACTTTTTAGGTGCGTCACCGATGAAATTGTCAAGGAAATGCATTGCCGGGAAGAGACCGAATGGGGAATGAACGAGACAACCTCTTGCCTCCTCGAGCGCGAGCCTTCTACGTTCCCTCTGATAGCGATCACGTAATGTCTTCCACCTCACCTTTACAGCGTCAACTAAAAGATTCGTGAGGATCTTCGCGGATTCTTAAATTATAGTCACTGACAGATGGAAGCCCAAAGAAGAGATGCGTAACAAACAATACATTGCTGTGTAGCGAAAAATGAAATAAGCAAAATAGAGATTAAGAAAATTTTTGCACTTGTTGTATCACTTTGAAGCTCTGAACGGTACTAAACGGCGACAACAACGGAAGATAAGAGCTAAGAGAGAAGAAATAAAGTCAAACCGGAAGCCATTAAAGTTGTGGCAATGTGCTCCCAAATTTGTTGCTTAATTTGTGCATTGTTGTAGTTTTCGTGTCCGTAATCGTAGATGAGTGGATTTCGTTGCACTTCTCGGATTAAATACTCGTTGAAAACACTGTCCACGCATACCTTCCTGAATGAGGTTCGAACTCTTTATATTTAATGCTAAATCAACTCTCTATTGCTCTTTATCAGTGACAAAATTTCCTTCATCAGTCATGGGAGAGGTCGGCGTTTTTCAAAGTTAAGCTGCCAACGAAATCAAAGTTCTTAACAATGCTGAAAGTTCTTATGGGATAGATCCGAAACGGTGAAAACTTTAAGTGTATATAGTGCATTTAAAATACGTCAGCTCTTATGCGAATTTGTTATTAGCAAAATGTGAACCGCTTTTAATTTTGGAGTATTCCATCTTTCCAGTTACACCTGAGTGGACTCTCTTTAACAGTGGAATAGAATAACAAAATTCGTCCACTGCACAGACGACCTTACCGCTAGCCTCAGTTACCTTCGGAATGAGGGCGACAGCCGCCCATTTCAAAGCTTAGGAAGAAACTCTTCTTCGACGGCTTGCTGTTGTTCTTTCTTTTAGCTACGGTTTACCTACCGCAGCTTTGAAGAAAGAAACTGGAAGCGAGCACATGCATAATTCTCATAAAGGAGCTAAAATCCTACTTCGGTCGTCCTCGTTGAATGAAGAACGCGTGAGATGCGGCCTCTTTTTAACAGTTCTATAGTTGACACGATCTTTCATGCTCTGCAAAGCGATCACCTCTGAAAGAGATAAACACGTCGAAGGCGATAGCTAGCCACTTTCCGAACAGTCACATCCTCGCAAGTGCTGCTAACGAATTCACCAAAGTGTGCACTTCGACTTTTGAGGTCAAAACAGGTGCTAGTAAAAAGTAGCTGCCAAAAAACAAGAAATATTAAAATTTTAGAAGGACTGAAACTCAGCGAATCCAAAAAATAAGAACTGTGTAAAGAATCTGTCACTGGCTGCGATCGTGCGAATTATACCTATCCCGAACTATATTTTACACCTAATTGCTATGCAAATGGCCTCTGTTACACGCTTCTCATCCACCTCAACAACGAGCAGCAGTTTCGTTTCTTCTTTACTTAATTATTTAAATAGAGTACAATGATGCGTGAAAATTTCCTCTAACGACCGTTAAAGTCAGTCCTCACTTCCTCTATTGTTTAGTAAAGAAAACACCTTAAAACTGGGGCAATTACTAGCGACTACAAACGTGCTAATAAAACAAACTAACCCACTGTCACACAATCGACAAATACGCGTTGTGTTACGCGATCGCCGATGCGCCGATATTATACGCTTGCAGAATGTTACGCTTGCTATTGCGGGTGGAGGGGTGGAGCGGAAATCGACGCGCAAACAACATTCGTCGTTGCGCGTCGAATCGACCGCCGTGATACGCGTAGTAATATGACGCGTACGTGTTGAGCGTAATTGAAAGGCGTAACGTGGAATAATTTGTCGGAGAACGAACGAATCGTCGAAATCAGCAATGGGCGGGGAACAAGTTCGACGAAAATTGAAAGGATCAGTTCCTCGATCGCTGAGAGAGTGTTTCAACTGCCCAAATCAACCGGAAATAAGTCGAAAATCATTCTTATTGAGGCCGTCGTTGGGCCAGTTGTTTCCGGTTAAATAAGTGGCACAAGAGAGCGATTGCAGTGCACTTATAAACATTTCTATTTTTGAAATAACCATTCGATTAGTGATTCAGCAAGTTTTTTGCTCAGCACTAATCCAAGCATTCCCACCTATTAACAGCCACGCGATGGTGAGTTCTCCGGCACAAGCGGAAAGCTATACGTAAACGAAGGAGAGCAAATCGATGGAAAGCGGAAAAAATGCGATATAAATCTATAAAAAAGCAAACTAAGACAACATATTATAAGGTAGGAATATCATGAACAAAAGCAAAACGTATTTTAACTTGAGCAAGCCATGTAAACAAAGGAAAATGTGTGGGGAGAGGTGGATGGGCACTATTCCCTTATTTCAAACTGAGAACCGACCGCTTCCGCTGGTGGCGAGGTGGTTTTCTTTTTAAAGAGGACTCTCTAATGGCTTCATTCCTGCGATTTCACCTGGAGTTCCACGCATTCATTAATCTATTTGCGAAAACTTGTACGAATAGGTTCGATCTAGGTGTGTTAATAGTGAACTTGAGGGAAGTTTACCTAGCGAGTGGGAGGAGTACTTCTGAAGGACAATGTGGGGGAAATCTAAAGCACCGAATAAATTTGTACTACGTTTCGAGGCTGCGCTCCGTTCAAGTTGAAATGAACCTAATGAATCGAACTGATGTGCTTTGTGCATCTGGCTTCTGTTTCGCTCGCTTGCGGAATCGCTGCCCATACCTGGTGGTTACGTGGGACCACTCGCCGTGCCCTGCGTCATTTTTTTCAGCTTGAAACGTAAAATGCTATCGTGCCATTGTTATCATCACAGAAGTTTCCATTGTTTCTTTGCATATTTATTTTACTGGACGCATACTTTGTGTTTTCCTTACTCGAAAATAAAGATGCCTTTGGTTTTCTGCTCATCGACTTGAGTGCAGTGTTGTTTTACTTCAATCTATACGGTCATAATAGCGTCTTCTGTACATAGGAGTAATTTCTTCTCATTATGAGTACACAGACGAGCGATACTATAAAGTTACGTTCACCCAGTCCTCCAACAGTAGAGACTTCACCACGCACTTGCACCAACGCCTTACCTCTCAGTGCTCTGCACCACCGCACAATGCCAACTGGTCACCGATACAGATAAGGCAACGATCACCGGTCTTCAATACTATCGGCACTACGTTCGCTGACTGTTTATAGCGAGCAAAAAATCTGCTTCGCCACTGGTGTAATATTCACCACTCAGCTTAAAGCTTATTTGCGACGTTTATTTATATATGTGAAAAACCTATGCAAGAAAGAAAGTACACGTCCGAGGTGCTAGCTAATTAAGCATTCACCGAACAGAACCCCACCATGCCACAATACAGGCTCAGCAACTGCGATCAACTGGTGCAATGTCCCCATCGCCCGGTTGCGATGCTGTATTTCTTCCACGATGGACGGGACTTGGATAGCGGTTCTTGCGCGCATTCGCATATTAACATTGCAGTGCTCAAAGATTTGTATGTTAGAGTTACGCTCGTCGGCTAGCTCGAGGTTCCTGACCGCTGAAGGTGAGGTTTTCGCTGAAGTTCTCTGGGTCAAGTGATGTAATGTTGGTAGGATTGTTTGTTATGTCGATGTTACTGATGCGAATTACTAATAAAAACAGAAAGTTGCCTTTCTTCTGTCCATCACTGCATAGGTAGGTTGTGAGTCGCAGGGAACTTCATTGTCTAAGATTAAGAGTATCCAGGTGTTTGAAGAATAATGTGGCGATACGGCTGTCACAATAACGTTGTCAACAAATGTCACAGCAGTGAATGCACACAGTTAGTATGCAACTGATGAATAGAGAGCTCCACTGCAACACAAAATCTCACATCTCGAAGTGCACTGGGTGGAAAACGTTTTTGTTTGCATCCACTTCCACAGCAGCAAATTGAAGGCACTTTCTGGTAGGGGGTGTGGGTGCAGTGGATGCTAGCGAAATAAAGCACGAAGCGTCCTCATTCCTTACAATCATACCTTCTTTACTACATAGCGCCTCCCGTCTGGTGGTGCCTCAGGGCAAGCATTCCACACTCTGTAGGAGTTTCTTGCCAATAGATCGCCGGCAGTGCTCCAGCTTCAGGACGTCGCCCAACGAGGTGCTGTGCAGAACCCACCTGGGTGGGAATAAATTGCCGTCGTTGTGGCTATGCATTTCCATTCTTATTTATGCAACACTGCACACTTTAGAGATATCATATTCGAAGTCGTCACCTCTCCAACAAGTCACTTCCCCCTCGGCAATATTTAGACTTTACGCACCTTACTATGAGATGCGACTTATAGGTGTAGAGTGTTTTAAAAAGCATCTTTCCATGGGCAGTGACCCAGAAATTTTGCACTCACAGATGAGAGGAGTAAAGGCAGGAGACTGCGACAACCCTTAAATCCTCTGGAGGCTCGCTTTCCTGCTAAGCGTCACATCGATGAAGACACAGTCGCCTCAGCCTGAGCCGTCTAAATTTGTAACTACAGACCGATTATTTTAAAATACGAAAGGTGAGTGAAGTGAGCAACTAAAGGTAGAATGTTGGTGATTTAACGCTTCGATAGATGGTTTGAGAGTGGCACGAGTGTGCCTCGACTGCCTCTAGCGTGTTGGTTGGATCCCACACAGGTTGTATATATTATCGAATAGTTTGTGTTGTCGTTGGTTTTATTGAAGCTGGGGCTAGCTTGCTGCCAGGAACTGAGACCTGTGCCTAGTTCAACTTAACTATACGCGCATGGTCACGAGCTAAACCAGACCGGAGACAAAACATGGGCCAGGTTCAATCAGAACCTAACTACTTGATTCGTTGAGTGAGTCCTTCCGACAGTTTTTGGCCTTTTATGCGTTTCCTTATAAGAAATGGCGGAAATATCGTCACGATAAATAATTTACAATTTCAAGGAGTGCTTCTGCTTACTTAATTAAGGTGTGGAGGGTGAAGCCTAGCCTATAAAAAGTAATGACCGTAAGAGCCGCAAATATAAGAGGGCGTCGATTCATTCATATCACAGCGGGGGTATGAAGCCACGTGCCAGTTATAGGCAGTGATTACTTTAGTGCGCGGTACTGTCTGCAGAATGTAGTGCAACCATGGCTAACCCTCTGGAGAGGTTTTTTAACTTGGAAGTGAGTGACATAATTGGAAAATTGCATTCATACCGACGAACACGCCCTCGAGCAGTGAGTGTTCCCAAGAATTCGAAGCACGCTCTTCGATGTGAGCAAGAGACGAATTGCATGTCCGCTGCGAGCCGCAATTATGCAACCTCACTTTCTTTGTTAGTTTCTTTGAAATCTAAACGTTCGCATTAAGTTGGTGTACATTATACTACAAGCTCGCTGCTTAACGGAACAGCATTTCGCGTTTTGCACATTATGTTGTGCTCCGGGCCACTGAGGTCATTCTGCCACTGGGGAGCCTCGAGTTCACCCTGCAGCATTTTACGGCCAGAGGTCGCCCGGGTTTGGCTTGAGCTCCTTCCCTTTCAGTTGCTGCCAAGCCCGAATTCGGCGCTGAAACCTCATTGCCATATGTGCGATGTTTTTTATTTCTCATGCATAAAAGAAAAATAGGGTTGTCCTCACAGTCTTGAACTCTTTCGAGACGTCAGTCTTGTTTTAATATTTGGTTTCCTAAAGCAGTGAGGGGCGTCTACCTGTAACACCTCGTTGCTGCTTCCACCTAATTGTCTTTCTTTCCTCAGCACTTTCAGTGCGGTCCATTCTCTTTTACTCGTTTCCATTACCACCTTTCCTGCGAGTTTTCCGTCTGCCCTTTTGTTATACTGTTGAAGGTGTTGTTATGGGTGTGAAGTGTTTCAAGATTACTTCCGAAGATGTAGATAATGAGCTGCTGTGATAAGACTCCAAATGATGCCCTCATCGTTGGCCATTTGCTCTCATTAAGAGCAATCAGCGAACTGCCTCTTAGTAGCCAACGGTGTTGTCTGAATTCACAACCTTGCAGCACCCGCTCTGAGCTGAAACTACTTGCAAATCCCTATTAGACCATAAAGTCCACCCTACGAGTGTGCATGTATGACAGTGTGTATTTAAGTGTGTATCCACTGATTCGTCCGACCATTCAGCCGTAACAAGTGAAATCTTTTTAGCTGTCTGTGAGAGTGGAGATGTACGCTCGTGAGACCTTTTTTCACCAACATGCAGTCTCGAGTTAAGTTAAGAGGATGGAGGGGGGAATTAAACAGTCATTTAGATTCCTGATGAAAGTGAAGGTGTGAGGGCGGAAAACACTGAGGGCGCCCATCGAAACAGCGATGTATTCGGGAGGTGAATGCAGAAGACACCTCTCGAAGCAAAACCTGAGGCTCACTCTCTTTAGGTTTAGGAAACAGTGGAGGATAACAGAAATGAGAAGTCCGTTTGTGCATCACGCATTTTGGCATTCTCTAGTGTGTGGAGGAAGGATGAGGAACGCTTCTGATCTATCATTTGTTCGGTAGAAGCAGTCTCCACGTGTAAGGGTCGAAAGGTAGCGTGGGCTTTCACATCATATTTAGACCCTTCAAAAGTGGGATATTGGGGCCAACTTCTTTATTGCTAATCGTGTATTTTGTCGGTTGCAATTCGGCACTTTTAAAGTTGAACGCGTAATGTTCAGTGCGCGGAAGCTTTATATTACTATAGCCCAACTATCGATTCAAGCCTTTGCCATTCGAACCTCGTTACCAGCCGAGAACGAAGGTCCGGTTGCATTCGACGGTTCGTCGCTGTGAGTCTAAGTTGCTTTTGTGATCGATTCAAGGGCCAAAATTATTGCTTTCAGAGCGAATGATGTTGCTGCCAGGGTGTTCTCGACGTGCACTCATGCCTTCATGCAGTCATCTCATATCAGCCTCACCGCTGTCTACCTCGAGTGTTTGGGGAATGGGACGCAGACCAGCAAAACCAGGCAAGCCGCCGATTCTGCCGCCTGCTAAAAAGGTTGATTTTCTAAAAACTCGCGCCCACGTTGACAGAGAACACAAAAATATTAGACGCTATGTTGCATCACTTGCTGTCGAAACGGATAATATTGCTTAAGCTGTTGAGTGGAACGTATAACCTTTTGACCCTGAATATTGGCAATATTAGCTTCTCAGCACCGGTTACGAGCAGGTCATATCGCAGTCAATTTGCAATATGGTAAATACAGTGGATGGGGGTGGAAAAGATGAGAAAGGGAAAAACAGCATAAGAAGGATTGGTGAATAATATATGGCGGTTAAAGAACGCGATGTCATTTCCTCTTTAATAAATTTTTGATCATGCAGTTGGGGATTTATTCTGATATCTGCGGGCAGGGTATTTTCTTCCCTAAAATGCAGAAAAACACGTCTCATAGGAAAATATCCTAAGCGATGAAAGCTTGTGCTTCCAATGGCTCAAAAGTAGAGAGGTGATGTCTGAGAGTCATGCTACTTGGCCCAAGAGCCTAGACATCTAGGCAACTGATCGTTTAACAGTTTAAGGATTTTTGATTTGCAATCGCCGTTGAACATTTGGGATATCACTGCTACCTTTCACATCACTTCGAATGTTGCAGTAATAAGTAATAGCAATGTTGCAGTAATAAGCGTTGTGCTATAGTGATCTCTATTTTATTCGCACTTACATGAGGAATACAGGTTTCTGGGAAGATAACACGTAGCTGTTGATTGAAATTGGAGCCGGAGGAATGATCAAGTCGAGGCCACAACTTCTCATAAGGCTGCATAAAAAGTGCGAGTCAGTTTTGCTCTATAGGTGCTTGGATAAGGCTGGAAACCAGCCTTTTTCAGTATGTTATGGAAAAATTCGCAAGAAGTGCGCGTAGTGTCGTGCATTTCCCATTGGTTTGTAATTTGCATTGCGAAGAGATTTTCTTTCGATTGAATGAGGAGGGAATCGAGGCTCAAGAGGTTTTGTGCCCCTTTCGGTTGTCAGTACTGAACGGTTCTTTGAAAAAGGGATTTCTTGGGAAGAATGACCCAAAATATCTGTCTGAAAGTGTGAAGAATGGCGGCGTGAGGACGTTTTGGAGATCTCACTCTTTCGACTTCTGATGTAAGTGCTACAACTATGAAGGTGGATCAGATTGCGTGTTCAAAGTGTCGTAGAAGACTTCACCATTGGATTGTTTGCGGAGAATGCTGCTCGCTAAACTGCACTATTGCACTGACCTAAAGCGGTTTATAGCAGTGCAGTTTCCTGGCGGGTCTCTGTCGCCTTATAATTTTCATATTTAAGTAGTTGAGTGATTGGTGTAAATTATCCTCTCAGTGATATGAGGTTGAATTCAGAAGTTTCACCTCTTTTCTTGGAAAATATTCGCTTCACGAAGTTGTCTTCTGAAGAATGAAAATCGTTTTTTTTATTTATTCATTTCTTTGAAAAAAGAATTGATTTTTCATATCATCGATATCAGTTATCGGAGGTCTCATATTAAAAGTGAGATGCATGTTTTTGGCTCGTGCAGTTGAGATTTTGGCCCTAATGTTCGATGAAACGAGTGATCTCCTCGTCCAGCCACCCTCCCCACTTCCCCCACTAGTGTCCTGATAAAATAGCATCGGTGCAGTAGGTAAAAAGGATCTTAACAATAGCATCTCTTCAGCTGTACCGACATAAAACAGCGTTTACGACAGTAATGCTATAGGGTTGTAGCGTCGCGAATTTTGCATCTGATAGGGCTCCTTTTACGGCAAGAAAACACTTATTACAGGTGCTTTACAACGTAGTGCACGTCCCGTGGATGAAGGCTGAAGACGTCAAGGAGTTATTATGGCGTCGTCACGTGTATAATAACGCATTAATTTCGTTAAGAAATGTGTTCAAGCAAGAGCTCGAACTGAAGAAAGCCGCCGGTTTGATTATTTCCTCATTTTAGGATTTGATGTTACCGAGTTCTCTCGTTTGTTTTATCCATAGCGATGTAGATACAGTGAATGCATTACGTGAAAGGTCTGCCGTTGAGCAGACGGTTAGTCCATTAGGAGGTTGGCCACATATGACGTGAGGTGCTTGTTTGGAGTGAGTTGAGACATATCAGTCTGGTCGGGACGGAACTTCGTTGGCGGAGATTATTGCAGACAGAGGTGTTCACCGGTTGAGTGGCATTAGTAGGGGTGGTGTGGTTGCCAAAGACATTATTGCTTAGATAGCATAAGCGATAAAAAATTGATGGAGGAAGCTGGAGATCATTTAGGCAACAAAGAAACTGAAAATTATTCAGCAAACGTATATCGATGCAGTCTCGTTCTAAGTAGAATATGCTAGTGCTTTTGAGAATGATACAGAGATAATATCGGCGTGAAGTTATCCATATAAGTCGGCTCCATTACGCTTAGTAATAACGGAAGCTCCAACACGCGTCATGCCCGAATACGAATGAGGTGATGTGGATTAGTTATGAGGTGTGAAAGGAGGCTGAATATACCATTTCTACATTCCACTGAATATGAAAGTGAACGATCAGTGGGCTGTGTTAGAAGTGAGACGTAGGTGGTGAGATTGAAGCAGAGTCTGCTTGCTGAACTGTTTAAAAAGTCTTCAAAGGAAGGAAAGTGCAAAAAAGGAATTTAAGGCTTGGGAGTGGCAGCATTAAAACGCCAGGAAGAAGAGGAGCTGGATCAACTGATTACAGAAAACGAACGCCGTAATCAAGAAGCAGCAAGGTCATTCAGTGCAGTTTGCTTACTAACGTTTACGTCCATTACTAATGCGCATTCAAAAGTGGAATTCCGGTGGACTGAAACTGAAGTATTCTATAGTAATTTTTCTTTAATTGCGGCGATTAGGTGATTGGGAGGAGAATGTTTCCATTACAAATGTTCCACTTATAAGATGCTAAAGTATCGAGAGTTCTTTTTCAGAATTACTTGACACCATGAAAGAGAGTCCAAAGGGAGCTCGTGTACGCAGAAAACGAGGAGCGGACGAGTCGCTTGAAGAGGAAATGTAGTGCAAGAAAAGGGGGAAATGCAAATCTTTTCTTACGATAAAGTTTTATTCCAAAAAATCTAAAATTTTCTGTTATTTGATGCTCTTTTATTAGTTATTAGGAGCAAGCTTTGTTTCCTAACCCGAGGTCAGCGCATTCAATCAGCTCATAACACTGACTATGAGGGGAAGCGTTTTCTGTTTAGACACTTAGGTTAAAGGTCATAGGTAGTGATAGGTGGTTTGCATATGGGCAAATTGTTACCATTAACCGAGGTGGCGCGGCGCTCGAGTTAAGAGACGAAACTGGGACAGTTACGTGAATCGAGGTGGGAGAATGAAAGTCGTTCCACGACGAACGCAGTCTTATGAAACGAAACTTAACTGCAATCGGGCATCACTTTCTTAGGACCCGGGGGGGGGAGGGGGAGGAACGAAGGTCGTGGTCGTGGGAGTGTATGCTTGCGTCGACTGGTCTTAAATATTAAAACGAGTTTTTATCTATTTCATTTGGTCCTTACTCTTGCTGAAGCTTTTATGGTAATGGATTTTGGATGGAGGAAAGATGGTCATGGAAGGCCGTTCAGAAAGGACCTTAGAAAGTTTTTTGAGCCCAGAGGGGGAGGAGGAAGTTTCAGCCCAAATCAGAGATATACCTTTTTTAGAATTTGTGGGACTTCATTGGTGTTTGGTAGTAAATGCACCAGAAGTATTTGCGATGGATTGCCATTAGTTGTTGCTAGAAATTGGGCCTCTTCAAATAGATGTGCGCAATGAAGGTTGAGGAAACGGATTGCAGCAAAGATTATGTGAAGAAAGTTTAGGTTACGAAAGGAAAGAGAGGAAACAGAGGTGAAAGCAGCAAAAGAGGAGATTATAAAGGAAATCGAAGAGGAACTAGTCAAGAGAGAGCAGAACGTGCAAAAACGGACGGCCGAAGTGCTGGATATGGTTGAGTTTTATTGTCAGAAAATTTGCTTCAGCATTTTCGTCATTGACGAGGCATTACTGCTCAAATTTCCTTTTACAGTCCTTGCGTAATCGCTGGTCGACAAAACAACTGATGTTATCGCTAAAGTTTGTTTTGATGGGTCGCAGCAATGCTTTTCGAGTGGCATTGTTCCAGAAATATTGCTTTTTAATCAGTGAAGTTCTAGAGTTCCCTCAATTTTTTGTTTCCTCATTTCTACTGATGCCGGGTTTTTCCGAAATCCTAGATTATTGTTTCGTTGGATATTTTTAGAAGTTGAGGGCTCCGGGTAATACTTTTGGTCACAGCATGTGTGTCCCGGGTTTGAATTTTATCCGATCTTTCAGCTCCGGCAGCTGAATTGCAATAACAATGAAAAATGCCGGAGTGCTAGGACGCACGATGCGTTTTCCGTAGAGAAATTGAAACCCTTTTTTTTCAAATTAGAATGGAAAGCTTGTTCAGTTATCCTGAAATTTCCCGTATGGAACTTGCGAGGATTTGTTCACAAGAACTCTGATTTCAGGTGGAGAGGAGCAAGAACTTCGTAACAGCAGAGAACCTGGATGAAAAGTTGAAAGAAGCTCTCGAAAATCCAGTTGTATATGATTATGCGATTGACTTACAAGGACACAAAATTTACTCACCGAAGCCAAATAAATATTTGGAGGGAACGCCGACCAGGCAAAGGGGGAGGCAATTCGACGTAACGTTCGGAATCCAGAAAAAGGAGCCTCGGGGGCAGCTAGCTTGAGCTGGAGATGCTCCAAACAGTGCTTCGACCAGTGCTTATCGTAATCGCTCATATTCAGATCCAGAAACATTAGGGACTTTTATGCATAAGCTTATTTGATATATTATGGAAGGGCCGGACTGAGTTTATCTGGCTCAAAAGCAGTGTGAGAACGGCGGACTCGGGTGTAGAAATTCGGAACGGCGCATGGGACACGGTCAGCTGAACGAAATAAATTAACAAGAAGACATCCGCAATACGCAGAGTAGTTGCTTCATTTTTGAAGAAGTCGAGAAAAGAATGGAAGAAGGTGGAACGAGGTTTACGAGGTCAAAGAGAGAGTGGAAGGGTCAGTGCTGAAAAGCGGTGGCCCAGTGGATTCAAACAAATTCTGTGAAGTTAAATATTAACGGAATAGGGGAAATTTGCGAGTGCTGTAAAACATGGAGGAACCTGTGAAAAGAGCTGAAGGAACATGGAGTGGCTCGGTGGTAGGCGGAAAGATTGGAGGAAAGTTGAAAGGGAGAGACGTCACCGAAGTTGCGAGACATGAAGACTCTTATGGAAAGCATTAGAAGATATCGGAGAGAAGATAAGTGGAAGGAGATGTTGAATCGTTTGGGAGAAATTGTTGAAGGTAGATTACGCTATGAAATGGAGGGGTCTGAAGAATAAAAGAAGTTAGAAGAGCTCCAGAAGTGCATCGAACCAGCTTTCGCTTCAGCACCGTCCGACCTCTTTGAAAGGCTTCGCAGCCATGTTCACCTTCTTCCGAAGTTGTTGCCCACTTTTAAAGGATTAGCTTTTATTTTCCACTTTTCCGCAATCTTTCCCTAACATTATCTTATAGTTTCCAAGTTCTGAATGCAGTGTTCGCATCACTGACCGCTGCCCCAACTTTTGCCAACCTTTTCTTGCCTCTTTTTGCTAACCCCGATAACTTTCACGGTGCTTTCTGATCATTCACGAGTCTCGTGCAGCGTCCTTCAAGCTTTTGCTCAGATTTTTAAATGTGCTTCGTTTTCCGCAGCCTCCGCCGTCCTTCCCTCAACCTTCCTCCTCAATTTTGGTTCCCATTTCCCAACTCCTCTAGCTCGGTTCTTTCATTTTTCGCGCTGCTTTCTCGATTTTATAGCATTATTTTTGCAATTACGATGTTCTTCATGCTTTACACAGAAAAAGGTGTCGTTTCCTCATTGATTATATTCACCGGAGTGTGTTATATTATAATATGTTCGCCCATATTCGGTGCAGATGTGGTCTAGACCGGAGCCTGTACACCCTGAGTTGTCTAGATCTGGAGCTTCCATTGGCTCGTTATCTTGTTCACAATACTCGAACTTGGTTTCGACCTCAGTTGACGTTGAAACCTGGCGATCAAAGATTCTGAGGTCGTTCGAGGAAAAGTTTTTCCTGTATTTTGATTCTCTGGAATTGCCCCCATTTCCTCCTATTACCGTTTTTAGTATCGTGTTCTCAGTCGGAATGTGACTGCCACACGCGAACACATACCCTCCACTAGGTGAACAGCGGACAGATCTCCTCTCTACTGCTCTCTGTCTTCCCTCAGCTGTCCCATAGAACGAGTTCGAATTGCGGCTTCATCAGCGAATATAGACACGTTTGCCCGTCACGTTAGCTAGTACTTAAACGTCGAATGCCGCGGCAGTGTGTGGTAGATTGTGTACGTAGGCGCTTATTGCCTGCCAAGCAAACCTGATAACGTCCGATGGCTTGTGATAGCGCAGGTCGCCGTGTCGAAGTCGTTGGTTCGAGTGAACTACCCGTAGCTTTTTGTCTTTTCTGCAGTAAGATGTGTCGCCACCATAGTTCACTTTAAAATAGGTGCTTATAAAGCTCAATTCGAAACAACAACAAAAATGCCGCTAAGAGTGCCTCGGATGGTGCGTGGAGTAACTGCTCTTCTCCCGCTTTCACCACGCTTACAGGAATTTCCCCTGGGTAACCAACAGATTCCGATCGGGGAGATAGCTGACAGCTGTGAGGCGATCCTTATTAAAAAATATGTTTCATAGCTTGCTAATATGTGGATATCGCCGCAACGAGCACAACTTGGGGGAATCTGCATCAAGCCTTTGGACTGCTTATGCCTTTCGCCTCTTTAGAACCCTCGTCGCCATCCAAAAAGTATATTTCACATTAGCGTTGATGTTGCTTGGTAATCGAATCTCGCCGCATGCCGGAATAGGATTTCTCACTTGAGTGGTGTTTTATCTTAGAGGCGTTCTTAGTTTCATTTAAGCAAAGAGGTGGGCGAGGGGGCGGGAGGGCTCAGCGACAACGAAAGACGCTTGCGCAGACATCGCAGCAGTCGACTTATTTGAATTCTTCGATAACCTGAATGCTGTTGTTGTGTTTGGCGTCTCACCGTGACAAACCATCCAAGTGGTGCTTTCACCTTTATAACTTATCGCGATTCGTATGGAAAGTGCTCTACCCTTAATTCTCAGGTCCGGAGGCACTTGACCATATCGGGATTGAAGTCCGTGTCGTTTGTTGTCTGCAATATCGGGCTTTCATTGTTTTTCCCCTCTTCGATAGAGGGGAAGAAATAAAGCTGTTGGAAGGAAGCATTTTTGTCACGCTTGAATATATTCGGAAGAATTGGTGAGTATAATTCATCGGTGATGTTGCCTTCTAATTATTCTCTCGGTGATGTTGCCTTCTAATTATTCTCTCGGTGATGTTGCCTTCTAATTATTCTCTCGGTGATGTTGCCTTCTAATTATTCTCTCCACATTGAGGATTGTCTTGTGCCATCACAGACAGTTCGAGGAACTGGTCGCTGCATCGTTGATGGTTGCGACATTTCTCGATGAATGCGTTCGTTTCTACTGCATGATTTCTGTATATGAAATTTGCGGAAGGGTATTTCGCTGGCAGATATTCGCCGTCGATCGAGACAGTCAGTGTTCGGCGTAAGTTTGTCGCTGAATGTAGTCAAATTCGCATCACTGTGGTTAATGAAGTGACGCCACTCAACGATGGAGGAGTGAGAGGATAGATTAGGTGAGAGGTCCTTCAAAACAAGTCGATGGCGAGACGTTAGCGACCGCCGATGAGTCATCACTGTCGCGGCACGGAAGTGGGCTCGCATCGCATCCCTCTCGCAAATAATATGTTTGAAAGTTGGAGTTCTTTGTTTAATTTCGATAATTGAAAGCGGGTTGAGAGGGTCTTCTGACAACTCGAGCGGCACTTCGCATTATGCAAATAGAATCTCGGCTATTGCATTAGATCGGATTTGCGGTCGCTGTGGATCGTTGTTGTATGAGTGAATTTTTGTTTGTGCTGTCCACAGTGGAGGCGGTGATTGGGCATTTGCGAAGGTTTGCGTTGAATGCGTTATGCGCTCGAATTAGCGTCGAATTATCATTTATTGGGCATATGCTTTTTTCATCGAGACATCGCCTCTGGAGTGTATTCGGAGAAGAAGTTGAACCCTCCGGTCGTTTTTTTACGTCATCAGAAGGTGTTCACTTCATTTCTTCCCCTACAAAGAACCATCTTTTGCATTCGTTGCGTTTCGTCCTCTAATCGTCCCACTGGGGGAAAAGAGGGTTATTTCTCGCCATTTTCGTAACTATCTTTCAACTCGAATCTTGCCAACTTCCATTTTCAGTGCTCTGTGAGAAAAAGGGTCTTTCTTAGTGACAGCCGACCTCACCCCATCTTTTAAGAACTCAGTTGAGGATTTCCTACATTATCTTGTTGCACTCAGCGATTTGAGTTCATATCCATTTTCTGTTCTTTTCCACCAGTTGTAGGTGAAGCACATGAGAATACCTTCATTCGTGTTTGTTAATGCGGAGGTATGACCACTCAGCCGACTTTTCTTTAATCGTTCGATTTTGTCCCATTTTTAGCCAAATAAACGCGTTGTTGTCACCTCTGTTGATTGCGTCTATTCGGTGGGCACACCTAATGCAATACTGAGCCCTCTTCATATATGATATTCATATACACGATACATGTATGCATACATATATGTGACGTACATTCAGTGCGAATTCGTCGTGATATTCCTTCTGTGCAATATAGGTAAGCAAGCAGATTGTATTCTTTCGGCATATCTGCATTGCTCGGTGAGGTGCACACCTCTCATCCTCCATCCCCGGCATACAACGACCCGAATGTGTAGAATTGTTGGAGGTTTCTTGTTAACTAGGAATTCTATTACACTGAGAAGTTTACAGAACGACCAGTGCATCTTGTATTGCTTCCTGGTATAATAGCTGAAATGGGTGCCCTATAGCTGTGGGAAATATTTGCAGCACGATTTTTGAAGCAGTGGTGTTGTATGTGTGTGTCAGACAAAAGGGGGCAGGGTCACAGTGGGAGGTCGAAGCGGTGAAACCAGGTTTACATGGCTGTTTTTCCGAGGATCGGATGCCATATCATTTTACCTGAAGTTTTATTGCATTAGTGCGGGTCTCACAAGAACGCTGGCGTTTATTGAAGGAGGAGAGCCGTCATGCAGGAGAGGGAAGAAAGAACTGGCGTCCTTCGTTTCACCCGTCAGTCTGCAGCGTAACACTGGGCACTTTTAATAATCCCATACCCTGAAGCTCGCGTCAGTTATGCGATGTTAATTCACTTATTTCGATTATTGTTTCCTGAACGGTTCACTGTCATACGTGAGTTAAATAATAATTCTAGAATGCGTGCGTTATTTGGTGTTGTATGCTGGGTGGTACGTGAACATCCTCTTCAGTTTGCAGTGTACCAAAGAGAGTAATATCGCAGTAGCGATATAACCGTGAACTGGTGTAATGGCTCCACCACCGCCTCCACCTCCACCACCGCCTCCGTCAGGTATCGGAGGTGGACATGCTCTCCCACCTAAGTCGAATGAACGATCGAAATTACTCAGTGAAATACAAGCTGGAACACGCCTTAGGAAAACTGTCACCAATGATCGTTCAGCACCGATGATCGATCAGAATGCTCGAGGTCCTTGTGAGTTCCATTTTTGTCGGTATCATTACTGTCAACTCATCACGAGTTTACTGTATTCCGGTGTTTCTCCTCTGGTAAGGTGTAATTTCTTTTTTTTCTCTCTGAAATTGCCCTCATTGCTGCGGCAATCTTGCATTTGATTCCTTCTCATTGCGTATACGTAATGTTTGCTACAAAAATGAGATAAAGCTGACATTGCAGCTGGCAATCGTCTAAAAGGTGCTCTACGAGGTGGATTATCGGGTCCACAGGGACTTGCAGTGCCGGCCAAAAGTGGCGGAAGTGGCAGTCTTTTCTTGAATGGTGTGCCCAGGAAGCCATCGGACAATAGGAGGCCACCCATCCATGATAGTCAGTTTGTTTGCATTCATTAGCTTCTTTGCGATCGGCCATTGTAAGATGTGGTAAAGATGTTATAATATGCGGAATCTATTTCGCGTTATTGATGTAACCATATTTGATGTTTTCTAAGGGTATATTCGAGTAGTTTCTGTGAAGATCCAGCGGGAACTGGCGGGAAGGGTGGCTGACGAATTTTTCAGCTTAACAACATTCTCCATTAAGAGAAGCTCATTTTCTTCCCCAAGGCGGTATGGAGCTAAAAAATTAATTGGAAAGGGCAAAGAGTGATTCTTTTCACTCCTGTGTTGTGTTAAGAGGATCCACGATAGTAAGAATGATTTGTTGGATTTGTGGGAGCGGCCGCTGTCATCATCGTCTCCTTTTTCACTCGCAGCGCGTTCTTGCAGCCATCAGGGGAGTTTTATTTCTCGTGCATGATGCCATATTTAAGATGTGGGTGTTTACGTGAAGCAATTTTAGCTCGAAACAGTTCACCAGTATTCTCTACCCTTCTTTATTTATTAATTTATCATTGTCAGCTTGATGTTTTCTTCGCACCATCAACGGACATTTGTGGACCATTGGAACCGATTTAACATGGAGACACGATTTCGGTTTAAATTTACTTAGCTCTGTGATAGGTGCTGAAGAAAGTCTAGCGGGATTTGTAAGTCTTAAAAGTGGAAAAATAAATTGTGTATATGTCAGCTGCTGTTGCCAAATTGGGGTCCCGCCAGGGAACAGATTTTGATGGCTCCTTTTGGCAAAGTGGCGTTTTAGACTTTGAACTTCCTATTCGGATTAAGCTTCAACAATTTTAATGTCAAAGTAAACGCATGAGGGTTTAAACTCATCGTTGAGATATGTCAGTTGGGAGTTCCACAGTGAGTTCTCTTCATTTTTGGGGAGGTTGTCGTCTAGCTGAACCAATCGCGAATTGAAATTCTAAGTGACTTCTTAATTCCTGATGATGTGAGTCTCTACGAGAGACTAATCCGATCTTGAGCCAAGCAGTGAGGAGAAAGCGCAAGAGAATGAGGGTGGGAGAAATATATACACCGCTTCTGCCACCATCTAGGTTTGTTTAATCTTTCAGAGCTTTTCTCTCGACCGATTTCGGGAAGAGTTGGCTGTTTTGTGTGACTGGGGCTGCGTAGGGCGCTACGTTTCTATTGAAGTGTGCCTATGCAATAATATCTACTTGCGAAGCCAGTTTGGGATTGTTTGATGTATTGCGTGCATAAATGCTCTCGTAAAGCTACGCGACGTCTATGTAATTTCTTCCACAAGTTGAATCACCTTCACTGCATTATTCATCGAAATGTGTCAATATTGGAAGGCGCCCTGTTATGCCTCCTAAAGGGTTTATATTGACCGCTGAAATTTTGTTTAATGTTTGCGACGTTTAAGCAGTTACTTTATCAATGTGTTAAACGAGTGGTTTATGTTGTGTTTCTGATTATTTTTATCAGTTTATTGATAGAAGTTAGGGGTAGGGCACCGTTGCTCTCTACCTTGAATAATGAGGAATTCGCAGTGGTAATTACGCTGAACGCAAGTGGGAGTTAATGAGAGCGTTTGTTTGTTGTTGGCCGCAGATCCGGGTTCGTATCTTTATTCTCTTACGACCTCTTCAATAAGGAAAATTTAAGTATCAGTTAGGATTTCTTCGACGAAATCGTTTTTGCTTTGAAAAATTAGAATTCGTTGGTGGATTTTTGGATTCAAAGACGTTCATTTTATGTCATTTGCATGCCCCATTTAGTTCATTAATATCGTTTATTATGTTTGATCGACGAGAAGTGTGCACATTTCATTCAAATCCTTCGCATTAACGATTATTGCAGTAAGGCGAAATGTGCTGTTTATTTCTGTGACGAGACGCGGGTGTTTTCTGGTTGCCCGCCTTCAATGTGTCTGAGTCTTCGGAGACAGAAAATATTCAGAAGTAGTGGTTTTAGGGACTGCGGGAGCGATCCTTCTAAGAAGCTTCCCCAGGGCGTTCTTTTATTTCTGTTGGGAAATATGAGTTATGTTCGTTACATGCAGCCGCCTTTGTTTATTAAACGGCTTCCTCAGACTAAATTCGATCATTGGCGGAACGGTGATATTATGTGGCGCCTTCTTCTTCGGCTTTGAACTGCAAAGTTCTTTATGAGAGTTTTATTTGCCACAGCATCACTTTAACAGTTATATGAAATCAGTGTGTTTTAACGTTTTAATGCGCCTTCTCATTGTTATCTGCCAAAGTGGAATTCAAAGGGCGCTTCGGTTTCCCTATTCTCCAAAGGGCGCTATATTCCCTATTATGTGTAGTGGGATGTTTGGAAAAGCACGGCTATAGTCCAACTAAATGTTTGTGAGCGACATGTGAATGCGCTACTTCCATTTAGATTCATCACAGTCTCTACGGCCTGCATTGCCGTTCGTAGCGAAGCCTCCATCAGCACTTCAGATTGATGAGAGTGTCACCAGTTTACAGTCGAAAGCAACTTACGAAGTACATCCCGATATGGTAATTCATTGATTATTTTACTGTACTACTGATTCACACACATCATTGTTGGTCTAATGAATCGTATCATAGAGTGTGACGACGAGGCGTAGTCGAATTGCAATAAGATTTGCATAAAATAGGTGGTTGGGACCCTTAGATGAGTTGAATTTCAAATGGTATCTTCCGATTTCGCCCTTTTTTTGCTCAGAAGCTTGGAGGATGGCGTAACTGATTGAGCGTTAACGCATAAGCATTCGGTGAAAATTTCTCAGGTAGTGACAGCAGAGAGGAGTGGAAGCTTGCGTTGCTCTTTGTTGGTGGGCGAGTCCTGCAATCGGATTTTATTGAAAGATGCTTCAGTAATTAACGATTGATTCTTGTAGAATAATTAACAGAGGTTTCTTCCTCCTTTTTTGACAACAACGCCTTCTAACAGTAGAAACACTGCAGGGGCGTTGACTGATCGAACATAGCGATTTTGGACACCCAACGATAAAACTTCACGGGATTTTCCAGAGTTGCTTGTAGTGCAAATATATATGCGCATGATATAAACGATACGTAAAATAGACAAACCAGCATTGTGGGGTCGTTTTGCTCGTCCACTATTCCCTGTGTACTCAAGCTTTCTTCTTCCCATTCCTTTCCCATACCACTCCACTTCCCTCAGCTGTCCTCGAGCAATCATGCTTATTACCTATTTTCTCCAGAGTGCCTGATAGCTTTCAGAAATGGAGAGGGGGGACTACCACAGCGGACTCACCATTCAGCGCATACGCTGTTCGTAACAAAGTTATTGATAATGCAGTTTTTGAGAAGTTTGGATATGGGCACCGCAGCATTCGCATTCGTTGAAATAGCTGAAAGAGCAGCGTCTCCGAGTTTGCAGAAACAGGGCGCCTTTTGTTTATTTATTAGCATTAATTACTGTTCGCCACAAATATGCCCGGGCGTTATTTTATTACCTTTAGAAACCATCATCAGCTTCACACATGGACTCGGCTGAAGCGAATTCTGGCTCGGGATCGTGGGTTGGAAGTCGCCTCGAACAGTTTAATCAGGTTGCTTCTCTCTTTTAATTTTTTTCTAGCTATGGGACGATGAACGTGGCTATCGCTCTCATTCTGTAACAACAAAGCATATAGGTTACATGGCAAAAATACTTGCACTTAGAGTTGTTTCCAGTCCACCAAAAATTAATTTTGAGTTTTCCGAAAAAATACTCTTATTTTTTCTTATTGGGCCTCAAGAACTATTTATTATATTAAATCCTCCATTCTCCTGTATTCTGAGCTAGATTTTTCCTCGCTGAAACGGTAATTTTGAATGATTTCCTTTAAATTCAGAAGCAGTCATCAGCGCAGAAACCATCCGAGTCAGAAGCGTCATCCGTTACGCCTCATTCATGGATCGGCTCTCGTCTCGAACAGTTCAGCCAGGTTTGTAATCTTCGTCTTTCTTTATTCCGACTTCTGTCCCAATTTTGAAGCAGTCTCAGATCCAATTTATTGTCTTTTTTGCCATTACGAATTCTCTTTATTTGCGAAAAGTATCCCTCAGGTATTGGACTACAGTGCAATTCATGGCTATCTTCTCTTTCACTGTTATTATTCAGAGTCTGTCAAGTCGTTAAGAGCTGTTGTGCAGTGCAGCTAGTGCAGTTCTTCAGCTCTTCTGATCCTCTTCCACATGGCCATCTTCAAGCTCGAGCAAGTTAACGATTCTGGAGAATTAGCTTGAAGGCGTGAAACCAGTCCAGAATGATTGGCTTTTTTCAAATGATCTGTTCGCTTCTACAAAAACTGAGATAGAACTGCGTAGAAAAGACACAGTCGAGATACCATAAGCACATAACTGAACTCTGCAAGATCTATAAAATGCGTTATAGCCACGCCCTCCACAATCCGACCAACGAGGTGCGTTATAATCGGCTGTTATATTTTTATAGATGTCCGAGAGTTTTTATTTAAACAAATGAGTTGTGCCGCAGCACAAAATCGAACGCTTGACTGTGAAGGTGAACCCCATCTGAAGCTTTTATGCCACTTTTGATTTCATTGTATTGTTTTGGTTGAAATCAGTCGCGAAATGCTAAGATAATAAAGACTTTTGAACTCAAAAGGTGAAAGGTACATAGATGCTTTGATGTGTATCTTCGTATATGACGTCCGCACAAGATTTTTGATGGCGAGAAGCTGATTGAGGGGGGAAGGACACGCAGCAGTTTCGAGTATACAAGGTGAAAACCCTAATGGTTTCTGTGATCTCTGCCAAACCTGCTAAACTTATAAAGAAGTGAAGAATTCCTTAAATGACATTTTCATAAGAATATGAAGTTATTTTGATTGCAGAATGCCCGACCACCATTAGCGCCGCCAACACCACCTTCAGCAAAAACAAAACCAACGCTTCCTGGAATGCCACCCGTCAAGAATGTCACTCCCAACGCGCAGTTCAAAACGTTACGAAATATGAGAAATGGGGGAACCTCAGGCGTTCCACAGTTACGTAGATCGGGCAGCTCCGAAGTACGTTTCCTTTATATTCCGCAAGCGAGTTTGGTGAGTTGCCTCAACTACCAATTGTTAATCACCATTTGCGTGATGGGCGAGTGCAGCAAAATGAGGTCTCTTTCACTGTAACGAGCACATTGAAGCTTCGAATTCCCACTTCGATCTTGCGGAACAGTATTCGACGCTTACCGACACCTAATTCTACCGTCTTGAGGAATAATTCGATACTTCGGTAGGTGCCGCAAAGACAGTGTACAAATGAGTGCCGAATGAAGGAAGGCAGATGGAACCCATTTTTGCCGAAATGACACCGTGTAACCAATTCGCTTCCATAAAGTTTATGCGTTGCTGAAACAGTAAAAACAATGCAATCGAGGGGTCTTACATGGCAAGAACACGTTGACGAGTTTATTTTCAAGTTCATATGATGACAAATGGGACGTTTTTACTCTGGCTTCTATAGCGTTTTGATGAATTTTTCGAGATTCTCTTACATGAACAACATGCAGAGCGCTTTTATTGAGCGCAGATCAATGGATCGGGAATCGAGAGAGCATTGAATCGGGCATTCAAACCACTCCTATCAGGCCAAGTTGTTATGAGAACTCTTGCTTCTTGTTTTTTATGTGTTAAAAGAGGCAGAATTTATAATTTAAACTGCTAGGAAAAGAAGTAGCAACTCATAATTCCGTTACTGCATTGGGGAGTCGATTGCCGCCTTCAACGCTGATGTCGTGAAAGAAATAGGCTCTTATAGTCAACTCCCGGAGTTGCCCAACACGGTTTCTAAGAGTTGCCTTTCTCCCTGGCTAAACTGCATCTTGATAACAACTGCCTTCTTCAAGCTCATAACGCAAGCAAAAGCTGATGCTTTCACTCATCTGCAGTTGATTATTGTTGACGCCGTTTTGGCTTATGCGAATGCTGTGCTTGCATTTGTGGAGGGGTCGTTCTCATTAGCGATGCGCGGTGAAGCTTTCGGTGTTAACTCCTCGTGCGTTTATAAAGTTTCATTAACAAACCGAAATTCCCGAAAACTTTTAAGAGTATTTTCGCTAAGGTAAGTCAAACTTGGTTATGATATCAACTGTTGGGGCCCGCTGCTTAGCACTTCCCAGGTAGGAATGTCAGTGCTTCCAGTTTGGGGTGGGACATTGGTTCATTTTGTATAGCAGTGATGGCGGCATCTCCACGCCATCCCTTCCTCTAACACAGCACAACATTTGTTCTGTTGCGTGACGTCTCCTCCATTTATCACTACAATGATTCCTTCCGCGTCGTTCCCGTACTCTCTCTTTCAGACTCGATGTCCTTAATGCGCGTTTGCAAAAATGAGCATGTTTAAAGACCATCTTTAGAGCATTTTGAGGATTATTTTCATTGCTAGAGTGCTAACAGTGCATCGCAAAAATCCAGCTACTGCAATAATTGCTGCTGAAGTGTCGCTTTTAATTCTGTTCTGAGAGGAAATTGGAAAGAAAGGGTAATCCTTCAGCTGGCCATGTCTATTAGATTAAAGAGGACATATGTATTTCGTTGAATCAGTCGGAGTCGGAGCTTTTGTGATCGGTAAGTGTTTGTCTGCTCAATGATCGTAGATTTCCTCTACCCCAGTTTTTTTATATCCAAGTCGTTTTCATTTCGTTAGTTCACAGAGTTTTGCGGTTTGAACTCCCTGTAACGCAGTAATTACCGAAATGCAAACAATTGATCGCTTGGTGAATGTTCCATGTTGTTTGCAGGATATAAGAGGTATAGCGCGGAAAAGTGAGAGACCAGATCCTCCACCGCTTCCCGCAAACCCTCCAAATTCAGCTCGAATCACGAAGCCGGCGTATCGTCCGCCACCTCCTCCAAGTCAGCCACCTCGTGTCAACCGAATTCCAGGGCATCAGCCAGGTGGCGCTATTCCCCCACCTCCACCTCCTCTTCCTCCACCTATCGTTTTTTCACCACCACTTGCCAGTAACCCTCCAATGCCGCTAATGGCGCAAGTGGCAAACTTCGCGAAGATCGATGACGACGATGCGCCACCACCTCCACCACCTCCACGGGGTGCTTCGTGCTGCAGTGAGTTGATGGAGAGGTTCAAGTTCATACCTATATCTGAGCTGCCACAACCAGCCAGATTTTCGGGGTTAAAAAAAGTTTATGATTATCATGCGGGGAGAAAAAACGCGAATGCTCTTGCTGCTCAATAATGTGGATGGTCGTTATTTGGGCAATTTGACGTCATATTTTCTTGAAGAAGGTTGCTTTTTGCAGTTAAGTTGAGTCTCCATCGGAAGGCAATCTACCTCACGGAATTTCTGCAACATTTGGTCACATTTCCGGAGCTAGAGCAATTCTGCCCAGTGAATGGATAGCTTGGGTGTTCATGCGAAGCTGTGTAATTATTTTCTCACGATTAAACTTCCACCCATTGAAAAACTGTAAATCGTGAATTCATTTATCATTTATTGTGCTCGTGTGAGATGTTTTTCATCAGCCTTCATAATAAAAATTTTCCTTCCCCACCGGCTCCCCTCCAGCAGCCTTTAATTTCTACGCAGATGGGCGCAACCCAACTTTCACCAAAAGTGCAGTATGAAGTCCATTGCTTATTGAAGATTTCGTAGGAGGAATTGCTCATTTTGCATATTTGCATCGATGTTTCGTGGAAAGTGCCTTCATTGTATGAATCGAGTTTTTTCACTTATTCAGTAAGAAATTTATTCAGAGGGTCGCATGTTGGACTAGAGGGCAGCTTCTCATGATGTGCTCACTAAAGAATTTTATATGAACCGCTCAGTGAATTTTAGTTCTTTGATTAAAATGTGGCACATAAAGTGAAGGACGACGATAGTCGTGATGCACTAAGGTAAAGGATTATTGTTGCCGATCGCTTTGCCCTTATTAATGTTTTGCGTCTCTGAGATATTTGAAGCGTTTAATTTGTTTGCATCGGTTCTAGAATAATAAGGAACGCCAATTGTGGCGTGTCTTCAGAGGTATTATGTAAATGTGTGGGATTGTTGCTACAGATATCGTGATGCCTTGCGATTTGTGCTCTCCTATTGCTGTGTAATTGCTCTCATTTTATTTGATGCAGACATGGTTCTCCTTCTTGCCGGTGAGTATCGTTTCAATTTCCCAATTTTTGCTGATGACACCTTTTGAAATTGCTACTGAAATGGCACTGGCTGGCCGTATACGACAAAATGTCTAATTAAGGAGAATGAGCGAGATGTACATTCACGGACTTTGTTGCCTCGGTGGAGCTGGTTCTTTCGCCCAGGAGGTAAAAAGATGATGCTTTTTATTGGGACATTTACCGGCATGAAGTTGCTGTGCCATTGCAGAAATAAAAGGTCGAATGGAAAGGCGCCGATTATGACAGCCGTCTGGTAATGTGTTTTTGGCAGTCCCCCAGTTTTCAAACCTCGCCTTACTTAGTTAATATTGCGTGCGCATCGTTGCTTCTCCTCATGAATTGCAGCTGTTTCGCAGTTTTCATAAAATTCTTCTGAAGGGTGAATGATTTTTGGGAGTTCTGTGGGGTATTTTGCGAATTTCCTTCCCGGCTGGAAATATTTAAGTGCAGGATTGCATCCTCAAGCAGTCGGTGGCGTTTGTTGCCTCCCTCAGACAGCACTCGTTAGCGAAAATAACCATTTGGACAACTCATAACTATTGAATACTCCGGTTATGGTGCGTCGATCACAAAGTTCTTTTCATGTCGGCCATCCCACTTTTCCGTTTTCAGACTATTCAACGGCAATCTGATGTGTCTTTATTAGCAGTGATGGTTGTGCTCATTCCACTGTTCTTTTTAATATTTGCAATCGTGTAACGTTGATTGCTTTTATTCGCGGATCGCTCGTTGATGTTGTCGCTCTGCTGCATTTCTGACTTATCCAGCTATGACCTGAATAAACCTGCATGTCGTCCTCTAATTAGGTTTATTTCAGTGGTTTCTTGCCTCATTGCAGTTTCTGTCGACGTGTTCCAATATTCGTATCTCCAAATGTGAAAATGAATTTCGGCATGAGTGTACAAACGAAGAACAGATTGCTCCACGAGCATTATCCCGTTCAAATTATGCATCTCATCTAAAGGATCACCTGAAGCGTGGGTATGTTGAATGTACAGTTTTCATTAAGCCCTGGATTGACTTTGGGTAACAGATGGATCAGATATGGTCTGTGGAATGTGGGTGCAGAAGCTAGCAACCCGAGCTACCAATCCTCATAAGTTCCTAGCGGATGTGATGATGGGAATGGGTGAAGAAGTATAGGAGGTGACACTCGCATGTTCGTTTTTGTTTGAATAATCTCACAACGAACGTGAAGAGGTCGTTCAAACTGTGAGAAACAGCTGACAGGGCACGGCCATTACAGTCGCCGCGACGCTATTCGACTGTGGGTCGTTCGTCGTTTCTCTGCAAGCCTGGAGGTGTGGCCACAGAGCGTGAGTTGTGCGCTGTGCCTCGGGTAGAAGAATTAGTGGGTGGATAATCTGGTGGGTGGTGCATTGAGGACAGACCTTATAAAAACATGACATTTCGCATAGTCTTGGGCTTTAGAGTGCTCACCTGTGAACGCGAAGTGCGTGCAAAAGAGGGAAAAACTTCGAGGATCTCGTTTTGAGCATACAGTGAGATGGGGCACACAACTAATGCTTCATGCAACCAACCTGGATGTCAAGTTACATCGGTTCCCTCATTTTAAGATGGGCTTCGATGGTAGCATTCAGAAGTAGAGGTTCTCAAACGTCTAGGAGTCCGTGGTTTGCAAGGCACTCACATCGGAAACTACCGTCAAAATCCAATCATTTCCTTTAAATGTTTCAGGGAAGTGGCATCATCCTTCCGTTCAAAAGCATAGTGTTTAGTGGGCAGTGCAAAAGAAGAGTGGATTCAATAGCAGCTGTGCAGTAGCTCATTTCCAACTTAAGGATCTCCTGGACTCACTGATATTTGCCAAGGAATGCGTTGAGAGGACGGAGGGGGGTGTTAGATATGATTGTTCCCGAACACGCCAAAGATTGGAAGGTTTCTTATGGAAACTTAGTGAGATATATGAGTATTTGATCTTTTATTCGAATGACAACATATTATGAAGTGGGACTTCGCATATGTTACTTCCGGTGTCAAGAACTTTGTTGCATCATTTTGCAGGACAAGTCAGAGGGTCTGAGGAAAATTTGACAAGTTACGATTATTATTAAGTGAGCTGTCGCCCACCCAAGTGGAGTAACAGGTGCAGCGAGGTGTAACTTTAATAACTGGAGAGGGGATGGAGCCGCTGCAGCTCATTTGTTGACCTATGCGCTCATGGAAAGGTTTCATTTCTGATGGTTTGGGTGTCTCTGCAATTAACGGAAAGTTTCTGATGACGTTATCTACTGATTTATTGAATGACAGTACTGTTTCCATGAAGAGATGAGCGAACGCGAATAAAAGAGGCGTACATAGCTGCGAAGGTTTAACTTGGCGCGTTGACGCATTGCTAATTTAAGTTTGCGAAGAAGTTGAAGAAGCATGAGAATCTGTTTTACTCGGCGTTATCTGCTTGCAAGAAAGGCGAATCCTCGAAGCCGTCATCAAGTTTGCTTAGAGTGTTTCCGCGGGACATATTTCCAATCGGAGATTGACTCATGTCATATCGGTTTTTTATTGATGCGACGATATATATTGGAGAAGAAAAACAGCAGCGCTCGCTTCCCAGTGCAATGAATTATTGCTTCTGCGACAGTTCCCTGCACCCATTGTTTCATTTAACAGTCACTCCTACTCTGTTTCTAGTACTAGTAGTAATGCGCAGTTATAACAACAATAGTAGGAGCAGCAATAATAGTTACAGTAAGAAGAAGCAAATAAATAAATCTCTACATTGAGCAGTTTCCACTCTTTCGGCAGTCGACTCTCCGGATCGGTTGCTTATGCCACAAATTGCATCCTTGATTATCAAGTGCTGTTTCTGAATGTTTCATGAAAGAGAAGAACAAATGTATATATAGATTGCTACGCTCAAAGTGATTGGTTTCGTTGTTGAAGTGGACGTAGGACAAAGATTTGATGATTGCTGGAGATGAGTGCGACTACAAGTTCGTCAGGCTTTGGAATGACCGGCTCGGAACTGCTACGCCGTCTTAATGCTATCAATGAAATCGACCAACGCATTGGCGATCTTATGAAGCACGCACAGACGTGTATCGCTGAACTCAGCAAAGAGAAGCAGGTAGCTGCCATGAAATTCTGTTGTTCTTGTTGTTGTAGGGTTTTCAGTGGGAAGTGTTCTGTTTTTGAGCAGCACGATGTGGCTTAACTACTCTCCGCTAACCGTTCCCGAATTTCGTAGGAAACCTTTCGTTCCCTTAGAAATCTTCGCAGTGAGGAAGGCTCTCTTTTATATGCCGTGGATTTGTTTTTTGAGTGCATCGTTGGCAGATTTGTTGCAGTGAAAGTTTCTCAAAACTAATCCAACAGACAATAAAGCACCAAAGGTGTTGCAAGCAAACAAAACCCCCATTCCGAGTCTTTGTCTCGTTAATTTTTTGCCGTTCCTCTTCTCCTGTTTCCTATTGTTTATTTTTGAACTGTCGTTACATAAAACATTGGGGGTTTTTTCACCGACCTCCTTTGCATATTTGCATTATATTTTGCCATGTATCTTATTCATAGGTATGTTGCATATCCCAGAAAATAGAGAACGAATGAGCCTATAGTGAACGGTGAGAAAAATTGCATTCGTTGACGATGGTTATGGAGAAGTGGGCACTTTACGGACATTTACATTTATCTCCTTAATGTTTTCGAGAGGGGTGATTGTTTCGCGAGCAATTAAAAATAAACTGAATCCGGTGTCGTTAGCGAATTTATTATTACAGTTTTTTTATTACAGATCAGTAAGTCGAAGATGGAAGAGGCGTCATCGGCATTCAAACGCGCATTGAACGCGATCGAGAGCGAGCTGAGTGCACAGATGCAGTACCTCAGCCACGTATGTGTTGGCACTCCACATCAGGGCTCTACATTTGCCAGCCAGCAGAATGTCACACTCGCCGAGGAGACAATCCTCGCACTCAGCGACCGTCTGACGCGCATTCAAAGCGAACATGTGCCTTCTACCAGTGATGATATTCCCATGGGATAAGTTGATATGCGTGTGTCCACTCTGTTTTTCTATAATCTCATTTTTGGGTATTAGAAACAATGAATTCTTTCTTGAAGGGGAGGGGGATTGATAGGAATTGATAACAGGTTGAGTGAGTCTTGCAGTAGAAAACGTTCTCCAGCTCGACTCATGAGTTCTGGCTTATTTGCGCCTCATTACCGCAAAACATTGTGTTAGACGCAACAAACGGGTCAGTGCGTTAGTCGAGCCCTCATATTTCGCCGCGCCCAAATTTGCAGCTCTCAGTCCTTCCTTGAAGCCCAAAAAAGAGTGGTTGCTCTGACTGGGGTCTGTGCATATCCTTCTGGTTTCCATTAGATAAAATGTCCTCTGAGTGGGGCGGGGTGTTCGTAATACGAGGATTTTGGATTGTGCTTTCCTTGGAGGTTTGTCTTTCAAACGTTGTCTGCACTCCATTTCGAATTCACCAAATTTTGTTTCTGTGAACGGATGGCTTTGAGTTCGCTTTGGAAATTGTTTCTTTGAGTTTCAACAAAGAAGTCCTGCTCATCCGCTTCCTTTCATCTTGCCTATCTCTGCGAAAATATCTTTGTGTGGAAGCAATGAAGACGCTCAGTTTGCAACTAATAAATAAAAGTTGCGATCATGGCGTCCACATTGAGGCGTTCTCACTGAGCCGACATTTTCATCCGAGTTGTAGATTTTCGATTCAATCGACGTACTGCTAAGCGATTCGCTGAAGGCAACTAAGCGGTGAGGCATTCGTGTGTTGTCGTAGCTCGTAGTTGTTGTCTTAGCTTAGCGTTCTTCGATTTGTGCAATTTTGAATGATGCGTTGTCATTCAGTGCTGCTAAACGAGCTTCACCGTCGCCGAGTTGAGTTGCTCTAATGCAACGTTGTGGAACAAATACGAAAACCATAGGGAAAGCTTATGATACGATCGCTTCTTCGAAAATGAAATTTTAGAAACGATGTAATGTTTCGCAGTTAAAGAGAATACTGTTTAGCTTTCCCCCGAAAATAATCACTGACTTCCAAAACAATTTTGCTAGAACTGCCGAGAGGTAATATTTTCCGGCTCATCGACGGACACGTCTACCCTGAGAAGTTCCGGGCTGGAGTTTCGATGTGCTGATGTCTTTTGAATGATCCGGAATCGCCATTTCCGGAAAACTTATATTTCATATATAACGGTAGCTGGAGGTGAGCAGAGAATGGAAAAATGCAGAAATCTGCAATGCGATGTTCTCGGATAATGTTGAATATTTGAGTTCATATATTTGCAATGAAGTTGTTGCATTGAATTTCGAGTTCGTAAATGTCGACTCGCATATTTCTGCCCTCAGTGTGGTTATGCAATGTACAGAATGTATTAAAATCGTTCGAGAACCCGCATATAATGTTTTGCAATTCTTCAATGGAGGAGTTGTGATCTGAAGCTCAACGACAGAGTCGTTTCGGATATATTCGTTGTCAACGAATAACAAGTGAGCTTAGAAACTCTGAAACGAAGTTCCCAGGTGTGAAACATGAGGAGGGCTGTTTTTGCTGAAGTTTTTCGAAAAGCTATCTTTGAAATATCTAGATTCCATCAAGTTCGGTCACTCCGTGGGAAAGCAACTAAGTTCCGATATTCCTTTAAGTTTTTTCGGACTTTATTGAAAGTGATTGTTGCATTCAGCGTCTTCAGTTACTTAGATCTCACCTCTCATAGGCGACCACCGAACTCGATGCAGTTTTACAAGATGGAACCATATTTAGCAGAGAATACCTTCCAATGATTTTCTGTGCATCTGTAGTTCAAGGGCGTAGTTCACATAAAAACAATTTGTGGATAAAAGTCGATCTCTATCTCTTTCACATTTGCCCCCACTTATTTCTAAGGTCGGCATTCGCCATAAAATGCAATATTGGGCACGAGACCATCGAATGAACATTCCAATTTGAAATCGCGAAAGAAACAATTTGTCATTGTGCCGACTGGGACTACGAGTTTTCAGTACTAGGCTGACTTCAATCCAGTGGTTTCTCACATTTCGCAGCTGTTGGATGTGACCGGTGCACTCCTGAACAAATGGTTGATGCTGTCCGCCATATAGTTCCCACCTGAGGTGTGAAAACTTGAAAGCGATCACTGCATTATCATCAATCACTAACAAATACCCTCTTATTTCTTGATCACTGCGATGACACGACCTCTCGATTCCATCGATGAACTACGAAGAGCATACATTGTGCCACCCTCTTTCTAAGCTCCCCATCTTAACTTTATGTTCATGTTTGCAAATCCCTCTCAGATGGCCTGAGCAAACCTCCCATAACTTGCACATAATTTTGAATTTCACATCCTCCAAGGTAGAAACAGTGCTCGCTGAGCCGCTCGAATGGCGAATGCACACTGCGTACAGGAAGTTCGGTTTCGACGAATGTTTGACACGTTGGATACTTGTTTCATAACGGTCGTGCAACGTTAGCTGTAAGGAGGTAATTGTCGCTGAAACTCATCTCCTCGGAATAAACGATGGCGACACCACCCCCACCCTTCCCCCAGTTTTGGCGATAGATGGAGTCATCTATCGCCAAAACTCGCCTCTTATTGTCATACTTGCAAGCAACCATTTCCCCACATATTCACCGAGCAATCGTTTCTCAAAAGTCGACAAGCGGTTACTGAGACGAACAGTATTCTTTCACAAGTTGTGTGCAGCAGTAATCAGAAATAGAAATCAGAAGGCAACCCGCACATCAGAAGGCCTCTTTATCTGTTTGTGCAAGCCTTCGGAGGGGATGATGTGCCTACATCGTCCCGATCGGCTGACTTACCTCTCCAATGTTAATCCAAGAGGGGAGAGACAGATGGAGGGGAGTGGTGTTGGTACAAAATGTCTTCAGAGCAAGTTTGTTGCATCGCCTTTTTGCACTCGTTAACAGCTGTGTGCCACCATTATTCGATGCGTTCCTTTATTGGCGCATTATGAGCGTGCATGTGTTTTTATTTATGTGCATACGTTTATGCGTGACCGGGGAACCATTTCCCGGCCGGGTGGCTTTTTACCCTCAACCAAGGATTCTCGGGTACCCGTGAACAGTCATCTCCTTGTTGCAATCAATTCCCCAACGACGAGGTCTTTCTATATCTGTTCACCAATAAATGTTTCAGATAGGTGCAGTCTGCTTTTATTATGTGATAGCAGAAGTGGGTGCTATGATGGGAAGTAAAGAGAACATTGCTGCAAAGTGAGGGTATTCTAGTGGATGATGGGAAGAGAGAGGAAGGCGCTGAAGGAAGCGGGGTTGGGCTTGTCAAAGAAATAGCGGGGAGTTTTTTTTTCAACTACAGATCTAAGCTAAGCAAACGTGGAGGAGAACAACCGAGCGAAGTGATTCAGAGATGCGCGGTATGAGGGAATGCTCGGGGTCCTTCTTCATTTTTCAGAGAACATTTCAACCGCTGATGAGTTGCTGCATCTCGAACTCATTCTGTCCTTCCAACCTCGTTCTCTCATGATCGCATGCTTGTAACGTTGTTTCTCGCAAAAATGAACGTCTTCGCCAAGAAACGTCTTATTGTTTGGTATTCGTTGGACGAGGTCGATTTGTTGACGCAGTATTTCCACAGCCGGTCCTGTGCTGTGGATCTGCATGCGGTCGAGCCTTTCATGGTTCACTCGGGTCTAGCGGTGCATGATTATGCCTCTCGGGTCACGTTGCGAATAATCCCATGGTAGAAAGAGCTCTCTTAGTTGTCATTTGTATTTGCTGTCATCTCTGCAAATGTCACTTATTCCTACTATCACCTTTTAGTCATTCAACTTTGAAGTTTGCGCACATGGAATTGAAGAGCTCAACAAGAGCATAACAGGTGTGGTGTTTGTTCTTTTCTGGCTCACAGGCAACTAACAGCTTACGTACGCCGCATTGTGGGTGATGTTGTTTCCGTGGATATACCTGTCAACGTTAAGTCTTTCACGCGATCTCTACGGACCTATGCAAACTTGATCCGTGTTGTCCCGCATTCTTCCGCCAGCAGCCATCGAATCAGTGCAACTTTTCTTGTGTGTGTGGGGGGGGGGGGGGACTCACTGCTCTATCATTCGCAAGTAGGTGCATTTATGAACTGAACGAAGAGCAGAGCCCATATTGCCACTGCTAGTACTGTTTGTTATTGTTTCTATTGCTATATATAGCAGTTTTCAGTACTAAATGGCATAGCAGGATCACTATTGATATTGCTGTAGAGGTTTCATTCTTGCTGTAAATTTCCCCTCCTTCGGAGCTTGAAAAGCCTGGAGTTCTGCGCTTCGGAAGTTCCCCAAGCCGAAGTGATCGTCATTAAAATTCGCGTTTAATGGAGCGTTTTCTCGGAACCACTTCAGATATGCTCACTAGACCGGTTTAACTTCATGTGCTGTAATCCATTATGTTCCATCGCCATTCTAAAAGACCGTATATCGTGGCAAGGTAATCAGTTTTGCTACAGCTGCATCATTGCGTGTTTCTAGAAGTGAC